>OW799234.1:59522967-60722967 GCA_941918925.1 Phyto melanocephala | reverse complement strand
TGTACATTTTTAACATAGTATATGCACATATTATCAACTGATACCTACAACACGAACAAATATAAATATGGAAATGCGTTTAAAACAATTTTAGTTTTTTAAGTAAATTTATTTAAATTATTTAAGTGACAAATTAATATGCTTAAATACTTCAAAAAAATGGTAAGTTCTTTTTAATTATACATTAAAACCTTAAAAATCAAACATTATATTTTCAATAGAAAACCAAGATGATGATAATTCTAGCTCTTCCTCTGTAAGTAGAAATTTCATCCATTTTTTATACAAAACTTTGTAATAGCTAAAATGAAATTTTAATGGTGTTTTTCACAGGTAACGAACAAGAAGAGGAAAATTAAGGAAGACTGGTTTGCAGATTCAGAAATAAGTTTATGGGCTAAAAAGCGAAACGATGTAGTTTATTTTGGCGTTGTGCTCGTCTTACACTTGCCTAAAGCTACCTTAATCGGTAGAAACTTTAGAAAGAAATTATTATAATTATTTGTCAATTAGTCAGAATTAGATGCAGCCAATTGATTATTTATTATTTTTTGTATTTATATACATATATATAATTATTTATTTTTCGAAATTAATTCTAAATTGTATTATATTTTTTGTCATGTTCTTAACTTAAAAGGGTCTAATAAAACCATTGATCTCTCTGAATTTAAAAAGTTTGTTATGTTTTTTGTTTTAAAAAATGCGTTTTTTTATTTTGACGTTTTTATGACGATTTGCGTAAACTTCTTGACGATTTTGACGATTTTTTTCTCCAAATTAGACGATTTTGCCCCTATTTTATCTGGCAGCTATGCATGTATGGAGGTATGTATGCATTACTCAGAGAAGGAAAATGGCTTTTTTGATTTTGTACCAAGCATGAAAACAAAATGTACTTTTTAGGCCATGACGGTACCATTTTTTTAATATTTATTAACTTAACAAAAATTTTTATAAAAATTCAGTATACAATAAAAAATATTACATTCGTAGGTACATACGGTTATTTAACAAATTTTATTTATTAAATACTTTTAGATAATTAAATTTCTGTATTTTAAAATAAAAGCAACAAGACTTTGTTGACTTCAATAAATCTTTTGTTTGTATCAAATTTAAAACAGTAGAAACGTGTAGTCTTTTTCTTTTCTTTGTTTTAATTAGATTTTGAAAAGAAACAACTCGTTTGACATTGGCCGATGAATGTGAAAGAGACAGAATTCCTCTTACAATTCTTGAAATATCTGGGAACATGAACTCATTTAATTCATTTTTAATCTGTGATACTTTAGACCAAAAATAAAAAATATTTGAATCTTTGTGTGATCTAAATTCAATCACATCGGCTAGTGATCTGTTCTGATTATTTATTGCTTCAAAGTTTGTTTGTTCGTGAGGAAACATTTTTACCAGAGGAGGTACCATTGAATTTGTTTCTCCCATAATAACTTTTTCTGGAGTAAACTTATCGAACCATTTTAGTACTTCATTATTAAAGTCCACCTTACATGCTTACCAACCATAAGTGAAATAAAATACATACAACAATAGCCAAGTCGAGTTCATGTTCCAGGTGGTGCCAAATTGACGGGTGATTTTCGTAAGAAGTTTGCAATAAAGTACTAAGCAGATTTTGTTGTTGAAGACTTGACACCACCTGGTGCATGAATTCGCTTTGACAACAGCATTTCAACAAAAACAAAGAAGCTGACAGAATAAAATAAAATACACACAAACAAAATTAAACAGAACATGGACAAATTTTTAAATTGTACCAAGCAGCTCGCGGTAGTACCACGGTACCAACAAGGCCAAAAATGTACCATAAAAAGTACAACTGTATCATGATTTCCATCCGTGGCATTACTTGAAACTCTACTATAATTTTACTTTACTACCTACTTTTCCTCACTCTGGCAAATAATAATAATTCTCTTTTACTCATACCACGGATATTAACCTTTTTTAGGCAAAAAAAATCTAGAGTCTAGATTCTAGACTATCGTTATTTGGTAAGAATGTAAAAAGTATTGTGGGACAACAATAACAACTATTTACTTTTGGCCATATTTTATTAGTCACAAGAAATGTGTTTTATTAATTGTATCATACAGTGTTGATATGTAAAAGTAATGTTGAACAGTAGTTAAAGAAAATGCAGTGAAACTAGAGCAATTATTGATTGATGCTTAAATCGTTAATAATCAAAAAAAAGTGTCGTTGAAAAATCAATATCAAAGTGGAATAGTTGGTAGAAGTCCATACAAATCAAGTGATGCATATTAATGGGGTTAAGAAAAAGATGGCCGCAATTTTGTTAGAGGGCAGGCAATCTTGGATTTTAACTTTTCATAGTATACTTTATTCTACTGGTCCAGCCGATGCATTTAATACCAATATTGTGCGGGTTAAAGGGAACAAAGCCATAACTGCTATATGTGACTCTTATATTCGCTTTTTAATCCAGGACGCCATCTCAAATTTCTAATAGTTAACTGTAAGTTACTAGTTCAGCTCTTCCATGAGATACCGATTTCTGATTTTCTTTCGAGCAACATTAAATTTAATATTCCACGTCGTACTTCATTTATTTTATACTAGGGTGATCGATTATAATTATTATATAATAATAATTATTCGACTTTTTTAAGAAACCGGTTTTCAAATAGTTTGATATTTATAATTTAAAAAAAAACGGTTGATATTTTAAAAATCGAAAAAAAACCGGTTAACCGGTTCGAATATATAAAATACAATATTTAAAGAAAAATTTAAAAAAAATTGCAAAAAAAGATTATAATAAAAATTATATCTAAATATGAAATTTTTACAGTTTATATACGTTTAGCTGCACAATAACGCAATAACTGACATGAATGCAGTTGACTAATTTGGTTTTAATTAGTTGTATTTAAGGACAAAAGGTACAGGTAAAATAAATAAATACGATAAATTAATTCATAAATAAATAAGACTTTTTATAAGGCTGCTATAAATTTTTGTATCTTCTTCTGTATATTTTTTAAATGATAGATATGTCTTTTGGATTTATATGCACTCACATATTATTGATTAAAGTGATTTCTTTAATTTAAAATACAATTTAAAGGCTAGGGAGGAAATCTTTAAAAATTCATTTTGAACATTCTTTCTTATGCCCCTGACAGACAGACAAATATACGCATAAACTAGTTTGTTCGATGATTTAATTAAAATTTAATTTGACAGACACTCAATGCCATTAATTATAATTATAAATTCTGTACCTACATCTTTTACCTAAAAATGATCGATCAGCTAAGTTTATGCTTCAGTTACCTTTAACTTTTACGTTAGGTTTATATCCTATAAAAAAATAATATTTAAGCTCAATTATTTTTCTAATTATGCATTTGTATTTTAAACAACAAATAAATTTCTTACAATATTATGGAAGAATATTTAATAGTTTTTATTTTCTAATTTTTGGAAACTTTTCGCGTACTAAATATATTATGGTACGATTGGTTACAAAGATATATGAAAATAAACTTAAAAAAATAAAAAACCGGCTTTCTCGGCTAAAAAAACCGGTATATTCGATATTCGAAAAATCAAGATTTAGAAAAAACCGTCAGCAGAAAGAGGAAAAAACCGGGTTTTCCACCGGTTGTAAAACCGAGTTGATCACCCTAATTTATACCTTTGTACCTTCCATTTTCCCATACAATTTATGCTTATACCGATCCATTAAGAAAATTATGTGAGAATTTTAATGAAATGTATAATTTAATCGATTTTTCTATAAATGTTAATGTTTTTAAACGAAATATAATATTATATTTGAATAATTAAACGTTTTGTACGTACATGTTTGAATTAAATTTTATATAATAGTCTGTAAGGATACATGTCTATAGACTTAATTAAATAAATAGAACAAATATGGTGTATTTAACGTATCAAAAAATTATTAAGGAGCTTAAAAAATCAATATTTTTCCAAATAATTTTGCCTTTAACTTTGCCAACTTTTCCAAAATTGTTTATGAATATCTTTAGAGGTATATCATATCTACAAATAGTCACAAGCGTGCCTAAAAATTATCCTATGGCTGAAAGATCTTAATTTTTGTGGTAAAAATAATGGGAAAAAACAGAGGCAGTCGTGTATATTTGATTTGATTTTCAATACTGATCTGATACTACACACCGACCTTAGTGATTTTAAGAAGCCTAAAAAACTAATATGAACATACACACTGACAGATGGACAATGCTTAATTGATTCCTCTATTCATAAGGTTACACTCGCTGTGAAGGGAATAAAAATAAAAAATTTTAAATTTTTGATATATTTTTTACTTATAGATTTTTTTTTTTCAATTCTCTACTAAGAAAATTATAGAAAATTATTATTTTTTTTTAAATAAATAAGTATTTAGAATTCACTGGAATTGGTTTATTGATTATACCTTAATAGACTGTGCTGCATATTTTAGGGTTAAAAATGTATCTATATTTTACATGAGAGTAAGCAAAATTTTTAACTCTCAGTTTGTACCTCAATTTTGCAAAAACAACAAAAACAATATTCTTTACAAAAGGTTATTTTCGTATTAAAAATAAATAACCGAAGAACGAAAATGAAATTTGTGTTAATTTTGTACTTTGCTATGGAATAAATGTTGTCTTTGTTTTCTTTTTGCGCTATTTACATATATTTCGGTATTCATGTATTTTTGTTTATACTTGTCCACATGGTTTTTGTTATTATTATTTTCATTTAGTTCATATTTGCCTTTAATATACTTCGCACAGTTCGGTAAATGTATCTTGTTTTGTAATAAGTAACTTTTTTTTGTTGATAAAAATTAAGATATTTCCCATTTTATTATATTAAATCATAGTATTATTGTGTGTTGTTTTTGTAAAAAACGAAATTAAGAGATGGAAAAAAGGTGTTTATAATTTAACCGGACGTATAGATACACATACTACTCGTAAGTATATGTTGATGGTACGGTTCTTTTGTGAAATTTATAAAAATGTATCAAGAGCATAGCTGCCAGATAAAATAGGGGCAAAATCGTCTAATTTGGGAGAAAAAATCGTCAAAATCGTCAAATAGTTTACTCAAATCGTCATAAAAACGTCAAAATAAAAAAACGCATTTTTTAAAACAAAACATTTTTTATTTAATGCATAACATAACAAACTTTTTAAATCCAGAGAGATCAATGGTTTTATTAGACCCTTTTAAGTTAAGAACATGACAATAAATATAATACAATTTAGAATTAATTTCGAAAAATAAATATTAATATGTATATAAATACAAAAAATTATAAATAATGAATTTGCTGCATCTAATTCAGACTAATTGACAAATAATTATAATCATTTTTTTCAAAAGTTTCTACCGATTAAGGTAGCTTTAGGCAAGCGTAAGACGAGCACAACGCCAAAATAAACTACATCGTTTCGCTTTTTAGTCCATAAATTTATTTCTGGATCTGCAAACCAGTCTTCCTTAATTTTCTTCTTCTTGTTGGTTACCTGTGAAAAACACCATTAAAATTTCATTTTAGCTACTCCAAAGTTTTGTATAAAAAATGGATGAAATTTCTACTTACAGAGGAAGAGCTGCTAGAATTTTCATCATCTTGGTTTTCTATTGAAAATATAATGTTTGATTTTTAAGGTTTTAATGTATAATTAAAAAGAACTTACCATTTTTTTGAAGTATTAAAGCATATTAATTTGTCACTTAAATAATTGAAATAAATTTACTTAAAAAACTATAATTGTTTAAAACGCATTTCCAAATTTATATTTGTTCGTGTTGTAGGTATCAATCAGTTGATAATATGTGGCATATACTATGTTAAAAATGTACAAAGTGGAAAAATTACCCACACAAACACATTAAATAATGATCGATATATCTCTTTCACTCTGTTCTATTATTAATAACATAAAAAACCGTTACAAATTATTTTTATTTAGTTTAAGGTTGATATACAAGTAATGAAAAATGTTGCAAACTTGAATTCTTGAAAATCGTCAAAAACATAGCATAAATCGTCAAATCGTCAACACTTAATTTTAGCACGTAAAATCGTCAAAATGACGATAAATCGTCAAATCTGGCAGCTATGATCAAGAGTTGCTGAATTAATATTAATTAATACTGGATATTACTGATACTGATAAATCCTTTACGATACCAATGGGTATCACATACAGAAGCACGTGCATTTAAAATTACCAAAAATTATACCTTTTGAAAAGCCTATAGGTATTTTATGTTAAATTTTATTTAGCAGGTAGTATTTTAAAATTTATTGTCGGTGAATAAATGTGACGGAATTGTGGACACAATTTTTATAATACGTGATACCAGAGACATTTAATGTTTTTCCCTGATTGGTTTTCAAAATTTTTGTAAGAGATCCTAAAAACTAAAAAAACAAAATATCATTTCCATACGCGTATAAAGAAATTTGCTTCTAAGACCTAAAATAAAAAAAGCCTGTCTGTGGGAACATTCTTACGTAGAGTTTTTCAAAACAGGTTTTGAATAATTCCAAAAGTCGGTATTATTTTTTATTTATCAATTTTCAAATTATTCAAGAAATCGCTGTTTATGTCTCGAATTATTCTACAATATGAACAACTTTTGTATTTAAATTTTTTAAAACTCGTAGGCAATTAAGCGTAGCTGTGCCTTATACCCCTTAATTAAACGATGATCTAAACTTAATATAAAGATTATGACCTATGGTTATCAAGTCTGGTCCAAAAGCCTGAAAATTGCGAATTATTCAAAATATAAATCAAAAAATAATAAACAATTTACTTTTTAGATATTCCACTTATCTTCTAGACTAGAATGTTTATTCCATTGCACATTAGGTCAAATGACTACTTTTTCTGTGCAAAATTAATTACGACTACATTATAAGAGTAATCGAAACAGTTATTATACGAATTATATAATTATGGATGGTTCCAATAAAAAAATGGAATTTAACCCATAAGTGACCAAAAATTAACCCTCTAGCACCCATTAATTTAAACACAGTGTATAGAATTTATATTATTTATATTTATTGTTTATATCCAATTCACTTTGTAAAATTAATTCAAAGGAGGCTTCTTCACTTTCATTATTTTCGTCGTCTTGTTCGTTATGGTGAAGTTCTTCTGTTGATTCGCAGCAACATAATAGTTCAATTACTTCAGGTGGTAACGTGGAACGTGTTCTTTTTTGAATGCGTCTGTTTAAAAATGTTGTGGAAATTAATAGATCTGAAGTATCCATGGCCCTATTAAATACATCTAGTAGGTTATTGGTGCGTGATGTAGGCGATCGGCTTTGTATATTTTATGACGAGATTCAGCAGCACCTTCTCCAAAAAATCCAATTGGAAGTGGAGCATTTTCTATTATTTGCTTTGAGTGAATTAACATTTTGTGAACCGTAGAAGCCATTGGCAACCAGGGATATCGCTCCTGAAAAAGTTTTGCTGTTTCAAAACAATAAAATATTAGTTCTGTGCTTAAAAACTCAGTCTTCTTCTCTTCCATTTCAGCAATAAAAACTTCTTTTTGCATTAATGCATTGACAAGCGAACTGACTCTGTCATTTAATCAAAACTGCAGAATGTCAAATTTTGAATTAATAAGAAATTTGCTTAACAACCTGAGGGTCTTTTGTTTAAAAAACACATTTTAGTGATTGTTTTAAATTTTTTTATATCTTCTAAGTTGATACGAGGTCTTTATGAACAACTTTACATTAAAACTGTGATATTAGTAGTTTAAGAATTAAGAATTTGATCTCAATTTAGAAAATTTTCGTTTTATGTCGAATCATGTTTAAGTTTTTACTTAATTTTTAGTCATATTAAGACTATGTAGAGTTATGATAATATTGTATGTGAATATTTCATGATCACGGAGGCTTACTTTATGATTGTGTAACATCACATTATAATAAATTTCAAATGTTTTGTTGTTTTGTGGTATCATATTATGATCATATAAAATTAAATTATAAATTTATGATTATATGTGATTATTTCATTATCATTTGCGATCCCAACATGATTATTACATGATACTTTTATTAAACTTTTAATGATTACATGCAATCATTGTATGTTTTATCGTAGTATGTTGCTCATAGATTATGATGACCTCAACCATATTTTTATACTCTTTACACAGTTTGTCATTCCTTTTGTAATTTCTTTAATATTTATTTTCGGCCCTATAAAGTATATATATTCTGAATCCTTATAGATACAGGAATTGATTTAGCTAAGTCCGTTTGTCTGTATGCATGTTGACATAAAATTTTTTGAAGCCCCACATACATTTCACATTTCACAGACACTTATATGGTACAAATTTATCATATATGCTTTCGAAAAATTTGCTATTGAAAATCAGTTATGTGAGCACATTACGAGCTGAAATAATATAATTTTTAAAAAATTTTACCCAAATTTTGCAGCTCCTAGGGAACTTCTTAAAGCGTTTGTTACGTATACATAAAATATGTACCTTTGGCAACATAAGTTGAAAATCTTGGTTTAATGAGTCAATTAACGACAGACATATTTGAAAAAAAAATGTAAATTATAAGTTCAGATTATTGTGTACATATGTATGTATATGATAGTTCAAACTGTGTGAATATATAAAATTCGTCACAGCTGAATATAGCGCTCTAAAATGGTTCTTTATGTGTTTATTAACATATTAAACATACAAAATTTCAAATGGCTTACTTTTTAATTAAAAAAAAAACAACTTGAATTCTTGTAAGATCCTATTCTTTCCTTAGTAAAAATGCAATGCCGACAATTTGGTCAAAAAGTGCCGAAATTATGCAAACGGGTGCCGACTATTGGCAAAAATGGTACATTTTAGAAAAAACGTAAATTACTCAAATTAAATAAAAACATTCATTAAAAATAGTTAATTGAGTCTAAAGCTATACCAATCACTTAGCAACAAAAATTCGTTGACAACCCAATATCATGTCCGCACTCATAAGAGCATCAGTTTAAAAATGAAAAAAAAAGTTAAAGTGCCGACTACTGGAGAATTCACCCTATTTTGCAACTTTTTCTTTATACCTACTGTGTGCAAAATGTATTTTGTTTTTATACCCCACAAAGCATATATTTTCTGAAAGCTTATAAATAGGGAAGTTTATTGAGCTATTTCGGTTTGTCTTTTTGTAGCTTGAAATCAACTTTTAGAAGTCCCACATATTGCAGAAACGTATAAAAAAAATTGGGAATGAATCAATAATTAAATCCAAAATAATCGCCCTATAATTTTCTAAAATATGAACAAGTAAATACGACTGCCTCTGTTTATTTCTTATATTTTTACTTATCAAATCAACATATTTCGGCACTAGGATAATTTATCGGCACGTTAGTTAATATCTGTAATTACGATTTGTTTCTAGGGATTTTCGTAAAACAAAAACGTTAATAATTAGCAGAGGTATAGAAAAAAATTATTGAGAAAAAATATATATTTTTTATGTATCAACTTTCTCAAGCTTAAAAATAATAATTAGACACGCTAGTGATACCAACTTTAGTGAAGTCTCGGAAATTATTTCTAAGACAAATTTACCAATCAGTTTGAAACTAAGATCCAAGCACCAAAACGCAACTGTTTTTTTGATTTTCCTAAAATTTCCAAACGAAAATCGATTTTTTCAGCTTTTAGACCACCGAGAGAGTCGATATGGATATCAAATAAAAAAAATCCATGATGGCCGCCACTAGAAAATGGCGTACAATGAATTTTTTAAATGGTTCAAATCGAGTATTAACCTAGTAAGAGCGCAATTTGCGGCTGTGCCGAATCCTATATAACCTTCACAAAGTTTGCATCATCATGAATATGTATGTAGATAAGTATGTGTTAGTAACTGCATGCTTATGTTGTTGTAGAATATAGTAAGTAGTCGTTCAAAACCAAATGGCGAATAATTTCTTCTTCTTAACCCTATTAATATGGGTATCAAATAAAAGAGCTTGACAAGAAGAACAGTAAACTATATCAAAATAAAAGATAGCGTTGGAAATAATCAAGTTAAATGGCGTATAGAGTTAAATCTGGAATCTAGGCTTTTCTAAGTTGAGGTCATTGAATTCAGCACGGCCAAATATAGCACTTTTAAGGGCATGTCAGATAAAACTTCGTCTGTTTGCATGACATTTCTAAGTTTGACAGAAAAGCGCGAGGGAAAAGGTGTATGTCACAATGAAAACTTTGACAACATTAACGCATTGTTTGTGTACCTATAAAGTTTGCCAGTACTTTTCTCATTTTTTCACTATTATTTCATTATTAAATAATATATTTTTAAAATAAAAGCTTAAAATGTTATTTTATAATAGTTTTTAAAACTAATAAATTTCGCCTTCGAATTTAAAAAGAAACAAGTAAGAGTGCTATATTCGGCCGTGCCGAATCTGATAATACCCTTCACTATCATGTACACAGTTATAATCCTACATCGTAGCGTAACCTATATTTCATGTTATACACCATTTTTCTTTATTATTTCCGACGCCATCCTCGATTTTGAATTTTTACGTAGTTAACTGTATTCTACTAGTCAAGCCCTTTTATTTGATACCCATTCATTTGGCACCAATATTAAGGGTGTTCAAAAAGTTACATTTTAAAACACCAGATTTGACCCATATATAAATTTATTGTCTGCCATTTTGTAGTGGCGGCCAAAATGAATTTATTTTTTTTTATAGTGCTTATATTGCGCTAGTCAAATCCTTTCAGATGATACCAATATTGACTCTCTCAATTGTCTAGAAGCTGAAAAAATTTGATTTGCGTTTGTAGATTTTTGGAATATATATATTTTTTTAAATGTTTGCCTATAACTTTACCGATTAGAGCCCGCTTTATACAAAATTTTTCACGAATATCTCTAGAGGCATATTATATCTACAAATAGTAGCATGAAATAGTAGTATGACTGAAAAATTTTAATTTTGGTGGTAAAAATATGGAAAAAAATAAAGGCAGTCGTGTTTATATGATCATATCTCAGAAAGTTATAGGGCGATTGTGCTGAATTTCAATAGCGATTCATTCCCGGATATTTTCAAAAGATTGATACCATACACAGATCTGAGGAACATATGGCTGCTTCTAAAAGTTGATTTCAACCAACACACGGTCACACGGACAGACGGTCAGGGCTTAATCGACTCCTCTATTCATGAACTTTCGGAAAATATATACTTTATGGGGTCGGAAATGAAAATTGTAGAAATTACAAACGGAATGACACAAACGGAGTGCACCACAGGTGAAGGATATAAAAATACAAGAAAATTTGCCATCTGATTGTCAAAGCGCGCAAAAGATGAGAGTTGCTTAATTTAAGCTTCGCGCTGCGTTGAAAGTACTTTAAGTGACATGTTTCATATAAGAACGGCTATTTCATCTTAAATGTCAAAGCGAATTTCTAACGCAACGCGAAGCAAAAGTTTTATCTGACATGGCCTTTACTTGTTGACGTTAATGTACTAAAAAGTTTATTTTAGGTTTTGATTTAAATATTAAGGATTAATGTTTTTTAAATACTTTTCAATTTTGAATAACTAGTCAACTATGTAGATAAAATTTTAGTTTTTTTTTACCGGAAATCGGTTTTTTAAATATTGGTGTTTTTCAAACTATTCGAAAACCGATTTTTTTTATATAACGAATATATTAATACTTTATTCTCATGGCCAAACTATTAAGACGAATCAAATTGGATAAAATTAAGAAGAATGTATTTTTTGCCCTCTTTTTAAATGAAAAAGATATGCTATTTAAGAAAGCGGCGTGTTTTGCCCTTTACCAGCTACATATATAATAGTTTCGTAATTGATCTTAAGAACAGCTATCGTTTGTTTATTTTTCCGTGGAAAAGAATAAAACTATAAAATTAATGGCTTTAATCTTCGAAACGATAAAAATGCATTATGGCAGGTTAGTTCTTGTACCTGCCAAATTAAATTAAACAAATTAAATTAAATTGGCGTATTATGCATCAGTTTACTGGTTTTACAAAGCAATTTCAAAACATTAAACTGAATTAAATTCACCGAAAATATTTGTCATGGACTAGTGTGTATCAAAAAAGTTATCAAATCAATTTAGTAAAGGCAAAGTGACAGGCAATACCCTAAGATACAACAAACCATCCGCAACAGAAAACACTTATTATGTAAGCTTGTCAAAGGCATAGTGAGCGTCTGCGCAATTGAACTTCAATCCGGTGAAGAATATAAAGTTTTGAGAAAAAAAAATGAATAGAAATCCTTAAGATTTGTTTTTTAAACTAACGTCAAAAGAGGAGAACTCGGGCTCGCAATATATTATTTATAGAAGAAAATTTTTTAAATAAAGATGTAGCTACAGTGAGCGTTGTTGTGGTTTTCTTATTATTAAATTAAGATTTCTAATGAAGTTTTAAGTACTTAATTTTTATAATTTTCAAATAAACTTATTTTTTAATTAAAATATATTAAATTTTAATTTATATTTTATTAAAGACCTTAATATTCATAACTGTGAAAAGAAGATTTTTTTAATTGAAAATAGTTTTATTTTATTATCTATTTAATAGAATCCGAAATAAATTCCCTATTTTTAGAAAATTTAATTAAATTCTAATTTTGTATTAAAATTTTTTAAATATTTCTCAATTTATAGTAATTAAGCAATTCTATCAATCCTTTCCTTTCTTTGCTTCTTTGCAGCTACCATCAACAGCGTTGTATACAACTTGCCAAAATAAACAAAAACAAATAAAAATCAAGTATTTGCCAATAAAAAAAACAGCATAAACTTGTGACATTTTTAATTCCAAAAACTATAGAAGATCCCTTGTCGACAAACTAAGCCACTTGCTGGTTTAGCAAACTCTCAAAATCGCTTTCAAAACACACACATTAAAAACCCTTAAGACTTCTTTGCAAAACATGTCAGCCAGGAATTATGTGATATTGGACTGTGATGGAGGCAGTGATGACGCCTGGGCATTATTGTTACTACTAAAGGCGGAAGCTGAAAATCATTTAAGTATTTTAGGCATAACTATATGCGGAAGTGGTAATACGTCCCTACACAATGCTGCCTATAATATTTTAAGAATATTAAAGGCTTGCGGCAGAGATGAAGTAAGAATAACTTGTGACTATTTAACTTGTAATTAAATAAAAATTTTAACTTTAGATACCCATTTTCCTGGGTGCCGCTGAGTCTTTGCTGTCATCTCGTGAATGCCTTAAACGTCCTCTATTTCTTGGCAAAGATGGGTTTGGTGATGTTTTGCCCCAAGATGAAGATATTGATGTGCAAGAGATGGTGGAGGGAGAACATGCAGTGGCGGCCATTAATCAATTTTGCATCGAAGTTAGTTAGAAATTATGGATTGAAATTGTGGTCTTTTTATTTATTTTTTTTTTTTAGAATCCCAGACAAGTTACTATAATTGTTGCTGGCCCTTTAACAAATATTGCCTTGTGCTATTCTATGTATGGCCAAGAGTTTTCCTTTAATATAAAGGAATTATATATAATGGGTGGAAATCACCAGGGTGAGTAAAAATTAATTTATTTACTGAAAATTTTCTCTAAAAGGAATGTAAAAGGATGTATAAACATTTTTTTTTCGTAAATAAAGGAGTTTTAAATAAATTTGCATCAATATAGTCTGTGGTGACAATTTTGTTTTGGCCAGTCTGTCGAACATCTTGTGTATTTATCGTACACTTGTATAAAATTCAACTAATCAAGTAACATAAAGTTAATGACTACAGGCGATGCCGTTTGATTGTTGAGTGGTCTTCGTGCATTTAAGAAAAGTTTATAATTTTAGCCAAAAAAAAAATATCTTTATTGTTGAGGTTAATTTTTTATTGAATGAAATGTGAACGAATAAGTGAACGCCAATAAGTGAACATGAAAATGGTATTCTGCATTGGAGGTTATTATTACTCATATGCTTATTTCTTGAGTTGGTATTTAGATACAAATTTTCTTTTTGGTAGGTTTTTCAGAAGACAACTGTTTAGCAGAAGAAATCATGAGTAAACTATCACTGGTGACAGTTTTTTTATTAACTTTTACGGGACAAAAACATATGACTATTTGTAGAACTAGAATAAACTTTAAGGGCAGTATTCATAAAAAATATTTTTAGGTTTATTGAAGGCTGATTTGACAAATTTTTCTACAACATCTGTCAAATAAACCTTTGATAAGCCTGAAATATTTTTTATAAATACAGCAGTAAGTTCATATTGTTGATCATTTAAGTTCTAATTAAGTACTTCATTTAAAAAGAGAATTTCGAACTTAAATAGAACGGAAAATAAATGACTTTTATATACGAAGACGAAAACTGCCCATTAGAGGTCGGGTTTTTGTCTAATATAATTCGGGACTTAAATTTAGTCGAATATGGGGGCTAGACATTAAGGGTTAGATTTTTTTAACCCAGATCAGAAATAAGATGATGTCAAATTCCATACGTAATGGCAAACATTAGTTTTTTCCAAATTAGATATTCATTAATACCTTATACACAATTTTTTTAATAATTTTAACATCAAAATCGAAAAATCTTTTTTTTTATCCAAAATCATAAATATATTAATTTTTCTTTTTAATAATGAAGGTGTTGGCAACTATTCCCGGGCCGCTGAATTCAATTTCTATGCAGACCCTGAAGCTGCCCATATAGTATTAACAAAATCAAAATGTCCCATTACCATATTACCTTGGGAACCTTGTATGTCTGACCGATTTTTCATATGCATAGTAAGTTTCATAACAGAAACCAAATAAATAAATTCTTCTCTAAAATATAAAAATTTGTTCCTTACAGAAATGGCGTCTCGAACAGTTTGGCTCTAAAGCCTCTCAAAATCCCGCTGTCGATTTACTGAATTTAGTTGAAGCTGCACAATATTTACCTCCTGGTTCCAAAGTTTGGAATCCCTGCGATGCTATGCTGGTCGCTTCATTTCTTTTCAGCACACAGATTATTTTGAAACAAAGTATGTGGCATTGTGTGGTCGATTTGAATGGACACACTCGCGGACAAATGGTTCTAGATCACTTGCAAGAAGTAGACAAAAATCCAAAAAACGTGAGAATTATTGAATTGGTGGATGCCGAATTTTTCAAAAAAGTCGCTGAATGGGGTTCAGGCTTAAGAGAGTTAAGTGTGGATTTGACAGGAAGTAAAGAAAAAATAAAAGATGAAATCAAACAGGAGAATGGTCGTTAAAGTGAAGAATGGACAAATGTTAGATATATAAATGCATAAGTACATATGAATATATAAATCTGTTTTATTGTAATTTTTTAATTTTTATAAAAATAATAAATATTGTTTTAAAATTGAGTAAAAAACTTAAACTAATTTGCATATACATACATAGGTAGTATTTAAAAAGATTTTTAAATATTATGTAAATTCCTTCGATCTTTTTATAACAATATGATGTTATTTTAAATGTAGACAAACATATTTTCACGCCTTTTTTTAAATTTGTTTCTGAGCAATTTTAATATTTTTGTATTATTTGTGTTAATTGTAAAAACTTTCCCTGAAAAAGCTACCTAATGTGGTAGCAA
Organism: Phyto melanocephala; assembly: GCA_941918925.1. Classification (NCBI taxonomy): domain Eukaryota; kingdom Metazoa; phylum Arthropoda; class Insecta; order Diptera; family Rhinophoridae; genus Phyto; species Phyto melanocephala. The sequence continues at coordinate 60,707,279 of OW799234.1, read as the reverse complement.
AATGTCGGAATAAAATAATAATAATAATTTTTATATATATTTTATTTGGTTTGTAGGTTTAAGCTGGTCTATATGCATTTCACTGGTTCTTATGCCAGATCATCAGTAGACCTTTTACCCAAATTCTTGAAAAAGTTTTAAAAAGCTATAAGCTATATTTCTAAATTCTTATTAACAAAATAAGAATTCAAAAATAAAACGAAAAACTATAAAAAAACTTCCTCAAAAACCCAACCAACATTTTTTTCCTTAATAAAGTATTTTATTTTTCTTATCCAATAATAAGGAAAAAATGTTAAAACAACATATAGTAGATTTTTAAATATTTTTTAAAAGAAAATTTCGTAAATAATTACAATTTACTTTATTTATTTTACATTGAATATGCACGCCATTTGGCCAGATTATATGTATTACACTCTCACAAATATTTTTTATTCCTACAAAAATCTATAAAAATAAAATTTTTTTATTGAAGAAATTAATTAATATAATAAAACTATATGTACATCATATGTTTATTTGCTCAAAGACTACATCGAATTTCATATTTAACGTATTATTTGCTTTTGTCTGGCAATACTGCATTAGCTAATACGGCAGCTTTAACTGATTTAAAGTAATGCCAAGTTGAGTAACAAACACAAACTCTGTATCAAAACAAAACAAGTATACGCACCAAAAAATAAACAAACCAGAAACAAAAACAAAAAATTAAATGATAAATGGCCAACACACGACAAGAACCAATAATAAACGGCATAATCAAAACAAAAGCAAGACAATACCGTTTAAAAAGTGAAAAAATAAACAAAAACAAAAAGGAAATTAAATAACGAATGTCAAATACCAATGTCTAATAAGAAATGCAAAAACACACTCACACAAACTTCTTTAACGAAAAAAAAACAAAATAAACGCACACTTAAAATACCAATCAGAACGTTGTGAACCGAGGTATAGAAGGGACCGTTATTTCGTTTCGCGCACTCATCACAACATAACCATACGCTACAAAAAATATCATAACAAATCTTTGTAGCTAACGGTTATTTTGTTTGAAGATAAAAGTAAACGACATTAAAAAAAAATTATCAAAAAGGTATTAGATTCCTTTTTTTCAACATAAACAAGAAAATAATAAGGGATCTGTAATTTGCCAATTTTTACTGTCGTATAAACACGTATTTATGTACATACCTACTACATTTAGGCAAAAATATATGCATGTGGCTGTTTAAAGGAATAACTACAGTGATTTTGAGTAGTTAACGGAATAGTGTGAAAAAATAAACTAAAAAGAAAAAAAAATAAAAAACAAAACAACGGTTACTATCGCATCAAAAGACAAAGGAAGAAAAAGCAAAAAAAACACCAACAAATATAAAATTGGTTTGACTGCTGTTTTGTGTGTCGTATGCCAGTTGTGCTGCTACTTTTCTTTCAAGTAGTTGCGGGCATAGCACTGTTCATATTTTTATTACATTATTTAAGTTATATTTTAAATGCTATCGTACGCGATTTCTGTGAAACTCTATTAACAACTAAAGAATTTCTACAACAATTGCAAGAATCGAACGGTGCTGCCGTTACTTCCGCTGCTGCTCCTGCATCCGACACAATAACTTCAGATCACAGTATAATAAATTCGTTGTCATTCGGGACTAGCTATCAAAAAAATTTTTGCAAAATTCCAATTAAAGTTCAGAAAATGCAACAAACATCAGATGATGCTAAATTTATTAAAAAGTGAGTGTGAAAAAAATAAATTAAATTTATAAAGCCGGTATTTAAAAATACAAATTTACATATCTTTATTATGAAGCTAAAACTAGTAACTATTTGTCGTGTTGTTTATAAAAAACAATTAAATATTTTAAACAAAATTGCTTTAAGGAAAGTGTATAAAATATAAGAAAATTCTAACATTTTCTATGTGTTGTACTGCGTCTGCCGTCAGATTTATTGATTTTTCTATTTTCCCTTTATAAATATTTTTTTATCTACATATGTATATACACGAACATATTTTCCGCGCACGCAGCCACCCATTAGTATAATGCTGCCAGATTATTAAAACAGATTTTTTTATTCTTAATTAAATTTAAGGTATAAGTGTGCAAACATTATTTTTATTTTCTTATTTTTTAAAACTAACATTAAATTTTTAATTAAAAAAAAATACAGAAGAAATTTTTGTTTGTTTATCTGTCATTTACCGATTATTGTCTTTAGACAAATTTAATTTGTAATATTACTTCACTAGGTAGTTAACTGAAATAAAATGTTTACATAAAAACTATATATCAGTTTTTGTTTAATTCCTATTTATGCAGATATTTATGTATAAAGTATATATATATATGTATTATAAAGTATACATCTGGCAACACACCTTTTTGGCAAATATTCATACAATGCATACCTACATAACACAATTGCACCAACAAATACAAAACAAGTGCTTACTCATACACTGACAAAGAAAAACACTTTCAACACAAAAACTAAACGTAGAAAAATATAACGGTACATACTACCTACATACATAGGCACATACATATGTATTGACTTGTGTTTTCTTTTATCCGTATGTGATAAAAGGAAAGAAAATTTATTTAAAAGAACAAAATAAATAAAGAAAAAAATTTTAATTTTTCACAAATAAGTATTTTAATATTGACGTTAATAAATTATAAAAACAACAATAAAAATAAAACCTCAAATATACATATTTGAGAGATTAAATAAGCAAAAGTGTATTAAAATTTTTAAAGTTTCTTTTTCGTGATTTCAATTTTATGTTGTCATTTTAACCTCTTGTTTGCTCGTTAATACAACACAATTTAAAAGAAAATTTCTTTTTTTTATTTACTTATTTGTTAAAATTTATTTGCCACCTCCTGTGAAAAAATGATAACAAATAAAACCAATGTTAAACTAATGAAAAAAATCGACGAAAAAAACAGACGTTGGAAAGGTGGCAGCATTGAACCGCATCCTACTGATAAAGCCCTAATCGTTAACTACCAACTGGAGGCTACAGTGTTTGGTGAACCCAATAATCCCATGTTGGAAGAGAAAAAGGTAAGTGTTGTTATTGTTCTTTTTTTATTTTACTTAAAGAAAATGACTAAGTTGTGAACTGTGTAAGAAAATGGTTAAACCTCTTTAAGGTTTTTATTAGGAAGAAAAATCCTTTTTTTTTATTACAATTTAGGGCTTTTCAGTGATTTTCGTTGACGTATACATTTCTAGATTTGTGATTTTTATTTTATAATAATAATTTTAAAAAAATATTTTTTATTACATCATTAAAAAAAATTTATAAAATTTTTAAATATACAATAAAAACTTGATAATTCGCACCTCGCTAATCCGGATTATTCGGTAATCTCTGGATTAGTTTTTCATTAAAGTGTGTATTTTATAATCCGGATTGATAGCAACTTTATTATCCGGGTTGTATACAAACTGTTAACTGTAGTGTTAATCTCTATTAATTGTTACTTCAAAAACATAGTTTTCCCCTTCTTATTTTTTGCTGCAAAAACAAACTATTTTGCTACGCAATTTCATGTTTTTTTCTATTTGGTTTGGCTTTAGGAAAAAGTTTGAACAGTTCTCGACAAACAAAAGTGAATGACTTTTTTACCAAGCAAAATCATTAGCATTACGATTTTTTTTGCAAAAGTTAAATTTGTTATTACTCTTTTATAAAATGTGCATACTGTTAATAAAATAGATATACATACCTATGCAATGTACACATGTTTTAATTTTTTGTTCTTTGTAAATGTTATTATTTATTTAAATGATTAAAAACATTGTTGTAATATCATTCTAAACGTATTCTAAAAGTATATTCAAGCCAAAAACAATGTTTAAAAACTTATATTTGGCTATAATCCGGATTGAGGTCTGCAATCAATTATCCGGATTATCAAGTTTTTACTGTACCTATAAATTATTATTTTTAATATAGAAAATTATTTTTTCTTGAATACAAATTTTAATTTTGGCTTCAATTAAATATCTTTTTTACGAAAAATTCACAATACATGTTCTCTATAAAATGAGACAAATAGCATTGTTATCAAAATACAAATCACTATTTCGAACATTTTACACTAAAACATAACTTTGAAGTGGGTTGTCTATATTCCATGATTTCATCACTGTTATTCTTAGATAACTTAAGGCTTTAAAAACCGTTAATATCATTAACATCTAGATGAAATGCATTTCAAACAGGTGACAAAAAAATGTGACAATAACTGAACACAACTCACTTATAACACTATCACAATTGAATATCATATAAACAACAAATCTCTTTAACAAATTTTGTGATAAATAGTCTATTATTCGCTTTACTTTTATTTATTTCCATCCTCTAATATTATAAAACTTTGACGGAATTTTGCATAATGTCGGATTATAAATGGAAATCCTACATAATGATATGTTGTATATGATGTGATGTAGGGTATAGAAGGCCTTGATCTATGTACTATAATTTGTTCTACTTGTTTAATATATTTTTTTTGTTTTAGTTAACATGACTAATCGACTTGTGTTTGAAACGAAAAATTTTCCTTTTCATATTGTTGTTGCTATTTATGCTGTTGCCACTGTGGTTGGGCTTCTGTTTTAGTCGATTTTTAATGAACTTTGCAGACACATTTTTTCGGTATTTGATTTTTTTTATTACTTAGATTATTTTCTTTCTTTTTTCTTTAAATATGTCTTCTTAAATAAGTACAAGTACATATTAAACTATGGCAAACCCATCAATTATGAAGTTAAAAAAATATTAAATTATGTCTACTGTATATACCAAATATATATAAAACAAATATATATAAAGCGTACATAAATTGCAGGCGATCAAAATACATACATACATATATGTATATATGTATGTTGTTTCGATATATTTCAGCAGTATCGAAATATTTTAATTTCGATATCTTTTAATGTATCGAAACGATATATATTTTATCATTGTCTGATGATGGCGTGTCATTTCGTTGATAACGGAGTTCTAGTTTTCGATGATGTTTTTAAGCATTTATATAAAGATTTAGCAAATTCTTAGACTTGATCAATTTATAAAAAATTTTTAAATTGATCTAGCAATTTGTCGATAAACGTGTAAAACGAATGGAAAAGGGTACAATATTTTATGTACCTACATGCAATTCGCTTTTATTTTTCAACTTGCTAATAAGTTTACTATACTTTCTTTATTATTTCCGACGCCATCCTCGATTTTGAATTTTTACGTAATTAAGTGTATTCAACTAGTCAAGCCATTTAATTTGATACCCATATTGATGGGGTTAAAAAAATTTTATCCGCCATATTGTTTTAGACGCCATCTTGGATTTTACATTTTAGAATAATTTACTGTATTTTACTGGTCAAGCCCTTTAATTTGATACCAATATTGAGGGGGTTCAAGAAGTTACATTTTAAAATACCAAATATAGCTCATATATAAATTTATTGTCCGCCATTTTGTAATGGCGGCCAAGATAAATTTAAAGTTTTTATGGTGCTTTTATTGTGCTAGTCAAGTCCTTTCAGATGATACCAATATTGCCTCTCTGTTTTAGACGCCATCTTGGATTTTACATTTTAGAATAATTTACTGTATTTTACTGGTCAAGCCCTTTAATTTGATACCAATATTGAGGGGGTTCAAGAAGTTACATTTTAAAATACCAAATATAGCTCATATATAAATTTATTGTCCGCCATTTTGTAATGGCGGCCAAGATAAATTTAAAGTTTTTATGGTGCTTTTATTGTGCTAGTCAAGTCCTTTCAGATGATACCAATATTGCCTCTCTCGGTTGTCTAGAAGCAGAAAAAATTGATTTTCGTTTGTAAATTTTTAGAATATATATTTTTCAAAAAAAATTCTGCCTATAACTTTACCGATAAGAGCCCGATTTATCCAAAATTTTACACGAATATCTCTAGAGACATGTTATATCTACAAATAGTAGCAAGGGCTGAACAATTTTAATTTTGGTGGTAAAAATATAGGAAAAAAACAGAGGCAGTCGTGTTTATTTGCTTATATCTCAGAAAGTTATCGGGCGATTGTGCTGAATTTCAATAGCGATTCATTCCCGGATATTTCCAAAAGATTGATACCATACACAGATCTAAGGAACATATGGTTGCTTCTAAAAGTTGATTTCAACCAACACACGGACAGACGTTCAGGGCTTAATCGACTCCTCTATTCATAAGCTATCAGAAAATATATACTTTATGGGGTCGGAAATGAAAATTGTAGAAATTACAAACGGAATGACAAAGCTATATATACCCTTGTGCACCACAGGTAAAGTTGTTTCTCATATGACTGGCCATGATATCCTCAAAACAAAAATGTACCAAATTTGGATAATGTCCACTTTTTATATCTGGGCTTCATAAAACAAATCACACTAAAAAAACCCTCTAGTACAAACGCGATTAAATTAATCAAAAAATGCGCTTGCTTCCAGAATTCGTAATACTAGGCGCACAATTGGGACGAACGACGAATTTTTCGTCGCGAATGTTCGTCATCAAAAATAAAACACATTTGTGTATATGAGAATGCATACAATTGTGGCGTCAGTCGAAGTTCGCTATACGCGGCGAACTCTGCAATCGATTTATTTATATTTCTTACGCCGACGAATGACGAACAAATTGGTATAAAGTGACCATTTTTTATTATATTTTAAACTTCTCAACTTAAATAAATAATAATAAAGTTAGTTTTTACTTTAATAATTGTTTTATTTTTTATTTTAAAACATGTAAAATAAATGTAAAAAGTTAAGTACAAAAATTTGTTTTTATTTGTGTTTTTGCAAATGTTTAAGTTAATTAAGAGATTTTTTTTCATATGGTCACACTATTAAGTGTTATACAAAAATAAAATTTTTATTATTGGTTACTGCACGTATCCACGACATTCTTTGCAAACGTTTACTTATACGTAAAAAGTTTTTAGTATAATAGAAATTATATTTATTATTTTGTTGAGTTTCACAAAAATTTAAATTCTTTGATAATTTTTGTTCTTTTTTTGCACAAACAGTAAAAAATTTTATCAACTTTAAAAAATTTTACTTTTTCGTCGTTATTGTGCTTCACACGACGAATTTACACAGCGAATTTTTACCGACGAATTCGTCGTGTTGGGCGAAATTTGTCGTTCGTCCCAATTGTGCGCCGAGCATAACTTGGCTTGGTCGTTGCATAGTACAGTATCTTCATTATTTACGCTTTGAGATTTATTCAGCGGTACATTTTATTAAAACTGAAAAAGAATATAACGGACAAAGCATGAAACGTAAGTCAACTCGTAAACTCCTACAGCGTTATTATCGTAAACACTATCACTTATATCTAAAATATGATAAACAAAATGAGAATTATAAAAAATGCTTGAAATTTTATAGAGTGCGTTTATCTAAACAAATGTCTAAAAAATATAAGATTTTTGTTAATTTGAGAGAAATTAAACTTAATTTAAGAAGTTAATTATAATTTTCATAGTCTGGTGCTTGATTCTGTAAATCAAGTCAGTTTTGTACTTGTTTTTAGAAATTGGAAATAATTTGTATTTGGATTTTTAAGCACGATTTCGGCTAAACTTGAGAATTTAATTTTTGAATTTAAAACTTCATTTTTCGTTTTGTGTTTGGAAATTACATAGGGTACCATTAAAGTACCTGGGGTTGAATGAAATCAAAAAAGGGTCAGACACCTGTCTTTTTTTTTTTTTTTTTAACAGATTACTAAGCTCATCTATATCATTTTTAGTTAAGCAGATATATGGTTTTCGATTTTGCTCGTTTTTGACCTTTTTTATCCCCTTAAAGTACAAATTTCAAAAATTCACTTCTTAGTGGATGTATACCCAGTATTAAAATTTCAAATCTCTAGTATTTTGTGTTTAGGCTGTGCGATGATAAACCAGCCAGTCACGTTACTCTTTTTAGATAAGAATATACATAAGTCCGCATTTATTAATTGCAAATCTTAGAATTTTTTTTTGTTACAATTAAAATATACACAACTGGTGGATTCGCAAGGAGTTTTGTAATATTTTATTGTCGTATATTTTTTAAATTCTAAAATTGTTTCAACATTGTCATTATGCCATCTTGAAATTTTAGAATTTTACGGCAATTTGAGACACACTTTTATAGCATACCCTGTGAATCCATCAAATGCTTCTAGTGCTATTTATAGCGTACACTTACAAACTTCTGCGTCATGCAAGTCTAATTGTGTAAGGTATACTTTAAAGTTTCAACCATAAATAATATTTTTAATTAGTTTGTATTAGAGACGAGGCAAGGTAGGCTCCAAAAACAAACTTAAAAAAAACATATTTACTTAATTAGTATTATTTGCCAATTAATAATAATAAACGCTTCAAGTGAAAACAATTTTGACTGAAACTCTGGAAAAAAAACGTATTTTTTCAATTGTTGCAAAAAAGCGATATTTTCAACGTGATTTTGAAAGTGAGTTTTATTTCATATTTTTTCGTTTAGTTCGAAACATTGTATACAAAATTGTTTTGAATTGATAGTTTTGTTGTGTTTTTTTTTTAATTTTTTATATTATTTTTTATAATTATTAATGACCATATAGAGAACATGGACATCAATTCTACACTTGGGTGTTAATTTATGCTAAAAAATAAATATTTATTTAGCACTTAAATTATGAAAAATATGTATGTAGATGTATTGTGCTACATACATATGCTTGTATAATGTTAAGTATATCACTAAGTAGAGTATGTTTTTGTTGTTTTTTTAGTATTAAACGGTTATTGATCTTGGGTGTCTTGAAAGTTTGTTACTTGTAGTATGTAGACTAAACACTTTAAAGTTGTTCCTTCCCAACTTTGCTATTTTTTTTACGGAGACGGCATTGAATGATCGTATTCAAATGTGTATGATATGTAAATACATAACATTGATGATTAAAATTAAATATTAGCGTATTCTTATTTGTTTTTGTTCATATTATTCAACAGTTTTTAACTTAACACTACAATAAAACATAAATATGTATTTAGATACCAGAGTTGTAAATGAATCATTCTTTTTTGATTTCAATTCATTACGAATTAGCTAAATTTTGAATTAATTCTTTTCTCAAAAAAAAAAATTGAATGAAATTTGAATCAATTCATTTGAATTTAGCAAACATGAATTGCAACTCACTTCCAATTCAATTGAATTGCAATTCATTTGAATTGATTGACTTTGAATTTATTGAAATATTATAACCGGATTTCATATAACCATAAAATAATATTATAGTTTCATAAATATAATCAAAACATGATTACAAATTAAATATAAATTTTTCTTGTTTTATAAAACTAATTTTTATTTTTTGACTTTAATTATATTTAAAGAATTTGATTATAATTTTTACATATTTCAAACTTCTGAATTAATATCAAGTAAAAGTTCTATATTCGACCGTGCCGAAACCAAAAATACCCTTCACCACCATATATATAGGTATAATGGTCACATCGTAGATTTCATTTTATACGCCATCATCTTTGTTATTTCGATGCCATCTTAGTTTAGTGACCGATTTGTCCAAAATTTTTTCACGGACAAAACAAAAGAGTCTATTATTCAATAAAATGAATCTCTAAAAAAGATGTTTTCCATATAATTAAGTTTATCACTTGTTTTGATACACCCTTTATAAAATTTAACTTTATGTCTTCTTTTTAAAAAATGATTGTTACTTTTTTTTATAAAATTTTGCATAAATTCTCTTTTAATAATATATTTTTAGTAAATGAATTTTTTTGCATAACTACTATTTTTATTTTTTTATGAAAATGTATTTATTTTATCAATATTATTAACAGAGTTATGAGAATTTACAAATACAGTCGAACTTTCTTATAGTGAATCTTCACGGGGACAGACAATTATTTCACTATATAGAAATTTCATTATACAGAAATATTTATTGTTTTTTTAATTATTTCTAACAATCAGGTATTTTTGTTTGACATTTAAATACATTTGGAACGTTTCTCTCTATCTCCAAAAAAGTTTGTAGTACAAACGTTCTAACGTTCTAGAACAAACGTTCTAATGTAGGTGACCTTTTATCAATATTTGCCATTACTTCACCACCCAGTTTCTCTTCATGGTCATCTAATATAGTCTGCTGTAATCCACGACTTTCTAAAACACTGCTTAGAATATTTTCATCAGACGGAATATATATTTTTTCCTTGATGTCCATTCCTTAACTTTATTAATTACTAATACCTTTTTTTAAGAGAACTCGGTCAACTGATGTTAAAAGGCAAATCATTAACTTTTTTGTTTTTATTTTCATATTTTGGGAATCCCAAAAATATTACTTATTTTCTTATTTAAATAATGTAAAATAAAGATGCCAAAAATAGTTCATTATATGGAAACAAAGACACACGTAAAATGTATTTTTGTTTTCAAAATTTTTTTCATAGTAAAGAAAGATTCACTGTGGAAATTCATTAAACAGAGATTGAAATTCATTGAAATTGGAAAGACAAAGCTGATTTTAGTTCATAATAGGGAGAACTTCATTATATAGAAGTCCACTATAAGGAAGTTTGACTGTAGTATTACAACAATTAACGACTGATTAATTAAATAAAGAAACTACTTACTAATATCACCATTTTTAAGAAAAAGTTGTTCATGAAAAAACTTGTATCAACTTAGAAGTTATAAGACTTGACAACCATAGATCATAATCGGACTAATACACATTTGGGGGATTCAAATGGTTGTCATAAAGTCATATGTTTTGATATATTAGCACGAAAAAATATGACTGCTGTGAACAACCCCTCATAATTTAGTGTGATATTTCAAATTTAAATCAGAAAGAAGCTGTTATATGAAAATATTTAAATTAAAATGCCAAAAACCAGTGAAAATACGAAAATAATAACCGATTTGTACGAACATTTTATTTTGGCTGGCTGAAGTAGGCATAAACAAAATTGCATCTATTTAAATTTGAATGAACCTTTTTGAAGGTGATGAAGACGAAGAAGAACAAGCTATTGAAATGTTTTTAATAATCTGATAAGTGGCAGCAAAGCGTGTTAAGAAAATTTTACGATAATCGATTTAGTCAGATTTTTCGGGTTCGACCAGAAGAATTTGTGTATATAATGAAATTATTAATTTAAACTAATATAAAATATTAGCACATTATTACAATATGACTTGGTAGCATACCGTTTGAATCCCCCAATTGTGTAAACACTTAAGTACCTTGTTCTTTATATTAAGTTTAGACTTTCGGCTAATAAAGTGGTATAAGGCACGGCTACTCCTAATTACCTTCTCGCAAATGTAATTAACATGCTGTTGGAATAAAAGTTTTTTTGTCAAGGATTACTCCTAAATATTTAATTTCGTCCTTCAATGGAATAATTGTTCCCTTAGACAATAAATATCTAGAAGGAAAGCGTTTTGTGATTTGTTTAATGGAAATTTAATGGATTGAGTTTAATCGTCATTGACTTTTATTTTCCATGCGTTATAGTATTTACGAGTTAATCTAAAATTATTTCCCATTCTCCTAATAATCGTATTAGAGATTTTACCGCAACAAATAAAGGCGCTATCATCTGCGTAAAAGGCAGCATCATGGTATCGAGTATACGGTAGGGGATAATATCGACCCTTGAGGCAAGCCCGCAGGTATTTTACGGACACAACATATGTACGCTTATCTCAAAAGTTTTTGATGAGTTTTGGTAGATAAATTGGGAAATTGAACGTTTTTAATTTATACACTAGTCCATCATGCCAGATTGAGTCAAAGCTTTTTCGATATCAAGAAAAACGACTCCAGTACTTTTTCGAGTACTTTTATTATCTATTTATACCCTTATTTAATTCGACCCGGGTGTATAAAAAACAAGTAGGAGTGCTATATTCGGCTGTGCCGAATCTTATATACCCTTCACAACGTATAGTCATGCAATAACAATAGTTTGTATCACCACTCATCTCATATGAAATACGTACATACTTAAAAAAAACATACATAAATATATAAAAACATCCCATTGTAAAATAATAAATTTACGTATGTATGTATGTTAAAAAAAAGCAACATAAAAAAAAATGAAAAAAACAATAAAAAAAAAATTTAAAAAAAAAAATTTAAAAAAAAAGAATAAAAATATAAATAAAAAAATAAAATAAAAAAAAATAAAAAATTTTTTTTTTGGCTCAGCTGGAATTTGATGAATTTGAATTTGACGGGTATACCACGTTTATATGTATGTGTGTTGTTGTTGAGTTGAAAAAAACGAGGTGGCCGTGGTTTTTTGCTCATATCTCAGTTGCTTAAACACCGATGTTTCTGATTTTCAATACCGATATACTCTCGAATATTTCCGATATTTTAATACCTCACCCGGGTCCAGGCGATGTCGGGGGGGCTTATTAAAGTTGATTTCAACATGCACACGGACAAACTGACAGAGCTAAATCGACTCCTCTATTCGTAAGCTTTCAGAAAATATATGCTTTATGGAGTCGGAAATGAAAATTGTAGAAATTTCACACGGAATGACAAACCTACATGTACACAGCGTTGTCAACTTTAAAATTTCAAAAAGCACCATAACCCAGGAAAAAGCGCGTCATTCTCAAAAAAAAGCACTAAATTTATAATTTGTAAATTATTTTTTTATTTATTTAATAAAATTTTACATTTATATAAATTTCTTTATAAATAAGACATTTTTAAATGTATATCAGAATAAATAACAGAAAAATTTACAAAAATCAAACAACGAATATCTTTTAGTCAGTCAGTACAGATTTACATAGATACATATATTTATATGTAAATAAAAATAAACAAAAACATTTGAAAAAAGAACAAAAATATTTAATTATTAAAGTAATTATCAATTCACAATATATCACAGGAGTGATGCATTGTAAGAAATTTATTTCAACATTTAGAAAAAATTACGACAGGATTAGTTTTTCCATACCTGATGCATTTATATGACGTTTTATAAACATATTTGAATTTGTTGTACAAAATATTAAAGAAATTATTCACCAAATAAGTACAACTATTATTTAATATTTAAATATTTTTATATTACATATTAGAATATTTACTTCATCAGTTATTTGGTAGGTTTCGCAACAGGAATTTTCCCGTTTAAGCCCATTTTTAATGTGAAGTAAGGCATTAACTGAATTTTAAGACATTCGGTTGCGACTTTAGATTTAAACACATTCATGGGAGCGACAAAAGATTTAAACACATTCATGGGAGCGACAAAAGTTTAACGTTTAAGTTTAATGCTTCAAAGGGATTTAAGTTAACTGCATCTTTGTACGATTTAACTTCAATCCAAAAATCGACTGGATTCAATATTTTGCCATTGGTAACGGTAAAATATCTTCTTTTGTATGTGATAAAACATTTCTAATAATAATTATGTTAATTTAACTCAAAATTTCAAGGTTTTCTGGTAAAATTTTTAAACATTTAAAGTTGTGGGACGCTAAAAGTTTGCTTTAAGGTTTAATCATTTATAAGATGATCTCAAAAGAAAGAGGAATTTCTTTTATTCACATTCACCTCAAATGCATATATGTATAAAGTTAGACATTTTGAAACAAAAACTTTCTGGCCAATCAATTATCTTATAAATGATTAAATTTTTAGTGTAATATTATTTTCTTGCCGAGTTGCATGTAATTGTACTATAAGTTACATTTTGGTCGTATGTATATATATTTACACTTACAAAAAATTTTGTTCAATTAATTAATTTGAATTTTAGTGTTTGGTGTCACCGAAATAAAAAGAAAATCACTAAAAACTAAAAAAAAATCACCAAGCAAGTGACTCACAATTTTTCCGCTTTCGAAATGTTAAAAATCACCAAAAACGGTGATAAAATCACCGAGTTGACAACGCTGCATGTACATATATACCCTTTTTTACTATGTGAAGGGTATAAAAACTTCATAATTACGTATTTACTTAAAATAACTAACCTCGAATACATACAAATGTATGTAGTTTTTTTCTATTACAACACCCTTTGCATGTTTACTGCATACTTACTAAGTTATTTGCAATATAATTAGAAAAGTGAAAATGTTCTAGAAGTTTTACTGTTTCAAGCTGTTGTCCATATGTAATTCAGCAAGTGTCTTAAGGTGGGTAGTACATGTTACCCAGAAAAAAAAAATGAAAATAAACTAAACACACAACGGAAGTTGGTTTAGGTTAGAACGGTTATTAAAATCTACAAGAAACAAAATAAAAAAAATCAACGTTTTTGTTTATTATTAAATATACAAAAACACCACAACTAGAACTAATTAAATTGTCTAAACATTTCATGAAATGTCAAATGAAATTGACCTCATAAACCTAAAAAAACGATTCGAACAAAACGCGCCTTAAAAGGGCATCTAATCGAAACAGGAAATAGAAAAATGTTGGAAAATAGTCAAAGTCCTAACATATGAATTAAATCTATTCATTATTTAAATAATAAATAAATATAAATTCTAAAGAATTATTTAAAATTGTTAATTTTATATATATATATTTTTTTTGTTAACCAAACTTGGTTTAATGTTTAGTTTTTTCTAAATACATTGAACTAGTTTCTTACGACTAATAAAAAAATAATACTCGTAATAGAAAAACAAAACAAACAAGAGATATCAAAATTGCTATTGTATAATTTAAGTAATATTGCAACAATTACGCATTTTTTCATGCAACACTGAACTGCTACTGCTGGCTGGCACCAGTGGCTTATTGCCCACTTATGACTCATAATTCGTGGAGGCAAACAAACGCCTCATACCCACTCCCTCTGATCGCTTTAAATGAGTATATTTATTTTGTGTATCACAAGTATGAGTAACAGATAAGATGGTCAGAAAATTGTATATGATTGTTGAAGGTAGCGTTAAAAAAAAAAACTGTAGATATAAATCTTTTATTAAACACCCTACATTAAAAGATTATTCCTCAGTTAAAATTCAAAGCTTCATAGATGAAAAATTTGATTTTTTTATTTCCAATTTTTCCTTATTTAACAAAAAGAAAGAATATTTTTATTAATATTAATTAAAATTATTTCCCGCGAAGCCATTCGGCTTGTCTGCTTGTCTGAAAAGAGTAATGGCCTGTCATCACAGCCATGGGGTCATTTGGCGGATATTTTACTCTATATTTAATCAGAACATGGCTTCTTTACAAGCTAGTAAATAGAAACACAATTATCTCTTAAAACATGAGTTTTTATCTTAAAACAAAAAGTGCATTCTTACTGAGACACCGTTAACATGCTCTAGTATTAAATAGTTTATAGTAGTACTTTATACAGTCTGTAATTATGACTTGATAAATAAGTTTTTTTTAATAAATTTGTTTAAAGAGTTGACGATTACTAATGAGCGAGTGGTAAATGTATCGGTATTTGGCTTATGACTTAAATGCAAAAATTGTAAATTTAAGTCAAAAACTTTAATAAATCCGTATTGAGTTATAATTCATTATCGGCCAATGTTGCCATATTCCAGAAAACTCTTTACTTACCTATTTAGTAAGCAACAGAGAACTGCAGCCATACATAATACTTGCGAGCGCACTCGCTGTTTACTAAATCATTTTTAGTCTCAAATACTTTTATGCACTCGCTTTTACTGATATGTTGGCTCGTTAGCACGTTCTTCCTACAAAGCGAAAATATTACATAATTGCTTTTTACTTGTACATGTCAATATCACAAACACTCAAAGCAAAGATTCGTATTTTTTCCATTTTCATATTCGGTAACTTCTTTGTATTTAACTCAGTGATGGTATATGAGAATTTCAGTCTTGTGCCAAAATTTTGGCTAAAAAGTGCCAAAACATCCTAAAAAGTGCCATAACAAATATATACACATTTCTACATATTTAAAAAAATTAAATCCATTTATTCAGTTTTATTATAATAATTTAATATTTAAAAAATTTATAGATACATAAATATTATTATTTATTACATATGTATATTATATGTAATGTTAAATAATTATTCCAAAATAGGGACATATTAAATATACATATATTGATAAATAAAATTAAATATAAGTAGTCATTAAATTCTTGTAAAGCCTCGTTTACAAAAAAGTTGTAACATTTGTTTGGGTAATAATTTTTTAAAACATCACTGGCATAACAACATTTTGAGTTGGATTTTAATAAATCCTTAGATTGAATTAATGATGATATAGTGTTTACCTTAAGCCGGGCGCTAAATTCAAATTGTGGCAGATACAACCATTAATGTACAAATTTGGTTGAACTTTTTTAAGCAGATCCTGCACACCATTATTCTTTTCCATCATAACCGAACAATTAGCCGATAAAATTTTTTATAATAATTTCATTATCCTGTACAACGTTCATAATAGCATTACAAATCGATTGAGCGAAACCATCAGGTACTTGAACTAAGGTCAAAAATCGATCAGCACATTTTCCAACATATAAAAGTACTTAAATGGCAAAATTTTTTGATATTGTGCAGCACGTACTTTCGCACTTTAGTATTTACAACAGGGAGAAAAACCATTTATTTCTTTTTTAATAAAAAATATATTTCTTAAAAAGTAAGTAAAATTATATTTTTTTAATTGTTTGAAAAAGTGCCAAAATTTTATTAAGCGTGCCATCGTGCCATTAAACAATTAAAAGTGCCAAAAATGGCACGATTGTGCCACTTTTACCAACAGTGATTTAACTTACACGACTTAAGTGTTACGACAAGCTCGTAACAACATTGAACATTGAATAAAAGAGAGCAAATTAGTTGTAGTATATTTACGAAACAATACAATACAGAACTCATATAAATTTCATTGTGTTTGCTTAAGGCTCTGCTCGTTGCAGGTCTCTGGTAAGCAACTAATATTGACGATATACATAAACTAGTTATTTTTAATTCAATAACTACTTATTTGGGTATGATAAAAAAAGAATATAAAAAATATTAAAAAAAAAACACTAAAAATATAATAAAAAATAAAAAATATTTTTTTTTTGGCTCAGCTTGGATTCGAGTTCACTCTAACCAGTATACCAAGTTTGTATGTATTTATGTATGTGTTGTATGTTGTTGTTGTGAAAAAACGAGGTGGTCGTGGTTTTTTGCTCATATCTCAGTTGTTTCTGATTTTAAATACCGATCTGCTCCCGCATATTTCCAATATTTTAATACTTCACGCGGGTCGGTGCAGGCGATGTCGGTGTTGAATGTTGAATATTTTTATACTGTTGCAATACTCCAATATATGTATATACCTATATACCTATATGTATATACCTATACATATAAAATTACATTTTACAAGCAAAAATAAAACAAGTAATTATTTACTAAGGTCGTTATCAATAAGGCATTATTCTGTAATTTTAAATTAATAATTTTGGTAACGACCCCTCATTACTATATACCGTACAAAATAATAACAACCTATTACACAATTTCAAAAAGATTTTTCGGAAATATTTGAAGATTTGCAGTATCCGTCAATTATAATATATCTAGACTGACCATAGAGTGTTTTTTTCGTAATCACAAAAAGTAGAAACAATTGAGTTGGAAAACCTTGTGCGACTATTACATACAAGTATTTTATATTGTGCAAAAATGTAAGAAAAAATAAAAAAATTAAATGAAAAACAAACCATATGCCTGCCTCATAACTTTATAATTAATGTACCGAAATTAATTAAGAAATACACGTCAAATTCATCCATAAATATATTATACATACATATGTATATACATACATACGTTATTTAAGTTACTCATAAATATATGTACTTGTACATACATACATACATACATATATTTTTACAATGGCCAACTTACGAAGAAAAATTATACCACAAACTCTAGTTTTTTCTCCAGCCAACCAACACTTGTAAATAGTTAGTGGCTTAAGTTTTAGTTTGATTTCAAGTTGGTTTTGTTCAATTAAATAATTATTGTTTTTCTTTTTCTTGGTTTCCTTTTAATCGCTGAGGTGACTGATCCATATTAGTTAACACATTTGAATTATTTTGTCAGAGTAGTTTCGTTTTAAATTTCTTTTGCTGTTAGCAATTTTACCATTTTTGTTTGATGATTCGTTTTTTTTTTAAATTAACAACATTTTCACACGATTTTCAATTATGCCTTACAATGTATGTTATTAGAACTAATTAAAATAAGAAACAAACAGAGTGTTATTCATTAGTGAAAACGAATGAACTCAATAGAGAAAAGATTTTTGAAATAAAATAAATTTTTATAAAATGCAAATTTTCTATAAGACGAAATTTTTCAAAAATTTTTGTTTAAAATGTTGCTACAAAACAAGATTTATTTATAATTTTCTTTAAAACAAAATCTTTTCGAAAATTTTTATATAA
The DNA here is from genome assembly GCA_941918925.1 of Phyto melanocephala. Lineage (NCBI taxonomy): Eukaryota > Metazoa > Arthropoda > Insecta > Diptera > Rhinophoridae > Phyto > Phyto melanocephala. The sequence continues at coordinate 60,688,734 of OW799234.1, read as the reverse complement.
AAATAAAATTTTCTTTAACGAAGACTTAATAAAATTTTTTTATAAAACAAAAATTTCTCAAAAATTTTCTATAAAACGAAGATTTTTAAATAATTTTCTATGAAACAAAAATTTCTTAAAAATTTTCTATTAAACGAAAATTAAAAAAAAACTTCTATAAAATAAAAATTAATCAAAAAACGAATGTTTATTGTACATTTTCTGTAAAACGAAAAATATTTTATTCATCATTATTTTATCAAAAATTTTCTATACAATGAAAACTTATTAAAAATATTTTATGGGAAAAAAACTAATTAATAATTTTCTATAAAATGAAAATTATTCAATAATTTTCTATATGACGAAAATTATGCAATCTATTTATATAAAAGTAAAAAAAAGTGTGTGTGTGTGTGTGTGTTAGCTATAGACTCCGAAACTGTAAAACCGATCGAACTCAAACTTTCACAAGTTGTTGTACACATTCCAGGGAGTGTTTATGGGTGGCAAAAAGTGGGCGGGCCACGCCCATAAAAATTAGTTATCAGTTTTAGCTACTTGCTCTTGACCGATTTTTCTGAAACTTTGCACACACCTATTGAGCTCTCACGACTATATAATTTCGTGATTTAAAAAGTAGGCGGGGTTTTAATTTTGAGGTACTTGCACTGGACCAATTTTTTTGAAACTTTGCACACATAATGAGCTGTCATTACTTTATAATTTTGTGATTAGAAAAGTGGGCAGGGCCACGCCCATAAAAAAAATTATAATTTTGAGGTACTTGAACTGGACGGATTTCTCTGAAGCTCTGCACACATATTGAGCTGTCATGACTTTACAATTTCGTGATTAGAAAAGTGGGCAGTGTCACGCCCATAAAAAAATTATCATTTTCAGCTACTTGATCTTTACCGATTTTTCTAAAACTTTGCACACATATTGAGCTGTCATGACTATACAGTTTCGTGATTAGAGAAGTGAGCAAAGCCACGCCCATTAAAAAAGTTATAATTTTTTGCTTTTTGAGTTTGATATTCAATTTAAATTCAGAATGCATTTTTATTCATTAAGGGGCGTAGCAACGCGCGCCGGGCTTTTCTAGTGGACTTATAAAATCAAAATTAATAAAAAATTTTAATAATACATACATTTATCGTATATTTTCTATAAAACGTAAATTTATTTTAATGCAATGAAAATTTATTAAAATTTTTCTATAGAATTAAAATCTATCAAAAATTTTCTATAAAAAAAATTAATAATAAGTTTCTATAAAACTAACTTAGTGAATAATTTTCTATATGAAGAAAACAAATTAAAAATTTTCTATAAAACAAAAATTTAACGTAAAGTTTCTATGAAGCAAAAATTTATCATTAGTTTTCTAAAAAATTAAAATTTATCGTTATTTTTTTATAAAACAAAAATTTATTAAAAATTTTCCATAAAACGAACATTTTTGAAAAATTGTATACAAAACGAACTTTTTTCAAAATTGAAAATTTATTTATTTACTAGCCGAACCCGGGCCATAATGCTGACCCTAAAAATGTTTTTGTGTTGTAAAGGGTTTTTCAACAGGCACGCTACAAAAGTATACCGATAGGGACAGCAAACGACGCCATATTTTTGTCGCTCTTGACATTTGCCATTTCATGATAGAAAGATATACGAGCTAACAACGAGTCGAAATTATTAAAAGTTACTACCTAAATTCAGAGTCAGTGGCCTCAACGTTAAGAGCGCTACGTCCAATTTATGGTCGTCATAATCGTCCTACCAGATCAACAATTAAACGTCTAGTGGAAAAATTTGAATCCAAAGGCACAGTACAAAATGTTCCCGTGCCAGTGAGAGAAAGAAGTGCCCGTAGAGTCGAGAATATTGATACCGCTGAGGCTTCAGTTGAAGAAAGCTCTCACACGTTTTTGTTTTTTTTTAAACTTTTGTAGCGCTCTTATTAAAAAACCCTTTATTAATTACATTGTTTATAAAATGTCTTTTATATTCCTCATTCTATCGTATATGCATTTACGTATAACTTACTTCCCTTGACGTTGTCCTCATGCTTATCGGGATTCAGACTATTAAAATCTTCTTTGGGGCATGAGCACTGTGCACAATTCCAATGGTTACATTTTTCATTACAAAAATTTTCATTCACCAAAACCTAAATATTTTTAAAAATGTATGTGACTTTTTGCAACTTTGATTATTAACCGTCATAAATATTTATTATCTGGGTTTTTGGGTGACTTAGTTATAAAATTGTTTTGTTCCGTGAGTACAATGTATATTTATAAGTTTTTATAAAAAATCGGTTTAGCATAAGCTAAAAAAAGTATATATGGGCGTGGCACTACCCATTTTTCTAATCATTAGAATTTATTTTCTTAGGAACGCTATTCGAGTGCAAATTCTTTATGAATACGTTTAAAAGAAGTAAAAGAATATTTATTTTATATGGGCGTGGTATTGCCAACTTTTCAAACCATTAGATTTCATTGTCACTAGTACTCTATGTGTTTGCAAAGTTCGATAATACTAGGTTTAAAACAGAAAAGTTACTTTTTATTACGTGTGGAACTGCCTACTTTTCAAACTACTAAACTATATTCATTTCACAGTGTGTGAAATGTTAAATACAAATCCTTTATTAATAAGTAGTTTAAATAAGAAATGGTCATGACACTTACCACTTTATGAAGTTAAAAACCATCGCAGAAAACCTCAGAAGACTTTACTAACGTTTCGTTACAATCTGATCATTAATTTTTATAACAAGAAGAGGAAGAAAATAAATACAGGGTCCGCCATCTAACGTTTTTTTTTTCAACTAGTGCTTATTATGTCGTGAATGGTAACACTTACCTCATGTCTAATTTGACAGATAATTATTTTTATCCTTCCGCTGAACGAATATGGTTGTGTATACGCTTGAACAACGCTGGGAAATACTGCGACATTACTTTGGCCGATTTTGGCAAAAAAAAATCATCTTTTCAGATGAAGCTCATTTTGATCTTGGCGGGTATGTTTACAAGCAAAATTGTCGCATTTGGGGCACAGAAAACCCGCACGCAGACATTGAAAAGCCGATACACCCAAAACGAGTCACTGTTTGGTGCGGATTTTGGTCCAGATGCATAATTGGGCCATTTTTCTTCGAAAATGAGCAAAAAGTGGCCGTAGTCAATGGCGATCGTTATCGGGCCATGTTGAACGAATTTTTATTCACAAAAATTGAAAAGGAGGATTTTGGCAACATTTAGTTTCAACAGGAAGCTACACTTTTATAGCAGGGCAGACCCTTTAGTTTAAAAACTATCAAAAATTTCTTTTTAAAATGTTTGTACAAATTAAATATACTCGTATTGAAATTTCCTAAAAAGTAGTACATTTATCAATAAATTTCTAAAAATATAAATTTATGACTCAAGTTTTCCTAGTTTTTTTTCCTGTTATTTAATAGTTTTGTTAGTTTGTTTATATAAATAAAAATGTTAAATCCAAACTCTGTAATATTTAGTTTATTAAAGTTTCTTGCTAATAATAGTATTTTGGAAGCATTGAACAGCTACGTTACCATGATGACGAACATTTTTTTAGTTAAATTGTTTGTTTTGTGTGCTTTTAACACAATACACACCCACCAGAACATACAAATATACATGCATGAATGTAAGTAGTACATACCTAATTTTGTTAACAATTTACCACCTATTTTAGCCACATGTAACAACTAACTATACTAAAATATAGTTGTACTTACTCTTACACTGTTAATACCGCCAATAAGTTTCTATAAACTTTGTGTGCTCTAAACAAAGAGGTGGAAAATGATTTTATTACTTTTATGTTGCAGCCTAGATAATGTTGCATGTAACTATGTATTTACATTTTTTAAATGGTAACGGCAAGCAGTGATACCTCTCACCAGCCCACCCTTTCACAACGATACAAAATTTTTTAAACATTTAGTTTTCGTTTGGTTAGTGTTGTTTTGATTTTCATTTTTATGATTTCGGGGGGTGTTGAATAAAATGTACATTTTTTTGTGTTCTGTTGTTTCTGCACAATAAAATAAACAATTGAATTGTAACTACATATTTTATTTTATTGTCAGCAATGGTTTCTCTTGATTTTTATACCCTTCACCTGTGGTGCACAAGGGTATATATAGCTTTGTCATTCCGTTTGTAATTTCTACAATTTTCATTTCCGACCCCATAAAGTATATATTTTCTGAAAGCTTATGAATAGAGGAGTCGATTAAGCCCTGTCCGTCTGCCCGTCTGTCCGTGTGTTGGTTGAAATCAACTTTTAGAAGCAACTATATGTTCCTCAGATCTGTATATGGTATCAATCTCTTGGAAATATCCAGGAATGAATCGCTATTGAAATTCAGCACAATCGCCCCATAACTTTCTGAGATATGAGCAAAAAACCACGACCACCTCGTTTTTTTTCACAAATACAACAACAACATACATACATACATACATGTAAAAAACATACCAAACAAAAAAAATTAAAAAAAAAAAAAAATATTTAAAATAAGAAAAAAATAATAAAAAAAACTAAAAAAAAAAAAATTTAAAAAAATTTAAAAAAAAATTTTAAAAAATATTTTAAAAATTTTTCTAAAAAAATTTTTTAAAAAAATTTTAAAAAAATATAAAAAAAAATAATAAAATATAAATAATATATTAAATAAAATAAAATAAAATTTTTTTGGCTCAGCTGGGATTCGATGCCACATTTATTCTAACGTGTACGTATGCACGTATTTTATATGGAATGAATGGTGATACAAACAATTGTTATTGCATGACTACACGTTGTGAAGGGTATATAAGATTCGGCACGGCCGAATATAGCACTGTTACTTGTTTTTTGTTTGTTTTTTTGTTTCATTGAAAACAAAAATCAATAACTGCATAAAAAATACAACAACAAAAATTATGCAAATGGAAGAACAAAGGTATTGCAAACATTATTGAGTTCAATTTTGTGTACATTAACATGCGATACATACATATATTTTTATGTTTACGGATGGCTAAAAGTATACACTAATAATGCTTTTTATGATTTGATATTAAGAGCTTCTTTAATGTGCGAATTTTACTATTTAGGCGAAAACTTCAAAGTTCAATGGGAATCTTAATTAATTCTTTAGTAATGAAATTCCTTTTGATAATTTCTTTATTTATAGTGAACTTTTGACCAGTGTTTACAAAACAGACTTACAACTTTCGAATTATAGAAAATGTTTAAAAAAATATTAAAAAATGTTTATACAATTGAAGGATCGCCGTGAATAACGTTGCAAATGACAAAATAGTAATTTTTCAGGAGAGCAAAAAAACGTATTTAAAAGGTTTGATTATCTCTTTTGATACCCTTCACACAGTGAAAAAGGGTATACATACATATATAGGTTTGTCTACAATTTTCATTTCCGACCCCATAAAGTATATATTTTCTGAAAGCTTATGAATAGGGGAGTCGATTAAGCTCTGTCAGTCTATCCGTCTGACCGTCTGTCCGTGTGTATGTTGAAATCAACTTTTTGAAGCCCCCGAAATCGCTTGGACCCGGGTGAGGTATTAAAATATCAGAAATATTTGGGAGTAGATCGGTATTGAAAATCAGAAACATCGGTACATAAACAACTGAGATATGAGCAAAAACCCTCGACCACCTCGATTTTTTTTCACAAAAACAACATTACAACAACAACATACATACATACAAACGTGTATATTGGTAGAGTAAACGTGGCATCGAATCCCAGCTGAGCCAAAAAAAAAATTTTTTATTTTTTTTATATTTTTTTTTATTATTTTTTTATTTAATATATTATTTATATTTTAATTATTATTTTTTTTTAAATTTTTTTTTTTATTTTTTTTAAATTTTTTTTTATTCCATGACTACGCGTTGTGAATGGTATATAAGATTCGGCACGGCCGAATATAGCACTCTTACTTGTTTTATTTTTTTTTAGTTTATCAAAAATAATAAAAATAAAATAAATAATGCACAAAGTCAAGAAATTCAAGTTTCAAATAACATATAAATTAACTGTTTTTATTTTTTTAGTGGAAAAACGTTTCATATCCAAAATTTTTTTGTTACGTATGATATTTCACTATTTCTAAACCGTTTATTTTTATTGTCTTTCCAATTTTTCGACAAATACTTTTCTTTTTGTGCCTCTGTTACACTTATCAATCACTTTCGACAATTCCGTTCGTAGCATTTTTCTTATAACTTACAACTCATTGTAATTGCGTTTTGACGGTGATAAAATGCATAATTTTGATATTTTGGTGTTTGAACAAATGTAAGAGAGTAATTTTAACGGTAATCTGCAAAAAAACAGGTTTTGCAAAATTTGTCTTTTACAACGTTAAATGCGGCTTTGCTTCAATTATCGATAAATTATTAATGAATAAATAGATAATACAATTTCGACAGGTTTCGTATAACTTTTATATTATAGACAACAAAATCTTTACATATTTAACTTAAAAAAATCTCGTTAAATTTAAAATTGGAAAAAATTTTGTTAAATATTGATTTACCAAAAATCTTAATTTTTTTTTTCATCTATAGAAATTAAAAAATATTATTTTATATTGATTTAAAAGAATTTTTTTCTTTGTAGGAATTTTCTGAATTAAAAGAACTGTAGTTTACTAAAAAATTTTTTGTTAAATTTCTTTTTTATAACAAACATTTTTATGGCAATATTTTAGATTTAAAGAAAATTTCCAATTGAAAAAAAAATATTATTAGAAAATAGCAGAACCCGGACCGCTTTGCTGGCCTCAAAAACGTTGTTGCATTGTATTAATTAGGAGATAGATTTTAATATTATCTACCACCATTTCTAAGGTATGCAATAATTGTCATAAATAGTATTTGATTCGTATGATAATATCACATTTTGTATCTCATTTGGAAATTGTTATCATAAGTAGCTCGTAATAAAATTTAACTAAAAAGAGTTTGCAGTTTTTGACAATGACATCAAATGTATTTTTTGATATAGGGGATGCCTGTTCCCTGCTCTGATCCTTTCGATTTTGCGCCAGAAAAAGTAAACTGATATCTCAGCCAGTTGTACAAAATTTTAAGCCTGTAACATTTAAGTATGTAATTATACTTTTGTAGATATGCCAATAAATATATTTATGTTCTTTGTATGGGAAGTACCATGCCCTATCATTTGAGCCCAATCAATAATTTAAATGAATCGTAAAGTTTTTATTAAAATGTTTAATTTCAGTATTAAAAATATCTATAGTTTCTGAAATATGTCATAAAATAAGTTTTTTGCCTGGGGGTATATCACTTCCCCGGCTGCACTCGTACCGTTTTATATTGGCTAGTACAAGACAAATGAGACAAACGTAAGGCACACAACGTTTTGATATTATAGTTTGTTTTTGGTATACTATAATTTTCTAATAAAATATATATTTTTTTTAAGGTGCCACACCTACTGTTTTTTTTTCAATTTATTTTAAGCTCAACTATGCAAGTTATTATAAAACTACACACTAATTTTGAAGATTTTAGTATTACAGTACTCTGGATATATGATAATAATTTTTGATTTCGTATGTTGGTGCCACGCCCACTTCAAATTTTAAGAAAAAAATTTCCATACGAACTATTCTTGAGCTTCATAGATAATTTTAAGAAAAACAAGTAAAAGTGCTATATTCGGCCGTACCGAATCTTATATACCCTTCACAACGTGTAGTCATGCAATAACAATTGTTTGTATCACCATTCATCTCATATAAAATACGTACATACACGTAAAAAACATACCATTGTAAAATTATAATTGAGTTTACGTATGTATGTTTCTAAAAAAAAAAATACAAAAAATATATTAAAAACAAAAAAATTACAAAAAAAAAATTAAAAAAAAAAAATTTTAAAAAAATTTTTAAAAAAATTAAAAAAAATAATAAAAATATATAATATATGAAATAAAAAATTTTTTTTTGGCTCAGCTGGGACTCGATGCCACGTTTACTTTAACCAGTATATATGTATGTTGTTGTTGTAATTGTAAAAAAAAACGAGGTGGTCGTGGTTTTTTGCTCATATCTCAGAAAGTTATAGGGCGATTGTGCTGAATTTCAATAGCGATTCATTCCTGAATATTTCCAAGAGATTGATACCATACACAGATCTGGGGAACATTAGTTGCTTCTCAAAGTTGATTTCAACCAACACACGGGCAGACGGACAGACGGTCAGTGCTTAATCGACTCCTCTATTCATAATTTGTATTTGTACAAAAAATTATGTAAGCATTGAAAAATGACTTAAAAATAATTTCCATAAAATACTTAAATTGGATTATTACGAATATTTAAAAAAATTGGATAACTTGGTCCAGCCATTCTCCGATCTTTGATATGTTAAAAAAGTGTGCATAAAATTTTGAAGCACAAGATTTATGACAAAGTATTTTGGATTTTGGAAGGCATGATTAATATTTTCCTTTTCTCTATTGATTTAGCAGTCATGAAAAATGTTATCCACTTTGAACTAGTGCAACATTTTTTTGCTGGATAAAAATATCTATGGCAAGCATTCAATTCCATCGATAAGATATACATATAGTAGTTCAAGTAAAATTTTATTTTTTTTAATATGTTTAATACATAGACACTTTTTGATAAAGATCTAAGATTATCAAAAAAATTTTTATTTAGAAATTTCAACCTAATAATTGTTTATTTTTCTTTATCGTCATCAATATATTAAATTTTTTTATTTGAAATTTTCTCTATAGCTTATTCTTATTATGTTTTACTATAATTACCCTTAAGCTTTCCCACTTATTTGAGAATATTGAATTAAATCAACAAAAACATTTTTACACTTAATAACTTACCTGTCAATTTGTTAACAACGAATAAACAACATAAAAAAACCCCTAATTATTCGTACAGTTTCGAACACCAAGTACAAGGTCAATGAGATATCTATTAATATTTGTGGCAATAAGAAAAAACTGATTATATCTGTTTTAATCGTTTTCAGGACTTAATTTTTAAAAATGTATTTTCTTTAGAATAAACATTTTTATATGCATTCCGTACTGAATTAATTAAGGTACATATCGGTTTTCGTATATTTAGTTAAATTATAATATTTTTAATACAATTTTGCAAAATAACACAAACTTTGCTTGAGGGTAATTTTAAGTTGCTGAACGACAATGGTGTGATTATCTTAATTTTAACTTATGTTGAATTAAGCCGTTATTCCTATAAGCCTCAGATATATTGAATGCTAATGGTTTTTGTTGTTGTTATTATTTGTACATTATTCAGGTAAGTAAAATATATTTTTAATATATTTTTTCGTCAAATAGCAGTTTTTTTTGTTTTATCTAAACAACAAATAAAAACAATTAATAAACACAAAGCAGGTTTATAAATAAAATATTGTATGATTGTTTTAATGATCAGCAACAAAAACCTGTCTTGGCTTGAACCAATATACACAATGATTTTGTATTCTTCCCGCCTTTCTTGTAAATAAAACAAAATTTCAATTGACAATTTGTTTTTTTGTTTAGATACTTATGACACAAAATGTGAGCTTAGATCTTAGCAGGCCAAATTGTTACGAAAATCTGTTAAATTTAAATAAAATTATTCACACTAAGATCTATTTATAGTTTGAAAACTTTGTCATCAAAATGGAATTTTCGTAATAATATTCTCTTTAAAAGTGCTAAAGCAGTAACAACACTCAATGTTTTTGCATTAGACTTGTCAAATTTTCCAGTGCTAATTCTAATTGTCGTGTCTTAAAAGATTGCATTTGGTAATACTTATGTCCAAAATCAGGGGGCAAATTACAGCATTCGAACGTGATCGAAATTTGAAAATTCTTATTAGAATCTCTATACCTAATAGCATGTTTCTACGGCAACGAAATTCGTAATTCGATGTCTAATTTATAATTCAAAGCCTAATTACGAACCGAATTACATAATTTTTCCATGCAAAATTTTTAGAGTAAATTATTATTTTTGTAGGTAATTCATTTAGAAATACCATCCGAATTATAATAAAATCAGTGTCTTCTCTAATTTTTATCGGTAGTTTATCATATCCAGCTGTAAAAATAAAATCAAAGCAAAGCGAAAAGCAACAAGTAAGAGTGCTATATTCGGCCATGCCGAATCTTATATACCCTTCACAACGTGTAAAATTAACGTATGTATGTAAAAAAAAAAAAATAAAAAAAAAATAAAAAAAAAATTTTAAAAAAAATTTAAAAAAAAAATTGTAAAAAAAACTTAAAAAAAATAATTAAAATATAAATAATAAATATAAAACAAAAAAAAATAATAATAATATAAATAACATATTAAATAAAAAATAAAAAAATAATAAAAAAAAAATTAAAAAAAAAATATATAAAAAAATAAAAAAAATTTTTTTTGGCTCAGCTGGGATTCGATCCCACGTTTACTTTAACCAATATACAAGTTTGTATGTATGTATGTTGTTGTTGTAATGTTGTTTTTGTGAAAAAAAAATCGAGGTGGTCGTGGGTTCTTGCTCATATCTCAGTTGTTTATGTACCGATGCTTCTGATTTTCAATACCGATCTACTCCCGAATATTTCTGATATTTTAATACCTCACCCGGGTCCAAGCGATGTCGGGGGGCATCAAAAAGTTGATTTCAACATACACACGGACAGACGGTCAGATGGACAGACTGACAGGGCTTAATCGACTCCCCTATTCATAAGCTTTCAGAAAATATATACTTTATATGTGTGAAGGGTATAAAAAGATAATGATATTAATTGCATACATTTCTTAAAAATGTACAATATTATTACTATTATTACTTACTTTTTGCCTTCATTGATAAAATAATTATAATAACAAAACGATTATTTAAATAAAAAAAGTACGAAGAGGAACTGCCAAATCAAATTAACAATATGTATGTCGTGGAAACAGGGTAATTCATTTAAGTAATTTAAAGAGCGAATCAAGTAATTGAATGTGTCGTGGAAACATGCTATAAAGCATAGTGAACTCGATCGTTCGAGTAAAATTTCGATCGTGATCGAATGCTGTAATTTGGCTTCAGATGAAAAAATTTTGCAAGTCAGTTGTAAACAAGTAAAAGCAATATTTGGCTGTGCCAAATTTTTGATACCCACCACCAATTTTGTGTAGTACTTTTATATCACGAAATTTATTATTTATTATTATTTATTATTTTAATTACTATAAAATAAAAAAAGCTTAAGCATTTTTTTTTTACAAAATCTTAAACTGAGTTAATTTAATATGTACATATGTTTATTAAATTTAAATAATTATTATACCCGCCACCAAAAAAATGGTGGGGGTATATTCATTTTGTCATTCCGTTTGTAACACATCGAAATATCCATTTTAGACCCCATAAAGTATATATATTCTGAATCAGGGTTTGATTTGATGACGATCTAGCTATGTCCGTCCGTCTGTCCGTCTGTTGAAAGCACGATAGAGGTCGCACCGAAAAAGCTAGGGGGCTCAAATTTTGCCAGAATCTTTCTTACAGACAAGGTTTGTTTGGTATTGAAAATGGGCTAAATCGGAATATTTGGAAGAGAGTTATAGCTCGAAAAGCAAGAGTAGGTCGAAAAAACCGTGTCCTTCGAACATCGAATAAAATGGAATTGTGTCCAAACGCATTAACGTAGACTCATGAAACTTCGAATATATGTTTTCTGAGTCAAAACAATAGTATTCCCCGAAAATTATCTAAATCTATGCATTAGGAAAGGAGTTATCGATCAAAATGTACGAAAATTTATACCGCACAGTGTATTTTTCGGTATATTTAAAAACAAAAACGTCATAAAAGCAACAAAATTGGATGTACGACTCTGAAATTTTGCACACTATGTTTTTTGGTGAGAGGCTTTGTTATAACCGAAAATCAATGTGCCACGCCCACTTTAACGCCCACCTCCCATATAACGTTTTACCTAAAATTCATATAATTTCTCTACGAATAAAGATTTTGGAATAATAAAGGGCTATATTGAAACACCTAAGTTGTACTCATTCACAAAAATAGCTTAGACACGCCTACTAAAACGCCCACTTTTCACGTTATCTACCGTTAATGAAATTTAAAAGCTCATAAAACCGCCAAAATTAGATGAATGAAGATCAAATTTGCTACGTATATCCCCCTAGGCAATGTCATTATTGTGCCAAAAAATTAAGGTGCCACGCCCACTTTTACGCTCACCTCCCATATAACGTTTTACCTAAAATTCATATAATTTCTCTATTAAAAACGATTTTGGAATAATAAAGGGCTATATTGAAACATCTAAAATGTACTCATTCGCAAAAACAACTTTGACACGCCTACATAACGCCCACTTTTCACGTTATCTACCGTTAATGAAATTTAAAAGCTCATAAAACCGCCAAAATTAGATGAATGATGATCAAATTTGCTACGTATATCCCCCCAGGCAGTGTCATTATTGTCCCACTTTTCACGTTATCTACCGTTAATGAAACGTTAAAGCTCATAAAGCCGACAAAATTAGAGGTATGATGAGATAATTTGCTACATATATCCTTCTAATCAATGTAGTTGTTGTGCCAAAAAGTTTAGGTGACACGCCCACTATAACGTGTACCTTCCATATAACGGTTTATCTTAAATTCATTTAATTTCTCTATTGACAAAGTTTTTTGGAAAATAAGGACTATATTGAAATATCTAAGTTGTATTTATTAGCAGAAACTTTATTGACACACCTACTTTAATGCCCACTTTCATTGAAAGACTACATTTACAAAAGCATTTTAGTAGCATATCGAAGTTATAAAGGGTGGTTAAATTTTAAGGGCTGATGTTGAATTTAAATAAAAAACAAATTATTTAGGAAATTATTATTATTTCTTTTGTAATGAAAATATTTTTACGGTTCAATTATGTATTTAACAAAATATCGGCCAAATGGCCCCCCCCATCCTTGGCGCCACTCCTCTATCTGATGGTCCAAATTTTTAATGACAACGTTGATGCTCAATTGTTGGGCACGATGATGAGTCGAGGTTGACTGCTCTTTTGCCACACTATCGCAAAAAACAGCAATGGTGCTCTTGCTTGTTTTTTTTTTTAATTCTTGGCTGATACAAAAAAATTCTGGGGAGTAGGAGGTGTACATTGCGCCCCCAACAATAGTCTAGTGACGCCAATGCTTATACCAAAATATGTCTTACTTTCTTTGTTTAAGTCCAATTTGCTATTAATTTTTTTTCTTATATACAGCCTTAACATAAAACTTAAGTATTTTTACAATAGGAGCCATATTACCCACTTTTTAACACAATGTTAAAGAAGTGGGCGTTAAAGTAGGCGTATCAGGTAACTTTTCTTAATTAATTCATCTAAGATATTGCAATATAGAGTCCCTCATTTTTACAAAAACTTTGTCCATAGAGAATATGGCAGGTGGGCCGTTATAAAATATTAACGAAAAACCTATATTTGGCAAATTTTAGAATCATACATTTAATTCCGTTAGATTGATAACGTTCTAAATTTAACTAATAGATTATGCCATATGCAATTAGGTGTGTGTTAGAATTGGTGTAATTTCTGATAAAGATTTCTTATATATTAACACACAGAGACCATTAATCTTCCAAATCTTTGTCCACAGTAAAATAATATGAACGTAAGTAAAAGCGTTTTAAAGAAGGTGGGCGTAAAAGTGGGTGTGCCACCTTTATTTTCCATTAAACATCTATTTGTGTCAGTTATATTAAATTTTAAATTGACTTAAAAATACACTGAGACACTGAATTTTAGTACATTTTGATCTATTTGTAATGTACGGATTTGAAAAAATTTTTATGAAATAAATTTTTTTTTGCTCAAGTCATTGCGTTAAGATGCGCATTTTATTCGATGTCAGAAAGACTGTTTGTTATCACTAGCTGTTATTTACTCTTTTCCTTTTTGAGCGATTTAGCCCACTTTTAACACCACACATTTCCGATGTACTAGAAATATTCTAGCAAAATTTCATCCTCCTAGTCTTTTCTATTCAAGTTCTATCAATTTCTCAACAGACGGATAGATGAACTGACACAGCTAGATCGCTCTAGGGTGAATATTTCGATGTGTTGCAAACGGAATGAGAATATTAATGTACCCCACACCACACCATATAAAGAAATTACGTGTATTAGCTGTTTAAGCTGTCTTTAGAGCACTTCCATCAGATAACAATGTGTGTTGATCTGGCAACCTATGTACTCATTCTAACATATACATACATACGAACATGCATACATACGTAATCAATTTATAATTTATTCATTGAATACGACATATTTTTGTTCACCCAGTTTTTTAATGCAATTGTACTGTTCACTTGCAATTTGGTCGTACAACCACAAATAAATGTATGGTTTGTGATATTTAGCCCGAGTCAATCTATACAACCATTTCTTTCCTTACATAAGCAATATGTATGTTCGTTCATATACTGAACATTTTTTGTTATTCTTAACTGAACTTTACTGGATTGTGTTAAAATTGGATAACGGTAATCAGTTTTGACTTAAGATGAATGGAAGATTGGGCCAAAGCATCTTATTTCAAATCTGTGGTCGCAGACAACGCTTTCAGTCAGGCAATAAAATGTAAATTTAATCGCTGTATTCTCAAGATTATACACCATATGCAGGTGATTAAAAATTACAATAATGTAACATTTTTGAATTATATTACAAATTTGTGACCAGATTTAAAGTGAACAATATTTTAGTCAACAATAAACTATAAATTGCTATTAGGAACGTGCTTATTTTTACAAAGTTAAACTTTACTTATTATGAAGTGCGAGTCATAGGATAAGTTAAGTATGTACGTACAATGTACTTATAAGTACTACTTTAACCATTTTTAAGTAACCGTTTCCCTGTTTTTTTTTTATCCGTTTTTGTTTTTATTAGTTTTCGCACAAAAAACTTTCAAGGCTTTTAAAAACTTTACGTTTTGTGTACATTGTTGAAAAAAGATATATAAAAAAGTTCTTAAATTTAATGCATTTGGCAAATGTGTATTTACATTAATTTATTGCTGTATTCGTTAATATTTCATTGTTATAAAGAGTGAACAGTGGGAATGATAGCGAAAGAGAAAGAAAAAAAATATTAATTTTTTAATTAAATCTGTTTACAATTTATTTTCAACAAATTTACTTTATTAAAAAAATTAATAATAGAAACTATTTTATTCTTCTTCTTAAGCATGAGATCAATTTTTTGTTTTTTATAAAAAATTTCAATAAAATTAACAAATAATTTTTCTGAAAAAAAAAATAATTTAAAGCGCAAGAATAAAAACAAAATATTGATATAAGGTCAAAGAAAAAATAAAAATATGATTTTAAAAGGTTTTCTTATAAAGGCAGTCTGTGCCTGCCATGTTGATTTCACTGTGTCCTTCATGACTTACCATGAGAAATTACACGATTAAACAACATATCCAAATGATCCAAATATATACAAAAGATATACAGTCATGACACATATTCTGATCGGAGTGGTTTAAATTTCGTACTTGAAATTCCTAATTTCCGTTTTTTGTTTTACCTTCTTCAAATTTTGTTAGTTTTGCTTTGAAGCACAAATACATGCATAATTTAAAGGTGCCACTTTTAATATACTTGCAAAAATTTATCGGTTGTCCCTAAAAGAATGCACAGTGAAAATTGTTAAATAATAGCGGAACTCACTCTTTGATGCAAACTACCGTGCAGACCGTGCAAGTCTAGCAAACAATTTAACTTGTGAACGACTACAAAAACAAATTCTATTAAATTGCAATTTGCATCACTTGAGCAAATATGCACAACTAAGAATCAGTGCGAAGTAATGTCACACAAATTTGCACAACAGATACAAAATATTTTTACTCTCAGGATTTAAAATCTCCACAAATCCAATTTCATACATGGCATTTTTTACCAAAAAAATTGTGATATATTTTTCCGTTGATTTAGGCATTGTAATTTATTTAAAATTAATTAATTTTCTTTTCGGAAAATATTAAAACACAGAATCTTACTTATTAATTTAAAAAAAGATTTGTTGTTTTTAAGTACCTAAAAAATCAGCTCGTTGCCATAAGTTTGCAACACACATGAAAAATGCACTCACGCTTGTTAGCAAAAAATTAGTGCATATTTGCACTAATTGCAAAAATGCTAGCAAGGGTGAATTCCGCTATTAATAATGTAAACAATGTCTAATAATTCACTTTAGAAATTAAAAGTGATTTTAATTTTGCTTTTACTTGAATTGAGAATTCAGTTTCACTTCCAAACTGAATTTGTCTTTGTGACATGTCTGATAAATTGGAAAATTAATCTTGGAAAAAAAAATAATCAAACTTTAAGATAAAATTATTCAATATTTTTCAACAATAAAGAAATTCTCTTTAATATTTAAAATTTTGAACCAACCCCACTGTGCAGTCTTTGTCATAAAATGATTAAGTGCTGTTGCTCCTTTTTTTTAAATATGACGAATATAATTCTTCTCTCTACAATAATTCCAAGTTGTATTTTTTATCAAAAAATTAAATTATTTATTTAACCCTTTTTTATTTAAATTAAACATTCGTTGTCTCTTACTTAAGTCTACATAAACAGAGATGCCAGGTAATTTTTTATCTTCCCCCTAAATAAAAATATAAAACCCTTCGAAAACATTCTTTCTAAAAAAACAATTTGTACTACCTATTATTGCCAATTTTCTTAAACATTCTCTATAAATATTTTATATATAATTTTTTAAATAAAATATTTTATGGGAATAATATCAAACATTTCTGGATTTTGAAGTCATCTTTGGTTGCTTTGTACATACTTATTATCTGATATAAAAGTTTAAGCATTTCGGTTTTTTGAATACATTTGCAGCACATATTATTTAATAAATATATTATTATTATTATTTTTATTAAAATACTTTTCACAGTTGAAAATCAATTCTGTTTCTTAGAATATTCTTGAAATCATTAAACAAGTATAAGGTCCTCTCTATAGATGCATTTAAATTAAGAAAGATAACTGGCGAATCCTTTACACTCTGGAGTGTCATTTGCATCCTCTTTCTTCCAATTTCAATAGGAAAATCAGTTGTAAAAGTTCATATAATTAGCTGTTTCACCAGACTACCAAATAGTTAAATCCCCTAAAAAGACCCTAAATTAAAATGTATCCGTAAATTTACCCCAAAGAATTTGAACTCTTTATATTCATCTCTAAAAGATAAAAAATGTCCTAAAACTAGAGGGAAACACCCTAACCTGCCAACACTGTACATAAATTAGTGGTGCATGCATACATGTATCTGTGAATGTAAGTGCTGTGGGGGTTGTATATTAAAGATGGCAAAAGTAATAAAATTCTTTATGTTTGATTAATTTAGCTGAGAAACAATATACATATGTATGTATGTGAATACTACATTCAATAAAAATGAAAATATTTTTATTTTAATTCATTCATAAATGACACATATTGTATATACAGTCACATAGATAATAATACGTACGCTTAATAAATATAATGTTTAAAATAAGCTTTACACTTCTAAATGAAGTGGCCTTTTCATTTCAAAGAACAATGGCACGTGCTTTAAATAAACCACAAAATATCCCACTAACTATGCGCTTACTGTGTGTATACTCTTAAAACACATAAGTATGGCAGCACAGATTAATTTACTTTCGAATTAAAAAGAAACAGTATTTTTGTAAATTTAACGAAAGAATTTCTATATTATTTTGGCTTACACTAAATTCTTGAGATGTTTATGGCCATTTGTAAAATATAATATAACATTTTTATTGAAATGTGAGACCAAGACTTAAGAAAAGCTGGAAATTGTTTAAGCGCAATTGCTAAGATCGTTGGGCGTACAAAGTCTGCAGTCCAAAAAGTACTGAAATTTTGTTTTGTAATAAAATCTCTAGCAAACAATCTTAAAGTTGGTTGACCATCCAAAAGTTTTCCAAGAGTTTACCGATACATTAAAAGTGTTATCGATAACATTCTAAATACAGCCGTTTAAATTCATAATACATTAGAAAATTACCACAACATCAATGTCCATTCGGAAACAGTTCGAATTGTCTTAAGAAAAAATGGATTCCATAGCAAAGCTTTACAAAAAATCTTTATAAGCGAAATCAACAATAGAAAGCAACTGGAGTTTGACCTGCAGCATGTAAACAAGTCACCAAATTTCTGGGCCAATGTGATATTTAGCAAAAAGAATAAGTTCGACTTAATCGCTTTAGATAGCAAGCAAAAATTAGCGCGTAATCAAACGAAGAACTGAAACCGAAAAATCTCATACCAACTGTTAAGCATAGCAGTGGCTTAGTCATGTTATGCGACTACATGTCATCAAATAGCATTGGCGAACTGCAATTTATTGAAACAACGATGGACTTTTTTGTGTACATATTTACATATTCTGAAAAGCAGCAGAAAAATCCGCAACCAAACTTGGTTTCACTGGCACTTGGTATTTCCAACAAGAGAATAATTAAATCACTAGACCTAATTAACTAGAATGTCACAAAAGAAAAAAATTCTATTGACAAAATAGGGGCTTACGGATAGCACAATTGGGACCAAATATCGGCTGCAACAATAAAAACAATCTTGTATTTTTTTATGATTAATCGTTAGGCGGCAGTAGTTTATATACTTTAACTAAATTTTAATGAAGGAATAAATGTTTGTGTTTAAATTTACTTCTATTGCAAAGTTATTTTTTTTTTAAATGCCGCCAATTTTCAGCGGAACACAGAATTTTTAAGGTGTACGTATTTTTATCTGTGCGACTGTACAAATGTATGTCTGTACATTATTTGTTGTCATTGTTTTTAGTGTGTTAGTCTATTTACACGCAGCTTAAATTCACAAGCACGTGTGTGGTTTGTAAATATAAAAAATAAATATCTAGTAAATAAATGTTTCCTTTTATTTAACAAGTAAAAAAAAACTATGTTGTATGTAACAGTTTAGTAGTACCCGTAAGTTCATACCAACAAAGAGCCTTGACACAGGACAGATCAAGTCGATACTGTTCGTGTTGCCTATTGAATTTTCACTTTTATTAAAAAGGGTGTTTCAATGATAAGTTGATTTTCATTTTATGTCAGTTGTTTGCTGCATATTGTTTTTATAATTATAAAAATAAATGTCGTTGAATTCTTAATGATTTTTCTATGTTCAAAATATGGGATATTTACACCAACTATATAGAATAATAGCCTGTGTCCGTGAATTCGCCTGCTTAGTTATCGGCACGAAACTACCAGCATCTTTATGTAATAATTTGCGTGATTGAATAAAATTATAAAAAAATTTAAACATATTAAACATTCATTAGTAGGATAGGATTTAATGCGGATATTTAAGGAAAAAATACTTTTACAGACGACGATGAATGATTTAATTTTTTTTTTCGCCAATACGTGTAAATTTTTTGCACTCGAAACCCTTGAACAACCGACTTACTAAATACAAAAAATAGCCTCTGTGTTATCTAGGTTGTTGTCTATCTGTGTGCTATATTTTATTTAGTACCATTCACATTTATTAATTATTAGAATTTATATATTATCAAACTCCTAGAAAAGTAACTATATATGACTGCTTTCTTAGCCATAAAGATACGAAATACAGGGTATTTAAATACATAGCAATAATGTAAAATAGATTACTTAGTTCTTTACTTGTAGTCGTAGTCGCAGTGACACATTTGGACGGGTGTGTACGAAACACCTGTTCCAAAATCACTAACACATTAAAGGTACATATTACATACATATATCCAAATTATTATTTAGTTTAGCTCGAACATGAAATATAAAGTCGGGGAAGGTATCTAGAGTTTTGTTATTATTTTGTAAGAAACTATAATACATCTGATACAAATGACTTAATATAATTATTTTCAACTAGTCTGTTATAGTGTGGCCACCAATTTCATATGACTTTCTGTGATATAAGAAAAATTTTTAATCAATTTTTATTTTCTTATCATTCACAAATAAACAATTAAAATTTGATAATAAATCAATATATTATTTTTATTATTTTGATTGCTTTAAAGAATTGTTTTAATGTACAACACTTTATCAAAAATACATATGTATGTGTGTATATGTCATCATCATGGACTTTATAGCACAAAAAAGCTTATTTTTTGTAAAAATTTTAAGGTCAAAAATGTCCTTAAAACATATAAAAATAGTGAAATTTTCACCATTTATGCATAAATATAAGTATTGTTGAGTTTTGGGATAAAGTGTCCAAACATAAAAATGCAATAAACGAAAAGTGTTTTGATGAACTTATTTATTTTGTTCTAAACTTGATGTCTTTGCCACATAGTTCAGCTGCTACAGAAAGAATTTTTAAACTGCTTGGTTTGATAAAAAACAAATTTAGAAATAAGCTTGAGTTCCAAACAATTAACAATGTTATGCAATTAAAATAATTGTGCAATAATCAAAATGATTGCCATTATGTCTGGTCTGCCAAAACTTTGTTTTAAAAACTTCTAAAATTTTGTTTTTCTCAAAATAGTATGAATTTTAAATTTGTCGATCTCTAAAAAAATCGCTTTATATATATTTTTAATTCTGTTTAGTTTTTTGCAGTAAAATATGAAATGAAATAAAAAGCAAATTTAATAAAATCAAAATAATTTTTAATTTTTGTTATATTTATACCCTTCACACAGTGAAAAAGGGTATATATAGGTTTGTCATTCCGTGTGAAATTTCTACAATTTTCATTTCCGACCCCATAAAGTATATATTTTCTAAAAGCTTATGAATAGGGAAGTCGATTAAGCTCTGTCAGTCTGTCAGTCTGTCCGTCTGACCGTCTGTCCGTGTGTATGTTGAAATCAACTTTTTGAAGCCCCCCGACATCGCTTGGACCCGGGTGAGGTATTAAAATATCAGAAATATTCGGGAGTAAATCGCTATTGAAAATCAGAAACATCGGTACATAAACGACTGAGATATGAGCAAAAACCCACGACCACCTCGATTTTTTTTTCACAAAAACAACATTACAACAACAACATACATACATACAAACGTGTATACTGGTTAGAGAAAACGTGGTATCGAATCCCAGCTGAGCCAAAAAAAAAATTTTTTTTACATAAACAACTGAGATATGAGCAAAAACCCACGACCATCTCGATTTTTTTTCACAAAAAGAACATTACAATAACAACATACATACATACAAACGTGTATACTGGTTAAAGAAAACGTGGCATCGAATCCCAGCTGAGGCAAAAAAAAATTTTTTTTATTTTTTTTATATATTTTTTTAAATTTTTTTTTATTCTTTTTTAATTTTTATTTAATATTTTTTTTGTTTTATATTTATTATATATATTTTAATTATTTTTTAAAAAATTTTTTTTTTAATATTTTTTTAATTTTTTTTTTTAATTTTTTTTTTTTAATTTTTTTTTAAAATTTTTTTTTTAAATTTTTTTGTTAACATACATACGTAAATTTATAATTTTACAATGGGATGTTTTTATATATGTATGTTTTGTATATGTATGTACGTATTTCATATGGGATGGTGATACAAACCACTGTAATTGCATGACTACACATTGTGAAGGGTGTACGGCCGAATATAGCGCTTTTACTTGTTTTTTATTTTATGTTTTGTTACGCATATACATATGTTTTGCGCATGTGTTAGCAGCAACTTTAAACGTTTATAACTCCTAAAATACAGAGCCAATATTAATAAGATTAAGAATGTGCACATCTGCAAGAAAATTCCTTTCAAATGGCATATATTAAATTTTTTTAAATAGGTTTTATAATATAAGCGTAAACTGCTTAAAAAAATGTATGTATGTATGTATAACGTTAAATTGTTGTAAAACAAGTAAGAGTGCTATATTCGGCCATGCCGAATCTTATATACCCTTCACAATGTGTAGTCGCGCAATAACAATAGTTTGTATCACCATTCATCTCATATGAAATACGTACATACATACATATAAAAACATACATACATATATAAAAACATCCTATTGTAAAATTATAAAATTACGTATGTATGTTAAAAAAATATTAAAAAAAAAAAAAAAATTTTAAAAATAAAACCAAAAAAAAAAAAAGATATAAAAAAATTAAAATTAAAAATTAAAAAATATTAAAAAAAAAATATGAAAAAAATAAAAAAAAAAAATTTAAATTTAAAAAAAATAATAAAAATATAAATAATATATAAAATAAAAATATATGATATTTTTATACCTTAGCCGGGTCCAGGCGATGTCAGGGGGCTTTTAAAAGTTTATTTCAACATACACACGGACAGACGGTCACACGGACAGACTGACAGAGCTTAATCGACTCCCCTATTCACAAGTTTTCAGAAAATATATACTTTATGGGGTCATAAATGAAAATTGTAGAAATTTCACACGGAATGACAAGCCTATATATACCCCTTTTCACTGTGTGAAGGGTATAAAAATCGATCGATCGATTTACCGAAAATGTTCTTGGAAAAACTTTATAAAGACAGAAAGATTTTGACACATTTCATCAATTTAAAATGATTCCTTCCCAACAAATGACTGAATATTTCGCATTGCACGATCATTGTCGTTATTTGACTTATGAACAATTTTAAACGCATTTAATAACCAGTATTGCAGCTCTGCTCAAAATAGGCACACTCACAAAAAACAAAGAGGTAGACAGACACCAGTTTTCGTTTTGTCAGCCAGCACTGCGGCCGTATGACAAATGTTTTAATTTTTTTATTTATTTATTAAAAAAACTTTTTTTTGCGAATTAAATTCATTGTTGATCTTCTCTCCAATGTTTTCCATTTGTTGCTTGCTGGCTTTTGTGTATTCATGTTATTATTATTTTTATACCCTTCACACAGTGAAAAAGGGTATATATAGGTTTGTCATTCCGTGTGAAATTTCTACAATTTTCATTTCCGACCCCATAAAGTATATATTTTCTGAAAGCTTATGAATAGGGAAGTCGATTAAGCCCTGTCAGTCTGTCCGTCTGTCCGTCTGACCGTCTGTCCGTGTGTATGTTGAAATCAACTTTTTGAAGCCCCCCGACATAGGTTGGACCCGGGTAAGGTATTTAAATATCAGAAATATTCGGGAGTAGATCGGTATTGAAAATCAGAAACATCGGTACATAAACAACTGAGATATGAGCAAAAACCCACGACCACCTCGATTTTCTTTTCACAAAAACAACATTACAACAACAGCATACATACATACAAACGTGTATACTGGTTAGGGAAAACGTGGCATCGAATCCCAGCTGAGCCAAAAAAAAATTTTTTTTTTAATTTTTTAAAAATTTTTTTTTTTAATTTTTTTTTTTTATTTTTTAATTAATATATTATATATATTTTTATTATTATTTTTTTTTTAATTTTTTTTTTTTTTAATTTTTTTTTATTTTTTTTTTTGTTTTATATATATTATATATGTATAAAATAATTTTTTTTTTTTTAATTTTTTTTTTAAATTTTTTTTTTTAAAATTTTTTTTTTTTTAATTTTTTTTTTATTTTTTTTTTTTTTTTGTTTTTTTAACATACATACGTGAATTTACTGTTATTGCATGACTACACGTTGTGAAGGGTATATAAGATTTGGCACGGCCGAATATAGCGCTTTTACTTGTTGAAAAGCTAGTATTGAAAAATGTTTTTAAGTCAGTATCGCAGAAACTTTCAACTTGCACACATATTTGCAAAAAGTTATCAAGAAAATAAAATAAACGGTTTTTCACTAAAACGACTAATCAAATACCCAGTAGTAGTTTAGAAAGAAGTGCATGTAAATCGCCAACTAAAAGGCAGTTAAAGTTACGGTAGTTTTTTTTTAACGAACAAATACAATTACGAACTCACACCCAAACACATATAAAAATATCTACTCTAATGATATTACATTTTATTTATTGTGTGTTACACAAAAAACTGTTGTAATTAAATAATAACTATTGTTAGCGCACCAAATACAATAACGTCACAACTCAACATTTTCCAAAATTGATTGTTTTTTTTTTCAATACATTTGGGTGATTCACAAGGTGTCTTATCATGTCATATTGTCCTATTGTCCTAAAATTTTACAATGGTTTAAAAATGTTGTTGTTGCTTTTCAAACAAAAAGTGTCTTATAATAATAGGACTTTGTAAGCTATGTTTATTGTGCTGTCGTATTTAATAATCAGAGACCTGTGCTAAACGGCTAAGCCGGCTAAACCAAGCCGCAACAGTTTTTGTAAGCTGTCGCCGTTCATTGTATAATTTTATCGGGCCGACATCCAAATTTGAGCGCAGTTGCTAATTTTTGATAACAAATCACTGGTGGCGTCAAATAGGATCGGCTAAGGACTCTGCTGTTTTTGTTTATCAAACAAAATTTAATTTATTTACTTGAGTTTGCCATTACAACATCTAAAATGTACTTTCAGCACAAACTGGCTATTATTTTGTTTTTTTTTTTACTTGTTTTTGGCATTATGAAAGAAAATATTTATTTTTATAATTGTTTTACATCAGCTGATTTAAATTCAAAATAGCACACTTAATTATGAGGGGTTGTTCACAATAGTCTTAATTTTTCATGCTATTATTATAGGACATATGACTTTATGACACTACTGTGAATCCCCCAATTGATTCACAACACACCTCTTGAATGGTTCAGTTAGTAGATTTGTATCTTGATGTTATGAGTTAGCGGACAAAATCTGTCGCATAAAAAAATACATATTATTACTGGTTATTAGAAATGTTTCGTAACTTTCAGTGAAGTAGAAATCTACGGAAAATAGATTTTTACGGAGAGAACGTAATTCATTTGATATATTACTAAAAGAGAAAAATATACACTTACGTTTAAACAGTAGTGAAAGCTGTAAAATTAAACAATACAAATCTACTAACTGAGCCATAACTACTCCAAACATTTCTTTTTCATCACAATTTTTTTTTTACTGAAAGAAATACAGACATTGCTAATGTTAATTGCTTTGCTTTTCCATGAGCAACAGTTATTTGCTTCTCCTGAAAATTTAAGAATTTTGAGTTGTGACGTTTTTATATTTATTGTGCGATATGTACATTTGCATTCATATTTACAAACATACCCACTTTCGTGCTGTAATTTTACATACAAAACATACAGTGTTGACGGTTTATTAATTGTGTATGCATTTCGTTGTTCTGCCTTCCTTTGTCAGCAACAGGTGTCAAATTACATACATCATTTATGTATCTGATGCTAAAAATACGTCAAATAATAATTGTTGAATAAAAAAATTCTACATTTTTTTAATTATAAGCAAAAATCTTAAAAAATACAATTATATTAATTAAATTTAAACATTTTGTATAGAAAAAATAATTTAATTATAAAGATTATTAGAAATATGATGTCATTTTGATAAAGTTTTTTAAACTTAAATTTATGAATGCTCAAATTTTAAATAAATGTGGTACAAGTATGTGTATGTATGTATGTGTCTGGATTAGTGGTTGTTGTTTATTTTTGTTCTATTTTTTAAATTATGTATTTAACAAATCAAGTTAAAGAAACTCACTGCACTTGTTTGATAACCTTTTTAAAGGAAACTAAAATAAAAATAAAAAAAAGTTTTATATTTCCCAATTGTATTTAAGTTGATTGCAAAAAAAAATTAAACTAAAACGCTTCTATTCTGATACATATTGTTTTGTTTTGTGTGTTGCTGCTTTTTAATAGAAATTTTTCAAAAATGGGAAAATTGCTTGTAGCGGTAAGTAACTGTCGTTAACTTAGGTTTATTATTCCTCTGTTATTATTATTTTTGTTTATATAATAACAAGTTATCTTTTAAATTTATTACCTGCATTTTGTCCACTGAAGTGATAAAGCGTTATAACTTTTGCTTTAATCAATAAAGTGTAACAAATGATTGATAGAGTTTTTATTATGCTTTCAAAATATATAATTGCTTATCGGTCACTGAAAGTCAACCGAACCTAAAGTCCAATTGAAGAGAAACATTTTTTGGAGGTGGGGTCTGTTAGGAAAGTGTTTTTTTATTGATTTAATATCAAATACAATTTAAATAAATAATATCTTCTTCATACATACATACATACATACATACAAATGTAGTTCTAAAATGGGATGAAAATTAAAAATGTGGAACATTTTTTATCGTGCAAATTTATGGGCAAATTTGTTTGCAAATACAGCTGCACACAATCGATAATGTGCTTAAAAATTGGACCGAACGTGTAGGTTACTGCATGGCCAGCCGAGGCAGCCATTTGAATGAAATTATTTTCCATTATTAACCGGAAGGATTGTACTTTCAAGTAAAAAAAGAAATTTGAGAAAATATTCAGTAGTTTTTTATAGCATTTTCAAAAAAAAAAGTTATTTGGCGTACCCTTTATTAATAGAAATTTTTTTATAAATTCTATGTATATATTTTCTTAATTTCAATCATTTATATTATATGTGGAATTTTTTATTGTACATACGATAATCTACATAAATGTTATCAAATTTTATTTTAATAGAAAATTGATGATGAATATTTTATTATTTTCTTTTAATTTTGATGTTAAATAAATTTTGAAATTTATGTTAAATTTTTATACATTCGGTTAATGTAATAAATTAAGTAAATCGTTTTTATCAATTTTATAATCAACAGAACATATTTAAAGATTTTGAAGGTTTATAGATTTTGTATTAACACGAAGTTCTAAGTGTCGGTTTTTATAATGTCATCATTTCAAAAAAAAAATTTTAAATGTGTGAAGCTTTTTTTGTTATGGAAAAATTTTACAAAAAACCACGGCTCGTAAGTTGCAATGATCGTGTGATATCAAAAGAAAGCCACGTTAGCCTGGCCAATCTACATGTATCCCGTTCACGCCACCTGTTTTCAACTTTCCCAAAAAAGTGTCTTAAGATATGGCCTTTGACAAGACTGCCGCCTTACTGTCGATAAAACTACTAATATTGCCATGAATGTTCTTGCCATTCAGTATCCTAAGTGTCTAGCAAAGGAAGGCGAAAAAAAAAGCTCAATCCTAAGTTCGCCACAGAAGACGCCGGATCGAACTCCACAGTCCATCTTAGAACCGTCCGTATAGATCCCTTTCCCACTCACTCTGGAAAAAAATTTGAATTTTAAACACACAATCAGTATATTGGTTTAGAGTAAAAGGCAGCCCGGCCAGAATTGTCATATCTTTTTGATATCTAACATCCAAATGCATTAAGCCTTACTGCTTTACCTGCACATAGGCCATAATAGGAAGGTCGATGGGAACGAAGGCAATATTGTGTTCAGTGTTTTTG
This sequence comes from Phyto melanocephala, assembly GCA_941918925.1. Taxonomy (NCBI): domain Eukaryota; kingdom Metazoa; phylum Arthropoda; class Insecta; order Diptera; family Rhinophoridae; genus Phyto; species Phyto melanocephala. The sequence goes on along the minus strand of OW799234.1, from coordinate 60,661,203 downwards.
GAGGACTATTTCATAATGTATTCGTTATTTTCAATGTAGACTGATCATTGGACCCTGTACAACTAGTCTACAACATATTTTCATTCCATCGCAGTCCACCATACAAGAAAGATGTATAAGAAAGATTTCGACATACTACTAGTTCCAATTTCACACCAAACATCTTATTCATGTAGAAATACATATTTTTCTATCGATTTTATGGGATTTTAATTTTTTAATAAACTACCAAATATTTTTAATTTATTGTAAATATTTTTTTGTTCGAGCTTCACAGTATTTTTAACATACAGACAGATGGACGAGCATGACTAGATTGTCTTAAAATTTTAAAAAGTCATAATTCTATATACATATACTTCATAGGGTTCTAAACCAGCACTTCCGGGGGTTACAAACGAAACAAGCAATTTTTTGGTGACGGATATAAAAACAGATAAATTGTGAACATTTTTTTAATATTACATTATTACATCATTAATGTAAAAACAAATTGTTTAAAAGACATAAAACAACGATTTTTTTTTTGTTAAATATATACTGTATTCACAAGGTGTTCTAAATTCAAATGTTCCTAAATAATAACGTAAATAATAAGACTGCCGTGAAAGACCTATGCTTGATATATCAGTTTTAAATCGCCGATCTTGCTAAATTTTTAACGGGCTTTTTTAACGGACGGAGGCGGAGTCTTACATATATTACAGACGTCTAGGCTTAGCAGACTCTTAGACGATCGCCGCTGGTATCTAAATAGTAATGACAACACCATAAACATACCAACAGAGTAGTTTTACTTGAAAAGCAACAACAATTTTTTTAACTATTGTGGAAACCTGAATATGAATATTATGACAATATGACATGTTAGGACAATTTGTGAATGCAGTAATTGTATTTGAAAAAATATGTATGTATGTGCATATACATGTGATAAATTTAAAGACCATTCTAGTTATGTTTGAGTAAAAATGTAAAAAATAAAAACACAAGAGATTAAAATTAAAAATGACAAACAAAATCAAATAATAATTTTATGGATTGTTAGATGTTTGATAACAACTGTATGGGTCTTTTGACTTAAGTTCTATTAAGAAACAATTCAAAATTTTACAAAAACAGAAAAAATTAAAAATGACGCATTATTTTAATTTAATAATACACTCATCAATTCTAGCAAGTCTTCAGTTAGCATTGACAACCACACCATTTTTCGATTAATTCTTAGTGTGGGCTGTATTTTTTCTTGCTGTTAATTCTTTTTTTTTTTTTTCGCTCGTACATTTAACGCAGTAAAAATGATGCCAAAAATGTAAAAAAAAAAATATATATTTTTTTTCATTTTTGATGACTGCCTTATCATGCATTTAGTTAAATATATACACGGTATTCATAGAGTAGTTTAATCAAGTACATATATGTATGTTTTAAATGTCAGGCATTGATATTTCTGCAAAGTTATTTTATCGGTGTACCTTGTTGTATACTCTGCTTCTGCTGTTATAGTGTATATCCTTAAAGGTCCTTTAAAAAATATTGATAAAGTTCAATTATCTCGAGTTTAACTTTTATCAATTTAGAAAGAAATTTTATATCATTTAAACAACATTTTTTGCAGAAAAAAACAACGATAAAAGTTTTTCGCATTGTCATCTTTTTGTAGCATGTTCCAATAGAGTTATAAAAGTATTTGTTAGCAGTTTTTATTTTTACATACTTAGCATTTTCTTTGGCAAATTACTTTTGGCCTTAAAATCAAGTACTAAGATCTTTCAAGTAAAACACGATTAAATGTTTTTGATTTAAAAAAAAATTAATTTTTATACCTCCGTGATACCAAGGGTATATCAATATAAGCGTGATTTTTTAAGCATAGTTTTTTTAAAAATCGAATAAAACACACAAATTTGCATTATATATTCCAAATTTTTATTGAAATCGACAAATTTGTCTTTTCCATTTACTTTTTAAAAATAACTTCATGTAAATCTTGCCCGCGGCTCCGTCCATTCGTAAGGTCCAATTTTGCACCACTTTTTTGAGCATTTCGGTATGTATTCCATGAATAACACGTGTTGTGGTATACTCTAAGGCTTCAATCGTGTTTGGCTTGTCCACATAGACCAACGACCTCACATAATCCCAAAAGAAATAGGCAAGAGGCGTCAAATCACATGATCTTGGCGGCCAACTCACAGGGCCATTTCGAGAGAATAACTGCTCAACAAAATTAATCCTTCAATATGTCCATTGTTTCACGAGTTGTGTGGCATGTGGCACCGTCTTGTTGAAACCACATATTAACTAAGTCCAACTCAGTCAATTGGGGCAAAAAAAAAGTCGCGTATCATGGCTCGATATCGTTCGCCGTTGACGGTAACGTTTCTTCCACGGTCGTCTTTGAAAAAATGGACCGATGATGCCACCAGCCCATAAACCACACCAAACTGTCGTTTTTTCGGAATGCATCGGTAACTCTTGTACGGCATGTGGCTGTTCTTCAGCAGAGTATACTGAACACATTTCACTTTCAAAGATGTAGTTTTACACAATTACCAACCAGTGCTGCCAGCCCGAAAAACTGTGTCATTCCGTTTGTAATTTCTAGAATATTTATTTCCGACCCCATAAAGTATTTATTTAATTTTCTAAAAGCTTATGACTAGTGTAGTCAATTGAGCTATGTCCGTCTGTTGGTTGATATCAATTTTTTGTAGCCCCACATGTTGCATAGTTCTATATATTATATCAATTTTTAAGTGTTTGCTACTATTTGTAGATACGAGATGCATCTAGGACTACTCGTGAAAAATGTTGATTAAATCGGCAAAAAAAAGAACAATTTTTAATACTATATATGTATTTCTTTAAAAACTAAAGTTCCTAATTAGTTTTCTTGACACAGCCAAAGACATTAAAATACAAGTCATAGTCATATATTTTTTTATATTTTATTCGAACTTTTTCTATATATTAAATTTTAATGAAATTAAATGAAATTTTTATTACGAATATAGAAGAATATGAACATGTTGAATTATGAATTGTCATTTGATAGGTGAAATAAAATATTCAACAAAATATGAAAATAAATACTAAGATTCACTAATTCAAATTTCATTCAATTGTAACATAAATAGGAATTTTAAGTTACATAGTAGTATACCGATAAAGAGTGCTGATGATGAAATCGTAGCTGATTTCGAAAATGCATTCCACTCGGCTAATATCGGAAATAATTTTTAGAAAAAAAATATTCCTAAAATGGTTACAATTTAATTTAATTTGAATTATAAAATTAAATAAAGAAACAAATGAACTTAAGCCAAAATAAAAAATGGTTCACATTAAAATTTAACAAGTCATAGTCTCTAAAATTATTGGTGAAAAAAACTGACAAACAGATTTGAAATTAACTGAGATATAAGCACAAAAATACAAGTGCTTCGGCGTTTTTACAAAAATTTACGAACGAGAATGGATTTTTTCTGCTTCTGGACAACAGAGAGTAACAAAAAATAATACACTTTAAAGGAATTAAAAATTCATAATTCATATACGGGTCAAATAGTACTTAAAAAAGTACCCCCTCAATATTATTGTAGTATCAAACGAAAGGGCTTGGACCAGTAGTAAATTGTAAAAAAGATAAAATCCAAGATGGCGTTCGAATTAAAATTTTGGATGAATAGCTTTTACGGCTTTCCCCACTTCAACCCCCACAATATTGCTATTAAATGAAATTTCAAGATGGCTCTTTAAACACAATGGCAGATATTTTTTTTCTCACTCCCATTAATATGGCTATCAAATAGAAAGGCTTGACTAAGAACTAACTACGTAAAAATTCAAAATCAAAGATAGCGTAAAAATAAAATAAAAATAAAAATGGCGAATTACATTAAATCTAGACTAAGCTACGATGTGGTCATTTTACCTATTTACATAATGGTGAAAGGTATTATTAGATTCGGCACGGCTGAATCTGGCACTCTTACTTTTTTCTTATTTTTTATATTATAATTTACATAATTTTTATTCTAAAATCAAATCTCCATTGGACATAATATTTATACGTTTGCTATATATTTTGAAGTTTATGTACTTAACACACCACCCTCATAATATTAAAACATTGTTGGCAAACACTAGGTTTAATGTTATGTTTTGAATTTTTTTATATAGAATAAATGTAACGTAAATGATGAAAATAATGTCATGTCCAAGCAAATAATATTTTTGCTAAAAAGCTGTGTATATGAATGGGGGAGGCCTTAAATAATACTATTTAAATATAAATTTTTTCTTTTAAACACTATTTTTATTGTTGTTTACTTATTTTGTGGTCATTGACACTGTTAAAGTCGACATTTTAGTTTTTTCATGAAAATTTATTTTACACAATACATTTTTCAAAACAAGAAAATACAACAATAAGACCCCAACAACAAGAGCATCAGAAAGCAACAAAAACCTAATCTCATAAATGGTAATGACAACTAACTACTATTGTACGAATCGAACAAATGTTTAATATGGAGTGTCGTCGACATAAAACATTCACTAATAAATTCATAAATGGCTCATTCAATCCAAAAGCCAATATTATTTGTTTTCTGTAAATACGTCTTTAATTTACGTAGAAAAGAAAAAAAATGTCTTTTGTGTAAATTGCACTAAATGACAGTTGCAAAGTTGACACATTTAAACTGGCCATGCGTTCATTTTTTTGTTTCAGTATAATCGTTACACTGTGTTTAATGAATAAGTTAATGAACTTGAAGTGTCAACAAGGTCTGATTGTATGGCTGACGATAATTAGTGTTTTGTTGATGCTGACAATGATGGTTAAGGTGCTGCTACCATATGATCGTCTTAAAGGTATTCTTACTCATTCATTTATTCTTGTCTAGTCTCGTTTTAGCTTGTTACCTCAAAGCAAAAATGCGTTGGTGTTACAACATGTTATTTAATATTCATTATTTTTTTTTAACATTTACTTATTACTTAAGCCTGCGGTTCTCAAACAAGAGATAAATGTTTTAGTTTTGTATGAAAAATTAAAAAATTTGTATTTTCTTATGAAATTTTCGATCAGATAAATAACTTTAGATAAATTTTTAATTTTCTTAAAAGATTTTTTTTCAAAAAAAATTTTACGATATATTTTTTCTAACAAATTTTTAGAAATTTTGTTTAATAAAACAAAATTTTAAATAAGAAAAAAATTCATGAAACTATTTTTGTTTCTAAAAAAAATGTTTAATGAGTTTTATTTATTTTAGTAAATGTTACCTTCTCCGAGAAAATGATCTAGTGTGTGAAAATTAAGTTTTGAGAAAAACGCATTTAAAGTTTCATAACGCATTATCACTGTGAATACACCTTCAGTTGTGAGATGCGATTTGGTATGGTTAGTTAGGATTGAGTGCCCACTTTGTTCACGTCATGTCTATGTGGTGACGTATTTTATTCGCTTTTAGTGTGACAATATCTTTGCTCTTGTTGCTGCTCTGTTTGTTATGATCTTGATACTTGATTCTTAAGCCGCAACCAGTGACCGACGCAACAACGTTTTTATGGGGTAAATAAATTTTTTGTCAGGAATCTAACTCATTTCATCTTATTCCACACCCTTTTATGTACCAAAAATCCACTCTTAAGTCACAAACCCGTTTTTCGACACACTAGGTCCCTTTTCTTGGAGACGGTCACAAATAAATAAACGAATTTTATTAAATTTTCTTTTTTCAAGTTTATTGAAAAGTTTATTTATTGAGTTTATTTTTTTTTTAAATATTTTAAGTCCCATAAAAAAGTCAAAGAAAATAGAAAACTTTGTAAGTAATATAATTGTTGATGTCAAAAAAATGTTGTTTTACAATTATATCAAATGAAAAAGTTTAGCAGCTCTGACTAAGTTTTTGTTTCAAATACATTAAGTTTATTGATTTTTATTTTCATTTGTTTTACTAGGGAAAAACTTTCATGTACAAATTTGTTTTCAAAACAACTGAATTGTTATTGCTGTTAACCTCTGTGAGAAGGTCTCATTTGTTAAGTCAAGCGTAATAAACTGTCTTATAATTAAAGGGTTTTAACTTGTTTGCAGAATTTGCTTAGTAAGACAGGTAAAAATTAAGTTATGTAAGTACTTTTACGTGGACTTTACATTTTTATCTGAGTTCAACTACTGAGGAACATTAAACAAAAATCCTTAAAAAATTGTTTAGTCCACTTTTCATACTATAAACATTTGTATACCCTTCACCTGTGGTGCACAAGGGTATATATAGCTTTGTCATTCCGTTTGTAATTTCTACAATTTTCATTTCCGACCCCATAAAGTATATATTTTCTGAAAGCTTATGAATAGAGGAGTCGATTAAGCCCTGACCGTCTGTCCGTCTGCCCGTCTGTCCGTGTGTTGGTTGAAATCAACTTTTAGAAGCAACTATATGTTTTTCAGATCTGTGTATGGTATCAATCTCTTGGAAATATCCAGGAATGAATCGCTATCGAAATTCAGCACAATCGCCCCATAACTTTCTGAGATATGAGAAAAAAACCACGACCACCTCGTTTTTTTACACAATTACAACAACAACATACATACATAAATAAAAGTAAAAAACATACCAAAAAAAAAAAATACAAAAAAAATATATTAAAAATAAAAAAATTACAAAAAAAAATTAAAAAAAAAAGTTTAAAAAATATAAAAAAAAAATTCAAATATAAATAATATATTAAATAAAACAAGTAAGAGCGCTATATTCGGCCGTGCCGAATCTTATATACCCTTCACAACGTGTAGTCATGCAATAACAGTAGTTTGTATCACCATTCATCCCATATGAAATACGTATGTATGTACAAGCATATAAAAAACACACATATATAAAAACATCCCATTGTAAAATTATAAATTTACGTATGTATGTTAAAAAAATAAAAAAAAAAATTTTTTTAAAAAAATAAAAAAAAAATATAAAAAAAAAATTTTAAAACAAAATTTAAAAAAAAAATTTTTTTTAAAATAATTAATATAAATAATAAAAATATAAAACAAAAAAAAATAAAAAAAAAATTAAAAAAAAATTTTAAAAAAATTTTTAAAAAATAATAAAAATATAAATAATATATCAAATAAAAAATAAAAAAAAATAAAAAAAAAATTAAAAAAAAAATTTTTTAAAAATATAAAAAAAAAATTTTTTGGCTCAGCTGGGATTCAATGCCACGGTTACTCCAACCAGTATACACGTTTGTATGTATGTATGTTTTTGTTGTAATGTTGTTTTTGTGAAAAAAAAAATCGAGGTGGTCGTGGGTTTTTGCTCATATCTCAGGTGTTTATATACCGATGTTTCTGATTTTCAATAGCGATCTACTCCCGAATATTTTAATATCTCACCCGGGTCCAAGCGATGTCTGGGGGCTTCAAAAAGTTGATTTCAACATACACACGGACAGACGGTCAGACGGACAGACTGACAGAGCTTAATCGACTCCCCTATTCATAAGCTTTCAGAAAATATATACTTTATGGGGTCGGAAATGAAAATTGTAGAAATTTCACACGGAATGACAAACCTATATATACCCTTTTTCACTGTGTGAAGGGTATAATAAAATAAATTTTTTTTGACTCAGCTGGGATTCGATGCCACATTTATTCTAACCAGTATAGACATATTTACGTATTTCATATGAGATAAATGGTGATACAAACAATTGTTTTTGCATGACTACACGTTGTGAAGGATATATAAGATTCGGCATGGCCGAATATAGCACTGTTACTTGTTTTTATATAATATTTTATTAGTTTTAATATTTAATTTCTTACTTTTTTTTTAATAAGAATCATTACCAACAGGATATTTCAATAAGACAGAGTGCTATATTCGGCCGTAACGAATCTAATATTGTAATACCCTTCACCATCATATACATAGATATATTTAAAACATCATAGCATAGCATAGATTTAAGATTTACTATTTTGCTTCGTTATCTACGACGCCTTACTTAATTTTGACTTTTCACATAGTTAACTGTTTACTACCAGTCATTTACCCTTTCATTTGATACCCATATTGATGGGATTAAGAACAAAATTCCGCCAGTTTGTTTCGAACGCCATCTAAAACTTTTGAATTATGTATAATTTACTGATCAAGCCCTTTCATTTGATACTAATAATGCTGAGGGTTGCAGTGGACAAGTCCGTACTTACTATATTTTGCTTAGGACGCCAACTTGGATATAATTTCTGCTGAATCCTACTATTCACGCCATTTCATATGCTACCAATATTGTTAAAGGATTAAAGGGCGTACATTTTTAATTAAAAGATAAGTACTCCGTTTGGCAGTACATTTGGTGCATTATATTTTGATAATCAAGCAGTTTTTTGATATTAATATCGACCTTTTCGGTTCTCGGGATGTTGAAAAAATCCTTTCTAAGTTTTAGGAAAAACACCAAAGCAGTTATATCTCAGTTAGTTTTAAACTGATTTGAAAAATTGCATCTAGATAAATTTCTGAAACTGCGGCTTGTCTAGAAACTTTAGTAACATGACATATTTAAAAAAAAAATATACATATATTTTTCTAAACCATTTTTACCTTTGTCGACTAATGACTGGTTTGTCCAAACGAATATCCCTAGAGGCATATCATATCTATAAATAGTAACCAATATTGCTATAAATTATCCCAGAGCTGAACAATTTTAATGTTTGTGGTAAAAATATGGGAAAAACAGAAGCAGTCGTTGCTCTTATTTTAGAAAGTTTTGGCGTGATGATGCTGGATTTCAATAGAATTTTATTTTCGAATATTTCCAAAATAATATAATTACAAACAGGTCTGTGTAACATGTGGGAGCTTCTAAAATTTGATTTTAATCATCACACGGACACACACACATGCTTTCAGAAAATATATACTTTACGGGATTAGAAATATATAAAGCGTGATTTTTTAAGAGCTATAAGAAAGTTAAAAAAAAACGTAAAATTCAGAAAAATGCATGAAATCTTTATTTGAATCGATAGTACGGTCCATATAATTTAATGTTTGAAGATTATTTCATGCAAATGTTGAACGTGACTGTGCCTCAAATGGTCCATCCGCTTAGTCCAATTTTGCCATACTCTTTCCAACATTTCGGCCGGTATCTCATGAAAAAATGCTTCAATGTTATCTTCCAATGCGTCAATTAAAGCGGGCATGTGTGTATAGACATGAGCTTTAACATAGTCGCACAAAAAATAGTCTAAATTCGTTAAATCGCACGATCTAGGCGGCCAATTGACCGTTCCCGAAAGTAAAATAAAATGTTCACCGAACTCGCCTCTCAATAAGTCCATTGTTAAGCGTGCTGTGTGGCATGTGGCACCGTCTTGCTGAAACCACATGTCATGCAAGTCAAGCTCTTGCATTTTGGCAAAAAAAAGTTGGATATCATCTCACGGTAGCGCTCACCATTCACAGTTACGTTATGATTCGCATCATCTTTGAAGAAGTACGGTCCAATGATGCCACCAGCCCATAAACCGCACCAAACTGTGACTTTTCTGGATACATTGGTAGCTCTTGCAATGCTTCTGGCTGATCTTCACTCCAAAATCGACAATTCTGCTTATTAACGTACCCATTGAGCCAAAAATGAGCTTCGTCGCTGAACACAATTTTTCGATAAGAAGCGCACGATGAACTTTTTTAACAGAGCATGCATTTTGATAATAAAATTCAATAATATGCAGCGTTGTTCATTTGTAAGACGATTCATGGTTAAATTATAGAACAAACTGAAGATGTTTGACAGTGAAACAAAGCACGAAACGTGCGTCAGCTGTTTAAACCAGTGTTGCCAAAAAGATAATAGCTAAAAAATCACCCTTTATTTAGAGAAATTACAAACAGAATGACATCGCTATGTATGCTCACAGGTGAAATATATGTAACAAAAGGTCAGAACAAGAGAAAAATCCATTTTGCAAAAGAAAAACTAAACCTAAATTGGAAACGTAATTATTATTTCTATGTATATTCTATTGAAAATCTATTAACAAAAAACAAGTAAAAAATTATTGGCGACCCAACTCGACCACGTAATTTTTATTTTTATTGTGACTTCGATATTAGACAACACAGCCTAAGTTCTTATATTTTTTCATCAGATGGTATTAAAGAGCTACACCTTTGCAGAATTCAGTAAGGAGTTCTTTTTATGAAACTTTTTGGTAGTGAATTTTGTCTCGCTGTTCATATTTTTAAAAAAACTTATAAGGTATAAAGAAATACGTAAACGAATGAGTATCGCTTATTCTATTAGACATACGTTGCCGCAAGGCATTTGGGGGCTTTCAAAACCTAATATTAACTCTTTAAGAATTCTCCTTATACATATTTATACAATATTGAGAGTATCAAATAGAAATAATAGAAATTATTAATTGAAGAAAAAACCTAAACAAACTTCATGCCGCTAATTATGATTATTTGTCTTTTAGAACACTTTTAATTTACAGTTGGATTCGATTTAGCAAACATAATGGTGAATTAAAAAGAACTTCGGATTAGTGAAACCCGTTTCGGTTTAACGAATTTTGGACGTTTTAAATTGTTCTATTGTATAAAATAGTAGGACGAAATATGGCATTAGAAATAAAATAATTATTTATATTTTTGTTTCGAATTCAGACTAATGTATATCAAAAAGTTAAAGAATTTTTATTTGTTTCTTGTAGTATTCTACTACTTTTAAATTCCTTATATGCATTATACTAAACACTGCTAAATGATACTTTTAATGGACTTTGCAAATTAAAAATCAAAGTAAAAAATATACTAACACATTTTTACAGTAAGCAAAACTAAAAAAAGTTTAATTATTCGTAAAAGAAAACTTTTACTAAAACTATAATTCTAATTTGAATAAGGCCTTAAACATTTGTTTGCTTTATTCCATTTTGATTCATTTTTTTCGCTTGCAAACAGGTAAAATACCCTAGAGGGTTGCATTTTGAAACAGAGTTAGTTGCATTTTGTTTTCAATGATTTCTAAAATACAGTTTTCGCAGATTAAACGAATTAAGTTAATACTTCGACAGCACCGCATATTATTCTTAATTTATTAAGCCACCCAGTGTTATATAAACTAAATATCGGATTTTTGAAAATATAAACCTCAAATATTTTACTTTTTCTTTAACCATTCTTCCTGAGAATTTCATTAAATAACTCAACATCAATCTTCTTTTTATTACCTTCATCTGCGACAGTAACAAATTGTCTTTAAAACAAATTAACAAATATTACAAACTTAATCAAGAAGCAAACTTCGTATACATTCAAGTATCATTTTAATACGTGTGTTTGCATGTATTTTATTTTCGAAATAATTTATTGCTGACAATAAAGCAATTTTTTTTTAAAGAAAAATGAACGAATACGATCCTGACATTTGTATTCGTATAAGTACGTGCCGTATAAAACATATGTCAGGCATAAAATTGATTTTATTTTCAATATTGTTTTTCTGCTTAAAGCATTATTATATTACATATAACATTATTAAAGACGACAAATTATATTGTAAATTGTATGGATCACAAAACAAAAAAGTTATTCATTTTATTAACATACACACATACATATTGTATTAACACTTTGGATTTAAAATAAAAAATCAATAGGTCCTAAAGTTTTAGAATTGTTTATTTTAAACTAATCGTAATTTTATGGTTAGACTTTTTTAATAAAGATAACAAATATATGCTCAAATTGAAATATGTATGTATATGTTCATTAGACCCTACCAGAAAAAAAGCTTTAATATAAAGAATTTTTGCAGGACAATTTTGAGCAAAATAAATTTGTTTTTTCTAACTTTTTCCTTTATAACTTCGGTATTTACAATTAGGGGCCGAATTACGGCATTCGAACGTAATCGAAATTGTAAAATTCTTATTAGAATCTCTATACCTAAAGCACAGCGAACTCGATCGTTAAATTTCGATCGAGTAAAATTTCGATCGTGATCGAATGGCGTAATTTGGCCCCTGATCTTAAAGTGTTATTTATTTTTTTTTCTTTATCTCGAGATGACTAGTGTTTTGCTCTAACGGCCATTGACCTTAAGAAAAATTTAACAAGTAAGAGTGCTATATTCGGCCATGCCGAATCTTATATACCCTTCACAACGTGTAGTCATGCAATAACAGTTGCTTGTATCACCATTCATCCCATATAAAATACGTACACGTATGTATGTTAAAAAAACGAAAAAAAAAAAATTGTAAAAAAAAATTTTTAAAAAAATTTTAAAAAAAAATTTAAAAAAAAAATTATTATATATATAATATACATATATAAAACAAAAAAAAAATAAAAAAAAAAATAAATAAAAAAAAAATTAAAAAAAAAATAATAATAAAAATATAAATAATATATTAAATAAAAAATAAAAAAAAATAAAAAAAAAAATTAAAAAAAATTTTTTAAAAAATTAAAAAAAAAAATTTTTTGGCTCAGTTGGGATTCGATGCCACGTTTTCTCTAACCAGTATACACGTTTGTATGTATGTATGTTGTTGTTGTAATGTTGTTTTTGTGAAAAAAAAATCGAGGTGGTCGTGGGTTTTTGCTCATATCTCAGTTGTTTATGTACCGATGTTTCTGATTTTCAATAGCGATCTACTCCCGAATATTTCTGATATTTTAATACCTTACCCGGGTCCAACCTATGTCGGGGGGCTTCAAAAAGTTGATTTCAACATACACACGGACAGACGGTCAGACGGACAGACGGACAGACTGACAGGGCTTAATCGACTTCCCTATTCATAAGCTTTCAGAAAATATATACTTTATGGGGTCGGAAATGAAAATTGTAGAAATTTCACACGGAATGACAAACCTATATATACCCTTTTTCACTGTGTGAAGGGTATAAAAAGGATACCCAAACGTTCGGCAGCAATAAAGTTAAAAAATTCTTCTACAGTAGAAACTCGATTCTTGCACATACTCGCTACTTGAACACCTCGATTTTTGCGACACGAAATTTTTTCCCATTACATACTCAGTACTTGCAACAATTGAAAATTTTAACCTCAATTCTTACATTTTTTTCACATACGTTTCTTTGTAGATTTTTTGTTTGTTTATTAGCCAGAGTAAAGTTGAGGAAAATCCCGCCATAGTATCACACAGATGACGAATTAAGCTAAACTACGGCAGTTTAGAGTTGATTTGTGCGTTTGATACCCCCAGAGAGGTAGCGCAGTATCGATTTATATTTAAAAATTGTTGCAAGTGCGTTGTGACTTTATTACTCACGAACGGTCTAACCGAATTCGATGAAAGTTTTAGGGTTTGTTCCTATGGTCGTGTAGATGGTTTATGTTTGCACAAAATCCGTCGAGAGGTTTACAGGCAAAATCGGTAACACAGTATCTCCGGGCTTAAGAAAGATATCACCAAAATTCAGAAAGGATCAAAGAGCCTGTTAAAATTAATTGGATAGGTGTCTGGTACTTTTTGGATATTTTGAGTTTAAAGGGGATAAACGGGTAAAAACTGAATTTTGGTACTTTTTTGAACAGCATTTATCTTTGAGAAGGATAGCAATAGGAAAAAAGTAAAAACGTAGTTTTACCCTGTTTAAAACAATCTATAATAAATTTTTGTACTTCTTCGAAATTTTGAAATTTTGAGGGAAAAGGGCTAAAAACAGGTAAAATCGGTTATTTCGTATCTTTAGACTTAATGCATGTAGTTTTTTTATTATTTTACTTGATACGTAGCCGGGCGGCTAGTATTACATAAAAATTTAAACACTTGAACGAAACAACAACAACAACCTCAAAACTTACACCGAGCCCGGATTTCATTGCGAGCAATAATCGAGTTTCTACTGATATGTCTGATATGTCCAATTGTAAATGCCGATGATATTATTAAAAAATTAAGAAGGCAAGTTGTTAGTCGTCGTTAAAAAAAAGTCGAAATTGACTAGCAAAAATACTTTATATTCGAAGTTAAGCCGTACATCTTTTTTTTTCCCCCCTGAAAGTTGGTACGCTTTAATGTGCAGACATACATACTTACATACACACATAAGTATAAAAATGTATTTATTTGACAATTCAAAATATATTTCTAAGTAATAACTTTAACGTTATATGTATGTAAATGCCTCTTAAAAGGTTTTGTCTTTTACACAATAAAGATGTGCGGTGTAACATCTTTAATTTATTGGATTATTTTGTATGACAGACAACAAGATGTGTATAAGTGCCAAATGTATTGATTTTTGACATTTAATGACACTTATTTTTCCCTTTTCATAAAAATAATAACGACGAATTTTTATTAAGATTTTTCAGCTTGAATATAAAGTCTTTCGTTTTTTTACCATAACAACAATTACATTACGTATGTAGAAAATAATTCTGCACATCATATCGGCGCTCACAGGGGTATTTTGCCAATCTAGCCGGACATTTGTTCAAAGGGGAAATTTGATAAATGTAAAAATTTAAGTACACAGCACGACAGACAACAAAATTATTTTGGGACACTGTTAAAGTCAAGAGAGTTGAGTAAATTGCATGGGTACTTATTGACTTTTAACGGTTTTGAGAGGTTTACAATACAAATATTTTTTGTGGCTAAACGAATAAAGATTTTACAGTGATTTGCTCAAGGCATATTTATTCATCAGGTAATTGCAGTTCGGAGAGAATTTTTTGTTTATATTTTTTATATATGAAGTTTGACATTTGAAATAAATTAAAAAAGAGAGAAAATTGTTTTTTGTTTATGCATTTTGACAGCGTAAACTAAAAATAAGTGTTGAAAAAAATAATCAGCTGGCGAATCAAGAGTACCTGATGAATAAATATGCCTTGGATTTGCTTTTCTGTGAATGACTATATCAACAGCTGCTTATAATAATTTTTCGAAACATTTTTCTTTTTTTAATTTTTTGTTTTTGTTTAATTTGTTCAAATTAACAAAACGGTTTTTTGTTTACTTTTTGAGAAAAAAATATATTTAAAGGTTTTTGAAAGTGAGGGCAGTCGTGATCTAAAAAATGTTATACATCACGATCAAATATGAAATCTCTACTATTATACTAAAAAAACGTTGCGCGTTTTTGGGCCATTTTTTTAATGATTTAATGATATCTTTCTATTTTTGCTCATTTTGCATAGATACAAGTGTGTAATAAACCTTTTTGTCAGACATAAAATATTTGGTTTTTTTATAATTGTACGTAAATGTTTTTTAGTGTTTTTTGGTGGGTGGTATCGGTGGGATACCTTCCTTTACCCATAAACTTATCGTGACGGCTTTTCAAAAATTTTTTCCACATACACACTCAAACAGACAGACAGACTGACTTAGCTTAGATTCCTTTATCTATAAGGATTCCGAACATACATATATACTTTATAGAATCTCAAATGAATATTGTAGAAATTACAAACGGGATGACAAACTCTTTTACGCTCTCGTATGAAGGGTATAAAAAGGAAAATAGACACACATATTAATGCTTCCCTTCTCTTTACCCTGCATTTGAACATAAAAGTTATTTCATGAAATTTCTGTATACGTATTATAAATAAAAATTTCTAATATACTACTTTCAGGTAAATTTCTTGTGCGTTAACACAGGAAAGTGAAATTTAATTTTAAAAATGTCGTCGAAGCGAAGAGTCGCAATCCTGTAAACTTGGACAAGTTTTATTAGTAGGCAACAGTGTTTACCATTTGTCACTTTACTTTCATGAAAACGTCAAAACTTACTTTCTTGAAAAAATCGTTGAAATCTGAGTAGAAAGTAAAATTAATGTGAGTGTATTAGTGAAGAAGTGTGAGTGTATTGCGAATTTCATGAAATTACTTTCATGTGTAAATGCTGGGTTAAAAACACAGACTTGCAAGTTGCAACAAGAAAAATTTGTCATTGTAACCCACATTTAAGGATTATTTAAGGATTTTTCATACAAATTCAAAATAAATCTTTAAAAATTTATTAAGGATAAAAATTTTGTATAAAGATTCGGTTTAATAAACCGCTGTTGATAATTTTAAAACCATAATCAATATAGGGAAACCATATATAAACTTCGGAAAAACAGTTTATTTTTCAACGCAAGCACAACTATTCAAGTAATATCATTAACAAACTTTTTCATTTGGTATTATTTGACAATTTACCCAATCGACAAAAAAAAAGTTGAATTTAACTTTAGGCGATGTCATAAAGCCTGCTGATTACTTAATTTTTTTAATTTACGGCCTATGTCAAAATGGATTTATGTCAAAAGTTGTTATTACAATACAATTAAAATATGAAATTCTTGTTTTATTCTATAAGAAGTGATTAATGTTATACTGTGAAGTGTTTTAAGAAATTGCTACTTATTTTCTTTAAGTTAATATGTATTTAATAAGACATATGCAGAGGCGAATTTCATTAAATCCATTTTCCCGTGGTAACGTCAACCTTCATATAGTATTAAAATACGAATTCAAATTTAAAAAAAAAAATAATTCACACATAAATTACTTTCGCTTTGATCCGGTTTAGGGTGAAATAGAAATCAGGCGGATTCTAATTAACTATAACTGCATACTGTTGAAGAAAAAAATACGTCTGGCATTCCTAAATTAATATAAGATTTAAAATTTCAGCAACTTTTTATTCTTTTATTTAGTTAAAAATAAATCAAATCGAAATGTATTTTTTATGCCTCACAAAATAGCAGCAATAAAATGAAAATTCCATTTTAAATATCGAATGACTTGTTCACTGTCTAACATTAATGTTGGTAAAACAAAAATAAAACAAACAAAAAATTGCGGAAAAAGGATAAAAAAACAAACAAAATGAACAAACAGCAGCCATGAACATAAAATGCGCAATTTAATGGAAACACAGATTTTAATATTCTCCAAAGGACTGGAAAACAACACAACTCAGGTGTTGTTCTGAGCAGAGTCTGACTTCGGTTATCCGAAAAAAAAATAACTCGAATATTTACTTATCTTTTTCGGTTATAAGTATAACCATGCATTTATCACAGAAAATAGCTACTCGTACATGCATGAATTGCTACGGTTACGAGTATATTTATTACTTATTTTCAAAAATACTCTCTATACATACTTATTATTCGGATATACATGTGCGAAAACAAATTACTTATAAGTATTGGCAAAATACTTATAAGTATTGGCAAAATACTTATAAGTATTGGCAAAATACTTATAAGTATTGCGACATACTTATAAGTACTTTTGAACAAAAAAACAAGTAAAAAACAAGTAAAAGTGCTTTATTCTGCTCTTTCATTTTTTTATCAAACAAAAAGAAAATTGGTCAGGGCTGGAACTATTTGTATAGTAAATATATATAACATAATTTATATTGCTTATTATTTTAATAAGCAACGAGCTAACACATAATAATAAAATGTTTTCTTTAAATAAAAATAAATCTACTTATATTTATTATTTATTTTTAGCATTAAGAAACGCAACTGTTATACCTGAAATTTGTATGGCTTATCAACTTAAAAAAAATTATTTTGATATAAAAGCAGAAAAAGATAAGTAAAACTTAAAGAAAATAAAAGTGAAAATTTAGTTGAATTGATACTGGCAATAGATATGTATTTAACAATGTATTTTTTATTTTGATTTACTATTTATATAATTACGTATGTATTTACATTGCTTTTTGTTAGGAAAAAATCTGTAAGAATTTTGACCTTAATTATTGAAAAAAAAAAACACAAATTTCCAAGGAAAATCCATCATTAAGAAGGGTGCTCTTATACAGGTAGTGATGACAGCCTATCTGACCCAAATAAATTAATGCCAGAAAAAACCTGTAAATGTTTTTATGTTCGGGACCACATAATGGAACATTCATTGAAACATTTTTAAAACTTTATTTTGAAATCGAATTTGTGTTCACACAGTGAGATTTGAGAGTATGAATAATTATTACCATAAATTGTATTCAAAGTCAGATATTAACCTTTCCATCCCTGCTTTTTATGTATAAAAATCTACTTCTCATCGTGAAGTGAGAGGTTCTATTACATCACAAGTGTTGTCAACTTTAAGATTCAAAAAACATCAAAACAGGAAAAAACGTTTGATTTTTAAGAATATGCGTAAAGTTTCAAATTTTAAATTTTCGATTTTATTTATTTTATAAAATTATAAATTTCGTTATTAGAACCTTTAAGCCTAAAATTATTATAATAATAATAAATTTTAAGTTAAAGTTGTAACTTTAACTTCACAGTTGGTCATATAATCGCTACTTTAAAAATAATTACAGCTTTTGGTTTTATGCATATCATTATTCTTTTCTTTACTTTTATAAAAAATTATGTTTGTTTAACCATAGAAGATATCAGAAACATATATATTTAAATTATAACTAATAATAATATAAAATATATAATCTATTTATACAGTTTTTTAAATGTAAGCTAAGGATCTTTATAACAAAAGTATTGTCTATTATTAATTCTTATCATTTTTGTTGCGTTGTTTCGTAAGAAATTTACCTTGCAAAAATTGTTCTTTATTTGAATTTAGTATTTTTACTTCGATAAGAAAAAGAATGCACTAAAGAATTTGAGAAATCACATCGAGCACTGACTCAAATTTTTTGCGCGACAAAAATTTTAAAAAGCACAAATAATATTGCATAAAGCCAAAGTTGACAACGCTGGATAGGAAGACAACAAAGAGAGTGTAATTATTTCTGTAAAATACCTGATACCCAGCAAACAAGAGCACAAATATTAAAGTATTATGCCGTGTTATACATTCTAAGCTAATATTTTAAGCTGTATAACGAGACAAATCAAAATTAAAAGGTTTTAATCAACCACTAAATAGTTATTTATAAGTAAATAAACATAATGCTATTATCTGATTATTATTTTCCCGCAGAAAAAAACGATATTCTGTTTTTGTTTTTTGGAAAATTAATAAAGAAAAACAAACAAAAACCATATAATTGTTTCTTGACGGACTTAAAATATCTAAAAAAAGTTAATAAGAAAAACAATAACAACAAATATATCTGTTAAAACTAATAAATATATCTTAATATAAGATTTTTTTCTTTTTTATAAATTTAAAATAAATCCCACATGCTCGCTGGGCATTGCTAAAAAAATAACGCATGTCGTTGTTTCATCAACCCCTAAATTAAAAATCATAAAAAAATGTCTCTGTCCATAATTCATCTAGCAACCAGGGATGCCAGTTTAATTAAACTGGATATTTTTATGGTATAAATTTTTTTAATTTTGTGAATTTGTTTGCTTTGTTATGTTTAAGTTTTTGTAGAACAATATTTTTAGTGGTAAAACACAAAGTTCAAATAATTCGCCAATAAACATTTTAATTAAAAATCATATTTCCATTTAAGCGTCTTTTTTTTATAATAGTTACATGTTAAATAGTTTATCATATAAACTTGAAACATGGATTTATAGTAGATAACTTTTAATGTCAATGAAAATATTTTACAAGATAAAGAAAACAAACGCTGTAAGGAAATATGTAGAAATGCCTTCAATTTTGATATCTTAAGCCATATATTCTAAATAAAAGTTAAGTCAGGACATATATTCCAATACTTATATAGGAAATTAATTATGATTCGAATAAATTACCAAAGTACTGGCATATACTTTTGCTTAGTAACACTTTTCTTTAAATATTGATGTAAACAAAACTGTATTTTGGATATTTTCAAATACTAATTAAATAATATATATATAAATTATTAATATATTAATGGTAAATTATATTCATTTACTACCATTTGATTATTGTTTTTATTTTTTAAATATAAATGTTAGTATTTAGAAAAATTATGTGCAAAAATTGAAGTTTTTGGTAGATTTTAGTGCATTTTTTGACAAATTTGTTAGGAATAATATTTTTTGTGGCATCCCTGCTAGCAACTACGGCTGCTAAGCCGTATACACACAAACGATCATAAAAAAACAACAAATAAATGTATAACAATAATGTTTATGTGTGTGTGCGTTTGTACCATAATGGTTGTGCTGTTTTCATAACCCAAGCAAGTACATTTTTACTAAATCAAAACGCATGCAAAATTTCTACTTGATGCTCTCGCTTGAATTGTAAAAACGGTTACTCATTTTACTCGCTTTTTTTTACGGATAATCGATAACACTTAAGTACTTAAGTCCAATTTGTTGTACTGTGTACAATATAGAGTATTTATGCGAAAAATACTTAGATTTCGGTTACTTGTGTATACTTATGCCGAACATCAAACGAGTATGTACGGATAGAGTAATTTTTTTAGCTGTAACCGTACGCACTTATACATGTTTTGCTAATAATACTCAATGTATATCCGAAGTTGTAATCGTTGTCATTCCCTGGTTCTGAGTACAAATGTTTGTGTGTGTGTGTGCTAAAATATCAGAGATGGAGAAACTTAAGTTTTAAATGTTACTACTTTGAGGTCAAAGTTTATTTACATTTAGATGTTATTTTACAATTGGATACTACATACATACATATGCATATGTTGTCCTTTTATTTTATTTAAAACTGAATTCACCCATATGCTCAGAAAAAAATTGATGTCCGAAATAAATTTATTTGAATAAGAGTTTTCTGCAGTACGTATCAGGGTATACTTATACAAGGTGGCGGTGCCAGCCCAGCTGACGATTTGTTTGTGTTGTGGAGTATGTCAAACTACATATTTAAAAAAATTATTTCAACTCCGGAAATTGTCAAACTCCATACATAAAAAAAGAGAACCAAAAATTTCTCTCCTTTACGCTATCACCTTATGTAATTACACCGTGGTACGTATCACTTATTTCGAAAAATTTTATCACAAAATCAAAGCTGTCATATAAAATACATATCGTCGGCTTAGAATGCAAACCTGCTAAGTCCGCTTTTTAAGTAAACTGAGATTTTGATGCCGTGTGGTAGAGAAAGTCTCATCAACCAGCATGTAGTTTTTCTTCATTTTAAGTCTTGAAGTGTGTCAAAACGTTTAATAGGAAAAACTGCTAAGACCTCTCACAGAAAAGTTTTTGTAAGAAAAACTGCTAAATCCAGTACATTCTTAGTTAAGTGTTCATTACTAACTTCAATTTGATTATTTTTTGTTGTTATTTTATTTTTGTAGATTGTTGTCATACATAAAGAATACCATAAAATAAACCAACTATATTTTTAGTTTTGCTCTTAACTTACAAATATGAAATACAAGAAGTTGTATGTCTCTCCAGTAAAATTTACTGAAAGGGAGTTAGCAGGTTTACATATTAAGCCGACGATATGTAAATAAGATGTTTAAGTTTTACAAATTAACGATTTTACAATTTTACTATGTAAATATTTTATGCTATGGCAATTCATTTCAGTTTTTTCTGGACTAAAATTAAAATTAAATCAATTCAAGCTGAGAGTTGTCCGGACAAAAGCATTCTCTCTTTCTTAAAGAGAGAAGTTAAACTAGAAGCAACAATTTTTTTCCCGGACAAGGTTTTTGTTCAGAACAAATATGTATTCGGCATTGTTAAATTTTGACAAAAAAAACCTCTACCTTCATGCGTACAAAATTCAGCTTCCTTAGTAGCTTAAAACCACCAGACTATGGAAAGCTCAGGCAATAATCAGCAAAGTGAAGTCATTGCAGATTTTTCGAAAAATATCATCTTTTCCGATGAAGCGAATTTACGTCTGAATAACTTTGTTAATACACAAAATTGTGGAATTTGGGGCTCAGAAAATCCTCATGCCATCCATGATAAACTAATTTACCCACAAAGAGCAACTATGAATATGGTGCGGATTTTGGTCTGGCGGCGTGATTGGTTTTGACTTTTTTGAAGCTGACATAGTCGCGAAATTCATTACAGAAATATGATTAAGGAGTTTTTGAGGCCTTAACCTATCGGCATGAATCTGAAAGTTATAGGGTTTCAGTAACACTTTCCAGACCCCGCATATTGCAGCAACAATTTCAAGAACAAATTATCTCAAAAAATTCTGATGTAAACTTACCACCAACATCTTGCGATTTAACGAGGTTAATTATGTTGGAGTTTTGATATATCTTGGGTGTATACGATTAATCCCAAAACACTTCCTGTCTTCAAATCCAAGATTCGACGCGTCATCGTTGAGATACAACAACATCTCTGCGAAAACGTCAATGAAAAATTTTATGGAAAAAGTAATGGCCTTTCATCAGAACCCTAACGAATATTTTTTTCCGTACTTAATCGTAACATCTTTACAATCAAATAGAAAATCACAACTATCTCCAAAAATTCGTGTGTTTATTTGAAAATTAAAAAGTGTATTCTTACTGAAACAACCTTTACATATGCCTTCCTCATGTTGACCAAGGCATATTTATTCATCAGGTACTCTTGATTCGTCAGCTGATTATTTTTTTCATCACTTATTTTAAATTTCAGCTGTCAAAATGCATAAATAAAAACAACTTTTTTTCTTTTCCAATTTATTTCAAATGTCAAACTTCATATATAAAAAATATAAACAAAAAAATTCTCTCCGAACTGCAATTACCTGATGAATAAATATGCCTTGATGTTGACATTTTATATCCAGTTTTTAGCTCTTCTCAGTAGAGCAATGTATTTCCTCATTTTAAAGCACTTTTATCATGTTTATATTAAGACAATTCAGAATTTTAAGGCATATCTATCAATGCGGACTTACACTCTAAAACTTTATACCAAATTTAGGATCATATAGTGTGTAAATTATTGTTGAAAAAATTCGTGATGTCTAATATTAAATCGATTTTGTGGTTATTTGTAGCAAAAAAACATAATTTGTCTAATTTTACTCAAAAGAACAAATATGCCGTTAAAAGTGTTTAATTTTAAACATATTGTGTTTCAAAGTCAGCTGTATATGCCTAAGTAACATCAAAATGTTGAATATTAAGCATATCTGTCTAAAAACAGCAGAAAAATGTTTAAACAAAGCTACAAAAGAAAGAAGAAGCATAAAAGTGTAAACGCTTCAATAGAAGCACGCCATATTTTTCGATAGTGATTAAAACAAATTTATTGTGTTTAAAGTAATTTAAAGTTTATAATTATTCGTTTCTTTATGTAGTATTTATACTCTGCTTTGATTATATATAAAATAGTGATAAGATAAAGTTAAGTTATAAAATCAAAAAATGTTTGTGAGCAAAATTTTTAAAAGAAATTGCAAAGTTTAAAAATTTATAATTTGCATTCGTACTCACATAAAGAAAAAAAAAACAATGTGTTTAAGTGTTTGTATTTAAAATGCCGAAAAATATTTAGCAATTATAATTACTACGCAGTACATTTCACACGGAATTACTCTTCTATGGGCCTCGACCGCAAAAATAATTTGCGTTCTCATAATCAGATCAGATGTTTGCTGAACTTTTGCCATTTTTTTACGCTCATCTTTAAAGAATATAAAGTAATGTCTGCATTTTCTTAAACCTAAGTTTATAAGACTCTTAAATATATATCCTTTTTGTATTCCACAGTTTGGCTCCACGATGGACGAGGTTAAAGACAATATAGAAATAGTTACTTTGGGATACCTATAGTTGGTAAACGTCGTTTTTATACTTGATTTAAATTAAAAAAAAATTGTTCTAAATTAAATTTTTCATTTGTACTTTTAGAAATATCCATAGAGAAAGGTCGTCCGCTGCTTATATTTGGTTTGAAAAGGAGATTACATCGAAGGCGAAGGATTTTAATATACTTAGTCTAGTTTTGCAGTTGCTTTGCTATTGTTATTATATATTTAACATTGGTTATCCTAAGGATATATCGCAAACTTTTGAGATTTTATTTTTAGATTTTATCCCTCGCAAATGAGAGGCAAAAAGCTTCATATTATTATATATTATTTGTGTATAATGTTTTGTTTTAATAAATGTAATTTTACAAAATACAAAAATTTCACGCATTTGTTATAAAAGAAAAAATATTAAAAATTAAACAAAAATGGGAAGAAATTAAACACAATTTGTGTAAAAAATTTAAACATTTTTTGTTCCAAATTAAACAAATTATGTTCAAAAATCAACACTATGTTTAAAAGAAATAGTTGTGTAATTTTAGGTCGACAATAGCTTGTAAAGTGTTGCCTACTATTATCGACCTAATTTTCAGCAAAAGTGTTTTAGAGTGTATAATGTTTAGCCATAAGAGCTTTTTAGGCCTATTGATTATCTAAGAGGATTTAAATGCGATTTTCCATGAACTTTGTATTGTATTGGCTTATCTTACGTTTATAATTAATTTTCTAATTGCATAGTATTTTTAAATTACAATGGCACTGCACTTTTCATCCCTGATGCATGCACGTTTATTGCATAAATTTGTAAATTTATACTGCCTCTCTGACACTACACGAATATGTATCTCTTGCATCTCGTGTAAAATAGTTTTATAATAGATATTTGCATTTTTTCTGCTCCATCTGATTTTTTTCTTAAATCCCATTTATAGTTGCACAATTAATTTCATTTGGGCCTCATAAGTACGTATGTATGTACATATGTATATGACAGGAAGGATAATATGGGTCAATGTCATTTTCATTGTCATTTGTAGACAAAAAAATAAAATTGAAAACAAAAATACAAAAAAAGAGGGACAAAACAACTACAGTTGCTGCCATTAATAATCGTTATTTCCCTAAATTGTTTTTTTTTTTTTAACTTGAACTTGACAGAAAAAAACAAAAGAAAATATAAAATATATTTATATATTTTTAAAAGATAAAATAGAAACTTAAGTTTAGAAATCAGAATGAAATAAATGGTAAAAAAATAACAAAAAGGAAAAAAATTAATCAAAATTAAACGGGTCATTAATATTTGGTTTGTGTTTTGAATGAAGATACTTGACGAATTGCGTTTATAAAAACTGTTTATTAAATAGTCGATGAAGGAAGAAAAAAAATTATAAATTAACCTTAAGCAACATACATACATATGTATATGTATGGATGTATGTATGTATGTATGTACATATGTATGTATGTATGTATCTGATTTTTAATTTTGAATTTAGAATTTAGTCAGCCTATATTTAATAGATTTTTAACAGCTTTAATAGAATTTACGTGATTTCTGAGAGAGTGATTAATATGGAAGATTGAATCAGTTATAACCCAAACTTAAAAAAATCTTGTTCGTGGTAAAATTTCTCTATATTCCACTATTTTAAAATCAACTTCAGCGACGAGACACACTTTCACCTCAATAAAAATTGCCGCATTTGGGCAAATGAGAATTCATGAGTGTTTGTAGAAAAGCCCATTCATTCACAAAAAGCAACTGTTTGGTGCGACTTATGGACTGGCCGTACTTCTAATGATAACGGACTTCTTATGTCCAGAAGTGGACTTGGCCGATATGTCTTTTATACAGGTGCCACTTGCCACACAGCCAAGAAAACAATCACTCTCTTGCACGAGAATTTCAATGGCCGCATTATCTCTCGTCGGTACGATGTTAGTTAGTCACCACGATCATATGATTTGACACCGTTGGACTTCTTTCATAGGGAATATTTAAAAGAAAAAGAATACATCAGTAAGTCAAGAACAATTCAAAAGCTAAATGATGCGATAATTCGGTACAATAACGACAACGTACCCCAATTGTCATTAAAAAATATGGACCATCTGATATAAGTATGCCACTGAAGTTATAGCGGGCATTTGTTCCCTCTATCATAATAAAGCTATAGCTATATATATATAAAATAATATATATAAAAATATATATATAAAAATAATAAGAATTCTCTGAAAACTATCTGTTTTATTTACAATAAACATGGTGCGTTTTTGTTGGACCACCTTATAAAGGGTCCGTAAATGGTAACAATTAGCTCATGTCTGATGTGACAGATAATTAGTTTTATCCTTCCGCTGAACGAATATGGTTGAAACCAACTGACCATCCAATGCGTTAAGTGGGCCTGCCATCGACTTACAGAAGATGCCGATTTTGCCAAAATAAAATCATCTTTTCAGACGAAGCTCATTTTGATCTTGGCGGGTATGTATACAAGCAAAATTGTCGCATTTGGGGCACAGAAAACCCGCACGCATACATTGAAAAGCCGATACACCCAAAACGAGTCACTGTTTGGTGCAGATTTTGTTCCAGAGGCATAATTGGGCCATTTTTCTTTGAAAATGAGCAAGGAGTGGCCGAGTCAATGGCGATCGTTATCGGGCCATGTTGAACGAATTTTTGTTCACAAAAATTAAAGAGGAGGAGGATATTGGCAACATTTGGTTTCAACATAGGGATGGGCAAATTGGAAAAATCTATCGATATTTATTATATCGATATTTTATTTTACCATCGATATTTAATTATTTAAAATATCGATATTTCGATATATCGACTGAAACATATTTACATAATTGTTGTTGAAATGATTTACATTTAAAAATTAAATACACCCACTTATGTACATACAAACAAAAATAGATGTATATTAGGCTTCGTAGTAACTTTTTATTCCAATTTTTATAATAAATAAACTAGATATTATCTATATCAATCTATATATATAAAAGTGAAACTCTGTGTGTGTGTGTGTGTGTGTGTGTGTGTGTGTGTGTGTGTGTGTGTGTGTGTGTGTGTGTGTGTTAGCTATAGACTCTGAAACTGTAAAACCGATCGGGCTCAAACTTTGGTAAGTTGTTGTACACATACCAGGGAGTGTTTATGGGTAAAAAAAGTGGGCGGCGCCACGCCCATCAAAAATTAGTTATCAGTTTTAGCTACTTGCACTTGACCGATTTTTCTGAAACTTTGCACACATATCGAGCTGTCATGACTAAATAATTTCGTGATAAGAAAAGTGGGCGGGGCCACGCCCCTAAAAAAGTTTTAATTTTGAGGTACTTGCACTGGACCGATTTTTCTGAAACTTTGCACATATATTAAGCTGTCGTGACTTTATAATTTCGTGATTAAAAAAGTGGGCGGGGCCACGCCCATAAAAAATTAGTTATCAGATTTGGCTACTTGCACTGGACCGAATTTTCTGAAACTTTGCAAACATACTGAGCTGTCATGACTTTACACTTTCGTCATTAGAAAAGTGGGCAGTGCCACGCCCATTAAAAAAAAGGTATCATTTTGAGGTACTTTCACTGGACCGATTTTTTTGAAACTTTGCACACATATTGAGTTGTCATGACTATACAGTTTCGCATTTAGAAAAGTGGGCAGTGCCACGCCCATAAAAAAAAGGTATCATTTTGAGGTACTTACACTGGACCGATTTTTCTGCAACTTTGCACACTTATTGAGCTGTCATGACTATACAGTTTCGTAATTAGAAAAGTGGGCATTGCCACGCTCATAAAGAAAAAGTTTTTAGCCTTTCACTTGATATTCGATTAAAATTTAGAATGCGATTGAAATTCATGAAGGGGCGTAGCAACGCGCGCCGGGTTTGGCTAGTATATATATAAAAGTGACACTCTGTGTGTGTGTGTGTTAGCTATAGACTCCGAAACTGTTAAACCGATCGGTCTCAAACTTTGGTTAGTTGTTGTACACATACCAGGGAGTGTTTATAGATGGAAACAAGTGGGCGGGGCCACGCCCATAAAAAAGTTATAATTTTGAGGTACTTGCACTGGACTGATTATTCTGAAACTTTGCACACATATTAAGCTGTCATGACTTTATAATTTCGTGATTAGAAAAGTGGGCAGTGCCACGCCCATAAAAAATATAATTTTTAGGTTTTTGCACTTGATATTCAATTAAAATTCAGAATGCATTTTTATTCATTAAGGGGCGTAGCAAAGCGCGCCGGGTTTTACTAGTAATATATATTAATAGTATAAATGCTTGCTCTTATGCGTGAGCTTATAAAAACGAAAATTAGAAAAAATATTTACGATTATGGATAAGATCAGTTATATGACTAGATCAAACATAAAAACAAAAAATAAACCAAAAATTCAATAAACCAAAAAAGACAATCTTAAGTCTTAAAGTCAACAATTGATGTATTGTTTACACCAAATCTATAAAATAAATTCTGAAAAAATATTTACGATTAAGGATGAGATTAATTATGTGACTAGATCAAACAAAAAAACAGAAAATAAACCAAAACTTCAACAGAAAATCTTAAGTTTAAAGTTAACAATTGAGGTATTTTTTACATCAAATCTATAAAACGAATTCTGAAAGAAATAAAATTTTATCACATGAGAAACAACAACCTCAATTTAAAATATTTACATGTATATATGTTTACTCGAACCAGTAATCATCAGATAGGGACATCAGAAGCACTTTTTGTCTTGTATGCTCTCCTGTCAATCTGCTTCTATTATTAGCAGCTATACAAGAACACTAACAGTAATTTGATGCATTAATGCATAAGTATAAGTATATAATAAATATACTAGTATAATTAAAACTAAATTCGCCTTTGCTACTGTACCTTCTTTTGGAAAACTTTTAAAAAAA
This sequence comes from Phyto melanocephala, assembly GCA_941918925.1. Taxonomy (NCBI): domain Eukaryota; kingdom Metazoa; phylum Arthropoda; class Insecta; order Diptera; family Rhinophoridae; genus Phyto; species Phyto melanocephala. The sequence goes on along the minus strand of OW799234.1, from coordinate 60,632,577 downwards.
TCGGCTCCGATATCTATCTTCTATCTTCTATATATATCTTCTATATATATAAAAGTGAAACTCTGTGTGTGTGTGTGTGTGTGTGTGTGTGTGTGTGTGTGTTAGCTATAGACTCTGAAACTGTTAAACCGATCGGGCTCAAACTTTGGTAAGTTGTTGTACACATACCGGGGAGTGTTTATGGATGAAAAAAAGTGGGCGGGGCCACGCCCATAAAAAATTAGTTATCAGTTTTAGCTACTTGCACTTGACCGATTTTTCTCAAACTTTGCACACATATCTAGCTGTCATGACTAAATAATTTCGTGATAAGAAAAGTGGGCGGGGCCACGCCCCTAAAAAAGTTTTAATTTTGAGGTACTTGCACTGGACCGATTTTTCTGAAACTTTGCACAGATATTGAGCTGTCATGACCTTATAATTTCGTCATTAAAAAGTGGGCGGGGCCACGCCCATAAAAAAAGGTTATAATTTTGAGGTACTTCCACCAGACCGATTTTTCTGAAACTTTGCATACATGTCGAGCTGTCGTGACTAAATAATTTCGTGATTAGAAAAGTGGGCAGTGCCACGCCCATAAAAAAAAGGTATCATTTTGAGGTACTTGCACTGGACCGATTATTCTGAAACTTGGCACACGTATTGGACTGTTATGACTTTACAATTTCATGATTAGAAAAGTGGGCAGGGCCACGCCCATTAAAACAATTATAATTTTGAGGTACTTGCACTGGTCCGATTCTACTGAAACTTTGCACACATATTGAGCTGTTATGACTTTACAATTTCGTGATTAGAAAAGTGGGCAATGCCACGCCCATAAAAAAATTATAATTTTTAGGTTTTTGCACTTGATATTCAATTAAAATTCAGAATGCATTTCGATTCATTAAGGGGCGTAGCAACGTGCGCCGGGTTCGGCTAGTATATATATAAAAGTGAAACTCTGTGTGTGTGTGTGTGTGTGTGTGTGTGTGTGTGTTAGCTATAGACTCTGAAACTGTAAAACCGATCGGGCTCAAACTTTAGTAAGTTGTTGTACACATACCAGGGAGTGTTTATGGGTGAAAAAAAGTGGGCGGGGCCACGCCCATAAAAAATTAGTTATCAGTTTTAGCTACTTGCACTTGACCGATTTTTCTGAAACTTTGCACACATATCGAGCTGTCATGACTAAATAATTTCGTGATAAGAAAAGTGGGCGGGGCCACGCCCCTAAAAAAGTTTTCATTTTGAGGTACTTGCACTGGACCGATTTTTCTGAAACTTTGCACACATATTAAGCTGTCGTGACTTTATAATTTTGTGATTAAAAAAGTGGGCGGGGCCACGCCCATAAAAAAGTAGTTATTAGTTTTAGCTACTTGCACTGGACCGATTTTTTTGAAACTTTGCACACATATCGAGCTGTCATGACTAAATAATTTCGTAGTTGGAAAAATAGGCAGTGCCACGCCCATAAAAAAAAGGTATCATTTTGAGGTACTTGCACTGGACCGATTATTCTGAAACTTTGCACATATATTGAGCTGTTATGACTTTATAATTTTGTGATTAGAAAAGTGGGCAGGGCCACGCCCATAAAAACAATTATAATTTTGAGGTACTTGCACTGGTCCGATTCTTCTGAAACTTTGCACACATATTGAGCTGTAATGACTTTACAATTTCGTGATTAGAAAAGTGGGCAATGCCACGCCCATAAAAAAAAATTATAATTTTTAGGTTTTTGCACTTGATATTTAATTAAAATTCAGAATGCATTTCGATTCATTAAAGGGCGTAGCAACGCGCGCCGGGTTTGGCTAGTTAGTAAATAAATATCGATGTATCGATATTGGGGTATTAAAAATATCGGCGATTAATATCGAAATTTTTTAAACTAAATATCGATATTTTGATATGTCGATATATTTTGCCCAACCCTATTTCAACAGGACGGCGCTACGTGCCACACAGCCGAAGCACAGTAGTTTTTTTTTATAGAATGAACTAACATTTGTGAGGGGCTAGGTACGATCTAAAATTGCGAACCGTGTCTTGATTATAAGGTTTACATAGACGGATATATGTCGCTAATTTGAATCAAAAAGTTTTTTTTTTCATGTAACCTCTTTCTATGCATTAAAATTTCAAAGCAAACGCAGAATATTCTTAGATGATGTAGGCTACAAAGAAAAAGATACGAAATAAAAAAGCTTTTAAAATTAAGAGAAAACAGTATTATATCTTCATACGATTGATAACAACAGCAGCAACAATAAATATTTTACATCAAAATAAATAAAAATATAAGAATAATATTTTATCTATGCGTACTTGTTTTTATTATTTGTATTAGAATTAAGTTTAAAGTTGACATCGCTGAAGGTCCTTTCAAATCTTTGTGAAACAACTAAATACAACAACTACAAGTTGTAAGAAACAAATACAAATAAAAATAATTTAAAGAACAATAATAAATAGCAGCATGATGCCAAAAGCATAAAACTGTTTTGGAAACATGCCCAATTTGTTGATGATACACAAGAGACAGTTTCCTTCCTTACAACTGCAACAAACATCGACACAACTATCATGTAGTCCTTTAAAACATCATGAAGATGATGATGATAATGATGGCAATAATGATGCAAATATATAACAATATTAATAATGATGTAGCTTTTACAACAAGAAATGGTAAATGCTAAGGAAATGATAATGTTGGTTAAACTATGCTACAAATGCATGTAAATAATTATTTATGTGCATGTTTTTGTGCATCCATCAGAGCAGTGATGTGTAATTGCTGACATACGAGAACATTAGAAATTTGTGGCAAACAGAATTTGTAATAAACAAAATCAAAATTTTCCTATATGATTAATTTGTATTTGAACATCAATTTAAGTATGAAATTTTCTAATTTTTTGACTTCAAACTTTCTATTGAGAATTGCTGGTTGTCAATGAAATAAATACTATATATTCTGGTAACAGTGTTTTTATTAATTTATATTTATTAATTTATACCCTTCACACAGTGAAAAAGGGTATATATAGGTTTGTCATTCCGTGTGAAATTTTTACAATTTTCATTTCCGACCCAATAAAGTATATATTTTCTGAAAGCTTATGAATAGGGAAGTCGATTAAGCTCTGTCAATCTGTCCGTCTGTCCGTGTGTATGTTGAAATCAACTTTTTGAAGCCCCCCGATATCGCTTGGGCACGGGTGAGGAGTAGATCTGTATTGAAAATCAGAAACATCGGTAAATAAACAACTGAGATATGAGCAAAAACCCACGACCACCTCGCCACGAAAACGTGGCATCGAATCCCAGCTGAGCCAACAAAAATTTTTTTTTAAGTTTTTTAAATTTTTTGTTATTTTTTATTTAATATATTATTTATATTTTTATTATTTTTTTTTAAATTTTTTTTGTTTTATTTTTTTTGTTTTATATTTATTATATACTAGCCAAACCCGGCGCGCGTTGCTACGCCCCTTCATGAATTGAAATGGATTCTGAATTTTAATTGATTATCAAGTGCAAAAACCTAAATATTATAATTTTTTTTATGGGCGTGGCATTTCCCACTTTTCTAATCACGAAATTGTAAAGTCATAACAGCTCAATATGTGTGCAAAGTTTGAGAAGAATCGGACCAGTGCAAGTACCTCAAAATTATAATTGTTTTTATGGGCGTGGCCCTGCCCACTTTTATAATCACGAAATTGTAAAGTCATAATAGCTCAATATGTGTGCAAAGTTTCAGAATAATCGGTTCAGTGCAAGTACCTCAAAATGATACCTATTTTTTATGGGCGTGGCACTGCCCACATTTCTAATCACGAAATTTCTAATCATGACAGCTCGATATGTGTGCAAAGTTTCAGAAAAATCGGTCTGGTGCAAGTACCTCAAAATTATAACCTTTTTTTATGGGCGTGGCCCTGCCCACTTTTCTAATCACGAAATTATATGGTTATGACAGCTTAGTATGTGTGCAAAGTTTCAGAAAAATCTGTCCGGTGCAAGTACCTCAAAATTAAAACTTTTTTAGGGGCGTGGCCCCGCCCACTTTTCTTATCACAAAATTATTTAGTCATGTGTGCAAAGTTTCAGAAAAATCGGTCAAGTGCAAGTAGCTAAAACTGATAACTAATTTTTATGGGCGGAGCCCCGCCCATTTTTTCCACCCATAAACACTCCCTGGTATGTTTGCAACAACTTGACAAAGTTTGAGTCCGATCGGTTTTACAGTTTCGGAGTCTATAGCTAACACACACACACACACACACACACACACACAGAGTTTCACTTTTATATATATAGATAGATATTTTAATTATTTTTTAAAAAATTTTTTTTTTATTTATTTTTTTTTTTGTTTTTTTAACATACATACGTAAATTTATAATTTTACAATGGGATGTTTTTATATATGTATGTTTTTTATATGTATGTACGTATTTCATATGGGATGAATGTTGATACAAGCTACTGTTATTGCATGACTTGTAAAGGGTATATAAGATTCGGCACGGCCGAATATAGCGCTCTTACTTGTTTTATTATTATTTTTAATCCTTAAGGGTCGGCAACAGGTAAAATCTAAAATCTAAATGTTTAGGTGTTTTTTTGTACCTTTTGTATGAAACTTCTAAACAGATTAACTTTAAAAAAATTAATTGTGTTACATGAATTGCTTGTGTAATGTCACTTCTTAGTACAATTATTTAGGAAAAAATTTTTAGATTCTTCAAAAAGAACCAAAAAGGACCCAAAATGGGAGAGAATAATCCGTAATTACTAAAACAATACGTAAAAAATTTGAGAAGGTGTTTCTCCAGACATCAAAAAATTATGTAATTTAGTGAAACCTGAAACGCATTTATGTATACCGGAGAGAAAGGGAAATTTTGGAGAAAATAGTTTTGTACTCTTGTTTGTACTTTCATGCGAAAGAAATTAGATTTATTCAAATTGAATCATGTTTTATTTAAACCTGGAATTTGTACATTGATATACGGATCCAAAAAGTACTTTTCTATTTCTATTTTAGTTGTATGGTTCGTTTTGTATTTGCTAAGAGTTTTGAAATAATAGACTATTGTTGCAACTTGGGATTAAAAAAGGTACTTTTTACATTTTTTTTGTATATTTTCTAAGTTTCTTAGTTTATGAATCTAAAATTTTGGGGGCCTATTAATTGATTATTAGTTTTCTCGTTTTTATAGAAGTTTTTGCATTTTCCAACTTTATAAATCTAAAATTTTAGAAATTTAAAAGAAAAGAAAGATCTTAGCTGAGATTAAAGATGATAAACAAATTTTTGCTATTGAGTTAAGAGTAAGAATTTTACTAATAAACAAGCGAATTATCACATACAATTAATTCTAGTACGTATTTTCACGCTTGTAAATTTGTTGTTTAAGTTCAGAATTTATCTAACAATTGGTTTTAGAAATTAAAAAAAAATTCAACAAAAATAATTCGAATCATTTAAAATAAATAAAAATACAGAAAAAATGTTTTAATATTTCTTTATTTGTAGAATAATTCTCGTTTGAATAATAATATTAATAAAATTTAAAAAAAATTGCTTTCATTGTTTTAGATTCACACATTTGCTCTTAAAAGGTTAAGATGAAATAGATTATTGGTTTTTAGTCCCTTTATCAAGAACTTATACACAACAAATTTATTGACACTTTGTATGTACTTATAAAAAATTAATATTAGTCTAAGAAGAAAACTAATAAAGAACAACTGACAATATTTTAAAAAATTATTTACACTGAGATAGTATATAAACAGTAGATTTAATGAGAATTAAATAACAAAAAAAATTGAACTTTTTTGCTTTTCATTTTATATATGAGGGGCTTAAAACAAACACAAACGATTTAGGTTCCTTTTTTACTAAAATATAGTTTTCATATGGAATTATTAGATGTACAGTACAGAAAAGCTCAGAGAGACAAAGATGAATGTGGGATTCTCATCCGGTAGCGAGATATTGCTACCAATTCTACTACGTGTAATTAAAATATCTATTTCGCTTCGAAAACCACTTAAAACCCTTGTGCTCAAACAAATATTAAAATTCGTCCTGAATGGATCGAGCTCAAGAAGTTCTAAGCTAAAATAAAACATAGCGACTCGTTACAGCACCTATTTTATATGGGTGCACTTTGTAGTTCATTTGCCAAATAAGGTATATGTATGTATATAAATGTGGAATGAAAGCCAAGCTTCACGTGGCTGCCAAGAATTTATTTCTTGCCTGTTGAAGTTTATTAACGCTTTGCCTCAGAATGTGACTCACATTAAAGCTTATAGCGACAACTGTATTGAACTGGGTTGTTGTAGTGTCACTACATTGTTTAGTTTTGGTTTTAAGTTATTCAAAATACTCATATTTAAAAATGAATCACAAATGTTTACTCTCATTTACTCTCATTCATAGAGTATGACTAAAGTTTTGAAATTATAGATATTACAAAAAAAAATGTTTTTGTAAAATTTATGTGTCTGAAAATGGGAGAAACTTGTGACAAATTCAAGTAAAAAATTTACAGTAAAATCAATGCAAAATGAAGACTTTTTTGGGCTCTAAAGCCCATCCGAAAAATGCGAAAAATCCATCTCATACAAAGATGATCTTATGAATGAGCAAGCAAAATTCACCAAAATAAACCTGAAAGTTAAAAATGTTGGCCAATCGGTGCAACTTTCTCCAAAAGCAGCGTCAAGAACTTCTAGGACCTTACTTTCTATATACCACCAATTTACCATGAATGGTTAAGGAAATGCTTAACCTCACGATAGAATTGAAGAAATCCCAGAGATTATGACGACTAAAAATTTTAACAAAAAACCGTAATAGCTATTCTTAATGAAATGTAAATTAAAACAATTAGCCTATGTGTTTTTCTTATTAGGTATTACAAAAATGCTTCTAAAGTGCAAGTTCATTTATTCAGAAATTTTAAATAAAGTTAAAGCACAAGGTATATGAGAGCGAATTTTCTTACTTTAAAGATAATTTTTGGGTATTTGCCTATATAAGGGATGGTATTTTTGTATCTTGTTACATTAAAATACATCTGAATAACTATTTTTATTCAAAAGTAATTTTTCAGATAGCATGTAACATTTTTAAACATAAGTCAGTTAAACCCCTTGTGCTTGAAGCCCTTCATATGAATTTAAAAAATCACTTTCTTTTAAATACAAAATTTAAATATAGTTTTTTACATAAAATATAAAGGATTAACATTTTTTTATTTTTGTTAAATGTCCTCCAGGAAATATAAATAGTGAAACATTACTGATTCGCTATTGACTCTGTCTGTACTGCTGATCAATTACACTGGTCTGCAGCCAAAATCGCCTTTGATTACAAATATGTGCACTTAAGAGATTTTGATAAGCTACCCAGCAAAGAAATCTATGACAAAAAAGTGAATTTGCAGGGGTTTAACTGGTGACGAAGTGATTAAATTTAGGTGAAAACATTAATGATTTTAACATAAGCTTGTCATTAGAGATCCTGTGTTTGCATAAATACATTAATGAACTGCACTTTATTCTAAAAAGTGCATAGAACTCATGCATATTTGATGAGAAGCATCGGATTTTTCATGAGTTGAATTTGTTTGTTTTTAGGAATTGTTTAAGGTGTTTTGCATGATGTTGCATTCATTTTTAAGCACATCATTTACGACAAATTATTTCACATTTAGAAAGTCACACAATTGATTTATAAGTCATGAAAATGTAATGTAATTCAAATCTGTTTTCACTTTTTTATATCGGGCTTGTTTCGCACAAAACACGGCGGTTATGCTTATACATTTCAACATAACATGGGAATAATTAGTTCGATTTTGATGAAAATACCACCTAATGGTTAACAATAAAATTTTCTTTAAGTCAGCTAAATAACGTTTTTTTTATATTTTTGAGAGTTTAAAAGTTGTAAAAAAATAAAAATTTTTTCATGCAAAATGAGCACTATTTTTTGTTTTTAAAACGTCATTAAAAAATTATTATTGAAATATGTATAAGTTTAAAATTAGGGTAAAAATGTTAAATTTTTACATTGTAAAAAAAATAAACTATAAATAAAAATCGGCTGACAAATCTTTATTTTATGTTGATTTTTAATGTAAACGTAAACTACTTTATTATATAAAATAATTTTGCTGTCAAATATTCGTTTTTTCTCTTTACAATATCACCAAAAAGTATCAAAAATAGTCGACAAAAGTGGTGCCTTAGGGACACTTGATACCAGGCTTCCTGCAGGGGTTTTAAAAATTTTTCTTAGTGTATATATGTATGTACATACATAGTCAAGGTCTTGTTTACATACGAACACAAACACAAAATATTTAACGAGGAGTGTCTTTAGGGGATGCCAAATATATATTTGAAAATAAAAAGGTTTATTGGTTAATAAAAAAAATCTAAAAATTCACTTAAATAGAAAACTTTAAAAAAAAGCTGACAGTTTTCCGAGGCTTCCGGCCACGGACTGTCCCTGCAGGCAGTGTCAGAGACACAAGTTTAACGTAGAATACGCCATCCGATAAGACAGAAAACATATATAACAATAAATGATAAATAATATAAGCAAATGAATTTATTTATTTGATAGTTACTTTTGATAATATACATAAGCTTATGGTAGGAAAAATAGGATAAATATGTTTCTTAGCATAACAACCGCTCGTTGCTTTCTTGTATTTCGTGCCATTTTGATTAGTAGTTTTTATTTTAATTTACTAAACGTCAACTGTCAGGTGCTGCCAAACAGAATCAAGCAGCATTGTTATTTTGCACTTTCATTTAACATAAAAATGTATTTTTTTTATAATTATATATCCATGTTAAATTTAAATTCACATTTAACATTTTGTTTCATTTAAATACATAAGTAAATATACGAAATTTCAATATTTCATCAATCAAAACAACAGCCTAAGATTTGTGTCCACACTGAAACAGCAGCATAGTTTGTGTTCACGCTACAAACTCAAACACTCAACCAAACACCACACATATGTTTGAGTGTATGTGTTTAAGCAATTTGCATTTGAGAAATTTAAATATTAGGAAGATATCAACCAATATGAAATGTATATCAAACGAAAGATAACATCTTCATTTACCTACAAACAAATTTGTAAAAAAAGTTATCTCGCCGTTTCCTCATAATCAATGAAATAAAGATTACAACAATAACAATCTGACATGATTCCCTATACCGTAAGGTAAGATGTATTCTTCGCCAAAACCTTGCAAGAACTAAAGTTAAAACAAGTTATTTTTAACTCACAACTAAGTATATATATTTTATATCATAAAAAAATTCGCCAGTTTGGCATCACTGTCATACAAGATAAATGTTTCCTTTGTCGTCGTTGATTGCCTGCAAAGAGGGTGCTGGTAGTGACAAGAAAAAACTTGTTAAATTAATTTTTAACTTTATGGAAATTTCTTGTAATAACAATTGCCAATATTTGATAGTGTTTGTAAGTTTTTACGTGCGCTTGTGTGAATATGCAAGATAACAATTTTACTGTAAGATTCCCACAATTGACGTGTGATTGATTGAATGTTTGATTTTTATAATGTGTAAATTCTGTAAGTAAGTACTTGTGCACAAAGAATATTAAATTAGAAACGTTCAAACAACAACACCAAAACGATGATACTTGAAAGAAAAATCAAAGGTCTTAAAAGAGTGTCAGGGAAACAAAATGTTTCGATATCTTAGGGATAACAAATGTAGGATAATTTTCGTACTTTTAAGAGGTAAAGAAGAAATGAAATATTTGCTGTTGGTAATAGTGTACATAAAGTAAATTATTGAAGTCTCTTAAAAATATACCCTGTTTTTTTATGAACGATACAACGAAAAAAAAACTCAATTTGTAATTGACATAATTTTTATGATGATGAAAAAATTATTGCAATTTAATGGAGTAGAACGAAAAATGCAATAAGGCATAAGCAAGAATTATTTTATTTACTATCTTTGGAAAATATTTTTGTATATAAAAAAAAATGTCAACAAAAACGTTAAAAATAATACGGTGTCTTCAATGCATCCATATCCAAATCGCAGTAGGGAGAAAAAAATTATTTTTTTTTTATAGGATGTTTGACATTTTATAAAAATTAAAAAAGAGATTGCAATTTTTTTTCGTTTATGTAGGTACTTTGACAGCTGAAGTTGAAAATAAGTCAAGAACAAAAGTAATCATTAGTCCAATTCACAATCTTGTGTATTTGCCATTGCAAACTTGCTCCATTGCAAATATGTTCTATTTGTGTATACTTTGTTTGTGTAAAGTAAAAATATACTCTACTATTTTGCAAATGCACTGATGCAAGACCATTTGCACAAGATTGTGAATTACGCTGTTGTTTTTGGTAAATGTGCTTTGATTTTTTTAAAATAATTTCTTTAAATCAGTTCTTTAACACAATTTTACTATACAAAAATGCAGTAAAGTTTTTTAAATAACTCACATTTAGTTTGTTTTCAATTTCCAAAAAAATTGCAACCTTTTATGGAGGTTGCCAATCAAACAGCTCTTATATTATAGTTGACAAGAAAAAAGCTGGTAAATAACAAATATCATTAAGCTGAAAGTTTGTAAAAATATTTTTTTAAAAATTCTTTTTTTTTTCGGATGTTTTTAGTATGAAAAAATTATCGATAATTTTACATAAACCGAGATTCATTGCTACTTTGAAAACTTTATCATTCTAGGTATGCGTAGGGTTGCCATCCGTCCTCTTTTCCCCGGACACCGTCCTCTTTTTTAGGGCATCCGGGGCAGTCCTACTTCTTTTTTAGCAAATGTCCGGCGTTGTCCGGATTTTTGCACATTCTCTGAAGTTTTTTTCTTACATTTAAACTTTAAATCACAGGTCACAAAATGTATAAAAAAAAGATTTAGGTGCTCGTACAATTAGTTTTGAAAAAGTACAATTTTAAAACTTCTCCTTGTACGAAATTAGTTTTATTTTCCCTTATTGTCGCTATTTATCGATGTGGCCTATTTTAACTTGTCTTTTATTTTAAAAAAGTTCGGAAATAGTGTCTGCTTGTCAGCTGTGTGTTTTTCATAAAGTTTGTTTTTCAGATATAGAAGAAAGTCTTGAACAAAAAATATAGTAAGGGTATATATGTTATTTTGATATGGATTGCCTAGAGTTTTACAAATATTTGAAGAGATGCGATGGTAATATATTGGCTCAAATTGGAAGTGTTGAAAAATATATGTAAAATTTTTAAAAGTGTACATTCCCGATAATGAATGCAACAAATTTTTGTTGTTTTTTATGTTTTTATTTTCAACCATTAAATCAGAATGATATGTTCAGTTTGTATTTTTGTAAATAAAGTTTTTTTCGAAAACAAAATTTTGTTTTTGTATTTTAAATGGCGTCGTAAATTTTATCAAATTTAATTTTTTTTAAATGTGTCCTGTTTTTTTGGGCAAATGTCCTACATTTTTTATGCTGGCGTCCTCTTTTTTTTAAATCGAAATGGTAACCCTAGGTATGCGGCAATTTTGCTTCTTAACACAGGTTCTCGTGCGAATTTTCTTTGACGTACAAGCGTTTGCAGATTTTTAATTATCTCGAATTCGTATACCAAATGTTAAAGAGACGACTGAAAAGACTTCTTACTTTTTCGTAAAATTAAAATAACCGTTGTTAACAGTATTACATATATCATTATTTGGACATTTTGGTCAATCGTAGTAAAATGCCACGATGTCTTAGCACTTGTCTACTGTATAATAAAATAGAAAACAGCCAAAACAATATGGCCACCACAGACTGACATCATCGTTTAGGGGCCAAATTACGGCATTCGATCACGATCGGACTTTTACTCGAACGTTCGAGTTCACTGTGCTTTAGGTATAGAGGTTCTAATAAGAATTTTCAAATTTCGATCACGTTCGAATACCGTAATTTGCCCCCTGGTGGTCTTAGTAAATAGAACATTTTTTAAATGTTTTATTCAGTCATATATATGACTATGATTCCTTAAAATGAGATAAGTCGTTTAAAAATTTTTAAATTTTACCCTATATAATCCATGAACCCACATTTGTTATCAGCCGCTGTTGTAAGTGTCGTCGTGAAGACAAATAATTTGTAGTTTTTATACCCTTCTTCTGTGGTGTCCAAGGGAATATCTAGCTTTGTCATTCCGTTTTTAATTTCTAAATTTTTTTCTATTCTAAAAGCTTATAAATAGGGGAATCGATTAAATAATGTCTGTCTGTATGTCCGGGTATTGATTGAAAGAAACTTTTAGAAGCAACCACATATTGCAGTGACGTGTATGTGGTATTAATCGCTCTATTACTTTCTGAGATATGAGCAAAAAAACATCTGTTTTTCCTCATATTTTTCAGCCTTATATAATATAATAGATATAAATTGCCACTAGAGATATTCGTCAGAAATTTTGGACAAAACGGTTGCTAAGTTATAGGCAAAAATGTTTTGGAAAAAGATATATTTTCAAAATATACAAACGAAAATCGATTTTTTAGCCTCTAGATAATCGAGAGAGTCATTATGCGTAGCAAATAGCACAGCTTGACTAGCGCAATATAATACAATATAAAAAAATTATAATCCATGAAGACCGCCACTACAATAGGGCGGACAATAAATTTATATATGGGTCAAATCTGGTATTTCAAAATGTAACTTCTTGAACCTTTCAATATTGGAATCAAATGCAGGGGCTTGACCGGTTAAACACAGTAAACTATGAAAAAAGTACATGATGGTAAAGGGTATTACCAGTTTCGGCATGGCCGAATATAACACTCTTACTTGTTTAAATTAATTTATAAAGAACACTAAAATGCGACAAACGTTAAAAATAATTTCTTAATTTTAAATTTACATATTTTAAAAATATAAAACAAATTCAGGTAAAGATGTTTTACTGAATGTTTTCAAAGCATAACTTAATTCCCTGTTTTGAGGATAAGTGCTGCAGTCTGGCAACACTGTTGCTTAGTATAGTAAATAAGATGGTTTTATTGTTTTATTGTTTATTGTTTTATTTTATTTATTTTATTGATTTAGTTGTAAATGTACACGTACACCATAAGGTTTTTTTTTTAATTTATGCAAAATAATAAATTATAATAATTATTTAATGTTTTTGTTCACACTATAGCTTTTCAAAAAACTTAATACTTTTTAATTAGATATTGGTTTTACCTACTTATCTATCTATATATATAAAAGTGAAACTCTGTGTGTGTGTGTGTGTTAGCTATAGACTCCGAAACTGTAAAACCGATCGGGCTCAAACTTTGGTAAGTTGTTGTACACATACCAGGGAGTGTTTATGGGTGAAAAAAAGTGGGCGAGACTACGCCCATAAAAAATTAGTTTTCAGTTTTAACTACTTGCACTTGACCGATTTTTCTGAAACTTTGCACACATATCGAGCTGTCATGACTAAATAATTTCGTGATAAGAAAAGTGGGCGGGGCCACGCCCCTAAAAAGTTTTAATATTGAGGTACTTGCACTGAACCGATTTTTCTGAAACTTTGCACACATATTAAGCTGTCATGACTTTATAATTTCGTGATTAAAAAAGTGGGCGGGGCCACACACACATATTGACTTTACAATTTCGTGTTTAGAAAAGTGGGCAGGGCCACGCCCATAAAAAAATTATAATTTTTAGGTTTTGCACTTGATATTCAATTAAAATTAAGAATGCATTTTGATTCATTAAGGGGCGTAGCAACGCGCGCCGGGTTTGGCTAGTTGATAATAAATGTAAAAAAAAACTCCCCCCTAAAAAGTAATAAAGAATCAGTTCAGTACTTAAAAAACAAATAAAGAATGAAAGAATGATGTTCTCTTGTACCGAATCTTATATATTCTTCACCAATAAGTAAATATATATATGTAAAAATTCTAAAACAGATCTCATCAGTATGTAATCAGCCATTTTGTTTCGGACGACATTTGGAATTTAGAATTTTAATGGCGCAAAACAAATTTTATCTGCCATTTTATTTTCGGTGCCATCTTGAATATAAAATTAATTTATGGTTTATTCATTATGCATTTCATTAAATCTGTCAATTATCTTAAATCAGAAAAAGTTTATTTTCATTTGAAAACTTATAAAAAAAAAACCGAGGCATTTGCATTTATTGCTTAATCAGTTTCGAACTGTCTTTGCACTTTTTCCTTAAATAATTTTTGAAACTATGACTCGTAATTTCTTTTCACTATTTTATTTAAAAGTTAATTCGAATTAATAGGTACTTAATTTAAAGCATTGCTTTAAAACTGTTTTTGTGTTTAACTCTGCTGAATGTTGACATTTCGAAAACTTTGTACAAAATAGTCTAGATGTACATTATTAATGCATGTAAAGATTAACGAACAACTATATCAGAACTAAAAATTTTTAATTTTTGTTGGACGTGTTCTTGCGTTTATATCTCAACAGATTTACAATTACGATAACACAGACTTACAATTATTTATGATACCACATACAACATTGCGGCTTCACAAAGTTGACGGACATCTCCCAATCGATATTAGTTTATATAAGGTTTCCGTTAATAAATATATAATTTATGGAGTCGCAAATACAAACAGAATGACAAAACTTGTCACTTGTCACAGTGAATCGTGAAATAAACTTTTTGTTTCCTTTTATATAAATACAATGAATAAAAAAAGCAAACCAACATCATACATACATACATATGAATAAGAGTTAAATTAAGAGGAATGACACTTGTGATTTATTAAAAAAATAAGAACAAATAAGAATGTTGCATACGAGCATTCATACTTCAGACAATATTTATTCATATTTAAAGTGTTTTCTAAGTACAAGTTTTATCATGGCATCCTCAGGAGAATGAGTTGACGTTTGTGATTATGTTTTCAAAACATTTAATTTTATACAAGTGAGTATACATGCGGGTGGCGATAATATAGTTCTTTTTTTCCAATCATCACAAACAAATTAAGGGTTGAGAAGAAACTAAGTTTTTTAAAAAATATAATAAACAATAAAAAGATTTTGAGTTTTTTTTTTTTTTTTTGCTAGAGTATTGCAATTTAGTTATGCTTTGCATATAATTTTGCCAGTAAATGTAATAGAATTTAAGTAAAAAATTTAACATACATTTTACATTGCAATTTAAGCATCAAGCGCTATGAAATTTATTTTGTGTCTGTCTGGGATTTGATCCAGAGTCGTTTGGTTTAGAAGTTTTACGCTCTACATCCTCTCTCTGTCAAACTAAAAATATTGTATAAATAGCTCTTTAACGAGACTACTAAATAGTGAAATCCACTAACTACAAATTGTTGGCCCCTAAATTTTCAACTTAAAAATTTTTACCCCCTAAAAAGAAAGAAAACTAGATTAAAAGGGAAATCTCCCTTATCTGGCAACACTGGTTTAAGGGGTGTTATTAATTAATGTATTAAAGTATGTATGTGTGTACTTATGTATTTATTTTTTACCCCCAAATTCTCCCCTTTAAAAAAACCTAGACTAAAGGGGGAATCCCCGCTACCTGGAACACTGGCTTAAGGCGTGTTATTAATTAAATAATTGTAAGTATGTACATATGTGTGTACTTATGTATTTATTTATTGTCTATCTACAAATATGTGCATATGTTCGTCCGCTGGCCTGACGATCTCTCACCTTTTTTCTTTCTGTGCATTATACTCAGTCGTATTTGCATATCTACTTAGTATGTACGTATGTATGTTTGTTTGTTTTTTATTATTATTATTTTAGACTTAATAGTTCTATTTGTATACGTTTTGTGCAAATGTTGTAAAACAAAAACTAACTACGAAATCCTAATATAATAAAAGACACACCATGGTCTTTTCTAAATTGCTTTTAAAATTACATGGCGTACGCTACTAGGTTCTTCTACTGCTTGGTTGTTATTGTTGTTGTCTTAGTATTTATACTATGTATCTTAAAAAGCCAATGACTTTTAAGGTGCTCTTCCTTTTTAGAGAGCATAAGTATATAGTATAGCTTCTTTAAAATGTTTTGGTGGTAACAAATGGTCGTTATAGTAACAAAAACAATGAAAGAAGGAAAAAAATTTTCATTTAAAATAACAACAAGTTTTTCAAATAAAAAGTAATAAAAAAAACAATAAGAATAAATTACTCGTACAGGCAAGATTAAAGTTTTGTAAAATTAATTCGTTCAACCTGGTAATAAAATAAAACTACATTAATTAGAAATGTTAAAACGTGCTTGTTTTGGTAGTCCTTCAATTTTCAAGTGCTTTGAAAAATGTGAAAGATTGTTGCTAAATTCCTTACTTACAAACAATTTGCAATAAATTTATATTAAATTTGTATTTATGTAAAGGGTCCGCCAAATAACTTTTTTTTTTGAAAATGCTATAAAAAAAAGTGTAGCTTCGGCTGTGTGGCACGTAGCGCCGTCCTGTTGAAACCAAATGTTGCCAATATCCTCCTCTTCAATTTTTGTGAATAAAAATTCTTTCAACATGGCGCGATAACGATCGTCATTGACTACGGCCACTCCTTGCTTATTTTCAAAGAAAAATGGCCCAATTATGCCTCTGGACCAAAATCCGCACCAAACAGTGACTCGTTTTGGGTGAATCGGCTTTTCAATGTATGCGTGCGGGTTTTCTGTGCCACAAATGCGACAATTTTGCTTGTTTACATACCCGCCAAGATCAAAATGAGCTTCATCTGAAAAGATGATTTTTTTTTGGCAGAATCGGCCAAAGTAATGTCGCAATATTTTCCAGCGTTGTTCAAGCGTATACGCAACCATATTCGTCCTTTTTTTTTTTTTTTAATTAACATAGCTGACCTGTAACAATCCTATTTGTTTGACGTTGTGGGTCAAGGTTTGCTTTGTGCATAAAAATGTAGAGAAACTGACCACATTAATATGTGTTAATAATTACTAAAAAAAAAACAATGTATTATTAATGACTATTGGTGTCAATTCAAAATCAATAATATATTCTTTAACAATGAAAATGTTTCACTAGTAAAATATATTGTATATGTGTATGCATAGTAGATATACTACATACATAAATATAAGGAGAATTTTGCTCTTTGCTCTAGCACGTGTTTTGAAGAAAGTTTTTTTTTTATAATTCTTTTTCTACGTCATTTTGTAATAACAGTGTGTATTAAAATTATTTTTGCCATGAAGGAAAATCCACATAATGCTGGCAACACAGACCCAACTTTTTTATATATCTGTGCCAAAAAGGAAAAACTGCTTAAGTCAACTTAAGCTTAAATTAAGATAATCACAACATTGCAATTCGGGATTTCAAAACAACCCTCAAGCAAATTTTCAACTATTTTAGAGAACTTTATAACGTAGACAGACAACAGGGAGTCTCCTACCGGCATTCGATGGAATGTGATTGAATACTTACCTAAATGATATAGACTATGCAGATGACATATGTTTAATGGCCCACCGTTTTTGCGGACATTCAGGCAAAGTTAAAAAGACTCTCCGAGAACGCCAAAAAAGTAGGATTGAGAATTAACAGCAAAAAGACAAAGTTGATGCGGATTGGAACTAATACAACAACACCACTCGTTGTTGGTAATACAATATTTGAAGATATAGATTCCTTCAATTATCGCGGGTGTGTAAAATGACGAAAGACAATGGCTCTGCAGCCGATATTTATGACCGCATTAGCAAAGCACGTGTCGCGTTCCTCAAGTTGCACAAGGTTTGGCGCGCTAACAACTTATCGCAGAAGACCAAATTACGTGTATTCAATTGCAGCGTAAAATCTGTGCTGTTATATGGCTGCAATACATGGAGCCTTACAAAATTAACCAAGAAGAAAACACAAACATTTGTTAACCGGTGTCTGAGACAGATATTACGGATTTACTGGCCGAATTGGATATCCAATGAAACCCTTTGGAACCAGGCACTTTGATGCCCTATTGTAAATGATATACGGAGACGTAAATGGATATGGATCGGCCATATTCTCAGACGACCTTCAACTGATATTGCCAGAGCTGCCCTAGACTGGGTGCCTCAAGGTCAACGCCAGCTCGTTCGACCACGTAATTCCTGGATCCGATCCACCAAATAACATGAAGCTGTTCGTTTTACATGGAACGAGACTAAGCTACTTGCCAGAGATAGAAATAGATGGAGAGAATTCGTTGACGCCCTATGTTTCCTGTGAACTTTTTATCCAAATATCTTATTTTACATTTTTGTATGTATAATATTAAGGTTAAATAAAGGACGTAGAATATTGTTGCCTACATACATACATATATTTTTTCAAAAAACAATATCATTCAGAAAAATAACTTATTTTAAAAGGAATCAATTTATAAAAATCAACTCAAAAACTATAAAAACAGGCATAAGCAGTTTTTCCTTGTTGCCACAGACATAAAGTTTGACTGTAAAAAAATATTAATTTTAATTAAATATAATTTCGAACAAGGCATATCCATGCCTTAATTTCGAAGTTGGTCCCAACACAAATTTTTAATCTATATTTTAATAGTAACGCGCCCGAATCGCTAAGCTAATTCTAAAACAAGTAAGAGCACTATATTCGGCTGTGCCGAATCTTTTATACCCACCACCAATTTTGTGTACATTTAAAGCACAATAATTATTATTTTGTTAATGGCTTTCTTTGTAGAGGGTGGTTTAATTTTTAATTTTAAAACAGAGGCCGAATTACGCACTCGAACGTGATCGAAATTTGAAAACTCTTATTAGAATCTATATACCTAAAGCATACTCGATCGTTCGAGTAAAATTTCGATCGATATCGAATGCCGTAATTCGGCCCCAGGTCTGTATAAAATGTTAGAACATCTATGAATGCCTTCTAAATTCGTTAAATGAGAAGCATTGCTGTTTATCGCGATAGTGTGGCAAAAAAACAGTCAACTTCGACTCATCATCGTGCCAAACAATTGAGCATCAGCAATGTTATTTAAAATTTGGACTATCGGATCGAGGTGTGCCGTTGAGGTCGCGGGGCCATTTGGCCGATATTTTGTTCCATACATAATTGAACCATACAAATATTATCATTAAAAAAGAAATGATAATAATTTCCTAAATAATTTGTGTTTTATTCAAAATCAACATCGGCCCTTAAAATTTAACCACCCTTTATAACTTCTATATGCTGGTAAAATGTTTTCGTAAATTAAGTGTTTCAGTGAAAATGGGCGTTAAAGTAAGCGTGTCAATAAAATTTCTGCTAATAAATACAACTTAGATATTTCAATATAGTCCGTAATTCTTTCAAAATATTTATTCATTGAGAAATTATATGAATTTGAAATAAAGCATTATATAGGATGTGGGCGTAAGAGTGGGCGTGTCACCTAAATTTTCTGGCATAACAATAACATTGACTAGAAGGATTTCCGTAGCAAATTTTATCATCATACCTCTAATTTTGTCGGTTTTATAAATTTAAATTTCATTAACAGTAAATAACGTGGAAAGTGAGCGTTATAGTAGGTGTGTCGAAGTTATTTATGCTAATAAATACAACTTAGATATTTCAATAAAGTCCTTTATTATTCGATTTATAGAGAAATTATAAGAATTTGAGAGAAAACGTTGTATGGGAGGTTGGCGTGTCACATTTATTTTCCGTCAGAAGAAAGCCTTTGACCAAAAAGCAATTCCTGCAAAATTTCAGAATCGTAGATCTAAATTTGTCACTCTTATTAGGTTTAAAATTTTTAACATATTGGAAAATACACTGCGCGGTATAAATTTTCGTACATTTTGATCTCTAACTCCCTTCCTAATACATGCATTTAGGCAATTTTTCTTTCTTCCTTATACTCCGATTTAGCCAATTTTCTATTCCAAACAAACCTTGTGTATAAGACATATTCTGGCAAAATTTGAGCCCACTAGCTTTATCGATGGGACCTCTATCGTGCTTTTAACAGACGGACATACGGACGGACATAGCTAGATCGTCGTCAAATGAAACCCCGATTAAGAATATACATACCATTTTTTTGGTGGCGGATATAAAACTCAAATACTTCAAAAAAACACATTAAAAAAAAATTTGTTTAGCTCTTTTACTAAAATTTAGCAAAAAATATTTGACCTTGTGTCACAAAAATTGGTCTGCTGATCATGGTCGGATCATAACGGGTATAAAATGGGGTATAAGGATATAGAGGAGAGTTTTATCTACTAAATGGTGCTAATTTCTTTTTGTTATCTTATGTTTTCTAGAAGTTCTAGAAGTATGGTGTATTAAAAAAAGGAATTTAGGAAAATTTAGACCTAAAGATAAAAAAAAAAATTATTTCTAAACATTATAAACAATTTATTTTCATGTACTAATGGCTAACAAATTTTAAAATTATACAAAACTTATTTCGTTTGAAAATCTTCTAAAAGTAAAATGTTATAGAACTTTAAAAATCAAAATCTAACTAATAAATTTCCTGTTTTAGCAAAATGCTGAGCATGTCTATTTTGAATCACCCTGTGGCCCTTAAAATTTAACCACCCTTTACAAAAAAATAGATAGATAAAAAAAAAATTTGTTAAAATATGTATTTTAAATATTCAAATACTTATTTTAAATCTACTGATGCACATTTTTTTTTAATATTTTTAAATCTTAAGCCTCATAAGACTGTGTGTACAACTATATGTAAAGTTGGGCACAAATCATTACTCTAGTTAATTTTTGTCAACAAACTTCGGTCATTTTCGTTTTCACAAACCCCTATAAAATTCCTTTGTAGTTTGTGCAAAAAAATGTTACTAGAGTCATCTAGTGTTCTACGTGATGTTTAGCAAAGACATCATCCTCAGTGTTTGCAAAATGTAGTGGCGCCTTCAACAGATGTCGCCATCTGCAATGAATAAATGCTAATGAATATGACTAATATATTTTTATAAAAATTTAAAAAAAGTGGGCGTGGCACATTTATTTTCCGTTATAACGAAGACTTTGACCAAAAAACCATGTTTGCAAAATTTCAGAACCGTACATATAGTTTTGTCAGTTTTATTACGTTTTAAACTTCAAATATACTCTGAGCGGTATAAATTTTCGTACATTTTGACCTATAACTCCTTTTCTAATGCATAGATTTAAGCAATTTTTGGGGAGAAATATTCTTTTGACTCGAGAAATATATATTCGAAGTTTCATGACTCTACGTTTATGCGTTTGGACACAATTCCTTTTTTTTCGATGTTTGAAGGACACGGTTTTTTCGACCTATTCTTGCTTTACGAGCTATAACTCTCTTTCTAATATTCCGATTTAGCCCATTTTCAATACCAAACAAACCTTGTCTATTAGAAAGATTCTGGCAAAATTTGAGCCCTTTAGCTTTTTCGGTGCGACCTCTATCGTGCTTTCAACAGACGGACAGACGGACGGACATAGCTAGATCGTCATCAAATCAAACCCCGATTCAGAATATATATACTTTATGGGGTCTAAAATGGATATTTCGATGTGTTACAAACGGAATGACAAAATGAATATACCCCCACCATTTTTTTGGTGGCGGGTATAAAAATGTAAATGTTTTTTATTCGAAGATACATACACGTTTTTAATGTTGTTAGTGTAAATTGTATTGTATTCCTCTTTCTACTTGTATTATGTCTTTGCATGCTTTTGTTTCTCACTTACTTTTTTGTAGATTTTATTTTATTTGATAAAATGGCATACTTTGGAATAAAATTATTAAATAATTAAAAGTTTAACCCAGGTATTAAGGTATCCATATACATACCAATTTAAAAAAAAATCCATCTGGTACATTTTGAGCCACATGAGTGCAAAAAACGGACAGATAAAAATTCTTAAAAGTGGTGTTTTGTATTCTAGATTGTTAACTGTATACCTAAATTGCCATTAAAATATTCATGTAGGTATAATTCTAACAATCTTTTCATACCATTTTAAATCGATAAAGCATTTGCGTGATTCACAAGGTGTCTTATCGTGTCATATTGTTCTAAAATTTTACAATGGTTTAAAAAATGTTGTTGTTGCTTTTCAAACAAAAAGTGTCTTATAATAATAGAACTTTGTACGCTATGTTTATTGTGCTGTCGTATTTAATAAGCAGATACCTGTGCTAAACGGCTAAGCCGCAATAGTTTTTGTAAGCCGTCGCCGTTCATTGTATAATTTTATCGGGCCGACATCCAAATTTAAGCGCAGTTGCTAATTTTTGATAACAAATCACTGGCTGCGTCAAATAATATCGGCTAAGGGACTCTGCTGTTTTTGTTTATCAAACAAAATTTAATTTATTTGTGATTTGCGGCAAAACTGAAAAATGGAAAATATTGTGGTAAGATTCAATTTAATAAATTCATGGATTAGAATTTAAAAATATTTTAATTTAGCCAAAGCCGAAACTGATTTAAATTCAAAATATCACACTTAATTATGAGGGTTGTTCACAATAGTCTAATTTTCATGCTATTATTATAGGACATATAACTTTATGACACTATTATGAATCCCCCAATTGTACCTTTGAGAATACGACACTTGTGACTTCTTGTGAATACACCAATTAAGTCCACAAACACAAAATGTGCGTGTTTCTTAACAAAACAAAAAAAAAACAAAACTTTTAAACACCATCATCTGTTTTCTCCTTTCTTATATGTACATACGTGTGTGTGTGTGTGTGTGTGTGTGTTTGCATATGTACACGAAGTAATAACTTTCGCTCTTGACCTTTAAATACCATTATTTTTTAACTAAATATTTGTGATTATTGATTTGTTACAATTACGATTTATTTGTTTCTACTTTATTTACAGAACTGTCAGAAAATCATACGATTACGGTCGTTAAACGCTAAAACAGATCCCGCAGTGCTTGCACGTGAAGTAGTCGACAAATGTGATTTAATACACAAATCGCAGTTGGCCGATGTTGAGCAAATAATATTTTATTTAAAAAATCGTAAAGATAATGCTGGTATCGGTAAGTTTAAGTAAAGAAATAAATAAATTTAGTTGCAAGTTTTTGTTTGGGTTTAGGTCATACAAATTCAATTTTTTCGTTTTATTTTTAAAGTTTTATTTTTAACCTAAAGCCAAACAAAAATCTGCAACAAAATATATAAAAAACAAAAAAAAGGTCAACAATACTTATTTAACATAAATAAATTTTTGATTTTTTCGTGATGCCTAGGCACTCTTTAATCTCATGTGGATTTGTATCGTTCCAAATTCCACAACGTTGTTTGTTGACGTACACATTTATTCATAAATGTTCCTGTTCATTGAAGGTGATTTTTTAATGAAACGTTGCTCGAATGTTTCGCGAACAGAACACACACCTTAATAAAACAAATTAGTTATTCGCGTGTGTTGTTGAATGCTAAATCCGTCTGTGGTGAATAAATAGCAGCTAATGCGAGCTCAACAATATGGCGCCTAAAAACTGTTAAAGTTCGAAAGTCCCTATTAGAAGACCATTTCTAAACAAAAGTGAAAATAATTTTCTTCATATGAAAATAAATTTTATTTTTAAACGATAATATCTGGCACTTATACAAATTTTTTATTTCAAAGATACATATCGTCGCTGTTCTAGCAAAATCAGTTATGTGTTTTTTACCAAGTTTTCAGAAGACCAAAAAATTATTTTCTTTAGTTGCTTCATAGTATTAAACTTACACATATCGACTCTTGTTTAGTTTTGAACGAATCAAGATATTCTGAAACAGTTCGGTGGTTGGATGTACGACCAAAAAGGTTAAAAATACGATAATCAAATTGTTTTTTTAAATTGTCACATAATCGATTATGTCAGAACAGCGACGACAATTACGTATTTTTAGTGAATTTTCAGGAGAGCAAGAAAAGCATTTTATTTTGGTTGTTTATAGTATTAAACTTACGCAGATTAACTACTATTTATTTTAGAACCAATATATCCTTAAACGGTTTGTATGACCTTTTATTGGTCAAAATAGAGCAATAAAAATATTATTGAAAATTGTTATCATAACCGATTACGTCAGAGCAGCGACGATATTTATAGCCTGTTTAACGATGTCGAAAGAAAACCCAAGCGAAATTTTCATTCGTACAAATACGTTAAAAACAAAAACAAATTTTTAGTTTTTGTTGTTGTTTTCGCATTTAGAAAAACAGGCAATTAGTTTGGAATACAATTTCCATATATCAGAACTGTGTTTAGATAATTGTATTCGCCTATGTACCCTACACCACCATAAGTGGTTTAAAAAGTTATGACTATAACGTTACAAATTGACTTTAACTATTTCTATACTGCATTTCTATTACA
Source organism: Phyto melanocephala (assembly GCA_941918925.1). Lineage (NCBI taxonomy): Eukaryota > Metazoa > Arthropoda > Insecta > Diptera > Rhinophoridae > Phyto > Phyto melanocephala. The sequence goes on along the minus strand of OW799234.1, from coordinate 60,608,159 downwards.
GATACACACGATAACAATATTGGTCATCACCGTTCAGCTGTAGCCTCAAACAGATCATCGGCACGACCTCACACTACCATGAGCTCAAGCATGTCATCTTCAACACAATCAAAGTCATCTGACTCCTCAGATGTGTCCATTAATCATATCGATGAATATGTTGAGTTATTGTATGAAGACTTAAGTGACCGCATACGAGGTTCGGCCATGATCCTGCAAATAGCACGTAATCCCGATAATTTAGAAGAATTAGAAAAGAATGGTAACAATATTCACTTTAATACACTAAATGTTGAAATTAATAAATAAATTGTAAATTCTTTTCTCAAACAGAATCTTGTTTAAGTGCTTTGTCGCGTGTACTGCGTGAAGACTGGCGCAAGAGTTTAGATTTGTCTACAAATATAATTTATATATTCTTTTGTTTCTCCACCTATACAAAATTTCATTCCGTTATAGTTCAATATAAGGTAGGTCCGCAATACATCTAAAAAAAAAGACAGTTTCTTTGTGGCGGTAAGGTTTACTGTTAATATAACAAATAAAAGCCTTTAACAAAATTTGTGTAGATTTTACAACGAAAAATTTTGTTCAAGTAAACGAAAATATATTTAAAACAACTATCGGGTGATTTATTGTAAGATTTGATTTTTTTTGACAGATCAGGCATGACTCATATGATACTGCTTCGTTATTTTTGTTCAGTATCGTTTTCAAGTCATCATGGAAAGACTCACACCACAACAGCGTCTACTTGTTTAGTTGTGTTACGAAAAACGGCGTCGTGTGTCAAATGTTTTTCGTGCGATTCAAGAAACTTACGATGCATATAATCGACTTACTGTAACCACTATAGCCAATATCATTCGCAAATTTGATTCCCAGTTTACATTAGTGGATGATACTCGATCAGTTAGACCGCATCCAACACGTAGCTTATCGGCTGGTGAAATCAGTTTTCCATATTCCTTAAAAAATTAGGCAAATTAGAGTATTGCCGTCAATGGTAAAAGTTCGACAAAATAAAAATTCAGTTATCGCACCATGTTAACGGACTATGTGCTTCCTGAAATTAAATCGCATGGCATCAGTGGTTTCAACAAGACGGCGCTACGAGCCATATACTTCATTTCACATTTTGCTACGGTAAATTGGCCATCCATATGGTGCGATATCACACCTTTGGACTATTTTCTCTGGGGATATGTAAAATCTGAGGTCTTATAGAGTAAGCCAGCTACAATTGATGCTTTGGTAGACAACATTACTCGTGTTATTCGCAAGAAATCAGTCGCTAATCTCGAATGAGTCGCCCAAAATTGGAGCACCCCAGACGTAACCATAACCAACATGTACATGATATTATTTTCAAATAGTAAATACCGTAAATTTTTGTTTTATTATTATTGCCCTTAATGGCTTAAAAACTGTGAATTGGATAAATAAATTCCAAGTTTAAATAAATTTCAAGTTTAAAATTTTTAAGTTCAATTTTAAATTTATGTGTTTAATTTAACATTATAAATCAAACCTCAATATGAAACACCCGATATATACTTTTTTACAACTTAAATATATTACGTAAAATGTATTTGATTGCATAAGTAGAGCAGATGGACGAGTAAATTGATTCACTCGTCATAATCAAACTGTTGCAGGTACAAGGTATAATTATAATTTTGACCTTAATTTTAGATTGGCTCTTTGTGTATGGATGTTATCGATTATGAATTACGTCGTTACGAGAGCATGCGTAATGAATTGGATATTCGTAAAAATCCCAACGGTTCAGCGCCTTTGTCCGCTAAGGCCAGCAAGGAAAAATTAAACAATAGTACTGATGATTTTCTTGATCTCATGAACGAAGAAAAACCCAAAGAGGTAAGATCAAGTTTATATCTTTAAAACTATTACAAATAAAGAATGAAAAATACTCTAAGATGTAAAAGTTAAGTTTTGTTTTTAGTTTAAAGAATAAATAAGATTTTTAAAAATATTTTTTAATTAAAATATTTTATTTTAATTTTTCGTTTAAACAAAATTTCGAAAGATTTTGAATAATTTATTGAAATTTCTTTATAGTTAGAAAATTTATTTATTTATAATGAAAAACTGACTTTTCGTCGATTAACTTTTCGATTAGCTTTTCTGATGATGGTATTTTATGCGTTTGTGCTAAAACTTTTAAGCTCAAATTTTTAAATCGTCTATTAAGTTGTGCAAAATACAAAAAGATAATTAGCTTCACTTTTGGAACGAAATATTGAAGTAAAAATTATCTTCCAAATATTACAAAAAATTAAATAAAAAATTACCCCAAAAATTAATTTTGAAACATGACCACAACTAAAAGTGTCGTAGTATCCGATAAAGTGTTATGAAGTTCATACGACGGAATTAGTAATTTTATTCCGAAAAGAGCTTAAAGTCCGAAGGTCGGCTGACTAAAATGCATTTATAAGCGAAGCCTAAACACATCTTATTGAAGAATTATTTCATGCTATTTCATACTGATGCGAATTTTAAATAAAGACTTAAATTTACAAGCTAACAGGGTTCAAGTGACTTAAAGCAGTAGCCTACTGACCATTTTAAGCGTCGTTAATAAGCCGAATCGTTGGTTGAAGAAGCAGAATTTCCGCATTTTGGCAAATAAGAATCCACGAGTGTTTGGCGATGCATTCACAAAGAGTGACTGTTTGGAGCGACTTATGGGCGGCCGCGTCATCGGGCCGTACTTCTTCGAAAATGAGGTCGGCCAAGCAGTTACTATGAATGTTGTTCGCTATCGCAAGATGATAACAGCCTTTTTGTGGTCAGGATATAGAGAATATGGACCTGGGCGATAAGTGGTGCTTCTTGCCACACAGCCAACAAAACAGTGGCTCATTTACGCAACAAATTCAATGGGTGTGTTATCTCACATCGTGGCGATGTTAATTGGCCGCCACTATCATTCGATTTGACACCGTTAGACTTCCTTCCTTGAAAATTTAAAGAAGTGTGCAACAATAAGCCAAGAACAATGCAAGAGGTAAAGGATGAAATAACTCGGCGTATTAACGACATTGAACCTTAATCTTGTCTCAGTATCATTAAGAATATTTACCATACTTCTATGCCACCGAAGACGGGACAAGCATTTGACTGATATTGTGTTCCACACATAATAACATGAACAATTATGACCTCCAAGGCATTATTTGTTGCTGGTTTTTTTTTTTAGCATAAATCAGTGACTTCACATGGTTCTGCAGGGCATAATCGAGAAATGTCATATTGCCTCATACGACCTCAAAGGTTCCTTTTTTTAAAATCAAATTATTGCAAAATTTTAATTTCAATTAATAAATGATGCGTAGCGCCGTCCCGTGAAAGCCAAATCTCGCTCATATCAATGTCAATCCATATTTTCTAAGAAATGACGAAATTATCCGTAACACGGATAATATAGATTACTTACTAGAGAAAATATTCTTTATTTAAATATATCAATTTAAAATTTTAATTCTTTACTATGCCCCTATAGATGGAGCCACCACGTCGACGTATACCCGAACTAAAACAACGTCCCAAATCGGGTAACTGGTCCAGTTTTCACAGTTCCATGTCTTCGTCTCTTATAAAAAGTCAAATATTAAATAGCAGCTATCATGAAGCTCTCTCAGCCGGAGCTCAAACACCCGACTCAGGTATCTCGACAAATGGTGATATGAAAGCCACCAGCAATGAGGCTCTTGATCGTAACGATCCCAAAGTGAAAAAAGAAGAAATTGAACGTCTTAATAAACAGTTAAAACTGTTCGCTAAGAAACAAGAACAACTACTAAGAGTTGCTTTCTATTTGCTACTTAATATGGCCGAAAATGTCAAGCTGGAAGAGAAGATGCGTCGTAAAAATATTGTTAAAATGCTGGTTAAAGCTTTAGATCGCCAAAATATCGATTTACTAATGTTGGTGACCACATTTTTGAAAAAGCTATCGATTGTGGGCGATAACAAGGATGATATGAGCGAATTGAATATTGTGTCAAAACTGCCGAGACTCTTCCAAAGTGGCCATACCGATCTTGTACAGGTAACCTTGAAGTTGGTCTTTAATTTATCATTTGACGGTCAGATACGTAGGAATATGATTGTGGCCGGTTATTTGCCGCTTTTGGTAATGTTTATCAATGACGAAAAACATCATGGCATAGTGGTGAAAATTTTGTTTCACATGAGTTTAGATGATAAGGTGAGTTAAAAAGAGGTTTTAACAAAAATACATTTTTAGTCAACTATGTGTTTTCTTAAACTCTTTGACAGGTTAAAGCCATGTTCACCCACACCGAATGCGTACAAATGGCCACGGATGCTATTATTTTAAATCTCAATTCTAAAGTTGATTTAGATCTAATTGCCCTTTGCATTAATATCTCCCTCAATCGTCGTAATGCTCAAATTATGGTCGAAGGTAATCGTCTGCACAGTCTCATGGATCGTGCATTTAAATACCAGGATTCGCTTCTGATGAAACTGCTGCGCAATCTGTCGCAACACGAATCATTGCAACCTTTGTTCATTGACTACGTCGGTGATTTAGCACGCATACTCACCATCTGCGACGATGAGTCCTTTATGGTCGAGTGTCTGGGCATTTTGGGCAATCTGTCCCTGACCGATCTAGACTATTCACAAATTTTACAAAATTTCGAATTAATACCCTGGATTAGAAACATTCTAATACCCGGCTCAAAATTGGATGATCTCGTGTTGGATACAATTGTGTATTTGGGCACATGTGCCCATGATGAATTATGCGCCCTGCTGTTTTGTCGCGCCAACGTTGTACTCTCTTTAATCGAATTGTTAAAGGCTAAACAAGAGGACGATGAAATTGTTTTACAAATTATTTTCGTATTCCAGCAGATTTTAAGGCACGAAAGCACACGCGAGTACATGATCAAGGAAACAGAATCACCGGCTTATCTCATTGATTTAATGCACGATAAAAATGCCGAAATACGAAGGGTGTGTGATTACTGTTTGGACATAATTGCTATCAGCGATATGGAATGGGCGAAACGTATTAAGGTGAGTGGAAATTTTTGAATTTGAAAGGAAATACATGACAGTCATTTGCAGTTTATAGAAGAGAGCAAATAATTTTCTAAGAAAAAAAAAAACAAAAAAAGATTAATAAAAATATTTTATAAGCTTTTTATTCAGATTTTAAAAGAAATTTTAAATGAACTACATAATTCTAAACTGAATTAGAACTTAAATCAAACCAGAACTGTACTAGAGTTGTGCAATCAAAACTGGTCTATTTTAAAATAAAAAAAAAATCTCAGATGTCTCATGCATCTGAATATATTTAAGTGATGACTTAAGTCACGTTGACTCTGAGGCAACATCATAGACTTTAGGTGGGAAAAATCTGGTTGGTTTAAAACACATGATTTTAGTGGCCACTTGACGTTACCCCAAATCATTCTGTAGAATATTTATTAAATTGCTGTGTGGGACACAATAAAATCCTACTGAAACCACATGCCGTCCACGATCTGTAGCTCTTGTTTTCGAATAAGTACGTAAAAATGAAGTTAATGTGAATGAATTGCCATCTGCTGAATTTTTGGTAACAATATTGGCAAATTTTTTTTTTATTATCAAAAAATAGCTTTCGGAGAATATTGTGGTCCTTTGTCGAATACTCCTGGATTAGATGCAATGGAAAATTTTACGATTTAAACTTTGAAAAAGTTCGAGTTCTTCAGCACAACGAAAATTCAACTGCCTTGGGTTCTCCTGCATACTTTTACAATCAACACGTACGGGTATTGTCAGATTATTTACCAAGCTTGTTGTCTCCAATTTATTATTAAAACGTTGAAGAATCGTGTTTAAAAATACGCGCAGTGTTTGCACTAACGAACACTATTTTTAGACGAGATATTTAATCGTATAATGTGGGGCTATTGAATGGTTAGGTTTGGTTGAAAAGCAGACCATTAAAAAGTCAAAAACCCATTGGAGGTATACACATATGCCTAATTGGCATGTTGTACGCTCCAAACGAATGAAACATTTTTCTACAGAACCATAATCCTAAACTCAGCTAAAATTTCTATCAAGTCCAGAACGCAGTCCTTCAATGTAATTGCTTAGGGATTTTAAATTTACAATTCCTTAGGAATTCCAATTCTACATAGTGTCCATGATAAAGTTCTCGTGTTTAATACGCCCAAACGTAGAACACAGACAAAGGTAGTATTTTAAAGTCGCATCCTCTTCTTCACATGTTCTACATGTCGTTTCATCCGACAGCGTCAGCGTTGTTAATAAGTAACAACAGTAACTAAACATTAAACAACAGATTCAACAAACGGCACCAAAACAACACCTCAGAAGGTCTCTTGATGATATAATTTTTTATAAATTTTCTTTTTGTACAAATTGTTTCCTTAAAGTTTTTTTCTTTTTCAAGTTGGAAAAATTTCGTAATCACAACTCCCAGTGGTTGTGTATGGTGGAGTCACAACAGCACGAAGACAATAACGAAAGTTATAATGATGAGGAGGACGAAGAGCACGATTTGGACAATTATCTACGTGGCGAATATTTGGATAATTGCGATCTCTACAATACACAGATCAATAGCAAAGAAAACGAAGATAATGACAGTAATAATAGCAACAATCCCGCTAGTCCCGCCAATTCAACATACAGTCGCCCAGTGAGCAGGTCTAAAAACAAAATTTTTATTTTTTATTTTTTTATTGAATTTGAAAATGTTATTTTTATTTTTTTTAGCTTTAGGCGCAGTCAAGACCTTGATGACATATACAATATGACATTTAGTAGCAAATCTCAAAACTCCAGCCAGGGAGACTCCAATTATATGTTTAAGTCGAATAAGTCTTTGGATTCGGAAGGCTTGCATGAAGAGCTCTTGTTGGCTTAAAATAACGCTTTAAGTTTGACAATCTAGAAAAAAATGTGCTTAAATTGCTTATGATGGAAAACAAAAGAAAAGGCATTTAATTGACTATACTATAGTGTGTAGTACATAATTTTATTTTTAGACATACACACATACATACATATATAATTGGCAAAATAAATATGTATTTAGTTATTCTCAAGGCATATTCATGCAAGTAAGTAACCAAGGCGAATTCATACAGGTGAAATTATCAGCACAGCTGATTGGGAGACTTTATGTCAAAATTGGTTGAATTTGCCTTATTAATGCAGGGAAGGGAAATGTGATTTTAAATTCTGTATTAAACAATTAACTTACGTGTACTCTTTTGATAATAAATGTGCTAAATTTATGTATATTTGTTGCTTTTGCGTCATTAAGAACGTGTTTCAAACAATTATATCCTTCTTTTAATCAAATTTTATTATATTTAATATGTAAAAACAACTTTTCCATCCCTGATATACGAATTGGCCTTGACATAAAACATCCCATGAAAAGTTGCTTTGTTGTATCAATTCGCCGTTGCATATACCTTATGGATATGCCTTGTAAGTAACTTAATCGCAACAGCTGATCGGAAAGTATAATATCAAAATTTGTTGAATTCGCCTTGGCTTTAATTTAGTTATGCAGGGATGGAAAATGAGATTTACGTTTCGGTATTGAACATGTAACTTAAGTGCACTTTATTGATAAAAAAATGTACTAAATTGAATTTTTATTTTTTTTATTTTACCCTTCATCATGGTTTTCACAAATAATATATTATTTTTCAATCAAATTTTCCCTCCCCGAAATACGAATTCGCCTTAACAGAAAACACCCACTAAAAGGTTGTTTTTTTTTTATTAATTCGCCGTTGCTTATACCTGTATGAATATGCCATGGTTGTTCTCTTGTTTGTTAGAATCCTGTGTAACCTCGTGTTAAAAGAATTAAAATTATTTGTAGAAGTTTCTTTGCTTAGCGCACATACAAACATATAAAAATTAGAATCATTTTACCTATATATAAACGATTGTTTTTTTTTTATATTTTAATTTAATATAATTTTAAATAACGACAGTTTTTATAACAATTATTATTTTTAAGTTAGAGAAAAAAACCAAAACGAAGCTAGTCCTTGTTTACACCACAAAAAAGTTACAAAAAACGAAACATTTTATTATTATTATTAATTTAATTTAAAACGAATATTTATATATATTTTTCTGTTTATTTAAGTTTATTCAATTTTCTTCTAATTTCTTTACGAAATATATGTGATATTTAACTTTCCTTTAAAAACAAATTGCAAATGAACAAAATGAAATATTTTAAATATAAAACTAACAACTAAAAATAAATAAACGAACGAACAAAACCTTAAAAAAATAAATTTCAAACCAATTGACCAGTTATTTATTGTTTACTAAAGTGTCATGTTTTATTATTTAATATTATTATTATTATTGTAAGTCATTATTTTGTTATTAATTTTATGTTCAAAAAATAAAAAAAAATAAGATGAAAATAATATAATCCTTAAGGTTTATAAAACTAAAGCCAAAATGTGTTTCGTTGTTCTTTTTGCTGAAAAACTAAAAATATTAAATGCTATTAAAAAGAACAAGTATTGGGTACCAATTCAGAGACTAAAAGAATTTTTTACAATTAATTCCTAATACTTGTTTCTGAATCAAAGTATTATACATTAATATGTCGCTCATAAACAATAATAATAATTTCATTCAAGCCATGCTTTTTTCTTTTTTCTCAACCAAATTCGAAACGTACAAAACTGACATGTTTTTTTAGGTTATAATTATTACATTTTTTTAATACTCAATTAAATTGGCTTAAAATAGTTGTTAAAAGAATTATATTTCAATGCGAAATAGCAAATCCTATTAGAAGGCGTAAAATCTTTGCTACTTTATAATATACTTTATACTTATAAGAATTGTGTATGTGTTTGTCATACACAACATATGTGACCTGCTCCACGAAAAGGGACCTCTGCGCCGAAAAGAAGTTATTGAGAAAAACCAGAAAAGCGTGTTAGGAGTAAAAAAGAGTACAATTTTGATATTTTTGTAATTTTGTACCTTTAATATTGAACTTTTTTTAAATTTCAAATATTATATACATACATATCGTTAGCTAAACGTGCAAAGGTCGTAAGTCCATTTTTTTTAATTTTACAGGACAGACAAAAAACTTTTCAGTTATTTTCCTTTAAAGATTATTAAAATCTGTAAATACAGTTACGTGTTTATTGTTCTTGCTCTTTAGTTGAAGCAGAAAATATATGGAAAAAATAATTTCTCGAGCAACTGCAGCAATTTTTGTGGACTTACGACTTTTTCTGTTTTCAATTGTGAACTTTTTTGTGGACTTACGACTTTTTCTGTGTGTGTGTTTTTTTATATTGTTTTAATAAAAAATATTAATACAAATAATACAATTTTTTATTGTTTTTTAAATAGTAAACAAATAATAACTAACATAAACATTAATTACACAGTCTTATTTCATTGCTGTTTAACAAATTACAAAGTACAAAAAAGAAACATTCTACAAATTCAAGATCAGAACACTTATTAAGGTAAATAGGAAGATATAAAATTATTCATGAGGTAAATCGTCATAAAATTTATGGTGACTCTTTTTTTAAAGTTGACTTTAAAAATTGCAAATCTTGATATTTTCTGTTTGTTATTTTTTTTTTTCTATTCTGGTGAAGTTGTTGCAAGTTGGACCAATCCATTGCCAATATATTTTTATTTAGTTTTTGAGGTAGATTTTGCCACTTGTTTGGGAATCTTATTTTAAAATTTATTTGACCATTTGGGATATATTGGGTGCCACGAATATCTGTCACTTTATAATCGCCTTCACCTTGGCCAGGGCGAATATTTTTGTAATATTGAACATCAGAAAATTTTTTAAAAAATGAGTGTTCCAAATACATAACGTCGTATGGTTCAGGATTTTTTCGTGCTCCTTTAACTATTTCAATGTACTCACTGGGGACATCTACATATATTTCTTTTTTTTATGGCCCGTTCAATTGTGGAATGAACACTGTCTGCTTCCATTTGTGTGTGGCCAACTTCTAGAATCTTTTGCTCGATGACAATATTACGCTTGACAGCTACATTTAGTAAGCTATTACTCATGACAGTGTTCCTTCCGATTTTGATAATTACAACCAAGACTATAAAAAATTATTTTAACAGGGTTTTTATTTTCATTAAGAATTTTTTTTCAATAAAGTAAACCCATATACTAGCGAATTCTTCGGCATTTACACCACCTTCAGATTCATTCCATATGAAACAATAAGCTTTTTGGGTTTTAAGATTAAAAAATACCAAATTATGAACTTGCAACTTTGCGCGGTAGTATAAACTGCTGACATTAGACACACTAAATTGAAAAAATTGCAAACAGTAAGTGATAGTTTTATAATCGTTTCTGTTTTTCGTTAAAGATCTATCAGGCTTTCAATAGACAATTATACGAACAGATAATCGATGTGTCAGACGGACATCGCAAAGTCCTTTAATTTGATGAGACTTAAAAAGAATAGTATATTTTTAAGTGTGTCTGACTATTTGATCTCAATATCATTCAATAAAATTGATACTTTGACTGACATTTTCAATATGTAATTTTTTAATGGACTTACGACCTTTTCTTTTGTTACATTTGGACTTACGGCTTTTGCACATCACTGCAAAACAACAACTAAAAATGACATATCTAAAATTTTTCTTTTTGTAAATAATGTACTTCAACCTGTTAAACATTTCTGCATCAAAATCTCAATTTCGAAAAAATATGGACTTACGACCTTTGCACGTTTAGCTAACGATATATTATCTGTTTATATCACATTTTTAAATTTTTTCATTAATTATGTTCATCTTTACAGGTGATTTTTAAAAATCTAAAAGACATAGAAACTTGCGGTTTGCGGCATTTTCCTATACGCGCTTTTTTTCCTATAAGAATCACTCAAAAAGTAAAAAAAAAAATTTTTCGGTGCAGAGGTCCCTTTTCGTGGAGCAGGTCACATATACTTCATCAAAACAAAATGAAAATTAATAATTGATTTTTAAATAAAGACATTTATTTTAATGAAAAAAAAAAAAAAAACATTAAAAATTAATAATTCCAAAAATATTTATATAATGTTAGAAGGAACAAAAATATATACATATACATTTAAAAAATAAAAACAAAAGGAAAGAAAAGCTTATTTTGTAAAATGAAATATTATCAAAACGTTAAAAATTTGTTTAAATTGTTGCAATTTTTTATAAAGTTTTATACGTTTTGAATAGATCATTTGTTTTATAAAATCATTTTCTTATTGTACGCCATAAAATAAAGTTTTAAAAAAATAAATAAAACAAATATATATTTCAATGGAAATAAAGTTGTTGTTTTTTTGATTGTAATTAGAACTGTCAAACCCAGTTTTGGAATAATTCGAAAGATTATTTTGACGAAAAAGTCCCGTAGTTTGGTGGGCGTTAAACACATACATACATATGTCCTTTTTTATATAAACAACTTTAGTATTACAATTTTTAAAATCAATTTTAGAAATTACTTACACTCGAAAATTACTCAACTTTTTCTTCATAGTGTGTGCAGATTATATTCTGTTTTTAGTTATAAAGTGTTTACTTTGCATATACCCAGTTAAATACTGGGTACTACTGGGTTTTCTTAAGTTAATGGTGTTGTTGAGGCTGGCGGCGATGACACGAAATTTGTTACACAATGTTGCCAAATTATTTTTAAATATGTTGTTAATGAAAACTCTGTATACAAATTTGGGCACTTAATTACTTTTCTCTTTGAGGACCTAGTCCATTAAGGACTTAGTTCCCACCACCAAAAAAAAAATAATAATGTAAAAATACCTATTTGCTCATATTTTCAGCGCCGTATTTTGGGCGAAATATTAGGCATGCCAATAAAAAAAATTTGAGCCCTATAGAAGAAAACAGAAAACGGATTTAAATTTAGTGCGTCGATATCTTTATAGTTCACATATTCTTAATCAAAGAAGATTTTTGCTGCAGACCAGTGTAATTGGCGCTATTTATACATTGCATGTCATTCCGTCCGTCTTTGAGAATATAAATATTTTTGGTAAAAAACGGAATTTTATGTATCTGTTTAAGATACTAGTATAAAACTGTAAATAAACAAGAGTACTTTGGCTGTGCCGAATTTTTTATACCCAACACTAATTTTAAAGCACAATATTATTTTGTTAATCGCTATGAAATAATAGGTCTGTCTGCGTACACATATTTTGCATCATTTTATGCAAAATGTTACAAAATCTTGCAAAATGTTGTCTGCGTACTCAAAATCTCTTGCAGCGAGAGAGCAAAAAAGAAAATTTTTTGACAGTTGGTAGTTGAGAACTTGCAAAATGTTGTTTGAGAAATTTCTTCTTGCAAGATTTTGCAACTAGTTTGAACAGCTGTTTTTATTTACTAATTATGAAAACATTTTTGTGAAACGAAAATAAAAATTGAAATTTAACAATGGCAAAGGTAATTAGTTAGAATTGTGCTGATTTTTAACGTTTATAAAATAATTTAATAAACATGAAGTAAAACTTCATGCTAGAAACGTCCAAATATACAATGTGACCGTAATGTAAGTGGATTGGAGATGGCAGAACCGATAAAATTAGCATTTTTTAATTTACCGCGAGAATTCACTTTCGCGTACACATATGCTAAAACTCTTTTGCTTTGTAATTTCAATTGTTTACACACCGATTAGCTGTTTTCTTGCAAAATTTTACTGGATACTGTCTGCGTACTTTTTGATATATTTTTAGCCGCCAGAGTAAAATTGGTCTTACTCTCCCAAAAAAATTTACTGAGTATTTGCTACTGGAAAAGTACGCAGACAGACCTAATCTCTTTATAATTAAATATCAAGTGTTTTTCTGCATTTCATTTGACATTTCTTAATCTCAGACTACCTCAATTTGAACCATGGAAAGATACGCAATAAAGCAACGCGTTAAAGTTATTTAGGTTTATTATAATAATGGGCGTTCAAATCAAAATGCATTTCGTGCACTTCGTGATTCTTTTGGTCAACATAATCGTTCAAATTCGTCCACAAATATTAAAATTTATTATATTATATTTATTTATATTTAAATACCAGCAAAACAGGTCTGTATCAAATGTGAAAATACCTGTGATTGCCTTCTTAGTTAGTTGAACAGAAAACATTGCTGTTTTTCGCGATAGTGTGGCAAAAAAGCAGTCAACCTCGACTCATTATCGTGCCCAACAATTGAACACCAACATTGTCATTGAATTTGGACCATCGGATAGAGGTGCTTCGCCGAAGTCGCGGGGCCATTTGGCCGATATTTTGTTCCATAATTGAACCATACCAATATTATGATAATAACAAGTAAGAGTGCTATATTCGGCCGTGCCGAATCTGATAATACCCTTCACCATCATGTATATAGGTACAATCCCACATCGTAGCTTAACCTATATTTCATGTTATACTCCATTTTTTCTTACTATTTTCGACGCCATACTCAATTTTACATAGTTAACTGTATTCTACTAGACAAGCCCTTTAATTTGATACCCATATTGATGGGGTTAAAAAATTTGATCCGCCATTTTGTTTTAGATGGCATCTTGGATTTTAATTTTTTTTAATAATTTACTGTATTCTACTGGTCAAGACCTTTCATTTGATACCAATATTGAGGGGCTTCAAGAAGTTACATTTTAAAATACCAGATTTGGCTCATATATAAATTTATTATCCGCCGTTTTGTTGTGGCGGCCAACATGAATTATAATTTTTTATAGTGCTTATATTGCGCTAGTCAAGTCCTTTCAGATGATACCAATATTGACACTCTCGATTGTCTAGAAGCTGAAAAAAAATGTTTTGCCTATAACTTTACCGATTAAAGCCCGATTTATCTAAAATTTTTCACGAATATCTCTCTAGGCATATTATATCTATAAATAGTAACAAAGGTACCTATAAATTATTCTATGGCTGAAAAATTTTAATTTTGGTGGTAAAAATATCGGAAAAAACAGGTGAAGGGTATAAAAACAGATTTTAGTGCCAAGAATTGTCAAACTCCATATACATATTAAACAAGTAAGAGTGTTATATTCGGCCGTGCCGAATCTGATAATACCATTTACCGTTATGTACAAAGGTATAATCTCACATCGTAGCTTAACCTATATTTCATAATATTCCCCTTTTTTCTTTATTATTTCCGACGCCATCCTCGATTTTAAATTTTTACGTAGTTAACTGTATTCTACTAGTCAAGCCCTTTCATTTGATACCCATAATAATAGGGTTAAGAAAACAAATTCCGTCATTTTGTTTAAGACGCCATCTTGGATTTTACATTTTAGAATAATTTACTGTATTTTACTGGTCAAACCCTTTAATTTGATACCAATATTGAGGGGGTTCAAGAAGTTACATTTTAAAATACCAGATTTGGCTCGTATATAAATTTATTGTCCGCCATTTTGAAGTGGCGGCCAACATAAATTTAAAGTTTTTTATGGTGCGTTTATTGTTCTAGTCAAGTCCTTTCAGATGACACCAATATTCACTCTCTCGGTTGTCTAGAAGTTACAAAAAATTGATTTTCGTTTGTAAATTTTTAGAATATATATTTAAAAAAAAAAATTTTTGCCTATAACTTTACCGATAAGAGCCCGATTTATCCAAAATTTTACACGAATATCTCTGGAGGCATGTTATATCTACAAAAAATAGCAAAGGTACATTGCGTTACATTTTTGGTTACTTTATTTAGCAAAATATCATCATTGAATAAAGAAAAACACTCGAATCCTTTTACTGAACTGAATAAATTTACCTTATATAACATGGTGTAATTACATAAGATGATAGCGTAAAGGAGAGCATTTTTTGTTTCTCTTTTTTATACCCTTCACCTGTGGTGCACAAGGGTATATATGCATAGCTTTGTCATTCCGTTTGTAATTTCTACAATTTTCATTTCCGACCCCATAAAGTGTATATTTTCTGAAAGCTTATGAATAGAGGAGTCGATTAAGCCCTGACCGTCTGTCCGTCTGCCCGTCTGTCCGTGTGTTGGTTGAAATCAACTTTTAGAAGCAACTATATGTTCCTCAGATCTCTATATGGTATCAATCTCTTGGAAATATTCAGGAATGAATCGCTATTGAAATTCAGCACAATCGCCCAAAAACTTTCTGAGATTTGAGCAAAAAACCACGACCACCTCGTTTTTTTACACAATTACAACAACAACAAACATACATAAATATATGTAAAAACCATACAAAAAAAGAAAAAATTACAAAAAGAAAAAATATTAAAAATAAAAAAAAAATAATGAAAAAAATTACAAAAAAAAAAAAATTTAAAATAATTTTAAAAAAAATTTTAAAAAATAAAACAAAAAACTATAAAAAACTTTTTCAAAAACCCAACCAACAATTTTTCAATTTTAATTTATTTTATTAGATTAGAAAAATAAAGGGAAAAATTAGGGATTAGAAAAATAAAATAAATTAAAATTTAAAAATTGTTGGTTGGGTTTTTGAAAAAGTTTTTTATAGTTTTTTTGTTTTATTTTTGAATTCTCATTTTGTTAATGAGAATTTAAAAATATAACTTATAAAAATTTTAAACTTTTTCAAGAATTTGGGTAAAGGTTTACTGATGATCTGGCATAAGCACCAGTGAAATGCATATAAACCAGCTTAAACCCAACAACCAAATAAATATTATTGAAAAATTATGGGATCATATCCTAAATAATTTAGTAAATATTATTTATATTTTTATTATTATGTTTTTTTTAATTTTTTTTTTTTTTTTTTTTTTTTTTTTTTTTTTATTAATATTTTTCTTTTAAACGCAATTTATAATATTGCAATCGGATGTTTTTATATATGTATGTTTTTTATATGTACGTATTTCATGTCTACACGTTGTGAAGGGTATATAAGATTCGGCACGACCGAAAAAATCACTCTTACTTGTTTTTTTTATTTATCTTTTTGTCAATAGAGGTAGACCTTTGCGTTAAAACATGCTAATTATGTAAAGACCATTACACTTGGGTCCATAATTTATTCCCTGTTTCTTTTGAGTTAATACAGCTTGAAAAAAATTTATCAATAGCCTTTTGACATGTTATTAAATAAAAGTCACTAAATAAATTGTTTATAATTCACTGATTTATTTTAAGATAAAATTTCTAATTTGTAGAAATATTTAAAAATTATTTTTAAAAAATGCTTTTTTAAAATTCAAATTAAAACAACAATACAGATTCTGTTTTTATTTTTTTTTTTTTTTTTGCTAATTAAATATGTATATGCTTATATTTTAAGTATGTTTTAATTTATAAATTAAGATTTTCTTATTTGAAAATGGCCCTGCCATAAATATAAAAAAGAAAAAAATGTATGTATGTACATATGTATATATAAAAAAGACTATTTAAATATGTATGTACTCATATAATTATATTTAAATCAAGGCATATTCATACAGTTAACTTCGTCACAACAGCTGAAAGTATAATGAAAAAAATTGTTGAATTCCCTTTAATTTTATGAGATTTTCGTTTCGGCATTAAAAAATTAACTTAAGTATACTTTTTTGATAACAATGTTGTATTTGCATTATTGTTGTTATTTTTCGATTAACAAATAAATTATTAAAAAAATTTGTATCTATGATATACGAATTCGCCTTGACAGAAAACATCTACTAAAAGTTGCTTTGTTGTATTAATTAGCCGTTGCATATACCTGTATGAGTATGCATTGATTTAAATATTGCAGTAGTTTCTGTAATCATAAAAATAAAAAAAAATTAAAAAGCAATTGGTGTATTCACAAAACATCCTAATTTTTCAAAGCTGTTTGCAATGAATAAAAAATATTGTTTAGTTTACTGTAAAATTTTAATACTTTTTGAAATTTTTTAAAAATAATGACATTCCGAGAATACGACACTTAAGAGACCTTGTAAATTCACCAAATATTAAAGCAATATGTATAGTTAAATTTAAAATTAAATTCATTTTCTTACTAAAATATTGTACAAAAAATATTTATGAATAGTAAAATATGCATTGTGTATTTATTTATTAAAAAATTTTGCTTAAAACAATAATTAAATAACAAAGGTATTCATGTCATCGATAAAGTCTTCTTAAATTGGGAAAAGACAGTTGTCTTTAAAGAAAATAAACATACGCACGATACATTAGTTCAATTGCACTACAAATCTTTAAAAACATACATTTTATTCAAATATTAATGAACGCATTGATGGTAGAGAAAAACATTAAAATTTCAAGGAAGTTTTCTATTGAATGAGTAGTAAATGTTTTGAATGTATTTAACAAGCTAAAATTTGAACGTGTAAGAGGTGAGCAACAGTAATTTCGAAATGGTTAGTATTTTCTTTTCGTTAATTGGTACTTACTTTAACAAGAGTGAAATTAGTGACAAGAATACCTTCAAATACATATGTGCATATGTATATAAATATGTAAGCAACATGAGTTAGTAGGTAAAAAATAAAACTTAAGGCATGAAATTTATTTTTTGTTTTTCATTTTTTTTACAGAGATTCGCAAATATTATCGGTATAATTCATAAAAATTGAAACAGCTTTTTAATCAGATTTTAATAGAAAATCTTTTTTATAAATCCTATATAAAGCTTAAATAATTTTTATGAATTAGGCAGTATGTAGATTAGTTTTTTGTGAGTAATAAAAAAAAAAACTAAAAATATTTTCTTATAAGTAAAAGGTAAATTCAGCAAGAATTGTTTTTTTTTTTTTTTTTTTTTCTTTTTCTTCAATTCTAAACATATTTACAGGTATTTGAGGGAAGGAAAAAAAGAACTAGAATTATTAAAATCTGGCAACATTATTTCGTTACGCAATTTTGTTTAAATATATAAAAAGTACAAAATAATTTATGCTTCTATTTTTTATTTATGTATATATAAATATTTAATTATTATGTTTGTAATCTAACCTTCCACTTACATGCCATAAAAAGACATAACAAAATCGTCACGTTCTCGTGGTACATAAAAAGCTGCACATGTACATTCCCACACTTCTTTGGGATATTCCCATTCAATATTAAATGACCACTGTTTTGTATCTAAATCGTAATATTGCACTGCCGATGTGGCTCGATTAATAGTGTTTGTAGAAAGTAGTCCACCAATAAAATAAATGCGCCTTTTAACTGCCGCTACTCCAGTGTAATATTTTGGCATTGGATTTTTTGTTTCTGTTGACCAAGTGTCTGTTTTAATATCATACACATCGATCGTTTCCGTAAGGCTTCTTGTTTCGGTTAAAGGATCTTCATTCCAACCACCACAGGCGTAAATATACTGATCGAATGCAATGAGTATATGATCCGCTCTGGGCGTTGGCATTGGACACAATTTAGTCCATTTTTCCGCTTTTGCATCGAAACTCCAAAGTGATGCTAGAACCATGTGACGATCCATACCGCCTGTAGAATAGAACAAGTTTTATTTTTTTTGTTAAGAAATAATTTCGTTTTTCGGAATTGCGATTTTTGATAATACTAGAGGAATAAAGTTTTGGAAGTTTGAATATGATTACACAATCACGCCAAAAAATAAATTTAACTGGCACACAAATAGATTAATTAATAGGATACATTTTTAGAAAATAAAAAATTTTTTTGTAGTTTTTCCTATTGTAATATTACACAAATCAAAACATTCAACTAAGACCCCATTAAGTCTTTACTGGAAAAAAAATTGTTCAGTAAAAATTATGACTGTCTGTCCGGCGATAGCTAAATTCACTATAGAATCTTAATACTTAAACCATTTAGCTCCTACATCTAACGCGTCGCTATCATTATTCTGTAAAGGCAACCTAATTGTACATTTTTATCATGTTTACCAGTAGAAATTAATTTTGGTATGCTTCATCATTGCTCGCATTTATCGAAATTACATTTGATTAATTATGTATACACTACTCACCTGATATAAATAATTTATCACCTAAAACAACGCCTGCATGTTGACTACGATTTTCAGATAATGCTGGTAAATATTCCCAACGATCTACACTAGCATTATAGCGTTCACAATTTGATGGAGTCATATCATTGGCATAATGATCGCCATCTATATCATTTAACTCACAAACACCACCAACGGCATACAGAAAATTATTGCCCATAGCGTTTAAGGAGAAGCGACAACGATCGGCTTGTATGGGAGCAATAGTTTTCCATTTATCCTTGGTAGGACAATAACGAAAACCAAATGGATGTATATATTCCTTTAAACAAACATCATATGAACCGCCTACAATGTAAAGATCATTACCTAAGACCGCTGTACCATAGTTGCCTAAGGATTTCAGAATTGACTTATTAAATTTTGTAAATATTAACAGAAACAAATATACTTACATTGTTCAATATGTGGAATCACAGTTAGATCCTCCCACTTGCCTACGGATGGCAAATAACAACTTATTTGGTTTGTTAAACCATTTGTCTCAAAACCTCCTATTTTAACCAGAGCCAGTTCCATGCCGCGTGAATTGGTTAAGACACTTAAAGATATCAATTCTTCATTATCAGTGCTACGTTTTTTAACCTGATTTTGTTTTATAACTTCCGCCTTTATAATATCTACATATTGTTGCGCATTTGCTTCGGATGATTCGTTGTTCGATAGCAAAGTGTTGAGGTCATTTGTTTCGATTTGATTGAAGCGCACTTTTGTAAATAGCATTCTGGCCAATTCAATCTCAAGTCTCGACTCCAAACAATATTGCAGTGTTATATGTAATACTCTCTCCTCCGAGCAATCAACAGGATAATTACATGACAAAATATATTCCAGTTGGTCCCAAGTCAAATTAATGAGATCTGGTGTTTGTGAGAATTCATCGAGACGTGCACAAATAAAACGATATGTTTTTCGCTTAAGCACATCCAATGCATATAGATCAGCTAAAGCAGCAATAGCTACACAGTTTTCTAAATCAATTTGGGATTCTAAATAGTTTGAACAGGCTTCAATGACCGCCTTCATTTGAACATGTGTGGAAACAGAAAGGACATCCTGTATATTATTGCGATCCAACTCCAATTTAGAAGTGTAGGCATATTCGATTAATAACTCAATTCCACGAGCATTAACGCCATTAAGTTTTATTTCAGATTGACGTGCTTCACGCATAGCATCTGTAAACATGGCGCAAAAATAATCACTACATGCAGCTAAGACTACACGATGGGCCTAAAATTTAAAACAAATGGTTAATAATGTTTTTTAGGAAATCTTTATTTTAATATTATATGGATTCCTTTCAGACTGTTTATGGAAAGCAATAATTTTTTTAAACTTTTTTCAAACAAATTATGTTTGTATATGTATGTGCTTATATATTTACTTAAATTTTTGTTTTTAACTTTTTTGGCGGTGATTTTTTGTTTGTTAAAAATCTGGAATAAATACTTCATTCAAAATTTCACTTTTTATACCCTTCACACACAAGTGAAAAAGGGTATATATAGATTTGTCAGTCCGTGTAAAATTTCTACAACTTTCATTTCCGACTCCATATCTATATATATAAAAATGAAACTCTGTCTGTCTGTCTGTGTGTTAGCTATAGACTCCGAAACCGTAAAGCCAATCGGACTCAAACTTTGTACACATTCCAGGAAGTGTTTGTGGGTGGTAAAATGAGGACAGTGCCACGCCCATACAAAAAAAAATTTTAAATTTTTAGCTTCTTCCACTTGACCGATTTTTCTGAAATTTTGCACACATTTTGAGCTGTCATGACTATATAATTTCGTAATTTGAAAAGTAGGCAGTGACACACCCACTAAAAATAAGATATAATTTTCAGATATTTTCACGCATTCCACCGATTTGCTTTTCAACTTCAAGCGACTACAGTTTCCAGTTTGCCTAGCCTTCGCTATTACCATTAACAAAGCATAAGGACAATCTCTGCTTGTTACAGGATTGAATTTGGAAAAACCATGCTTTTCACATGGCCAGATGTATGTACGTCGTATGCTCCAGAGTGGGAACACCAAAAATTTTTTTAATTTTTACAGCAAATGGAAAAATCAAAAATATTGTATACCCACTTGCATTGTAATAAAAATCAATAAAATACTATTTTTAATATATTCAATTAAAATTCAGAATGCATTTTTATTCATTAAGGAGCGTAGCACCGCGCGCCGGGCTTGGCTAGTAGTATATATTTTCTGAAAGCTTATGAATAGAGGAGTTGATTGGACCCTAACCGACTGTCCGTGTTTGTGTGTTGAAATCAACTTTTAGAATCCCCCTGACATCGCTTGGACCGTGAGTTATTAAAATATCAAAAATATTCGAGAGCAAATCGGTATTGAAAATCAGAAAAATCGGTACATAAACAACTGAGATATGATGAAAAAACCACGACCTTAGTTTTTTTCACAGCAACAACATGCAAAAACAAACCAGGTATACTGGTTAGAGTGAACGTGGCATCGAATCCCACATGAGCCAAAAACAATTTTTTTTTTTTACTTTTTTTACATACATAAACTCAATTATAATTTCACAATGAGATGTTTTTATATATGGGCAATTCCATGTCTTCGTACGTGACATTTGTACTATTATAAAGTGAAATAATTTTTGCAAAAGTAAGAGTAACTGAAAAAAAAATTAGATCTTTATGTTCCATTCAGAGGGTACTTTATTTAAAAAAAAATAATTATATTCGAATAATTGTTGTCTAAAATATCGAACAAAATTAGAGTATATCGTACGTGACAGAAAACAGAAGTGATTTTGAGGTATATATGGAAATATGAAAAAATCTGCGAATCTTGGGAGATATTTTTTCTTTTTTTTATTTCTTACACTAAACCGCATATTTTTCATTTAGTATCCATCATACTTAATTGAAAACAATATTTAAATGATTTTATAATAAATATAATTTAATATCGTACGTGACATATCGTATGTGACAGATTTTTTTCTTATAATATTCTTAAGTATATATGTTAAGAAAAAAAGTTAAATTCTAAATTAGGTGCTAAATTTTAACTGTCACCTTAGCCTACTACAAACTAGTTAAGTTTTAACTTTTTCCCTTAATGAATATGCAGTTTGAGAGACATTTATAAAGTGCTTGTCATAATATGAAAACGTATGAAGTTTTTTATCTTTGGAATGGGCTGGACATTTTACCAAGAGATAATCAGATTAAACTCTTATTATTGCTCTTAAAATAATTAAATAAGCTCTAAATACCTGCGCATAGTAAAATTTGAGTGTTTTTTTTTATCATTAACCTTTTATTAAGAGTTTTTGTTTTTACAGTCGTGGTTGACATTTTCATGGAATTGCCCATATATATGTTTTTTATAAGTATGTATGTATGTATGTACGTATTTCATATTAATGAGAAGAATGGTGATACAAACAATTGTTATTTTTTTTATATTCTTTATTAGTATTATAAATACTTTATATTACAATATTTAATGAGCTATTAGGTAATATTTCTTAAAAAATTTACACATTCTTTTTTAAATATATTTAGATTTCTTTTATTTTTTAAATAAATTGGCATATTATTATATAATTTGAGTCCTGTAAAAAATAGTGATCGCTGCAAAGCAGTTTATGTTGCACGTTTAATTCTAAAATTGTCTGCATTCCTCAGCCTATATGGTTGTACATCACCAACATATTTCACTTTCTCACACAGCTATTCTGGTAATTGACCCATTTTCACCTTTTGAATAAAACATAAGGTATTCATTTCCAATCTTTGTTTTATACTAAGCCACCTAAGTGCATCGAGCATCGTAGATATGTGTGTGTATCGATTACATTTTAAAATACTGCGCATCGCCTTATTTTGTAATTTTTGCATTCTTTCTATTTGGGAATCCAAACAGCACGTATATAGAATTGTGGAGCCATATTCGAAATGAGGTGTTATCATAGTATTTTATATATTAATTGCAGTCATTAACGATATTTTGTCTCGAATTCTTTTAAAAAATCCAATTTTTTACCAATCTTTCTGCATATATAGTCAATATGTTCTTTAAATTTTAAATCTTTATCAATAATAAAACCAAGATATTTAATATTGTCAACTTTCTCAATTATTTTATCATTAATCTTCAATCTTAAGTCACTAGTCATATTAATTTCTATTAATTTTGTCTTATTTTCATTTAGTTTCAATTTATTCATATTGAACCATGCACTTATATTTTTCATATCTTTATTTAGTTTATTTATACAATCGTTTTCTGTTTCCCCGTCTGAATACACCAAAGTATCATCCGCGTATAACAATATGTTTCAATTTTCAATAATGTTTGGCATATCATTTATATAGATAATAAACAATAAAGCACCTAAGATTGACCCCTGAGGGACACCAAAACCATTTTCTAACGCCGTCGATTCAATACCGTTCACTTTTGTTTTTTGCCTTCTATTTTCAAGATATGATTTGAACCACTTTAATTCGTGCATGCATTACTACATGTTGTGAAGGTTATATAAGATTCCGCACGGCTGAATATAGCACTCTTACTTGTTTTTATTCTCTTAGAAATAAAATTCTATCTTAAAGTATCCTGTACGTTAACCAAAATAACTAAACATGTAATTAGGTCGTAGGAGTCGTAGGTTGTAAGAAATTCACATCTTCATGTTGAAGAAAATTGGTGACAGTAATAAAAGCATTGATGTATTTATATGACATTTTAAAAAATAGGTAAAATTGTTGCAAATATTGCAGAGAAAAATGTGTACAACCACTATGACAGCTTGTGAATTGAGCAAATATTTCTTCAAAGCACCCGATTTGAACAAAGTTGTACTAATAAAAAAATAAGGTAATTTTATTTAAAAAAGTTAACACAACGAATTTTCTAAATTTACACGAAGACTTTTTTATTTCAGCATTAATTATAAAAATACAATACAATAATTAAACTTATTTATCTTTGATAAAAATTATAAATTAAAATGCTTTTATATGATTTTTTTCAAGCTTGGGATCAACTTTTTTGGTTTTTTTATAAAAACAAATGTGTATACATATTACCCTGAAGAAGCTACCCATTGTTTGGTAGCGAAATATTAGTTAAATAAATAATTTTTTATAAAAAAAAACAAAAACGTTGATCTCAAGCTTTAAAATCTCATATATAATCAATAAAAAAGATCAAGAAATTTAGACGATATATTTAAAATGCTTTTGATAAAAATATCAATGCAAGCTTAAAATTAAAGGAAATTTAAAATAAAAAAATAATATTATATGTAACGCTAAGACACTATTTTTCCTATCACTCACTAGCACGCTCCTATAATTAAAATAATTTGAACATTCGTAAAATATGTACTACGATGTCATAATAGTTGGTGAAACAATTACTGCTTCATTTGAAAAATCATATTAATAATAATAATAATTTTTATAAATGGTGGTTTATTTTTATTAATTGAATTTCTAAATACATATAATGCATTTTAGTGTTATTTTTTGTATTTAAATTATTTTATACTTTTTTAAAAAAGTCCATAATTTTTTTTTAATTTAAAAGGGATTTTTTTTTTTTTTTTTTTTTGTCAAAGCTTAAACAGTATCAACTATCAATTATTCTTACCTTAAAACTTTTACCCTCCACAATAAGTGTAACATCAAACAGCTTGTCCGAACATCTTAGAGCATTAAGTCCCTGTAACAGGGCTTCTGAATGCGAGGTTAGCATAAAATTTGGTTGTTGTGTGCGTGAATAGGAAGTTGTGGTGTTATCTCCATTAATAGCTGCCGAAGAACAGTTACGTTGTTCGATATTATTACGTAATACTGATGCAGTGCCTCCTGCCATTATTGCCCACAAAAAATTTACGGTCAAAGTTAGCTAAGCACGTTCTAAAGGTAATTCAAATCATGTGCTTAGTTTTTTGAAAATGTATACCTAAAAACGAAAAATAAAAAATATATAACATTCTTAAAAAGTTAAAATGTGATGTCACTAACACACATATTGTGCAATAAATATGAAAAATAAAAATTATCACCATAACTTTCCAAGGTTGGGAAAATACCCCAATGACGCAAAAAACACTCTTTTCAGTATGTACTGACCCACTTTAAGAAACAATTTGTTTATTTCTTTATCAGTTTTCTAAAGGCAGGTCAATAATCTTAAAAAAACACCAATATGTATTTTACTGTGTATTGGTGTTTTTGCCTAATGTATGTAAATAAATTAATACCGAATAATTATGAAAACCTTTTTGTTTGTTTAGGCTTAACTTTTTTGTTTACATTCGTCTTAAAAAAAATAAGTTATAAATAGATTAAACTTATATTATTTTTTTTCGCTGATATTGCCAACAACTTCGGTTTTAATGAATATTAACTAGTTTATTTTCAAATTAAGTGTAAAGTTTTATAAAGAAGCAAAATAATTCACTTACCAATTAAGTTTGATTTATTAAGCTTATTTTCTTAATTTCTATTTTAACCAATATATATACATAACTTTATAGTAATGAACGATAGATTTTTTGACATCTGCTTTTAATGATTTGTTCAACTTTGCAATTTTAATCTTGTTACACCAAATTTACGTGTTTTATTAATTTTACTGCCTAAAATATGTGCACTAAATTTAATATTTTATATAAAATTCATTTAATCTAGATACGTTAATAAACTAAATGCCAAATTATTGTACAAAAATGCAAATTTTGTCAAATAGTTCTATACCAGAAAATTTTGACATTTCTACGTGGTGGAAAAAAAAAAGAATTGTATTGCGAAAGATAAAAAGAAGATACGAAAGGTGAAATAAAAGAAAACGTTAATTATAAAAAAACAGAGTTGCCGATAGTTATTAACATTATTTATATCATATATGGATCGCTTCTTGCAAAGAGCTTTAAAAGCACAATTTAAAAATGTGCATGAAATAACAAAATTATAGCATTATAAATAAAGTCAATTATACAAATAACAATAAAATGCTCACCATTTTCCATATTATGATATTTTATTGTCACTTGAAACGTTACCTAACCATGAATTGTAATGTCTTATGTGTACAATGACATTCGGTTGATATTCTTGTTGCACCTCGCTGTATTTTGATGCACTTAAATACGTCGTACATCTACGTCGGAGTTAAGCTCAAACAGCTCATAGTTCATAAAAATTGGGATTTAATCATCAACGCGTTTAAGGCCATAGATCTTTCGAAGAATTTTTCTCTCAAGGCCTTCCAGTAATGATTCATCTGGTGTTTCCATTATCCATGTTTCAGAACCATAGAGAAGGACGGATAAGATGAGCGATTTGCATAACGTTATTTTCGTGTCGAAAAAGAGCTTTACTTCTCAATAGTCTACTAAGCCCAAGGTAACATCTATGAATTTTTTTAGTATTTAACTGTATTTCACTAGTCTAGCGTTTAATTTAATACCCATATTGATGGGGTTAGGTAAAAATTACCACTTCATTTTCATTGACCCTCAGCTGTGTGGAAGCTGAAAAAGTTATGGGACCATTATGCTGGTTTTCTGTAGCGATTCATTTCCAAAAATTTCTAAAAGATTGTTTCCACATACAAATCTATGGGGCTTCTAAAAGTTGATTTCAACCAACACACGGTCAGACGTAAAATATAATCCCCTATTTATAAGCTTTCAGAAAATATATACTTTATGTCGTGAGAAATTAATATATAAACAAATTAACAGAGCTATAGCCCCTTTCGCATTAGGCAACTATAATTGCTCAAGTCTTGTGTTTGTGGGTGTGGGAAAGAATTGTCGAGATTTGAGTACAGACTTGCTTGTACTTGGCAATTCTGCTTTTTGGACATTGTCTTTTATTTCTTCTTCGGTGTGTTGTGTAATTTTGTGTGTGTGAAAATTTTCTTTGTTTAAAAGTGAATCAAATATTTAAAAATGATAAATTCGAGCATAAGCAAATTAAACTTGCTCAACCAAGTTGCTCAATGTGAACATAAAAGCAAGTTCAAAAGAAAATAAATAAAAATTAAAATTATACTTGCGCAATTAAAGTTGCCTAATGCGATTTACCCCAGGCAATTGTATGGCCCCTTTCGCATTAGGCAACTATAATTGCGCAATTCTTGTGTTTGTTGGTGTGAGAGGAAAGGTCGGTGTAAAGGGGAAAGAGTTGCCGAGATTTGAGTACAGACTTTCTTGTACTTGGCAATTCTGCTTTAGCTGTCATTCTTGTCTTGGAATATTTATTTGTTTTTGACATTGTCTTTTATTTCTTCGTCGGTGTGTTGTGTAATTTTGTGTTTGTGAAAATTTTATTTGTTTATAAGTGTATCAAATATATAAAAATGATGAGAAGTTGGAAAAAACTGGAAGAAATTGAGCAACCAAGTTGCTCAATGTGAACATAAAAGCAAGTTCAAAAGAAAATAAATAAAAATTAAAATTATACTTGCGCAATTATAGTTGCCTAATGCGAAAGGGGCCTATGAAAAAAGATCTTGCCATATCTTACTTTCACTTTGGTTTAACGCATCTAACACTGCAAGTACATGATAAAGTTTTTTACACAATCTGATTGCTAAGAATTTGAATTGGTAGCTGTAAAGTAAGATGCACGTAACTTCAATGCAAGTTTTTTTCTCCAAAATGCCATGGTCAGGTGTATCGTCGAGTGCGTTATAACTTTATATACAAAACATAAATTTGTATCCCTAGGTAAAGTACATTTCTGTTCGTCAGGGCAGATTAGTGTTTTTTGTTCAAAAAATAAAATACGCAATTTTTTCGACGACTTATCTACTTGACTTTCTTAAGCCTCCTTTTAAAGTCGCGGAATTTTTCATATATCAGCTACCGCTTAGCTTCTTGTTAAACAACTTAATACCATGCAAAAGCAAAAATTGAGAGAATAAAAGCTGTTTATGTTTAAATTTCTCATATGTTAAAAGTTTAACTAATGTCAAAAGGTAATTAAAAAAAGCATTATAAAACAAGAAGTCGGTTTGCTATTACATAAACAAGTTTTATAATTTTAATTATTTAGTCTGGCATCACTGTTAAATAAGTACACATTTTTACAACCCTTGTTTCTTAAAATATAGCCCAAGGCGAATTTATTCTTTGAATTCGCCACAAACTTGTATTCTGTAGAATTGGCTGTAAATAAAAGTGTATGCTGTGTCGGCTTAATTTATATTCTGCAGTTTTATTAGAAAGTTATTTAATTTAAAAAATTAACGCAATGGTTTCCCTGCAAGATATGTCCACATTGCATTCACCTGGGCCGGCGTCAGGATGTGAAAGAACTGGTCGCTTATGTATTCTACCACAACATGAAATACAAGGAAACTCCTATGTGGTAAAATAATTGAAATAAGTGTTAGGATATAAATACAATAAAATATGCATTTATTAGCTTGAATATTATCCTGAAATAAATTTAAGTTGCGACGCTTTCAGTAGCACCTCTATAGCTGGCTCCTCTCTATCAAACAAATGTATTGATTCTTGGCGTAATGTTTTAGTGCCCGTTAATGAAGGTGTCTTTAAACGAATTATACGCACATTTTTTGAAAGTGGCTTTACTGAAGCCTTGAATGTAGCTAGAGACAATCAGACGGGCAACTTAAATCCCATGATTTCTTCGGCAGCCGAATTTACTTTTCGTACTATGGATTTCCTTAAACGTTTAAAGACTAAAATATTTCCTCATATGAAAGAACAAGATGTCGCTAGCATTTCCAAGCATTCCGAAACTAGGTATTAAGAAATTTCTGACTAGTAGGTACCTACCTAGTATAGTTTTTTAATAAAAAATTTATTTGATTGTCAGAGATTGGTTAAGATCATATATACGTTGCATCGTGTGGCATCCAAATTGTTTTAAAATTGCAGTGGCTGGTTTAGATGATATCGTGCGCATATACACCGATGAACCAGCTATAGTACCAGTATTAAAGGTATGTATTTTTCCAAAAACAATATTACATATTTACAAATATAAATAAATTGCTAATACATATTGCCCTACGTTGCGATATCACGCTTTATGCTGATATTCATAATTTTTTTAGTGTTCCGCAGTACCAACACTTACCCTTTTCATTAATCTATTTGTTTTGGTAATAAAATTTGGTAAAATTATAATTATATATAAATTATATGTAACTATGTATATTAAAAGGTTTGTTCGATTACTAGAAGTTTTTAAATTTTTTTTTTCTTACTACTGGATTGTAAGTAGAACATTATTAAATTAAAATAATAAAATAAATATAGTAAAACAAATATCAGAAACCGAAAAAAAAACTTTTAAATTTTAAGCAGAAATTTATTAAAAAAACTAGCCTGTGCACGCAACTTCGTCTTTGTAGTTGTCGGCACGAAAGGTAGACTTTTTTATAGAAATATTCAGGTTGTTATAGGTATATCTGTGTGGCGAATTTCATTTAAATCCGTTTCGTAATTTTTCGCGTGATTGAGTTAAAATATTAAAACATTTATTTATTTATTTAATAACACTGCTCTGCAAAAAATAATTTTTTGTCTTCCCATTTAATAAAACCATGTGGACTGTGCTGAACTCAAATCCGTTGTCGGTTTTTTTCCATCAGATCGGGATTTCTTTTTATGGGCGTGGCAAATTTTTCTCCCTAAATTACTAAGGTACGGAGACTTATTTCCTCCTAACTCGAGAACCAGTCATCCGATTTTCAAAAGTAAAACACCAAAAATGTGTAACAAAATTGTATTTATTTTAGTGGAATAAATTTTTTCTCTCTTATCGGTTTAGAGTTATTTAGAAATTAATGGAGAAAAAAAATTTTTTCGGCCAAATTCGTAATATTTTTCAAATTAAAAATGGAAAGATATAAAGCAAATATTCAACATTTTAAACTTTTTTCTGATACAAAGATCTCAACGCAAAATTTACTTTGGAACTTACATTACAAATATGTTTCTCAAAAGTCAAACCTCTATCTAGCGTTAAACCAAGACAAAGAATTTCCTCAACAAAAGGTATACGTTCTCCTCCAATGGTAATATTCATAAAGTCTACATAATTATCACATCTTCCAAAAGTTATTGCCCTTGTCTTATTAGGATTAAATTTAAGTATATTTAATAATGGCCACTCATTAGATCTTAACAAAGTATAATTTATGCTAGACTCATGACAATCTAAATATTGCCTTTCATTTGATAATAAAAAATTTATGTCATCCGCAAATAATTTTAGATTAATTTTAAGAGAAAATACTTCTACAGACGACGTTGGATGATTTAATTTTATTTTATTATACACTATTGCTTTGACTTGATTCGTCTTCTTAGGTAATTTAACTTCATGTGATTTTTCGTTTAAATCTAAATGTAACAAAAATGTTTTAAAAGATGTTTCTTTTATAAATGCGTATTTAGGTGAGGGGTACATGCACATACAGATCGTTCGTTGGTCATATATAGAAAGGCTCTAACGCAGACAATTGCAACTTTACAGGAGAAGGCAAAAAAGTAATAGAAACTGTATTATTGTAATGTAACTGTTTTTGTAAAATTGCTTGTAAAACTGTTATTTTTGATAATATTGCATTGAATTTTTGTGTCGAAGTGTTTTTGTGTGAAATGTATTGGAATTACTAAAAAAAAAAACTCAATATCGTAAGATATACGTGTTAGGGCCTTTCTTCTTGTGACCATCTATAAGAATGTTAAATATTCTGTACAGATACAAATTTAACTATCAGGCGTTGTCATGATATCCATCTGCTATCGCAAATTATTTGACAATTCGATTTTATGTAACAACGAGAATACAAAAATACAATATTAAACACTAAAGAAATTGTTTGTTGTTTTAAAATCCAATTTCGATAGCAATTGCTTGCAATTAAAACCATGTATAACGTATTTCTTAAAAAAATTGCAGAGTGGTTCACAAAAATGGATAACATCGATGGCCTGGCGTCCCTACAGTTCGGCCGAATTGGCTGTAGGCTGTCAACGTGGAATTTGTCTTTGGACCATGGATAACAATCTAAATATTACACGTTCTACTACGCAGGCTGTCTTCCTAAAAAAGTATGTAATGGGGTTTATAAAAAAAGAACATCATAAATTTCTTCTCAACTAAAACTCTGATCCTTAAAGTCCCAATCATTATCCTATTTCATCGGTTCAGTGGAATCCAGATGGTACACTCTTAGCTTCAGCCTCCATTGGCGATACAGATGTTTTAATATGGAACGTTGATAAAATGCAAAATACGGCTCTTAAGAGAGTAGGACCACCCTGTTCACTCCTGAAATGGTCGCCTGTTGGTTCATGTTTATTCTCCTCAACAGTGGGAAACGTGTTCCGTGTTTGGTCTTGCGACAAAAAATGGCAACCAGAAAGATGGACCATAACAGCTGGAAATATACAATCAGCCAGCTGGTCACCATGTGGTGGTTTCTTATTGTTCGTTACATCCGAAGAGCCTATATTGTATCGTTTACAATTCTTTGAAGAGCAACTGTTTCAAAGTAAGTATTTTTTAGAAACATTGAAGAATTAACTACGGAGCAGTAGAATTTTTTCACTTGTGATTAATTACAACTTGTGAAATAATTTATAAAGATTAAAACTGCTAAAATCAAAACCAAATATTACAAGGCAAGCTACAGGTGAATTTTAGCTAGAGTACCGCTAATAATTTGTATATTGCTGCCTACAATCATGAGAAACTAATGTTTTTTTTTTCGTAACAAATTTTAATAAATTGAAACTTTTGATTTTTAGTTGATTCTGCACCAAAACAAGCTTTGCCCGTAGCTGATTTAACAAAAATTTCAGTAGGTCAGCGGGAAGTTGGTGGACAACCTCAGTGTTTGGCCTGGGATCCAAATGGTCTTTATTTGGCCATTACTTTTAAAGATTCGCCCTGTATTGCGATTTTTTCAACTTGTATAAAAAAATTTAATTTAAGTTTGTCACCTTCTTGTTTTTTAACTGGCATCGGTGATGAGTACCCTTCTTACATTTGCTTCCAAAGTAAAAATCGTAAAAATTCGGACTCGGTTTTAACCATAGGCTGGTCCAGTGGCCGTATACAATATTTTCCCTTTGTTAATATGTAAAATACAAGTTTAAAATTGTTTTTAAATGAAAATGTGTTTTTTTAATTAATTGTATAGTTCCACATTGACTATAAGAATGGGTAAAAAATGTAACACATAAATAAAATTTTTGTTTAATTTTTTATATTTATAACAAATATTTGTTTTCTTTTTATTATCTGAAACGATTATAACATTATTCTTAAGTTTTTTCAAAACAAATATATAAGATTTAATATTTAAGCAAAGTTAATAGATATTTTTTTTGCGTTAATGAACAGTGGGGCACATTGTGGTGTGTTAAGAAGAGTTGGATTTTTTGACAAGTTTCAAACAATATTTAAAAATCACAAAGGGTACATTTTTGTGTATGTTTTTTTCTTTTAAGTTAGAATTAATTAAATAAATGTATGTATGTAGTTTTTAAATTAAGGTGCTTAAAATATTTACGAGATACATATTATACAAAAATAATTAAAGGGAAAACATCACACATACTTGAATTTCACTTACATTACAGCTCTAGTCTTTATAATATAATTCTTTAAATTTTGGCATACATCATCAAGTCTATTTAATAACAATAATATGAAACAAAAACTTTTTGTTTAAATATCTCCAAAGAAATATCCTAATGCTGTGGCCGCTTTTACACGTACAAAATGATTCTCATCTTTAAGCAGTATAGCAATTTTATTACCTACAGCTTCGGCTTGCGTATTACGTTCGGTTAGAAAGTTGTGCAGAATGCCTTGCATATAGAGAGAACATTTGTTTAAATATTATCAACAAACCTTGTATTCTTATCTAAAGACTTGCTTACCAATAACTATAGCAGCACTTCCTCTAACTTCTGGCCATTGGCTACGTAATTTAGGTATACAAGAATCTATAAAATCCTGTATGTGTTCAGGTAATTCCATAGCCTGAAAGATAAAACAAAATGAAATTTCACCAAGTGTTATTGAAATATGTCAAAACATATTTTTAAAGTTTAAAAACTTACAATAACTTTAACAAAATCCAAAACAAAAATATTATAATTCAATTGTCCATGGTCTAATAAATGACGCTGGGCCATGTCATTAATTTTTAGAGAGTGTAACAAACTGCAAACTTTACGTAGAGTACCTTTACATGCCTAAAAATTAAGAAAGTATTTAGACTAGCTGGAAGTACAAAATTTTACATTTGCTCACTCTTATAATTGTGGCTTCACCTTCGCTAAGGTGCAGTAGCAGAGGAAACAGATTCGCTATTAATTGTTCACGTAAGGCTTCATTTGAAGAATTAGGTGACTCTGTGCCGTCTTTAAGGGATAGCTTGGATTGACATAAATCGCCAAAGAGAATAATGGCAGCTTCACGAATTTCCAAAGAATAACTGCCAAAGAAGGGACGTATACGTATGGCCAAAGAAACATGAAAGGATTCAACGCGATCACTGGGAAGATTTTGTAAAATACGGGCTAAACCACGCATACTTTCCAAGGGTATATTTATCAAACAGTCGCTGCAAAAAATAAAATATACAATATTTATTGAATTTTTATTTTGTCGAACTTTTCTGTTTAAACTATTATTTAAATTTTTAATCAGGCTTGAGTTCATATTAATATTCTTTATTTTTACAAAGTCCCGTGAGTTAAATAGATGATATTTACAACCAACATGTAACCACCGATCAGAGAGTGCTGATGATGAAATCGTAGCTGGTTTCGAAAATGCATTCCACTCGGCTAGTGTCGGTAAAAAAATATAATTTTTCAAGATTTATTCTTTCATTTATCACAATTAAAAAAATTCTTTGTAAAAATAAAGAATATTAATATGAACTCAAGCCTGATTAAAAATTTAAATAATAGTTTAAACAGAAAAGTTCGACAAAATAAAAATTCAATTTATATAAACACAGGGCACGGTGCAAAAAAATCATTCATCCACTGTTAGTCAGTCAACATTTCGTTGTATACTGACTTCACAGAAAATAAAACAAATGATTATAAACATTAATTGTTAAAAACAATTATCTGTTCTTATCGCTACCTAACTGGTGGCTAGAGCAGGACAAAAATAGTGATAAATGAAAGATAATAACAAACAAAAAGTAAAAAGGGTTGCTGTTTGGTTAAAATTTCAATCTAACTCATTGTGGTAAAAATATATGAAATAGGAAAAACTAAAAATTAGTTACCGAATTCAATTAACATAAGTCCCGTGAGTTAAATAGATGATATTTACAACCAACATGTAACCACCGATCAGAGTGCTGATGATGAAATCGTAGCTGGTTTCGAAAATGCATTCCACTCGGCTAGTGTCGGTAAAAAAAAAAAATATAATTTTTCAAGATTTATTCTTTCATTTATCACAATTAAAAAAATTCTTTGTAAAAATAAAGAATATTAATATGAACTCAAGCCTGATTAAAAATTTAAATAATAGTTTAAACAGAAAAGTTCGACAAAATAAAAATTCAATTTATATAAACACAGGGCACGGTGCAAAAAAATCATTCATCCACTGTTAGTCAGTCAACATTTCGTTGTATACTGACTTCACAGAAAATAAAACAAATGATTATAAACATTAATTGTTAAAAACAATTATCTGTTCTTATCGCTACCTAACTGGTGGCTAGAGCAGGACAAAAATAGTGATAAATGAAAGATAATAACAAACAAAAAGTAAAAAGGGTTGCTGTTTGGTTAAAATTTCAATCTAACTCATTGTGGTAAAAATATATGAAATAGGAAAAACTAAAAATTAGTTACCGAATTCAATTAACATAAGTCCCGTGAGTTAAATAGATGATATTTACAACCAACATGTAACCACCGATCAGAGAGTGCTGATGATGAAATCGTAGCTGGTTTCGAAAATGCATTCCACTCGGCTAGTGTCGGTAAAAAAATATAATTTTTCAAGATTTATTCTTTCATTTATCACAATTAAAAAAATTCTTTGTAAAAATAAAGAATATTAATATGAACTCAAGCCTGATTAAAAATTTAAATAATAGTTTAAACAGAAAAGTTCGACAAAATAAAAATTCAATTTATATAAACACAGGGCACGGTGCAAAAAAATCATTCATCCACTGTTAGTCAGTCAACATTTCGTTGTATACTGACTTCACAGAAAATAAAACAAATGATTATAAACATTAATTGTTAAAAACAATTATCTGTTCTTATCGCTACCTAACTGGTGGCTAGAGCAGGACAAAAATAGTGATAAATGAAAGATAATAACAAACAAAAAGTAAAAAGGGTTGCTGTTTGGTTAAAATTTCAATCTAACTCATTGTGGTAAAAATATATGAAATAGGAAAAACTAAAAATTAGTTACCGAATTCAATTAACATAAGTCCCGTGAGTTAAATAGATGATATTTACAACCAACATGTAACCACCGATCAGAGTGCTGATGATGAAATCGTAGCTGGTTTCGAAAATGCATTCCACTCGGCTAGTGTCGGTAAAAAAAAAAAATATAATTTTTCAAGATTTATTCTTTCATTTATCACAATTAAAAAAATTCTTTGTAAAAATAAAGAATATTAATATGAACTCAAGCCTGATTAAAAATTTAAATAATAGTTTAAACAGAAAAGTTCGACAAAATAAAAATTCAATTTATATAAACACAGGGCACGGTGCAAAAAAATCATTCATCCACTGTTAGTCAGTCAACATTTCGTTGTATACTGACTTCACAGAAAATAAAACAAATGATTATAAACATTAATTGTTAAAAACAATTATCTGTTCTTATCGCTACCTAACTGGTGGCTAGAGCAGGACAAAAATAGTGATAAATGAAAGATAATAACAAACAAAAAGTAAAAAGGGTTGCTGTTTGGTTAAAATTTCAATCTAACTCATTGTGGTAAAAATATATGAAATAGGAAAAACTAAAAATTAGTTACCGAATTCAATTAACATAAGTCCCGTGAGTTAAATAGATGATATTTACAACCAACATGTAACCACCGATCAGAGAGTGCTGATGATGAAATCGTAGCTGGTTTCGAAAATGCATTCCACTCGGCTAGTGTCGGTAAAAAAATATAATTTTTCAAGATTTATTCTTTCATTTATCACAATTAAAAAAATTCTTTGTAAAAATAAAGAATATTAATATGAACTCAAGCCTGATTAAAAATTTAAATAATAGTTTAAACAGAAAAGTTCGACAAAATAAAAATTCAA
Organism: Phyto melanocephala; assembly: GCA_941918925.1. Classification (NCBI taxonomy): domain Eukaryota; kingdom Metazoa; phylum Arthropoda; class Insecta; order Diptera; family Rhinophoridae; genus Phyto; species Phyto melanocephala. The sequence goes on along the minus strand of OW799234.1, from coordinate 60,571,712 downwards.
TTTATATAAACACAGGGCACGGTGCAAAAAAATCATTCATCCACTGTTAGTCAGTCAACATTTCGTTGTATACTGACTTCACAGAAAATAAAACAAATGATTATAAACATTAATTGTTAAAAACAATTATCTGTTCTTATCGCTACCTAACTGGTGGCTAGAGCAGGACAAAAATAGTGATAAATGAAAGATAATAACAAACAAAAAGTAAAAAGGGTTGCTGTTTGGTTAAAATTTCAATCTAACTCATTGTGGTAAAAATATATGAAATAGGAAAAACTAAAAATTAGTTACCGAATTCAATTAACATAAGTCCCGTGAGTTAAATAGATGATATTTACAACCAACATGTAACCACCGATCAGAGTGCTGATGATGAAATCGTAGCTGGTTTCGAAAATGCATTCCACTCGGCTAGTGTCGGTAAAAAAAAAAAATATAATTTTTCAAGATTTATTCTTTCATTTATCACAATTAAAAAAATTCTTTGTAAAAATAAAGAATATTAATATGAACTCAAGCCTGATTAAAAATTTAAATAATAGTTTAAACAGAAAAGTTCGACAAAATAAAAATTCAATTTATATAAACACAGGGCACGGTGCAAAAAAATCATTCATCCACTGTTAGTCAGTCAACATTTCGTTGTATACTGACTTCACAGAAAATAAAACAAATGATTATAAACATTAATTGTTAAAAACAATTATCTGTTCTTATCGCTACCTAACTGGTGGCTAGAGCAGGACAAAAATAGTGATAAATGAAAGATAATAACAAACAAAAAGTAAAAAGGGTTGCTGTTTGGTTAAAATTTCAATCTAACTCATTGTGGTAAAAATATATGAAATAGGAAAAACTAAAAATTAGTTACCGAATTCAATTAACATAAGTCCCGTGAGTTAAATAGATGATATTTACAACCAACATGTAACCACCGATCAGAGAGTGCTGATGATGAAATCGTAGCTGGTTTCGAAAATGCATTCCACTCGGCTAGTGTCGGTAAAAAAATATAATTTTTCAAGATTTATTCTTTCATTTATCACAATTAAAAAAATTCTTTGTAAAAATAAAGAATATTAATATGAACTCAAGCCTGATTAAAAATTTAAATAATAGTTTATACAATATTTATATATTTTTTATTTTCAAATTAAATACGTACCTTACTGTATCGTCAATGCCCTTAAGTAATGCCGTTATGGCGGCCTCATCATACTTATCAATATCCTCTTCTGGCAATTGACCTACATAACCCATACCTTGAATACTTAAACCCCGCACAACTGCATTTGGATCACTTAGAGCCGATGACAAATGATTCATTATGACCGAAGACACCTCACCACTTGGTTTAAGTGGCACCAAACGAGAAAACAAACCTACTGCGGCAACACGTTGACCATCATAGGGTGATGCTACATATTTACTTAGAGTCTTCACAACATGTTTCATTTGATTCGAATTTATACCAATTTGATTCGATAGACCTATTGCCATCGGTGTAAGGAGTTCAATAAAATGTTTGAGATCTGTACTTGACGCTAAATGAGTGTGCACTGTAAGTACGGTGGAAATTTGTTCCATTTCTAAACTGTCTAAAAACTGTTGGAATGTTTCCAAAATTATTTGACAAGGATTCAATTTGATTGTTTCTTTATTGGGTACAAAACCGAATTTAGTTTTGGTAACTGAACCTAAAGAGGGTGAATTGCTGCGAACGCCTGTATTCATGGGAGCTGCTAAATTTGTATAGGAAGCCATAGAGGTTAAAAGCATGGTAAATAATTCAGGAAATTTAAGTTTTAGTTGCTGTAAAAATTAAAAACATTTTGATTAAGTTTAAGTAAGTAGTAGTTGTGTTAGTCTGTTATACCTCTTTTGTTTCATTGCACGGTGTCATCTTATGGAGGGCACAAAATATTGCAAATGGCTGAACACTAGCAATTTTCTGTCTCTCCACACATGGCTCATTTGATTCGTATAAACACGAGGAGGAAAGTATTTGTAGAAAGTATTCTAGTAATATATTGGTCAACTCGCAATCAGCACATACCAAATGCCAATATTCTACAATATTTCTGCAGTCAAAAATATATTTGAAAAATATTAGTTTATTGTTATAATATTTACTTAATCACTACTTACTCTTCAAATGGTAATTGCTGTGCCAACATTTCACACGAAACCAACTTGGGATGATGTTTAGTCAAAGCCACTAGAGCTTTAAGTACGCCAGATTTTGCTCGATTTACATCACATGCATGAATGGCCTATTATTTTTAAATTATATTATAGTCTTAAGTTTATCATCTTATATTGCATTTAATTTTAAAATTTTTGGTATAAAACTAAAAACCTAGTTCCATGTTTCAAAAGTTATTGACTATGCCAACTGTTTTAGATGTTATTTTGAATATTGGTCTAAATTTTTAAAAACATAAATTTTCTTTCTAATATTGTTAGTCGGGCTTTCAGAAGATTATTATAATCGCTGAAACTATATACACCTAGACTATTAGATATCGATTAGCTAATTTGATGACATCTTTTTAGTTATGGCCTCGAGTGTTTTCTTTCTTATTATTGGGCATACACTTTAATATGAAAACTCTTTTCAAATTTCGGAAATATAAATTGCGGTGTTCCATACGATTCCATTTTGGCACCCCACGTTTTTAGCAATTTTTATGTATAATTTTCTTATTCAACTGGCGTGATATATGCGGAAGATTCTCCTAAATTCTCATAGTAATAGGGGATCTATTAATGTTTTCTTCAAATTCAAATTTTTACGCAATATTACGATGATTTTCTTATACGGTTTTCCAGTATGGTTTTCTGTACCTTCCGTAATCAAAGAAATGGATATATTTCAACGAATAATTTTAAGATATTCACCCTTATTCTGCGTTTCGATTCGGAACGAAATTTTCTAATCTTGGCAACTTTGATATTCTGTGTTCCATTTTGTTTTATTTCGATTTGTTTCTTCGATTGTATGTATTCTGCGTTACGGTCGTAGCTACGTTAAATTGTGTATGTACTAACTATTCTTGGTAGTATTTTAAAAAAGTTAAAAATTAAAACAAATGTAAGTATAAAATTCAATAAACTTATTCAGTAAATTTTTATATTTAATTATTTTAGCCTAAGGTCATGCAACTTTTAATTTTTTAAACATTTTTTGTTTAATTGAAATTTTAAACTTTTATTTAATTTAATATATGAATGTAATCTTGTTTTGCCTGCGTCTTTTCCTCCTTAGTCTGGTCAAATTTTATCCACTGCGAGCACAGCTTTGTCTGCATTATATCAAGAAAAAATGATAATGAATCTGACACTGTGGATTCAGCCATCCCAACGTTGCAATTAGCAGCCACTCTGTGTTGGTAGCTTCCTTCAGCAAAAAATCAGTTATAACTCGGTTAAGCGGTGCGTGCGTTGTTTTTCTCTTCTAACAACAGCGCCGCTGCTATCGACTCTATTTTGTTTAAACAAGGGAATTTTTTGTTTCGCAACGGAAAAACAATTAAACTAATATTTTAATTACGAATACCTCTTACTCTTATACATACATATGTATGTATGTTCCGACACTTTTTCTTTTCCTCTTAGCCTATGTTTTATTTAATTATTGTTTTCCCTATTTTTATTTTATTTATTCATTTTTTGTTTGTTTTTCGTTCGAGAACTCACAAATTTGTACGAATTTGTACAAATTTTTACTGCATTTTACGAAATTGCGTTCGTTTACACAAATTTGTAGTAAATGAGAGCACAAATAGAGAGCGAAAAGTGACAGTTCTTGACTAAGTATTTGCAAATTTTTACTACATATGATTCAAAAGGTAAGTAAGCAAACAAAAAGTATACAATTTGTGAAAAAATATTAAAAAAGGAAAATCCCAACAAAAGTGCAAAATAATTGTTTGAACACAATGGGCCAATTCAAAGTAGACTCTCATATTGTACTATGTCATATAATTCATATTAATATGACTAGTGACTTTGAACACCTTTTGTTAACAAATTACGTATTTAATACAAGAAAGAAGACAAAGAGATGACGCTGTTAAAAATTGTATGTATACAGGAAAGAAGAAAATAGAAAATATTCTCTCTGAGAGGTGAGAAGCGAAGAAATTCTCTCTGAGAGACAGTATGGTTAAAAGTATAACATAAACAATTTCTTATACATAGGAAACAAATGTGTAAAGTCATATTATTTTTTTTGTGTGGAAATTACTAAGAAAAATTTTATGCATGCATAAAATAATATGAAATAGCACAAATATGACTGATATGTAACCACTTTGAATTGGCCCAATATTTATTTGCCATCAGCTGTTGCTTCAATCTTACGAATTTTTACAAATGTCTGTTCGAGTACTTTTTTGGAAAAATTCTCTTTTTGAGAGTAAAATTTTCAATTTACTAAATAATTACTCATTTACTACAAAGTGCAGTAAAAGTACTCGAACGAACCTTATTTCTATTTCACACACTTCACAGAAGAGAAGCTACTCTGTTCTTCTTCTTTTTCTTTCGACTCAGTTTTTCATCAGAATAACTTTTTTCGATCCGAGCGTAACTTAATGCGGGAACGTAATCGAAACGCAGAATAACGGTGATTGTATTTAGAAAAACTCTAAATACCTTAATAAACGTTATTCTAATTCGTTTATATATTGTTATTCGAAAATTATGGTGATAGTTTTTTGTTTGCGATTTAAAAAAAAAATTTAAACAGTCATTGTTTGCATATAAATTATAATATTGACGAAATTTTTAATGAAAAGAGGTCTTTCAGTTAGCATAATACTAACTACATTTCACCTATTGGTTTTTTTAAATGAAGAAACTCTTAATTTTGATTAAAATACTAATTTAAGTCATTGTTTTTTTATGAAAAGTACACCTTGTGCTTACAGAGATTAGCACCTATTTGTTTATGTTTGGTTTGGTTTTATTTATTATTATTTTTTTAATTTAGATTTAAGTTTATTATAAGAGTTTTCCCCTTTAAATATGTTAGCCTCGAAAGCAAGGGCATCATAAATTCTGTGGCAAAAAGAAATAACTGCTTAAGTGGAGATAAGTTTAAATTGAGATACTCACACCATTGCAATCCCGGAATTTACAAAATATGAATTTTAAAGCATGGTACTTGAAAAACAAAATTTATTGTTAATTCAGACAATAAATTATGGTCTTTGTTTTTTTTGTTGTTTTTGATATGGTTTTAAATTATTTGTATCGTTAAAAGAGAAGGCCCAATAAAAAATATAAAAATTCTTCGAATAAACGTATTAATTTGGCATATTGATTTATTGTTATAAAGTTTCTATCTAAACCAGGTCCAGCCGCAAATATAGAATTTGTTTATAATTTGGCTGGCTGTATTGCTTTCGTCACGTCCGAAACTAAAAGTATACCATACAAATATGAAAATTGGTCAAGTAGTTTTCAAATTAAAAAGGAAAAACGTTTGGAGTAAACCTTCGAATTTAAAGTATTTTTGTGGGAGAATTTCGAAAAAAAATTTCATGAAATATGATATATCTAGTGTAAAAACGAAAAGGAAAATTGTTTTCCTCAATATTAAGTGCATATGGGCTGCGAGTTAAGAAAACTGCTCTTCTTTTAAGGACAAGAACGAATCAAGTCAATTTAGAATACCCTGTTTTTAAGCGAAATGTTTCATTAAGAGATTTCTGCATTGATCGAAACAAATAGTACTCAGATGGCGTAAGGACTCTTGGATGAATTCTGCTGCTCGCAAACGTTTGAAAAATTGCTTCATGGGCAATGCTTTTAATACTTAGTACATATTAAATTTTTTCTGGCGTGCCTGGGCGATCTTTGTCTTATTATTATCTATTCTTTTCACATTAAAGAAGTTAAGCGAAACTTTAAAAGAAAAAACGCGTTCAAAAATACGCCATTTGTTGTTAATTCGGCATTTTTAATATATTTGTATTAAATTATTCCACAGAACCACCTAGAGGGTCCAAAAATATATTATTTGTTAGTAATTAAACTACCGCGCGACTTCTTGCCTTAAAAAAGGACGTACACACGAATATATTCTTGTTTAAGTAAACGTAAGCCATATTTAGTGTTGATAAGTCTGCTAGGGCCGTTCAAAACCGTTCTGTGAAACTGTAAAATGAAAAGTTTTTGTTCAGCAAAAGATATGGTGGTAACATATGATATAGCAAACTACAATCTTACAGCTTTACAGAACGAGAATTGAGTCCCTGATTATTTTTTCAATTACTTACATATTTTAAATTTAAGCTGTCTAAAGAAAAAAAAAAAGAAATTTAATTTAATTTTTTAGAACTTACCGCTAAACTTTCCTTGACTAAATCTGGTATAGCATGAAATAATTCGGAACCCTTATGTTGAATAAAAAATTTTAAAACCACCGAAGCGCCAATAGCGGAACTCTGTTCAGGATCTTTTAGACTGAGCAACAAAGTTTTACTAAAAATAAAATAATATTGTTATGACAACAAAATTCAAAATTAATTTATCGCAAGTCATTTCTTATTCTGGCTCATGTTCATTTAATTTATTTTTTTAACTTCTTAAAACAAGGCATAGCCATAAGGTATATGCATCGCGACAACAAATACAACAATAAAAAACACATGTATTTTGTTTTTGTATATATGCCGGCATATGTCACACAATTTTTTTATTTTCTTCTTTAATTTGAATAATTCTTAAAAAACTTTAAAGCGAAAACTTTTTATTCATGGTTTTGTTTTTTTAAACTTTTAAACCAACTGAAATTGCGAATTATTTATTGTACAATAAAATTAAAAAAATTAAGTTTGACAACTGCAGGCAAGACTTTTAAAAAAGTTGGTAACGCTCAAGGCGAATACATACAGGTGAATACAATCAGCTGATTGGATACGAGTACCTTATGGATATGCCTTGTTCTAAATTAAATTGTAGTCATTCTAAGAATATTCATTAATTTATTTTTTAACTTCTTAAAACATTTTCTAAATCAAATTGTAGTCATTTTAAGAATATAAAGATCGAATAAATATTAATTTATATTTGTAACAAACCATGTGTCACAGTGTTTATGACATTCGGGTTCATCATCAATTTAGGATTTCAACAATTCCAGCCAAAGAATGAATATACAAAGCATAACAAAAATGTATTAAGAACATTAACATGTGGAAAAATGTTATTTGATAGGAAAAGAAAGAAAAATTTGGAAATAAATGCTATGATTCCCTAATTCTAATTTCATTAAATTGTAACATAAATAGTAGTGTACCGATAAAGATTGCTGATGATGAAATCGTAACTGGTTTCGAAAATGCATTCCATCGGCTAATATCGGAATAGTTTTTCAAGATTCTTGAATGATTACAATTTAATTTAATTTAGAAAATGGTTTAGGAAGTTAAAGAATATACCAAAAGAACTTGAGCCAGAATAAAAGTAAGATAATTTACGGTAACTTTGAAATATAAAATTAGAATAAATATTAGTTTATAATTGTAATAAAATTAAATAAAATATGAGTAAGTATATACTATATAATTTTCGCATATTATTTCCCATAAAATCTTACCAAAATTGTAAATACTGAAAGTTAGAAATACGTATAGCAATAATTTTTGCAATCTCGCCAGCAAGATTATAAATTTGTTTCGGATCATCGGTTATAATTTCATCTTTCACCACTTCGATTTCTTTTATCCAATCCGTAGAACTGTCGGCAATAGTAAGAGTTTCGTAAATGCAGGCAATTTCTAGAGTTTTTTGCAAAATATCTACAGACACTTGACGTACCGTACCATTTGAGTCTATGCAACGTGGAACAATTTTGCCTAACATTTGACCTGTTTGATTAAACTTCGAAGGCGCCTCGCAACCAATTTTCATCGACTTGATATAGACCTCCAATGTGTTGTTGTAAACATGACTGGCACAAATACGAACCTCCGAATTTTTATCTCGTATCCATGTTTCGAGTATAGATATAATCAAGTCTAGCGTAGCAGGAGATGGATCCTGTTCGATTATAACTTTTACCAGTAAATTGAGTTCGGGCAACGATTCATTTAGATATTTGGCTAGAAAACTATTACGCTCGTCTTCCTCCTGGGATTCGAATTTCATTTTTAAATTTTGGGCACATGAGAAAAAGTTCTTGCAGGCTATTTCGAATATTACGCCACCATCCACCGATTCAGTGGCCTCCTCGTCACCTATACATATGAAGTCAGTACCCAACTTTAAAATAGTCGGCAACAGTGGTAAATCATCAAAGGGATGTTCTATCGGTATACTGAAAACAGCTTCCATTATTTGTTTGCGGTATTTTAAAGGAGATGGCATTTTTTCTTTTGCATTTATCATTTGATTACAAATGCTTAGTAAGGTTTTCAAAATGGCCGACATTACACACTGATCTTTAGTATTGGTTAGTTGTAATATCAAAAAATTCAAAATAGTATCATCCAAATTGGCCAAAGACTGCAAAGGATCGGCTTCTTCCATTATATGACCGAATGCTTTTATCACCAAAAGATTAGTCTTGAAGTTTTCTAATTCTTTGTGAGTGTCTTTAATAAAATGTAGATTAGAAAAGAATCCGGTTGAATGTTTTCTGCCACCTATGTGGGCCAATTCAGCCAGTTTCTTTATTAAGATTTGAAGATGTTTACGTGAAATGTAACCTAAAGCCAAAGCACAAGGTATTATTTTTGTCTCATATTCAGCATGCTTTGTATGTTTGTCTAGCTTTTCTTGGCGAGCAGAATTAATTATCAAATCGATTTTAGCACTGACAATTTGGTTATCGTTGACATGACATAATGTCAAAGCTAAGGCCTTAATAAGCATTCCTCTCTCTGCATTCAATGTAGGTATAACGAATTCATTGTGCGGTAATACCAAAGGATAAATGTTCATTTGCTCCGACATTTTATTGGCCAATCTTTCGGAAAAATATTCATCGTGCTTGCTAAGGAATTCATTCGTTTCGGTGATAAACAAAGTCAACTTATTAAAGTACAAACTCTCTTTATTAATGTTTAATAGTAAATCTGAAATACTCTTATCCCATAACTTGGCTAGCTCAGGATTTATGTGGGGATAGTAATATTTGAGAAACGATAAAATATTGGTGGCTCTTTTAATACAATGATAGTTACCCAACAGTGCTATGCATCTAGCAAATATTATTTCCGAGGACGGTACCACAATTTTACCACTTTTAGCAAAGCTGGGAGCCGGAGATTTCACAGCACTCTCTTCTGTACCTACTGTACCACCCTCTTTCTTCTCTGTGTCCTCTTCTTCAGGTGCCACTTCAAATTCTATATTTGGCGATTTAGCAAATAGGCTAGACAAACATTTAGCTAGATTAGAGCATATGTCGGTGTAGTCCAACAAAACATAGTAATTCAGGAGTTCCCTTTTCAACAATTCATCCATGGTGCCCACGGTGGAGGCCAACATAAATAATGAATTCTCGCAAGAAAGCACGAAATTTGCATGTTCGTCCAAGGAGCCGTATTCCTGATTGACTTTGGTAAATTTACAACTGTAGCGCACTATGAACCACACGAATTCCTTTTCTTTAACCAAAGACTTTTGTGCCAAAGCCACTATACACTTCAACAAAGTCAATTTCATTTTAATACTCCTTTCGCTTGTAATCATTTGCTTTAGACATTCCAAAAAAGATTGAAGTTTATTTTCAATATTCACAGTAGATGTATTGAGTAAGTGTGTCAAAATCAGTAAACTTTTAATACGTTCCCGTTCGCTATTGTTTCTTAAATGCATTAACAACGTATCCATTATTTTTGTAGCATAGACGCCGGATAACAAATGAAAACATCTTAAAACCTCATAATGGCCCTTTACGGTTTGGGGCTTTTCATAGTCCGGATAAACGCATACCAAATCGAAAAGATTGGATATTAATTGTTCTGACACCAAATCTAATACTGAGGGTTGTAAAGAGATGTTAGTTTTCAGTACGGCTGATAAAAATTGTGTAACCGAATTCCTTTCTATCGAACGTCGGTATAAATTTAATATTTGTGGTATAAGACGTGGTGTACGATCTTGAATTTTGTCGGCCGGCAGCAAAGGAAACATTGAGGAGAGTGCTTGTAAAATTTCTACGCAAACTTTCGGTTCTCGCGACTGTAGCCATTGATTAAAGAGAACATCGTATGCTACCGAAATTTCGGTAGAACAATTTAATAAAGCTTCTACTTCTGCGGCAGTTGGTGATATAACTTCATTATCTTCATCTATCGTAGGAGAAGCAACAGCTGCATTAGCCGACGAATGTTCCAAAAGGGCTTCACTAAAGCGGCCAATAACTAAAAAAAAAAAAAAAAATACAAGTAAAAGGCAAAAAATTAGCATCTAATAGTTTTTTCTTGCTGATTGTACACACCATACGCATGTGCTTGCTTAACATGATCCAATTTAATGCCATTCATACTGGGTAGTGTCGAAGACAATATCGGTTTTATAAACGGTACAACACCGGGTATATTTGTCGAAGCTAAAGTGCCTAAACATTGCATTACCATAAAATGTGCCACCGTGCCCTCCTTGGTATGACCCATTAGGGCTTCCATAACCATCTTACAGTCGTTACCCCGACCAATAGCCACTAAAATTGCTAAAGCCTGATTTTGTATATTTGGTACATGCTCTGAGGAGCGTGTTAATTCCTCTAAAGCCATACTAATAATCTTTTTATGTGCCTCCGATGGTATTGACAAATCAGAACTTACGACCTTTTCAATGGCTCTGGAATGGAGGTAAAAATAATGAACGTAAAACAAGTATAATGCAAATAAATTACATTTGTGCTAACATACTTAAGAATGATAGCTGTAGTCTGTTCTGACATTTTGGGATGTTTTTCTTTATACTCTATTATAATATCTGTAGCTCTTAGGGGATGTGTTTCAAAAATTTTAACCAAGGCCGATTGTATGGCCATGCGTACCGTTTCATCTTTATCCAATAAGCCATCCAACAAATTGTGTAGAACTCCTAAAAAAAATAAAAAAAATTTCTTTTAAATTATAAAAAAAAACGCAGCTTTCGAAATATTTGATAAATGGTTTTATTATCTCTAAGGTACTTAATGTGAGCGATGTTCGATCTTCGAATGTGGTCGAAAGATCCGATCGATAAGTTTTTTATTTACAAAAAAAAAAAAGGTCGAAAACAGAATTCTGTTCAAAATTTCATAAAGAATTCCATAGCTAGTGAGGACTAAATTACTCCCAAAAAAATAATTTCAAGTATAGAAAAAAACGAAAATAGTAAGTACTTAGACTTAGGACAATGCGAAATGAGTGAAGTAATGTCGTAATTTTGTTGTTTTCCACAAAATATCAACACGATACCGCTACTTATAATTAATTTATTAATTTTAAATAGATTCGTTTTTCAACTCAATTTCTAAAACATATCTACCCATTAGCTTTTGGTAATAAAAATGAGCAAAATTACCCCATTGACAACACTAAGATACAAATTTTTAATTAAATCAACAAAATATATTTACTTGTTTTTAAAGATTTAAACAAGTATTGTTAGTTAAATTTCATTATGATTTAATAATAAAACAAAACCAGTATATTCGGCTATACCGAATTTTATATATCCTTCACAGTTTGCACCATTATGTAATGACCATGACTGACAATTATATGGTGCAACTGTGACCAAAACTTATTTAGAAAATCGATAATTTTTGATAGCCTTTTCAGTAACTGACCCATTGAACCAAAGTTTTCCGCAAATGTTTTCAATGGTACGTATTTCATATACATATACGTAACAAACTTTGCGAGAAGTTCCACAGAAGCTGTAAAATCCAATTTTGTTTGAGTAAAACAGAGGCAATCGTGTCCTTTCGCTCATATCTTACATATCTACATAACTAAAAAGCTTATCCGATATATGTATTGATACCATATGTGACAGCGCATAGAGAAAGGAACCTAAGGGTAAACAAAACAATTTTCACTTTTTTTTTTGTTTTTTTGTATGTGGAAAACATCTGAGCATCGAATGAGACTGATCCCATGCCCCAAAAGTGTTTCCTCCCAGAGATTTGCGCTTTTTATAAAAGTGAAGTCGACGATACTAAGCGCAAATAGAAAGAGACCTAACGGTAAAATTTATTTATTTTCATTTTTCCCCTACTAAATTAACAAAATAACTTGATTTTACGAAACTACAAAAAATTCATTTTTTTTCTTATGAACAATTTAAAAAAATAGAAAAATCATTTAATCTTTAAAATGGCTCTCCTGAACAAAACCTGATTTTACCCTTAGGTCCCCTTCTCTATACGCTGTCACATATGTAAGTCTGAATTATACGTAGGGGCTTTAAAAAGTTGATTTTAGCAAACACATGGATGAACTTAGCCGATTCCGATTCCTCTATCTATAAGGATCAGAATATTAATACTTTTTAGGTTCTAAAATAAATATTATAAAAACTGAAAAACAATTCTGTTCAGTCCTAGATTACTTATACAGTTTGAGGCATACTAATTCATAAGGTAGTCCTAATTCGTCAGCTGATGATTTATTTTATCCCTTTCTATACCCTTTATAGAAAGTGTAAGGGTATATAAAGGTTTGTCATTCCTTAAGAGATTTCTACAATATTCATTTTCGACATCATAAAGTATATATTTTCTGAAAGCTTTCTGTGTGTATCAAATATATCAGAAATATTCGAGAGCAGGTCGGTATTGAAAATTAGAACAATTGCCCGATGACTTTCTAAGATATTAGCAAATAAACATGACTGCCTCTGTTTTTTCTCTGATTTTTACCACAAAAATATTCAGCCATAGAATAACTTATAGACCCGTTTGTGACATTTGTAGATATAATACGCCTCTAAAGATATTCGTGAGAAATTTTGGACAAATCGGTCACTAATCAACAAGTTATTAACCAAAAGTTATTTGGAAAAAATTATATTTTTTTTCAAGCTCCTAAATAACTTTCGATACTAAATTGTAAGCCGTGCTCTGAAAAGTTATTTCTGAAAAAAAACTAACAGATATGTTTGAAACTGACTGAGATATAAACACCAAAAACAACTGCTTCGGCGTTTTTCCTAAAAGTTTACAAACGAAAATCAAGCTTTTCAGTTTCTTTACAACCGACAGAGCCAATATGGGTATCAAATGAAAGGACTTGACTAGCGTAAAATAATACATAATATAAAAATAATTATATTTAAAAATATTCCCTCTTGATCACTTACAATTATAGTATCAAATGAAAGGGCTGGAACAGTAGAATACAGTCAACTATAAAAAAAGTATAAAAAAAGCTAAAACCAAAAAAAAATTCTGGGGGGTGTGGGGTTTGCAAAATCTTAAACTGAGATAATTTTATATGTAATAATTCTTAATTGGAGGTGGTCAAAAATGGAACCCCTGTTGTTCTGACAATGATCACTTTTATCAAGACATATTCATGCAGGTATACGCAGTTATTATTTAGTTTAATACAATTTTATTAAAAAAGGACAACAACAAATTAAATGCATTTATTTTGAAGAATTTATAAATTAATTGTTTAATATCAAAACAAAACTCTTATTTTCCATCCATGCATAAATAGATGAAATCAAGGCGAACTCAAAAAAAATTTTGGCACTGCGCTTCTCTATCAGCTGTCAGGAAATGACTGCCTTGTGAATGAACCTGGCTTTTTATTTTATTTTCAGCTTTTGATTTCGACATACATACATACATACATATGTACATATATTTTAATTTACAACTAGCTAATACCCGGTGTGCTTCGCCACCCCCATCGTAATGAAATAAAAATTTTATAGTTCAAAAATATATTTATTTTGCAAGTGCCACGCCTACTATTACTAAATCAACCATTTCTTAAACAAATAATCATATAGACGTCAAAGTGTCTCTTGCAAAATTTGGGTACTCTAACTATTATCGCTTCCCAGATATACAAATTTTTGTATTTAATTCATATGACAGGTGCCACGCCCACTATTACTAAAGCATCCATTTCTTATCAAAATAGTCATATAGATGTCAAAGCTTCTCGTGCAAAATTTGGGTACTCTAATAGTTATCGCTTCCCGAATATACGAATTTTAGTATTCAATTGCTATGAGAGCTGCCACTCACACTATTTCTAATGTACCCATTTTTTCCAGAAATGTTTATTTGGGTGTCAAAGTTGCTCTTGCAAAATTTTAGTACTCTAATCGATATCGTTTTCCAAATATACGAAATCTAGTATTTGATTCATGTGGCCACGCCTACTATTGAAAGTCCGCCCATTTTTTACCCAAATGTTCGTGTGGATGTCAAAGTTTACCGTACTTAATTTGAAGACTCTAGCTGCATTAACTTTCTTATTATTATTCTTTAATAGAGCGTGGCACCCCGCCCACTTACAATTTCAAACCAAAGTATAGCCTATAGTTCCTTCCAGACATACAGAAAGATTCTATGAAATTTTCAAGGAAATCGGGCCAGCCGTTTAACCGTCTATAAAGCACAAACAAACATACAAACACATTAATTTTTATATATATAGATTTATCGAAAGTTATTAAGCTTCAAAGGGACACAAAATCGTTTTTTTTTTGCATTTCCATACAAACTCAAAATTACGTTAGATCTTCAAATGTAAATATTTACTAATTCCAAGACGTTAAGTTTTTGCGACAACGCAAATCTGGGGGCTAGAAAAGTGACACGCCTTTACAAAAAAAAAAAACGAGTTTGGTAACTTACATATAAATCATATGTACAAGTGTGCAACATGTTTTGGAATCATTCCGAGTTAAATTTTTTTTTTAATAGTCGGTGGGTTATAAAATAATAACCTAATGAGATTCGGAATTCAGCTAAATTTAAGTTTCTTGTTTTACCCTCTCACAGCACCTCTAAAGTATAGGCATATCTATGTGTATAAAATATCTATAAAGCCTTATCAAAAAATATTTTAATTTCACAATACATGTGTACTTATTTACAAAATCTTTTTAAAATTTAACAATAATACCAACCAACAAGACGAAAATAAAATATTAATAACAACAATTCCATTATTATAAATATGTATGTACCTAGATAGATAATAACTGTATGTATACATGTGTATTTTTAAAAATATCTTTTTTTTTGCATTAAATATAAATAGTTGTTGTTAGTGTTGTCTACTAGTGATGTAACGATTTACAATTTTTAAGTATTCGTGAAGGTGGATGCAAATATCTGCTGCCGATATTCGCGAATACACACATTTTTATTATTTCATTTATTATTTATTTGTACGAAAAATTTAATTATTTTCATAGATATTTGCTAAATAAAATAAAAAGACAACTTTGTTAATAATTAATGTTTCTGTTTTTTTAATATTTTTGTTTTTAAGCACAGTAGGAATCCTATTAGTGATAAATTTAGTATTTTAAAGACATGTTTAATTATGAATATTATGTTTAGTAAATTTACTAAAATCTTGTATTGTAATTGTTTTCATTGAATGCACTACAATGTATAGGGATGTCTAACCAAAATGTGCAATGTTAATTGTAAATAAAACAAAAAGTTTTTCGAAAATTATCTTAATATTTTTATGGTAGAGGATCTATGACAATTATGTGTGGTTATGGTTCAACTTTGGGCACGGCAAAAAGTCAAGATAGACGCCTCTTTTGACACACTTTCGCAAACAGCAATGTTTTCCGCATAAACGAAATGTGCGAGCATGCTCAGGTAGTTTCACATTTCCTACAGACACATTTGCTAAAATTTTTTGCAATTTGCACAATTCTCCCGATTGGGAACACATTTGGTCGCTTATACTTAGCAAACAAATTACACGAACGCGAAATGTGCACGAAATGTATTTTGATTTGAGCGCCAATTTACGTAAAAGACTTAAACAATCTTAATGCACTGTTCTTTATGGTTGGATTTTTTTTAAAAACAGAAAAAAAGAAATGTCAAATTAAGTTGGGAAAAAATTTGATGTTAAGGTATGACACACAATAAACATTGTGCATATTGGTTGAATCGCCTTTATTAGCCGAAATAAATCTTTAAAGCATTTCGTAACAAAATTTAATGACGAAAAAAGCGAAGACTGAAAAAAGTACTAAATGATGCAAGTAAGCAAGAAGACTGTATTTTTCAAGGAAGCACATGCAATTTAAATCACTGAAAAAGGAGGCTTTTACGCGTGAGAAAAAGTTTAACCTCCAAGAAAAGGCTGTAATTACTCTTAATGTGAGAAAAAAGAAGTCTGAATTGACATTACAGCACTGAAGGCAGTGTTGTGATGGGCGGTATATAATAAACTTGAAGTGGAAATGTTACTGAAGGAGCTAACAAATCTCTGTTGACTTTAGTTTATTCAGAAGTACATAAAATTTTTTTAACCGATTTTTTGAAATTTACAACCAGTGAACGAAAACAAACGAAACGAAACACAGTACAAATCATCTAAGTCAGAAACTTTTCAATTTTCATGAATCGTTTTGTTTGCGAGCAAAACAAAACCACAAACTTTTCAATGCAAAAGAGCATAAACAAAACAATTCGGGTTTTGTACTTAGGCATTGCTTTGACGGTATGTTTCGTTTGAGTACGAAACAAGAATGAAACGTTTGCAAACGTTTGCAGAACAAAAAGATCATAACAATCATAATAACAATGCACCATTACCAATTCGTAAACTATAGTCAGTGACTTCATATCGTTATTAGGATCATAAAATTAATGTAGGTAGGTAAAATGTTAAAAAATTCCCAACAACAAGCAGCAATAAACATGTAGATTTTTTCATGTAAAGAGCAAATCAATCAGCAAACGTTTTGAAACGTTTGCAGAAAGTATTGTACTGTATTGTTTTGCATGTTACATATTGAAGTTGAGTACTTTTCGATTCTGGTTTTGTTTGCACTCATAGTACAAAACAATACAAAACAAAATGCATGTACCGTTATCCTGGGTTTTGTTTCGTTTTGTTTTCCCTCTCTAAAAAGATCGAAACAAAACTATTGGAAACGTTTCCTTTTGTTTGTTTTCGTACTCTGTTTACAACAGGATAATTATCCCCATTTTAAAAGGCTTTAACTGTAAAAATAGTTTGTTTTAAGGCAAGATATATTTCCACCTTTTTTTACTCTTCTAAACCATTTCGGGAAGCTATGTGAAAGATCAGGAAATTTTGGAGAAGGAATAAGGTGTGCTGGAAAGAGATACGCTCGATTAACTACAGTTACTTTATGACTTATTAAAAGATTATTTGTATATTTGAAGTAATTGTAAACCGTGCATAATATTGTAGACTAGTAGATTATATAAAAATGTGTTTTTAATTTAAAATGCATTAAAAGATTTTTGCTTAAAATTAGTCTATTAAAAAAATAAAGCATTTTTTTAAATACTGAAAATTGTGTTTAACATTTTAACCCTGCTACAATGTTAGAAAAAAAATACACATGTTATGTTCGGGTCATATTTTGACCCCAAATTTTTTTACTGAGAAAATTCAATTTTGTACATTTCAAGAATATTTTAAGGCTTGTGATCAATGCAATATCTTATCGTTAGAGTGATTGTGTGTCGGTGTGACGGACAAACAGGTTTTTTGGAAGTTATGCACTCAGTAAAGGTCTTTTTATTTTTTTTTTCGACGTGCAAAATTTGCACCTTTTCCATTCACTGGCGCATTGTCGTTTTGGAGAAGCCGAATTTGTATATGGTGATACAGTCTTCTTCTCGAATTTTTCGTACCAATTATGCAGAGGCTTCTGTGCGAGGAAGCCGACTACGCCTCTTCATATGTTCTTGAGCTTAAAATATGTTTATAAACTCAATAAAATTCTTTGTATGCTGATAGTAACATTTTTGCTCACATCAAAAGATGTATTTCTTCCTTAATGTCAAAAAAAAAAGTTGGTCTAATCAATTGACCAGGAGTATATGTATAAACCATTACAGCTTACAAGTTTAAGTTTTTACCATAGCTTAACGTCGAAATAATTGGCATTGAGGTAATATTATTTCAAAAAAACAAAAACAATTTAATTTAAGAATAAGAGTACCCATGTTCTGTAACTTTAGTGAGAACTTCTCGCATCGAAAAGTCATGAAACAAAATATCCCACCGTTTCTCGAAGTGAGAGAAAAAATGTATCTGTATCTCATGACGAAAAATGCCAAATATGATAACGTTGTTACGTTAGAGCTATCAAAAATTATACTTAACTAGAGACCCTGGCGAACTTCGCCAATCAGACAATCTTTAGAGTAATAATACAACACAAATATTTAAATTTTCAATGTGATTTATTTGAATGGAATCAGTAGAAAGCGATTTGATGAACATTGTTTTTCGATTTGTTTTCCGGTGCAGAAACAAAAAACGAAGACTGGGAAACCGTCACGCAACATGCAAGCTAGTGATTGGCCTTGCAATTAATTGTTTGTCATTGCAAATGCCAACGTATAACGCCATATATCGGATTTTGGCTGAGACTTTTTCGGAGGGATTTTTTCAAAATTTTCTTCCGTAAAAACCTTCTCCTCGAAAATACGAACTGACAAAAAATTTTACTGATATCGGTCCAGCCGTTCTCATTTTATGAATTACTATACATTTTTTACACCATTTTTATATATATAAATTATAAGAAGAAGAGAAACTTAAAAAGTGCGGAAATAATAATACATATAAAATTTAGAAAATAAAAATGATTAAAAAAGTGTTTCTCCAAAATGTCCTCTGGCAAATTTAAAATTTTTTAACATAAAACTAACAAATGTTTCTTTTTGTTGTTTTGAAACCCGCATATTTTTCTAAACGATAACATATTTATGATATAAATATTCATACATATGTACATACATATGTATGTATTAATATAAAAAAAAAAATTATTTAAACTTTGCCTTTTCCATGTTTTTGTCATTCATATTTATTTTTATTATTTTTTTTTTTTATTTTTATATTTTTTGCCTTAAAGTTTTTGCAATCTCGTGGTCTTTTTGTTTGTGACTTATTTTGACAGTTCAAAGTGAGAAATTCTCGTCTGAAATCTTTACAGAAACACTTTTTTTATGGCTTACATAAATTTGCAGAAAATTTTGCGAATGCGAATACGAATAGCTAAAAAACATACAAAAATTCACAAATTCGAATATTCGTTACATCACTATTGTCTACGTTGTTAAGGAAACCCTAGTAATACTACCACATTTATCATGAATGTTACACTACATGTGAGTTGTTCGTAGTTAATTTTTTTATCACATTATGTTTTTGTTGTCGTTCTTAACCTAAATTTTATATTGAATTTTAAATTAAAACAACACTTTATGCTGAACAACATGTAGTTACTTTTTTTAAACAGTAATAACATAATTTAATATTGAAAGTAACGGGAAAAAATGCTAAGAGCTTTTCCAGATAATGTAATTTCTAATGAAAGTATGCAACATTAGGTTTAGTTTTTTACCTTTAAAATGCCACTGCATAAAAATCATGTTCGAGATTTGCATCAAATACTTTTCATTGTTCGTTATACTTTTATTATGAAATGCTTTCCTAATTGAATCCAACAACATACTCGCTTTTTTATTCAATTGTAAATTACTGATATGATACTGATATAAAGAATGAGATCGATAAAACCCTAACACGAATAAAACACAATAACTTTGAAACGAATTAATCCATTTTAATGAAAATAGCGTGGTTTAACAATAAAATAACAGTAAATTAAAATATTAATGATTTTTGTAAAAATTCAGCTTTTTTTGATGAACTGTTTCACCTTTTCCGGAATTGAGACCATGAGGGTTTTGATGGTATCCTTAGTAACTTTATTGCTGGAATAAGACCATTTCTGGGAAAAAATTTTAGTAGTATTAGCAACTTGTTTTGTATCCTTCAGCACTCTTTTGACTAAAGCCCAGTAACGTTCGATGGGCCTTAGTTCTGGACAATTAGGTGGATTTGCTTCTTTTGGCACTACCACTATATTATTTGTTTCATACCATTCTGCTGCAGATTTACTATAATGACACGACGCTAGGTCGGGCCAAAAATATGTTGACTTATTGAGTTTTCGTATGAATGGAAGCAACCTCTTCTGCAAGCACTCCTTGATGTAAATATCAGTGTTGATAGTCCCAGTAGTAATAAATTTACTGCTTCTTTCTCCGCACGTGCATATAGCTTGCCAAACTAAGTACTTCTTTGGAAACTTTGTCTTTTTTTGGAACTTAAATTGGTCATCGACATTACCTCTTCCATCGGCCACATAATAACTTCGCCCTGGGAGCTGAGAAAAGTCGGCAAGAACGTAAGTCTCATCATCCATAATACAACACTCATATTTGTTGAAAAAATTTCTAAGCAGTTCTTTGGCACGACTTTTTGCATCCAAGTTTTTCTTCGAATTTCTGTCTGGCACTTTCTGAACCTTGTAGGACTTAAGGCCTTCATATCTTTAACCTTCCTTACAAAAAAATCGGAACAGCTTGCTTTTAAGGCGGCTTTACGGTTTGAGAGGTTGGGATTTTGGTTTAGAAGACTAACAATCTTTGAAGCTAACTGTGGGTCAGTTATACCTTTTTTAGCTCCACTTCCAGCTTTCCTTTTAATACTACGACGTTCGTTATACACTTTTATCACACGCGAAACTGTTTGTCGTGACAGCTTTATCTCATTTGCAATAGATTTGTAAGTCCGACTGGGATTTTTTAAAAAAATTGTTATTATTTTTTCACGCACTTTTTCTTCGGAATCCATTTTCAAACAAACTAATAATCCGATTATGCTATTATTTTGTACACATAATTTGACAAGTTTTTAAATGCAAACTTGATCATAAACAGTTATATTTTTTGTGCATGAAGAAAGGTGGAATTAAAAATGTGTGTTAAGGTTTCATTGATCTCATTCTTTATGTACGTATGTATGTAGTTACATATTGATTTATTTTATATTAACAACAAAAAGAAAAAGAAAATATAAACAATTTTAATATTTATGTAGCACGCAACCAAATTTTTATTTTTATTTTTTTCTTACGACCGTAGCAAAATAATAACAAGCTGCTAAATTTTTTAAGTACAACTGCTTGTAAAGAAGACTGTCCTACTATTAAATGATATTGTAAATTAAAAACCAGTGTATATTGGGTTATGCCGAATTTTATATACGCTTCACCAATATGTACTTATGTGTAACTCATCATTATAGGGCGTTAACCAGACTAAAACAAAATCGTGAGCGTAGATTAATTAAAAAAAAAATTGTAATTAAAATCATATGTTATCTGCAATATTGTTTCAGATGTCATCTTTAATTTGGGGTTTATTCGTGTGTACTGCATTCTAGTAATTATCCATATTAAAGGGGTTGAAAAAAGTATGCAATTCGCCATTTGGCTTTAGACGCGAGTTAGTTTCTATCAGAACATGGATAAGGAGTTAGGCTCAATCGACTTCCCTATTCAAAAGGTTTTAGAAAATACAATATTCTAAATATTATAAACAGAATGACAAAACTACCTACCGATGTTAAAAAACGTAAACTTTTTCATTTTAAAAATTTAATTGTTTTACACATTTTTATAATTATTATCAATGATCAATTGCTATGACGCAACAAAATTAACGTAAAGATTTAAATTCTAGATCAGCTCCTTCAGCTGTCATGATTAGAAATTTGATCCGTCGTTTTGAGAACCGATGTTAAGTAATCAATCGTACTAGAAGATCTGCCTCTCGAAATATTCACACTAAAAGCAACGTGGAGGAAGAAACGCCACAAGCAATTTCGAGGTTTCTTACAAAACGATGTTGCTTCAAGAAGATGGAGCGACTACACACACTGATAGGCAAACTATGGACATGCTGGTTAACATTTTTGGCGAATGTTAAACATAACAAGTAAGAGTGCTATATTCAGCCGTGCCGAGTCTTATATACCCTTCACAGCATGTAGTCTTGCAATAACAATTGTTTGTATCACAATTCATCTTATATGAAATACGTAAATACATATAAAAAACATACATATGTATGTATGTATATAAAAACATCCAGTTGTAAAATTATAAATTTACGTATTTCTGTTAAAAAATTAAAAGAAAAAATAAAAAAAAAAAAAAATTAATAAAAAAAAAATAAAAATATAAAATAAAAAATAAAAAAAAATTAAAAAAAAAATATAAAAGTGAAACTCTGTGTGTGTATTAGCTATAGACTCAGAAACTGTAAAACCGATCGGACTCAAACTTTGGCAAGTTGTTGTACACATTCCAGGGAGTGTTTATGGAATAAAAAATTAGTCATCAGTTTTAGCTACTTGCACTTGACCGATTTTCCTAAAACTTTGCACACATATTGAACTGTCGTGACTATATAATTTCGTGATTAGAAAAGTGGGCTAGGCCAAGCCCATAAAAAAGTTATAATATTGAGGTACTTGCACTGGACTGATTTTTCTGAAACTTTGCACACATATTGAACTGTCATGACTTTATAATTTCGTGATAAGAAAAGTGGGCGGGGCCATTCCCATAAAAAAGTTATAATTTTGAGGTACATGCACTGAACTGATTTTTCTGAAACTTTGCACACATATTGAGCTGTCATGATTTTATAATTTCGTGCCACGCCCAAAAAAAAAAGTTATAATTTTCAGCTACTTAAACTTCACCGATTTTCCTAAAACTTTTCACACACATATTAAGGTCTCATTATTATACAATTTCGTGATTAGAAAAGTGGGCAGGGCCACACCTATAAAAAAAGTTATAATTTTGAGGTGCTTTCTCTGGACCGATTTTTCTGAAACTTTTAACACATATTGAGCTGTCATGACTATTTAGTTTCGTGATTAGAAAAGTGGGCAGTGCTACCCCTATTAAAAAAAGTTATAATTTTTAGCTTTTTGCACTTGATATTCAATTCAAATACAGAATGCATTTTTATTCATTAAGGGGCGTAGCAACGCGCGCCGGTTTTTTCTAGTAAAAAATAAAAACAAAATAAAAATTTTTTTTTGGTTCAGCTGGGATTCGATGCCACGTTTACTTCAACCAGTATACCACGTTTGTATGTGTGTTATTGTTGTTGTATGTTGTTGTTGTGTTTAAAAAAACGAGGTGGCCGTGGTTTTTTTGCTCATATCTCAGTTGTTTATGTACCGATGTTTCTGAATTTCAATACCGATCCCCAATATTTCTGATATTTTAATACCTCACCCGGGTCCATTCGATGTCGGGGGCACACGGACAGACTGACAGACTCCCCTATTCATAAGCTTTCAGAAAATATATACTTTATTGGGTCGGAAATGAAAATTGTAGAAATTTCAGACGGAATGACAAAACTATATATACCCTTTTTATACCCTTACCTGTGGTGCACAAGGGTATATATAGCTTTGTCATTCCGTTTGTAATTCCTACAATTTTTTTCATAATTTCATGTTGCGTTTTTGTGAGGTAAATTTTTGTATTAGAATATGTATGTACTTATGTATTTTTAACAATGTACATGCATATGTTTGTGTACCCGATAAGATAAGAAAATTTTAAAGTAAAATCTTGAAGGTGCTTTATTTACATAAATACTTTAAGAAATATCACGTTATCACGGTTTTTTTTTGTAACTCCTATTTGCTTTTTTTCTTTCAAATTTTTTGCTCAAAGTCCAAAAAATTCTGAGTCGTTTACATTAAACCGCTTCTTGCTACAAATTACAAGATAAGAATTATTACATTAAAAATAATCAAGTTAAATTATTTTTTTTCTCCTAAAATACGTCACAAAAATCAGTATGAAGTTGAAACCTGCACGAATTTGTTATAAATGTAAATTTAATTTACAATTTCACGTGACAATGACACAAATAAAGGGAATTATGCAAGAAAACATTATTGTAGTCGAAACCTAACGACATTTTCTGTTGCGCCCTAAGAATCCGCTAATGAATCTCGATGATATTGTCTGTTAGCAATCGTTAATACGCGGACTCATACGAGACAAAATCAACTTCGGTCATCTGTTAAAGTTACAAATAAATATACGACGTGGTGTTATCAGCGTTTGTCACGATGAATCATGATGATGTTCGCTACCGGGTACTTGATAAAAATGTGTTTTTTTTATTTTGTTTACTTTTATTCTGTGATTTTCTTTCATGTACAATACATACATATATATTAGATACCTGCATTGTATTTACTTCTTCACAATTAATTCACCTTAATACTGTGATACAATTCACAACACAGCACACAACAAATGAAGAAAGTAAATGAGATACAGAAAAACTTCATTCAATATTTTGGTATTCAATAAAACATATTTAAAAATATATGTTGTATGCTTAGTTTATTATACACACTTAAAGTTAGAAGTATCAGGTGAATATTGTGTTTTAACTATTAATTAAAAATTTAAAGATGAAATTACTTTAATGGAGAACGTAAGTTCTTTTTAACATTTTTATTACATTTATTATCTTTCTAATCATTTGGTGTATAAAAATTAGTGTCAACGTTCAACATGCATGATTTAAACATTAAAACATTTCTTGAATAATTAGGCCTATAAGCTTGTTATCTATTGAATTAATTAAATAAATAAATAAAATGTTTATTTAAAAAAAAAATTGTAACATAGGTCAGTTTTAATCATCAGGTTTTATTACTAACTAGCTTGTGCCCGCGACTTCGTTTGCGAAGTTATCGGGATAAAAGGTAGACTTAGTATTAACAACAAAAAATAAAAATATTTACAACACAAACAACCCGTTTAGGATGTGTTATGATGAGTTTGCCAACGACTTCGCGTTATTATCGGTATAAAAAGTAGCCTATGCACAGAGGAGTATTTGGCTTGAAAAGCTGGCCAAAATTATTAAACGTGTTTTTTGAATTAAAAGTTTTAGTTTTCTGGTAGTTTTAGGTGTAGTATGATATAAAAAGTCTAGTGGCAGATTTTGAAAAAATTACACTGCGCAACAAAAGTATCTACCCTAGAAATAAAAGTATGTGGACTATATGAATTTTGATGCCCTTAATTCAAATCTGTTTTCCGTTTTTCTCTAGAACGTAAGGATTTTCTTTTAAAGGCGTGGCATATTTCACCCACTAAATCGTTGGGTTGCCTAAAATATTTTGTCATAACTTGAAAACGGGTTCTCCGATTTTAATAGGAGATTTAATAGAAGATGCACCGGAAAATTCTGCTTAAACTAACAAAATACATTTCTTTTCTATCTATTACTATTTCGGAGTTATTAAAAATTTAATGTCGAAAAAAAATTTATTCCTGAAAAATTCGTAAAATTTTTTGTTTTCAAAATGCAATAAAAAAATTAAAAAACCAAAAAGTTTGGGTTTTTTAGATTTTTCCAAAAGCCACATTCCTGAGGAATAAAATACGGTATAGATAGTAAAACTCAATTAACAAATGTTGATTTTAAAGGTTTAAACTTATTCTTGACAGACTGTATGTATATCCATACATAAGTATGATTTACGGTGTAATTAAAAAAAAAATTGGAAAATTGTAAGGCTCTTATAGAACAATATTTTTTATGGAAAATTGCTCTATTATATATATGTATTTTATATTATATAATACTTAATATACGGAAAAAATAAACTAATACAAATTCCTCAATAATTATTATGTCGTATGTATATTCTTATTAGATGCATCGGTGTCAGGAAGAAGAAGTGTGATGGTTTCTGATGAAAAAGCTTTTTTATTAATCCGTTTTATTTGCATACTGCAGGGTCACTGCTCAGAAATAACCTATTCAAGATATTTCGATTTGTATCGGTTCTGCTGAATTTCCTCGAATAATTCGTACGATATAATCGTAAGGGCTTATTTCTGGCCTCGGCAGCTTCTTCTAACAATTGGATGGTAGCCTAATACCTGGTGCCCATGTATTTTTTATGTATCTGTATTTATTTTTTGTAAACTTATTTTTGTGATTAATGCGTTTAATAATTATTCTTATTAGGTCCGTATATTTATTTTTTTTTAACATATACTGTTTTGTAGAGCAGGTATATAAAAACATCTTTTATGGGGATGTGTGGGACATTCCCTTATAACTATTATCGATAATAAAGAATTTTTCAAATTTATAATTATAGGCAGGTATTAAGATTTTGAAGTGTTAAAAGTTGTGTGAATAACAGTTTAAATCCATAATTTAAAAAACATAAAAGTTAATGACGATATAAATGTATAAGAAAAAGTGCCTGATGAGCAAAAATAGAAGAAATGTAAAAATTTTAAAAAATCTTCAAAAATAATGGCGCAAACTTGTTATCTGTCAATGTGCCGACTTTCATTTAGTTCTGTTCAGCCGTTTTTGCGTGATTGAGTAACAAATATCCAAACATACAAACATTCACATTTACTATATTAGTAGGATAAAATAAATTTGCAGTTATCAAAACAAATATTTTTAATACAAAAAAGGAAAATCAGTTTTAGCAAATATAATTTTTTCTTAAACATTTCCCCGGTTCTCTATACGAAATTTCCAATCGCAATTACGTTAATAATTTCGTTAACTGTCAATACTTTCCCACTATTGATTTCTTTATTAAAATAAAATGGTACAACACAGTGAACGCATACTGTGTAGTGTGAGTATTCATTGTTGTCTTAAATAACTGTGATAATGATTCACATTATAAACAACATATGACTAAATGCAAAGAATTATGAAGGAGTAATGTATAATATGTTTCAAAGAAAGCAACACACAGAACTCACATTAAACAATATGTGTGACATGGCAAACACGATTCATTTTGAGAATGAATGCACAATTTTCAAATTTATTGATATTCATGCAGGACTGTAAATATGTATGAATGAATGTATGTATGTATATATTTATAATTAAACTAAAAATGAGTATGTATTTTATTGACTGTTTATTCTACGACATATATATTTACAATAAAATTTTTGCTGAGCGTTGACATTTTTTTCAAATACAAATAAAGTGATTTTATTAAGATTTCTTTAATATTAGTTTGATATTTGTGTTATTTTTTAAATTTAAAACAATGAATTTTATTATTTTACTTAAGATGGACTATAATTCTATAATAGTTTATCTTTTAACAAGTAAGAGCGCTATATTCGGCCGTGCCGAATCTTATATACCCTTCACAACGTGTAGTCATGCAATAACAGTGGTTTGTGTCACCATTCATCCCATATGAAATACGTACATACATATAAAAACATACATATTTAAAAACGCCCCATTGTAAAATTATAAATTCACGTATGTATATTAAAAACACAAAAAAAAAAAATTTTAAAAAAAATTAAAAAAAAAATTAAAAAAAAAAATTAAAAAAAAAATTATTATGTATATAATATATATAAAACAAAAAAAAATAAAAAAAAATTTAAAAAAAAAAATTTAAAAAAAAAATAATAAAAATATAAATAATATATTAAATAAAAAATAAAAAAAAAATTAAAAAAAAATAGATTAAATTATATTTCTAAACAGGCTCAAGTTCATTTTTTAAATTTTTCACTTTTAAAAAAAAATTTTAAAAAAATTAAAAAAAAAATTTTTTGGCTCAGCTGGGATTTGATGCCACGTTTTCTCTAACCAGTATACACGTTTGTATGTATGTATGTTGTTGTTGTAATGTTGTTTTTGTGAAAAAAAATCGAGGTGGTCTTGGGTCTTTGCTCATATCTCTGTTGTTTATGTACCGATGTTTCTGATTTTCAATACCGATCTACTCCCGAATATTTCTGATATTTTAATACCTTACCCGGGTCCAACCTATGTCGGGGGGCTTCAAAAAGTTGATTTAAACATACACACGGACAGACGGTCAGACTGACAGAGCTTAATCGACTCCCCTATTCATAAGCTTTCAGAAAATATATATTTTATGGGGTCGGAAATGAAAATTGTAAAAATTTCACACGGAATGACAAACCTATATATACCCTTTTTCACTGTGTGAAGGGTATAAAAACAATGGAATGTTAAATTAAATTTCTCAAAATTAACAGCATTATTGTTAGAAACAATAACACTGCATGAGAAAGTTAAGAAGTATTCGATACATCACTAGTAGATATGTACATACATATCGATGATCAGAAAGTAGAAAGGGCTTAACTCGTATTTTTATAAATTAAGTTTTTCAGTGATCACAATACATCTCACACAAATTCACCTCGATAAAAAAATTTTACGCAATAGTATCAAAAATAACAGTTTTACTAAAGAAGGAACATTATATCAATACAGTTTATATTTATTACGTTTTGGCCTTCTCCTGTAAAGTTACAATTATTTGAGATAGAGCCTTTCTACTTGTGACAAACGATATGTATTATATATACATATTTTCACATCCCGGTAACAAACGCGTCCGCGCACTAAGTAGTACTAACAGACAATATGTATGTATTATCAAGACTCATTAGCGAATTATTATCTTAACAGAAAATGTCGCCCATTTTGAACTTTCATAAGTGCAATGACTGTAGAACATAACTTTTTTTGTTTGTGTCATTGTCACGTGGATTCATCAATGATATTTTCATTAACGATAATTTTGTGCAAATTTCAACTTCATACTGATTCTGTGACAACTTCATGCTGATTGTGACGATGTCGCTTAAAATCGCCACTGGATATAAAGATAAACACACATACACATTTCAACATGACAATGACCCAATGCATATGGCAAAAATATTAAAACACAAATAAGAGCGTTACATTCGGCTATGCCCAACGTTCAGTGATGCCAGAACTTGATTAGCAAAAATGGCTAAAATTCTGGAAAAAATGGCTAAAAACTAGCTAAAAAAAGCTAAAAAATGGCTAAATATTTTCAATAGAAAGTTTTCAATATTTGAATATAATATAAGAAATTTTTTTTTTAAATAAAAATAACAAAATTTAAGACTATTTGTAATATACTCAATACATCTTTGACTAGTTATAAAGTACAATAATTGTTATAATGGTGTTAAAAGGACCAATTATCATCAGCATCTAGCTCGCTATTACTGTCATTGTAATCTTAACTTTTTTTAGATCCTATTAATTTAAGATAATTATGTGCTACTTCATATTGATAACAGCATTTATCAGTACTTTTTAAGCGTAAAATATTGGTCTTTCGAAATCAACCAAACTCTCTACAATCTTTATAAGTCAATATTGAACGTGCTATACATGACACACGACTTGAGTTTGTGGAAAAACTGCTCGAAAATTGCGTTCATCGAATTCGTTCCTACAGAAGAAGTCGTGGAGGCCATTTGAATGGCGTTTTACTTAGAACTTAATTGTATCGATTTGCTTAACGTTAAATAAATAATTATGAGTGGGATAACCATTCCCTCATAAGCTTCTGGGAATATGTTGTTTATTTTTCTTAAATTTCTTTTGTTATTTATTTTATTAAATACACATGCTTGGTTGATTTTTTTACTGATTGTTTGTTTGTTTGTTTATGTACTATTTTAAAGAGGTTCCCATCTATGAAACTTTTAGTAGTTAAAAAAACATTATTTTATAAAAACGTTTTTCACTATTTAGGAAACGATACAACAACAAAACTTAAAAGCTAAAAACAAAAAATGGCTAAAAAAGGCTAAAAAAAATATTTAGGATTGGCTGAAAAATGGCTTATAGCTAAACGCAAATTTTCCTAGCTAAGCGTGTTCAAAAATAGCTAAATCTAGCCATAAAATAGCTAAATTGGCAACACTGCCAACGTTATATACCCTTCACACAATTTTTAACATTATGTGATAACCATAACTGGCAATTATATGGTGCTATTTAAAGAGTGGGGCATCTATCGGTTTAAATTTGAACCAGCGGTTATTTTGAATCTGTCATTACCTTTGTCATTATATTCTGTCACAAAATTCAGTATATTATCTCCGCTTTACGAATTGAATCGATTTATGCTTGAGCAACGTTCCCTACAAGAACAGTGACGGAAATTTAACTGGTTATATGACTGGTATTAGTAACTGATATATCGCTTATTGCGTAGAACAAAGTTTCTATTAGTTTCTTAAGGGCAATGTGAAAAAAAAATACTTAAACTTTCGTGTAGATGTGATTTTGCGTCTTTCTTTTACTTATTAGTTCTGTGGAATGCAAAACATATTTCTGGACTACTTACACTAGAGCTATTTCTAATCAAATATAATATAATATATATATATATATATATACTTAACGTATATATCGATCAAAGCTAACTAGTCACACCTAACGTATATTACGGTCAAAGCTAACTTGTACAATAAAACAAATTTATTATCTTTTATATTATTTATTATTATATTTTTCATTACATTACTTTTTTTATCACAATATTTCACGTTTATTTCACTGCTTCCTGCAGGGACTCATTTTAATTATTTTTCATGGTATTAGCGTCATTGGTATTATGACTGAAATTGCTAAAAGTAAAAATTATGAGAATATGTAAAGGCATATACATTTTTATGTTTGGTTGCTACCTTTCGTACTTACCTTTTATTGCTCGAGTATTTTTTAAAAAACCTGGTCGAAAGAACAGCAAATTATTTAATAAAAATTAATTTTTGTAACACTGACTTAAAAATTTTACACAATGATTCTCCAAATTTTTTTTAAACGTTAAGAAATCAACATACATTATTTGTCTCACTCTTACATTTTGTATGTGTTAGTTTCAGTCATTCATTTCTTGTAGGGTTGGGATTTTTTGAGAATTTATTTCTAAAACCAAGACAATTGGTCGAAAATTCCATGATTTTGATTTTATCAAAAAAAAATCATCTTTTCGAATGAAGCTTATTTTTATCTTGGTGGTAAGCAAAATTGCCGTATTTGGGATTAAGAAACCCTAATTACAAAAGCCAATTCACCCATTACGATTAACTGTTTAGTGCGGCTTGAGAAGAAGAGGCATCTTTAGCCCATATTTTTTTTTGAAAATGAGGAAGGCACAACCATTACGGTCGATGGAGACACCTATCGCATCATGAGAACCGGTTTCTTTGTGCCCGCTCTTTATGGTATTGATGTGAAAGATGTTTGGTTTCAACAGGATGTACAATCGATTTATTGAGTACAACGTTTGACGGCCGTTTAATTTGCCGAAATGGTGATGTCAATTGGCCGCCAAAATGCTGCGATTTGACAACGTTGGACTATTTTTTGTGGAGCGCTGTTAAAGACAAGTGTTGTGCAAACAAACCAGAGACAATTGACTAATTGAAGGCCAACATTCGTAATGCCATTGTCAAGATACAACTCCAAACACTCGAAAAAGTGCTCGAAAATTGGTCTGATCGAATGGGGTACTGTGAGGCCAGCCGCAGCAGCAATATGAATGAAATAATATTTAATTTATAACCGAAACAATTGTACTTCACAACATAAAATAAATTTGGCAAAACTTCAAACCGTTTTTGTTTTATTGCATTTCTTAATTTAAACTTTTAAATGATTCACCCTTTATAAGGATTCAGACAATTAGTATCAACACGCATTACTTTGTTTATTTTTTGTTTGGATACACACAGGTGGTTTGTTTGTGTATGCTTATAAGTTAGTTCACAGAAAAAAATAAATTTCAGATTTTATAACAAAATTTACAAAACTAAATAAAATTTTATTTGAATTGTAAATTCAAACAAAAAATAGGAGAAAAAACTATTTTTTTTTTAATATAACTTTATTTTAAACGAGATTTAAACAACAACGTTTATACTTAACAACAATAAATATATGTATTTATCTATATATATAAAAGTGAAACTCTGTGTGTGTGTGTGTGTGTGTGTGTGTGTGTGTGTGTGTGTGTGTGTGTGTGTGTGTGTGTGTTTTTTTTTTTTTTTTGCTTTCGAGCCGGTGGTGTGGAATCTTCATAGATACTAGTGGCCCGTGCCACAAGCATGTACGATTCGCCGTAGCGCCTACGTACTAAACCACACCCCCTCGATCATCAACGGACATCCCCACGGGACTGCCGCTAGGTATTACTTCGCGGGGGCCGTTGGCATTTACGCCTCCTCCTCGTCGGACCGTCTAGCCCTTTCCAGCCTTCTTAGGTCCTTAATTATCCGGGAGCACACTCCACTAAAGACCTCCCAGTTTTCCACGTCCTGACACATATGCCGAAGAAACTCCGATGGATTCGTCATACCCGAAGTCCACCCCATGTATCTAGGGCATCGAAATACGACATGTTCCGCATTTTCCGCCTCTTCTGGGCATTCTGGGCAGGTTTGGGAATTTTCATGGCCAACCCTGTGCAGATATTGCCTAAAAGCGCCATGGTTTGTCATATACTGTGTCAAGTAGAAGTTCACATCCCCAGCCTTCCTATCCATCCATACCGCAATATTAGGGATGAGTTTATATGTCCATCGCCCTTTAGTCGATGTATCCCACCTTCTCTGCCATTCTCTGATTGAAAACGATCTTTCCTCTCTCTTAACTGCAGCTAAATTTATAACTGCCTGGCCTGTCGTTCGCCTATTGTAGATTCTCTGGATCTCCGCCGCCAGTATGTCTATTGGAATCATTGCCGCTATGACACAAGCCGCGTCGTCCGATACCGTCTTAAAGGCACTTATTGTCCTGAGC
Source organism: Phyto melanocephala (assembly GCA_941918925.1). Taxonomy (NCBI): domain Eukaryota; kingdom Metazoa; phylum Arthropoda; class Insecta; order Diptera; family Rhinophoridae; genus Phyto; species Phyto melanocephala. The sequence continues at coordinate 60,538,951 of OW799234.1, read as the reverse complement.
GCGCATAGTCTATGAACCGAGGACATTTTTCTTCTATACTCCTTTATCTTCAGAGCCTGTGCCCAAACAGGGGCTGCGTAAAGCAATGTGGAATTGGTAACCGTAGCCAAAAGCCTCCTTCTTGGACCCTTTGGTCCTCCAATATTAGGTAGTATTCTAGCAATACTCCTTTGAATCATTGCGGCCTTCGCGCACGCGTATTCAATATGAGGCCCAAATTTAAGTCTGTTATCCATCATGACGCCAAGATATTTGATTGCCGGTTTAGAACATATCTCCTGGTTTCCCACCTTCACCTTCATAAATTCCACTTTTTTCCTACTTGTAATAAGTACTGCTTCAGTCTTCTGTTCTGCCAGGTTGAGATTCGCCGAATCTAGCCATCTCTGGATCCTCACAATTGCATCGTTTATAGCCGATTCTAATTCCACAATATGTTTCGCTACACTGACAATCACTATGTCATCCGCGAACCCGATTATCCTTGTCGAGCTCGGTAGTTGTGTTCTAAGAACTCCGTCATACATGATATTCCATAGTAGTGGACCAAGAACCGATCCCTGTGGAACACCTGAACTAACATCATACATCCGTGGCCCATCGTCCGTTGCGTAGATCAGTTTCCTATTCGAAAAGTAACTATTCACTATTCTAATCAGGTACTTCGGTGTGTTCAGTCTCTCTAGAGCTGCCATTATGAAATCCCAACTGGCAGAGTTAAACGCGTTTCTAATGTCAAGCGTGACAACACCACAGTATTCTTTTGTCCCCCATCTCCAACGTTCTCCTGCTATTGCGCCCGCAGCTGTATCTACTACCCTTTTTATGGCGTCAATCGTGGAGCGTGATTTTCTGAATCCGAATTGTGTCTCGGAGAGTCCATTCTCTCTCTCGACGATGTCCATGAGTCTGTTGTAGATCACCTTTTCCAGTGCTTTGCCCAGTGTATCAAGAAGGCAGATAGGGCGATAAGATGAAGGGTCGCCAGCTGGTTTGTTCCCTTTCGGAAGCAAAACTAGTCTCTGTCTCTTCCATTGGTCCGGGAAAATACCCTCACTAAGGCAACTTTGCATAATTCTCCTGAACAAGCATGGTCGTCGCTGTATTGCGGCTTTAATGGCTTTGTTGGGAACTCCGTCCGGGCCAGGTGCCCGGTTATCCCCAATTTCCCCACCTATCTTGAGAATCTCTTCCTCCGTGACAGGGGGAATATTGCAGTCCGTGAATCTGCTGTCGACATATACCCAATTGTTCTCCCGCTGTGGAAACAGGTGCGATACAATGCCCAGTAGGAGTGTTGGGCATGTTATCTGGGGAGCCGCTTGGCATTTAAGCTTCTTCATTACCACCTTATATGCCGTACCCCAAGGGTTTGCATCTGCCTCCTCGCAGAGGAGCTTGAAGCTTTCTCCTTTGCTCTTCTTAATTGCAGTTTTGAGTTTCTTCCTAAGTTCCCTGAATTCCTCAATCCTCTGAGTGTGGTAGCTTTTCCCTCTTGATCGCTGTGCCTTGCGCCTCGATCTAAGGCATTCCAATCTGAGGCTTCGTATCTCCTCATTCCACCAATAGCATGGAGAACCAAATCTGTTCGGCTTACGTTGTGGCATTGACGCATCGCAAGCTCTTTCTATTAACCGGCATAGTTGCACTGACGCTATCTGCACTGGACCTTCCTCGATCTCCTCGTCCATTATTGAATCCTTGAATGTTTCCACGTCGAAACGTGAATCCTTCCACTTTGGACCCGTTGTAGGCTTAGTATGTCGCCCACGGCCACTGCATCCTGAGATTACGAACATTACCGCCTGGTGATCACTGTAAGTGAAATCTTCGCTAACCCACCACTTTGTCCTTGGAGTTAGCGAGCTGCTGACAAACGTAATGTCGATGATAGAGCTCCGACCGGCTTTCCTGAAGGTCTGGCTCCTTCCATTATTAGCCACGTCTACATCCAGGGGTGCAAATGCCTCCAGGAGGCTCCGTCCTCTTCTGTTTGTCGATTGGCTGCCCCATTCCGTCGCCCATGCATTGAAGTCACCAGCTATTACAAGTGGGGACTTCCCAACTGCATCATTCACAAGTTCCTGCAACATAGATTCATATTCTTCATGGGGCCAACTCGGTGGAGCATAACAGCTGTAGAAGAATATGCCCTTTATCCTTGCTCGAGTAAAGCCTTTTCTCTTATCTCCAATGTTCTGAAAGGCATGTTTGCCACATGCCCATATTGCAGCTTTCGAACTTTGGTCGCTTGTCCAAACATTGCTACTTCTTACTCCATATGGCTCGCTTATTATCGCAACATCTATTTGCTTTTCTCTTACTGATTGTGACAGTAGGTCGTTTGCCAATTCGCAATGGTTGAGGTTTATCTGCATGATCCTTAGCTCCATATTTATTTCCTAGTTTCGAGAGCTCTCCTGAATACCGGACATCTACTGCTTCCAGCAATGTGGGCTGAGTCGCCTGTATTACTGTTCTTGCAGAACATGCATACGGGATTTTCCTCACATGTCTTAGCCATGTGCCCTTCCTTACCGCATCTCCTGCACATCTTCGATCTATCCATAGCATTTCCGCACTTGACCGCCAAATGCCCGAATTCGAGGCATCTAAAACATTTTAGGAGGCTCTTTTCCTCCCTTATACGCCATATTGCCCAATTTGTAGCGACTTTCCCCATTTTCAGAAGCATTTCGGCTCTGTCTACTGGCAAACTAATTTTGGCGATCTGTGTTCCACCGTATGCACTTCTAAGTCTAAGCATCTCTACCGGGTCAGAGTCTCTTAGCTTTAGTTGCGCCCTAATTGTCCTAACTACCTCCTCCTTCGTCGTTACTTCATCGATATCTCTGATCTCTATAACTTTTCTCGGTTTCAGACTCCTTACAGACGCCTGGCCATTTAGACTCTGACCGATCGCCTCCTTATACTCGTCTGTCCGCTCGCCCGTATTTCGCAGTTGGAATAATAGGTTACCATTATTGGTTCTCCTAATCCTGGATACTGCCTGACCTAGTTCGTTGAGACTCGGATCGGCCTTCACTTTGCGCAGGATGTCGGCGTAGGAACTATTCCCTACAGCCTCTATTACAATCGCGTCGGGTTTCGTCCTTACCCTATTGCGATTCCCGTTTGACTTCTTTGTCTTCGCCTTAGACTTTACCACTTTCCAACCATCATTCTCCTGTATATTGGCGGTTTCCTCCGGTTTTGCTTCCTCGCATTTCTTGCCTTCGTAGACTTTCTTTGCCATAGGTTCCTTTGGTGCTCCTTCCGGTTTCCCCTCTGGTTTCCTCTTGGGCTCTTTTCTCCTTAACCATGGCGAGGTTTGAGAGGATTTTGAGCTTCTGATGACCTCTTTCGCCTTTTCGTCATGGTTTTCTATCGCCGATAGCTCGTACAAGGCCTTAATGCTCTCTATAGCATCCCGCATAGGTTGATGAATCGAACGCCTTTTCCCATCTTCCAGCATGTCCACTAAATTCCGGATGCAGACGCCGAGTCTACAGAATGCTGTGGTTTCCATATTCGGGTTTACTGCCGTCTCATTGGATCCAGTCTTCTCGTGCTGAGGTGATCTGCGCATTTTCGAATTTCGGGCAAAGGGGTTGACTGTTTGTGTGTGTGTGTGTGTGTGTGTGTGTGTGTGTGTGTGTTAGCTATAGACTCCGAAACTGTAAAACCGATCGGACTCAAACTTTGGCAAGTTGTTGGACACATACCAGGGAGTGTTTAAGGGTAGAAAAAAGTGGGCGGGGCCACGCCCATAAAAATTAGTTATCAGTTTTAGCTACTTGCACTTGACCGATTTTTCTGAAACTTTGCACACATATCGAGCTGTCATGACTAAATTATTTCGTGATAATAAAAGTGGGCGGGGCCACGCCCCTAAAAAAATTATATTTTGAGGTACTTGCACTGGACCGATTTTTCTGAAACTTTGCACCATATTGAGCTGTCATGGCTTTATAATTTCGTGATTGAAAAAGTGGGCGGGGCCACGCCCATAAAAAATTAGTTATCAGTTTTAGCTACTTTCACTGGACCGATTTTTCTGAAACTTTGCACACATATTGAGTTGTCATAACTATACAGTTTCGTATTTAGAAAAGTGGGCAGTGCCACGCCCATAAAAAAAGGTATCATTTTGAGGTACTTGCACTGGACCGATTCTTCTGAAACTTTGCACACATATTGAACTGTTATGACTTTACAATTTCGTGATTAGAAAAGTGGGCAGTGCCACGCCCATAAAAAAAAATTATAATTTTTAGGTTTTTGCACTTGATATTCAATTAAAATTCAGAATGCATTTTAATTCATTAAGGGGCGTAGCAACGCGCGCCGGGTTTGGCTAGTAGAAAATAAAATTAAGACAAGTATTTGTTTAAACATATTTTGATAATTTTTTCTATGTATTTAGCTTTATAACGCTTATAACTTATAAAATACTAAACTGATTTAAATTCCCCTTAAATGGTATATTCTTATTAAAATCCGTTGTATAATGTGAGCGTAAACTGTAAACAAGAAATCGATATAAATATCGATATATAAGAAGATATATTTACACTGCACTCTATTCTAATAGGGGCATATAACTCATGCATATTAGGTGAGAAGAGAGTTAATGATGTTTGTTGTCAAGAATTGTTTAATACATTTCGCATAATGTTGAATTCGATTTGAAATCAACTTCAATGACACATTATTTCGTATTAAGGGAGACTTATGTGTAACTATAAATTTTACCATTTTGAGATCAAATATAAAAGGTTTTCCAATAAGAGTGATTTGATTTCTTAAAAAAACACACTTATTGTTAAGGATATTCAACAGTTTTTTATTAAATTTGAAGTACAATCGATACAATTAAATTCTTTTTTATATTATTTTTTACATTAATATCAATTTTTAAACTGTAGCACGGACATTGTTAACGTTCAACGTTTGCAGATTTCGTTAAATGCAAATTTCGACAACGTTGCAAAAACAATCTCTTTATATGCTCTAGCAATTATTGAAATTGTATACAAAAAGGTTTCCGTAAAAACAATTTTTAATTTGTCCAGAATTCAGGACAAAATTAAGGGTACTAGGGCTTTAGTCAGAAAGGAAATTAAGCAAAAAAAAAAAAAAAAATCGTCAAAGATTTCCGCAGAAAGTGGTCTTAAATTTTTGTAAAAATTAATAAAAGTTTATTGCATAGTAGGAAATTGCATATAATAACAAATAATAATGATGTTCTTGTACCTATATCATGTTTTTAATTTTCTGAAATTGTATACAATTTTTGCTAGAAAATTTTAATTATAATATTTTTTTTATCTTTTATCTATTATTTTATTATTACAAATCCTTCCAAGTTAAAAAAAAAAACTTTTTTTTAGAATTATGTTGTAAACTTGTTTTTTATCATTTGTATTGTTTTATTATGACTTTATTCTAAATACTTTACGGTAAGATTCTAGCATAAACATTATAATTTCAAGGATTTTTAATATTGTAATTTATGTTACTTAACCCGGTTAACACAACCATAAAGAGTTTGTTGACTAAACTAACCCATGATGGTTAAATTATTAACTGATAACTTTTGAAATAAGAACTATTTTGTTACGAAAAAATAAGTAAATTAACGTCTAATCTTCAATAAGATATAGAAAATAATTTGCCCATGTAAAATGTCATTAATTATAATTTTTTTTTATTGTTAAAAATTAATTCACTTTGATTTTCTAAAATTTAAAAATTCTTTTTTTTTGGAAAAATTCAACCAAATTTAATACATTATTTATCAAAATTCATTTAGTTTTTAAGTGTAAATGTTTTTAGGGAATAAGTTCTTGATTGAGAGTAAATACAAATAAAAATTTATCTGCATCTCAAATTATGTATTGAAATTCATTTTTAAATTTCGAACTAAAATTTTGAATAAAAAATTAAGAGAAATTTTTTCTATACAGTGACCAGCGTTGCCAGAAGCTTTGGAGAGAAAATCATAAATTTTTTTTAATTTAAACATTTTATTACAAACGCAAAAAAACAATACAAATTTATTTAGAAAATTGTTTTCTTATTAGATAAGTTATTTAAAACAAAAAATATATTAAATAAATATGAAAATAAATATGCATACATATTCATATAGCAACTTGTGAATAAAATCAAATTGACAGTTGTTTTTACATCTATATATATAAAAGTGAAACTCTGTGTGTGTGTGTAAGCAATAGACTTCGAAACTGTAAAACCGATCGGGCTCAAACTTTGGTAAGTTGTTGTACACATACCAGGGAGTGTTTATGGGTGGAAAAAAGTGGGCGGGGCCACGCCCATAAAAAATTAGTTATCATTTTAAGCTACTTGCACATGACCGATTTTTCTGAAACTTTGCACACACATTGAGCTCTAATGACTAAATAATTTCGTGATAAGAAAAGTGGGCGGGGCCACGCCCCTAAAAAAGTTTTAAGTTTGAGGTACTTGCACTGGACCGATTTTTCTGAAACTTTGACACCTATTGAGCTGTCATGACTTTATAATTTCGTAATTAAAAAGTGGGCAGTGCCACGCCCATAAAAAAAGAGTTATAATTTTGAGGTACTTGCACTGGACCGATTTTTCTGAAACTTTGCACACATATTGAGCTGTCATGACTAAATAATTTCGTGATTAGAAAAGTGGGCAGTGCCACGCCCATAAGAAATAAGTGATAGATTTTAGCTCCTTGCATTAGATCGATTTGTCTGAAACTTTACACACACATATTGAGCTGTCATGACTGTATAATTTCGTGATTAGAAAAGTGGGCAAGGCCACGCCCATAAAAAAATTTGTAATTTTTAAGGTACTTGCTCTGGACCGATTTTTGGGAAGTTTTGCACACATATTGAGTTGTCATGACTATTAAACTTCGTGATTAGAAAAGTGGGCAGTGCCACGCCCGTTAAAAAAAGTTATAATTTTTAGCTTTTTGCACTTGATATTCAATTAAAAATCAGAATGCATTTTTATTCATTAAGGGGCGTAGCAACGCGCGCCGGGCTTTTCTAGTATTAAATATAATAAAATTTCATTGAAAAAGGATATAAATTTTTGAAACACATTATTAATGAAGCAAAAGCAACAAATATACATAAACTTAGCACATTTATTATCAAAAAAGTACACTCAAGTTAATTGTTTAATACCGAGACCAAAATTTCATTCTCCATCCCTGCATTAATAAATTAAATCAAGGCGAATTCAACTAATTTTGACAAAAAGATTGAGCATTAAGTTAAATGAAACTCAAATCGTGCAATATAGAAACTCTTTAATATACGCAAATTTATTGGCATATTGTACAAATTTTTTTAACGAACGAGAAGCGAAGCCACCATGACAATGTTGGTGTATTTTGTCTTATATTTTCAATTGAATAAAAACTAAATTTGTTCAATATTATACAAAAAGCAGAAATAAAATAAGCGAACAGGTGTCTGGTACTTTTTTTAAATCGAAAGGCTAAGGGACAAAAACCGGTAAAAACTTTATCTTTAGTACTTTTTAAGATCTCATCTAACTTCTAGACTAAAATAATTTAAAATTAATTTTTCATTAAAAAAAAATCACAAAATTTTTAGCTTTACACTAACTAGTGATAAAAAAATATCAAAACTAGGTACTTTTAGCTTATCAAGAATAAAACACGAATTTATCCATGGATTTTCATGTAATAAAATTTATTTTGTTTCTAATAAATGTAATTTTAAGATTAAGTATCAAAACTGGTAATTATTTATTTCTTTCTAATTTTTAAAATTTTTTTAATTTTAAAAATTTTATAATTTTACAAAAAAAAATGTTTACCCACTTGTTGCTCAATAACTCCAAAACTGATGGCTAGATCAGAAAATAATATTAAAAAGACTTAAAGCTGGCGTAATTTAAAGTTTTCAGGCGGATTGCTAAACAAAATCGAGTACGTCGTTCAAAAGTTACGACAAGATGTATGGAGCAGCCTATTCAAATATCTCAAATTTTACAAAAAAAATTTTAAAGAAAACCTTACCATATTATTTGAAATTATGATGATTTTTGCAGTTAGGTGACTATAGCGGATCAAAAAATATAGTGGTTATTCTGGGAGTTTTTGCTTGTTGTATAGTGTTATTTAGTTAATGTTTTCCGTTCAACAAACTAAGGAGGCATTCACAGATGTTTTCACATTTCATACAAACCTGTTTTGCTGAAATTCAAATATTTTTCACAATTCTCCCGATTGTTGACGAATTTGATCGATTATGTTGACCAAAAGAATCACGAATCACAATTTGATTTAAATGCCCATTTTCATAATAAGCCTGAATAACTTAACGCGTTGCTCGATTGTGTATCTTTGAACCATGGCAAATTGAGTCTGAAATTGAGAAATGTCAAATGAAATGTAGAAAAAAACTTGACGTTTAAGTGTGGTTCACATTCAACATCGGCCCTTAAAAATTAACCACCCTTTATAATCGTGATTAAAACAATATGTAATTCGCCATTTTTTTTTTTCGAAAACCATCTTGAATTTGAAATTTTTTTATGTGTACTTCATTCTCTCATTAAAGCCTCTTAATTTGATACTCATATTGGAAGAGTTGAAATAAATATGTTATCTGCAATTTGTTTCAGGATTTAAAATAAATAAGTTAACAGCCATTTTTTTCGAACGCCATCTTGGTATACAATTTTTTTAAGGTTCACAATATTATATGAAAAACAAATAATAATTTTTGTGATAAAAGTGTGCGGAAAACAGAGGCGGAAAACGTTGCGTTTTTTGTGCTAATTTATTTTATTGGTTTCCAATACCGATTTATTGCTAAATATTTTTAAAAGATTGATTGATATGAGGAATTTTAAATTTGATTTTAACCAACACACGGTAACATCTTGCTATCACTGAACAACATACTTTTCAATGATGACTACAATTGTGTGTTTTACTAAGAAGTATTTTAGTAATGACTTGACTTATGTGATATATGAATATTTATTTGTCAGACGTACTTGCCTGTTAAAATTATTGGTTTAAATGCCAAATTTTAACTTTTAAAGAGATGTATTTTAGTATTTTCTACTCATTATTTAGTAATGAGAGTTGGTACTGAGTAGTGTTATTTTCCACAACTACAATTTTTGATAGAAAAATTGACACCCCTAATGCACATACAAAGCTGGTTAATTTGTTGGTGGATTCTTCGTTTTAATACACAATGTAAGGGTGTAAATCCTTTATAGTTTATATACATACATACGCATGTAAATATATACATATGCATACCAGAGACTATCTTTGTTTAAGTGACCAAATAAGTATGTGTATGAAGTCAATTCACTTTCAATCATATTTTTTAAACAACAAAGTTCACATTACCGGTATGTATTAGCCGTTCCATTAAATTTAGTATAAAAATTGTCTGCTTTATAAAAGCATTAATATATGAGAATTAAAAGTAAGACGTACTAAAGAAGTGATACACTGCAAACACTCTCAGCGGCGAACACTGCCTACCATATCACATCTTTTTAATGGTTTTTGCCACACTTTGTCTTCAAGGAATGCCAACTTACAATGTCTTCCACCTGCTTACAAAGTTAGCGAGATTGTATTAGAGCTGCCTACTTACAATGATGTTGCGCAATATTGAGCCTTTATGTTCATTGAATGGACATTTTAATATCGTTTACTTTGTGTACACTTAACAAATGCGGCAATACATTTAAAAATATATATTAGGTTTGTATATTATGTGGTGTGCATTACTGTCATACATCTGTGTATCGGATCATTGCTTCTGTAAACAAAGCAAAACATGATACCCATCACCAATTTTGTGTAGTAATTTTACACCACAAAATTTATTCTTACTATACTACTATAGAATAAAATATTTGTACTAAAATATGTACTGATTTCTTTATTTAAGTTCGATTTTAAATTAAATTATTTCTTTATATTTTATCTTGAAATTTCTACAAAAGGAATGATACAATCCATTTTTTTTTACCACAATGTTGTATTTTTAAGGAAACTTAGACTACACAGAAAACCACATTGACAAAATTTTAGCTTCGTATATTTATTTTTAGCAATTTTATGAGCTTTTAATTTTTAATAATAGTAGATTGTGCCATATCCTAGAGGTGGGCATTTAAATAGGCTTGTCATAGTAATTTTTGCTAATGCGTTCAACTAAAATGTTGATATATAGAGAGTCCTCTATTATACCAAATTTTTTTACATACATACAGATTATATGAATTTGAAAAAATCGTAATAAAGAAGGTTGGCGTTAAAATAGGCTACATTGTTAATCAGTTGCTATTGGTTGTATGAACTTTTAAATTTCATTAATGCAAGATTATACCGTATGTGAGAGGTGGGCTTTTAAATGGGTGTGTAAAAGTGATTTCTATTTAGATATTTAAACACATAGACTAATATTCTTCCAAAATCTTTGCCCATAGAGAAATTTTTAAAATCTAAGAAAAAGCGTTATAATGGTAGGCGTTAAAGTAGGTGTGTTACCTTCACTTTCCGTTATTCCAATTACTTTTATAAAGAATCTTTAATTGTCAAATTTCAGCATCGTACATTTATATTGTTGGTTTTATGACGTTTGAAATTTTAAATAAACTAAAACAGACGCTGTACATGGTTAATTTTCGTACATTTCGATCTATTATACTTTTGTAATATACGGATTTGATAAATTTTCGGAAAAACATAAGATTTTACACAATACATATACTTGTGAAATTGCGTTTAGTTGCAATAGCATTTAATTCGATGTCCAAACACATTTTAAAATCGTGATTTCCACAGACAGACGAACGGGCAAAGCTAGATCGTCTTAAAATGAAAGCAGGACTCAGAAAATATATACTTCAAGGGGTCTAAGATTAATATTTCGATGTGTTACAAACGAAATGATAAAACAAGTAAGAGTGCTATATTCGGCCATGCCGATTCTTATATACCCTTCACGACGTGTAGTCACGCAATAACAATAGTTTATATCACCTTTCATCTCATATAAAATACGTACATACATATAAAAAACATACATATATAAAAACGTCTCATTGTAAAATTAGAAAATAACGTGTGTGTTCAAAGTTGTTCATGTTAACGAAGGTGTAACTCTTTAAAATTTCTAAATAAATTAGACATGTGATTTAACTCAAATTCATATATTTTTTTTTGTATTTCGGATTGTTAAATTCTCTCAAAAAGGCTAATGGGATGTCCTCTTCACAGTCTTCTTCATCTCCTATAGAGCTAAAAATTTTAGGTCAGCATTTTGCTATTGTTTTCTTTTCAAGACGTTGCCAAGTTGTCCATTAATAGTTAAACCAATTTTCAAAAATGGCAGCTGTTATCCATTACGATTTGGAGCAATTGTAGATTTAAAATTTCTAAAAGAGCGAGGATTTTTTTGCCTTTCTAATCATAATAAATTTAACTTAAGAATTTTGGTAGTTTTTTGTGACATTTTTCACGAAAAACTTTAGTTTATATCATGCTAAATCAGCAGCGCGCACTTAACTAAGCCTGTACAATCATTTACGGGGATACCCTTTTTTATGAAAACAATTTAGATAACCGACAAATTTGTTCACGTTATAAGGCTTACTCACTGTGTTCACGCTGCAGAGTAATCAGTGTAAAAAAAAATTATGTTCATCTTATCCGGTGTTCACGTAAGGCAGTGTTTTTGTTACCGCGAGTCTACTGTAATATATAAAATAAAAAATAAAAAAAAATTTTTGGGCTCAGCTGGGGTTCGATGCCACGTTTACTCTAATTAGTATACCACGTTTGTATATACATATGTATGTATGTATGTTGTTGTTGTATGTTGTCTTTGTGTTAAAAGCAACGAGGTGGCCATGGGTTTTTGCTCATATCTCAGTTGTTTATGTACCGATGTTTCTGATTTTCAATAGCGATTTACTCCCAAATATTTCTGATATTTTAATACCTCACCCGGGTCCAGGCGATTTTGGGGGGCTTCTAAAAGTTAATTTCAACATACACACGGACAGAGTTTAATCGACTAACCTATTCATAAGCTTTCAGAAAATATATACTTTATGGGGTCGGAAATGAAAATTGAAGAAATTTCACACGGAATGACAAACCTATATACATATACCCTTTTTCACTGTCTGAAGTGTATAATAAATAAAATTTTTAATTTGGTGGTGAGTACAAAAAAACCCATATAACGATAGTCTCTAGAACAAAAAGAGTAAATTAAATGTTCGGCAACACAAAAGTCATTCTGTTTAACAGAACGTTTTCTTTTCCAATGTACTGAAAATGTATTTTCAGATACATATGTGAATATACAGTTCTCTGGGACATGCATACATACATAGGTATGCTATATATACATATATATTAACGCCGTTAAAATTTAATGATTTCATTACAGCACGCAACTGTAATTTATTTTAAACTAAAAACAAAAAAGCAACAGGTTAAAAAAACTTTTTTATAGTATAAAAATCAATAATACCCATTATGTACCATCAAGCTGTTTTTGCTTTAATTCATGTTGACAAGGTAAATAAATGTTTTATTAAAAAATGCAAATTTAAAGTCGTTGATTATAAATATACTTGAATGTATATGTAAGTAAATTCACACTAGTGGTTATATTCAAGTATGTTCCATAATTCGAGCGTTATTCAAAACATTCAATTTTAAAAGTAAAAAAAATCATACTTAATTTATTTGTTATTAAACTTTTAAAAATTTTAATATGAATATTAAATTTTTACATTGAAGGAAAGTATTCGTTCGGAAGGAAGAATCAGTTTTCCACCTTCTCTGCGAATGTCCTGTCCTGGCTGCCAAGAGATACATAATCCAAGGCAAATATATACCAGATAACCATATTCTACAATCCAAACAATTTTGGATTAAGAGAGGCATGATGAATGCCTTCTCTTGCACAATTGATTTAAAAGCCATTAAAAATGTTATTCACTTTGAACTAGTGCAGCATTTTTTGCTGAGTTATAGAAACAATGCTGTGACAATTTCGAATGATTTATGCTCATTGCGGTTGTCATTCTGAACTCAATTAATTTTTTTTTTTTAAATTAATTTTTAAACAATTTGTCTCCTTCTAAGTAAAACTCGATTTTTAAGTTGGTAAAGTTGTGAAAATTTCAACTGAAAACGGGTTTGTTTCACAATACTAAAAATCAATTAGTTGTTCGACTCTCAGACGATTAAACTGGGTTGTGTTGACAACGACAATAGGGGCATAAATTCCACTCGGAATGCGGAATATAAACGCCCATAAAGGTTACGTTTGAATTTTAATTCCCCATAAAGAAAATTAACTAAAATCAGTATTCCACTGACCCTAACAAAACAATCACAGTTATTAATAATAAAATTCTACATGGAAATTTCTGTACTTGTTAACAATTGGTATCATGAAGAATATAAGGCTTGTGAAAATGTTTGAATTTTAAAAACCGAAAAAATTACTTATGAATATGCCTGCTTTAAAAAAAAATCACACTACAGTAAACTCGCGGTAACGTGAACTATTAAAAACCGAGCGTGTTCACGTTTGCGAAGTTGTTCATGTTGTCGAAGGTGTTACTCTTTTAAATTTCAAAACAAATTAGACATGTGATTTAAATCAAATTCATTTATTTTTTGATATTTCGGATTGTTATGTACATATGTTTTGTTAAGAAAAAATAAGTACGTTAAAATTAATTTAAAAAATGTGTTACTTTTTCTTCTTCATCTCCTAAAGAGCTAAAAATGATCAGCCAGCATTTTGCTATTGTTTTCTTTTTAAGACGTTGCCAAGTTGAAATGGCCAATAGCGTCCATTAATAGTTAAACCAATTTTCAAAAATGGCAGTTGTCATCCATTACAATTTGGAGCAATTGTAGTCCACAGGAGATTCAAAATTTCTAAAAGAGCAAGGATTTTTTGCCTTTCCAATCACAAGGAGTTTAACCTTAGAATTTTGGTAGTTTTTGTGTCATTTTTCACGAAAAACTTTAAATAGATCATGCTAAGTCAGCAGCGCGCACTAAACTAAGCCTGTGCAATCATTTACGGGAATACCCCTTTTTATGAAAACGATTTGAATAACCGCGAAATTTGTTCACGTTATAAGGCTTTCTCACTGTGTTCATGCTACAGAGTAGTCAGTGTAAAAAAGTGATGTTCATCTTATCCGGTGTTCACGTAAGGCAGTGTTTTTGTTACCGCGAGTCTACTGTATATTAAAAAGTTCACATGTGAAATATTTCGACAATTTCATTACATTTACAAAAAACGAAAAAAAAATTTTTATTCAGAAATTTTCACATTGTGAAATTCATGATAACCGTGAATATATTTAAACAAGTTTATTTATTTATATTTTACTTAACCAAATTCATAAACTTATACGATACATACACCCAGAAACAGAAATTCACATTCATTGCCAATCGAATGGTTCCTGTAATCGAACTTTTCATTAATGATTATAAAATTTCTATTGCAAGAGTGATCATTCATTAATGCTGACTACATATTTATATTCAGAAATAAAATTCTGTAGATATAACCGTAATATTCTATTATCACAACTAAACTATGCGATTGGCAACAATTGCGGTACTCACAACCGATACTGTTTCTCTGTGTACAGTATTTATCTCTTATATGAACGTCGCACAGTGGCGCCTTTTCCTAAAACCCGTGGCAAAAATACAAAATTTCATGACAAAATTTTGTGAAATGAATGAAAACATCTTATAAGGAACTACTTACTGATCACAATTCAAAAACGTTTTCCTTAATTGCATAAAAATTATAGTTTGTGGAGCTGCTCAAAGTTGACAATTTTTTAAAAAGCAAAAAAAAAGGGTGATCTTGAAAAAAAAGATGCATTTTAGAATTAAAGTGTCAGAAACATTGCCGTTTGATTACTTCTTTTTTGGTATTTTTTTAAAGGTATGTTTGTTTTTTATTAAAAGAAGTAGTAAAATGTTTAGCAGATGCCCTACTTTTTCGGCAGTCGCCGCTTTTCAGACACCCTATATTTAGGTCATTTTTACAAATAAAATAGAGTATATCTAAAAATGGTCAGAAATGGTCTCGCCCATATTTTCTGAGCAAATTTGCTACATGATACTTGAAATAATTTAACTTAGTTTAGCTGCCGTAGGTTGCCGCTGTAGGTAAAATATGAAGAAAACTTTTACAACCTCATAGCGAAAACGAGAAAATTTTTTTTCTCATTTTTAAAGAATGTAACAAAGATGTGTGCAAAATGTGAAAAGAAATAAAAAAGGGTTTCCAAAGTTACTTGTTGCATATTTTTATTGCTTCTCCTTAAATAGTAAACAATATTTTGCTCTGCCAATCAGGTAGGCATAACTATTGCAATTTTTTTAATTATTTCAATTTAAAAACACCTGTTATAAAAGTAGGCAGGTAATTTTAAAACTTTTTTATACTGAATAAAATATAAACTGCAGGTATACATTTATTCGAGTTATTTTTTTTTTTTTTTGCTCAAATTAGGTAGTTGAAAACCTTTTTTTTTTTTTAATTTTTGGGTACCACATTAACCGCAATTGTATAATGCATCCAGTTAAGTTTGTACTTTCTAAAACTAGTGATCAGTAACAGAACTTGTACAATTTTATTTTAAAGTGCGATAATGTCATTTACCAATTTAGAATTGTTGGAGTTATTCACAAACTCAGATAATGAAAATGCATTTAAATTGGCTCTTGTGGAAAAAATACACGATTTACCAGGATACCACGAAATGGATGTTCATAGCAAAATTCACTTCGTTTTCCTAACAATTAAAAAAAAATGGCTTGCCTCATACCGTACGAAAAAAGCATTTATGAACAACACCCAGACGGGCTAAATGGAGTTACAATTTTTGAAAACATCGAATAACCACATACATCCTCTGACAGCGAAAGAGGAAGACCAACAAAAACTATAAACGAGTGTACTCAGACACAAGAAAACGTAAACTTGAAAATGCCACAAAAGATATATCTAAATCGCATCTTTCAGAAGCATTATGTCTTAAGTTTGTAAAAGATAAAGATAAATCAAGGTTCGACATTACAAAAGCTGTGGTACTTGCAAGCCCAGATCGACTGCAGAGAATCAAAGGGAGTATTCTTCCTGGATACAAAAAGATTACATCTGCCAAAAAACAAGCAGTGTCACCTAATGTAAAGGTTACTGAAGTATCGGTAGAGGTAAAACTGCAATGTTATAGATCATCCGGTCCGCGTAACAGCCCGAATTACTGGGGTCGACAATAATATTATAAACGGGTTGGCAGTTATCCTAAATATTATAAACTCTAGAGAAATGGTAAATGGCCCAAAGTTTGATGATTATGCATCAAAAACTGCGCAACTTTTAGCTCAAATGTACCCTGAGAAGAAACTTACTCCTACGGTTCATAAGATTTTGGCTCATGGTAAAAGTTTAATTGAAAATCAATGCTTACCGATGGGAGAGTTGTCAGAAGAAGCAAAAGAATGCAAAAACAAAGACTACAAAAAATTTAGATACACGAATACTTGCAAAATTTCACGGATTAGACAGAATGCGGACCTTTTCAATATGTTGGCGGCCTCTTCAGACCCACTTATTTCATCACGAAGACATAAGACAAGTTCTCGAAAGGATTTGGAAGAATATAATTTTAGCCCCGATATGTTAAATCTATTAGATAACGCTCCCAATCTTGATGACTATTTCAAAGAGAAATAACTAATAAAAACCAATTATTCTAGCTAAATAAAATATATACTAAACAAGCTAATACCCAGTGTGCTTCGCTACCCCAAATTTTAGTATTTAATTCATATGGTAGGTGCCACGCCCACTATTGTTAATGCACCCATTTTTTCCATAAATGTTTATTTAAATATCAAAGTTGCTTTTGCAAAATTTTACTACTCTAATCGATATCGTTTTCCAAATATACGAATTTTAGTATTTAATTCATATGGTAGGTGCCACGCCCACTATTGATAATGCACCCATTTCTTGCCTAAATGTTGATTTGGGTTTCAAAGTTGCTCTTGCAAAATTTTACCACTCTAATCGATATCGTTTTCCAAATATAAGAATTTTAGTATTTAATTCATGTGGCCACGCCTTCTATTGCAAGTCCACCCATTTTTTACTCAAATGTTCGTGTGGATGTCAAAGTTTACCGTACCTAATTTGAATACTCTAGCTGCATTAACTTTCGTGATATATAATATATAATATTTAATACTTATTCTTTAATAGGGCGTGGCACCCCGCCCACTTACAATTTCAAACCAAAGTATAGCCAATAGTTCCTTCCAGACATACAGAGAGATTCTGTGAAAATTTCAAGGAAATCGGTCCAGTCGTTTAACCGTCTTTAAGCACAAACAAACATACAAACACACATTGATTTTTATATATATAATATAGACAAATAACATTATATCTATAGCATAAATATATTAATATTAAAATAATAATTTAAAAATCTGTTTCTGTAATAGAAATAAAAAAATTTAATATTGGTTTAACATGTTATATTAGAGTTTTTTTCCTAAACTTTCGGATTTGAACAATGTGCATTGCAAAGCGCATCGGGTTAAACTAGTTACTTAATATAAATTTACTTAGATTTAAATATTAAAAGTATATAAAAATGTGTATTTGCGATACAATTAAAAAACTTATATTTAAAAAAACATGTAAACATTTAACTGGAAAAATTATCCTATTTTAACTGAAATTTTTGGAGCACCCTGTACCTCTAGCAATATTTTGTAAACACTATTTTAAAGCCTAAAGTGTCCTCTGTCAACATCTTTTTAAATCTTTAAAATATCTTAGTTATTTAAAAGTTATGATTTTTGCAACGAAAAAAGTTAAAAGGCGCCACTGTGCGTCGGTTATTTGCATTTAACGCTTACATGCAACCCAACATAAACAATTTCTTAAAAGCATTTAATGCTTACAAGAGCAAAAAACGATGCAAAATTTGAAATGCATACATATAAACAATAATTAACAAATAGTGATCTAATAATCTGTATGCATCGTGCACGTGTTTTGTTTTACACTTAAAAATTGTTATTGGTAGTTCTTTAACAGCTGGTTCTATAATAATTTCATTGTTATCGTGATCGGTTAAATTTTGGAGAGGAGCAAAATTGACTAACTGAGATAGTCATAAAAATACAAACAATTCAGTATTTTCCAATATACATACATACATACATATGTATATAGTTAACAAACATAAATCGGTTTTTTCAGCTTCTGGACAACAGCGGAAGGAGATGGGTTTTCAAAAGAAACAAACAAACAGAATATAAGACACTATAAAAAATTAAAAATCTAAAATGGCTGTCGCTACAAAATGGCGCAATCCAGTAATTATAAATGTACCTACTTCAACCCCCACAATATTAAATAGTATCAAACGAAAGGACTTTGCCAGTACAATACAGTAAACAATTAAAAAGTTAGAAACTAAGATGGCGTCTGAAACAAAATGGCGGATTTTTTTATCTCTTAACAATATGGGTATCAATTAGCATGAAATCTATGGTAAACCATCATTTACTATCATGTACATTATAGTAAAGGATTTTATCAGATTCGGCGCGGACGAATATAGCACTCTTATTTGTTGTGTATTTATTACTTTTATGTAGAAGTTATTATCTATTTTCGATTTGGCACTATAGATTGTACAATTATTTCTTTTATATTCAAACAATTGATTTACATCTAATTTACATCATAAGGTACCTATCAAGTCGAATTCATACTTGCGAAATTATCAGCCCATCTGATGGGGTCATTTTATCAAAATTTGTTGAATTCGCCTTGATATTAACGCAGAGATGAAAAATAAGATTTTGGTTTTAGTATTAAGAAATTACCTTAAATGTACTTTTTCGATAACAAATGTATCAAGTTTATGTGTATTTGTTGTTTTTGCACCATTTAAAATGTGTTTCACAAATATATTTCCTTTTTTAGTAAAATTTTATTAAACATACCTATCACAATAAGTTTTTCATGCCTATTATACGAATTGGCTATGACAGAAAATATCCCATAAAAAGTTGCTTTGTTATACCCTTCACCTGTGGTGCACAAGGGTATATATAGCTTTGTCATTCCGTTTGTAATTTCTACAATTTTCATTTCCGATCCCATAAAGTATATATTTTCTGAAAGCTTACACAGTACAACACATGATTTGCCAACTCAATTCTGTTAACTGTATGTGAAATAAGACCCAAAAAGAAGAATTTCTGCATCATTCGTTTTGTCTTCTTACCTGCGATTTGAAGTTAGTATCGATTTGAAGTTAGTACTATCGTATAGGGGAATTTATCACGTTTTAGGCCCTGTTGTTTGACATAGCTCGACAACCACTAGCCCAATTTAGTTGAAATAAATTTTAAAAAATTAAGAATTACAATTCCCTTAATCTGTTCATATATTGTTTTCCTATACAAGTAACACTTTCGAAGTTAAAAATTAATGTATGAAGGGAAAAAATTATTTTTTGCCTAAAAATTTAAATTTTTTTTTTTTAAATACATAAAAAATCCAAAATGGAAAAAAGTTTCAAGTCTAGTTATTTTTTCGCAAAGTCACATAACCTATGAGCAAAATGAAACAAAGATCATAAAAATCGATGCACGCGTTTCGCTTTTATTCGCAATTGAGTAAATGTATGAATTTCAAAAATTTGCTCGAGATATGCACAACATTATTTGGAGAAAACATTGACACCTTTTTCATGATTCTGAGAATTAAAGAAAAAGGAATAAACAAAAGGTTATTTGATTTTTATGATTGCGGTAATAAATGTACGTGGACAATTAAACGGAAAGTGGACCTTTTTATTATTTTGGTTTTTCCGGTGGCTACCTATATGATTTTTTTACAGAAATTGCACCCACATTTAAGGGTGGTCATTATTTTGAAAGTTTTGCACAGTTTGAAACGTACAAGTGCTGAATCAGGTATATAGCCAGCCGCCCTTAAAATATGCGCCCATTTATAAGTACCTGGCAGTAAAATATTCAAAAATACGTAGTATTTATAGGTGTGCATTGATCGATTTTTGGCATTCAGCCAGTGCCGACGAACGCGAACAGTAAAAGTGATTTTTCTCCAGTTTTTTAAAAGTGAATAACAACAAAACATAAAATATATCAATATGGAAAACAACAAGTGCCCATATTTGGATGAATATTGTTACGTTTGTGGTCATATCGTCCGAAAAATACAGAAAAAAGATCGAAAAAATTTGTTTACTGAGCAATTCAAAACCGCGTATTGTAATTATTTCGATGAAGCAGATTTAATTGGTGCAAATTTTACGCCGAACACAGTGTGCAACAGTTGTTATACTACCCTTCTAAAATGGATTCACGGAAAAAGTAGAAAGTTATCTTTTATGAAGCCAGTAATTTGGGTGGAAGACACAACTGGGCATGATGAATCCAGGTGCTATGCATGCATAAATTTTGAAATTCATACATTTACTCAATTGCGAATAAAAGCGAAACGCGTGCATCGATTTTTATGATCTTTGTCTCATTTTGCTCATAGGTTATGGACTTTGCGAAAAAATAACTAGACTTGAAACTTTTTTCCATTTTGGATTTTTTATGTATTTAAAAAAAAACAAGTAAGAGCGCTATATTCGGCCGTGCCGAATCTTATATACCCTTCACAACGTGAATTCATGCAATAACAGTGGTTTGTGTCACCATTTATCCCATATGAAATACGTACATACATATAAAAACATACATATATAAAAACGTCCCATTGTAAAATTATAAATTCACGTATGAATGTTAAAAAAACAAAAAAAAAAAAAAATTTTAAAAAAATTTAAAAAAAAAATTTAAAAAAAAATTTAAAAAAAATAAATTTTTTTTAAAAAAAAAAATTTTAAAAAAATTATTATGTATATAATATATATAAAACAAAAAAAAAATAAAAAAAAAAATTAAAAAAAAAAAATTAAAAAAAAAATAATAAAAATATAAATAATATATTATATAAAAAATAAAAAAAAAAAATAAAAAAAAAATAAAAAAAAAATAAAAAAAAAAATTTAAAAAAAAATTTTTTTGGCTCAGCTGGGATTCGATGCCACGTTTTTTCTAACCAGTATACACGTTTGTATGTATGTTGTTGTTGTAATGTTGCTTTTGTGAAAAAAAATCGAGGTGTTCGTGGGTTTTTGCTCATATCTCAGTTGTTTATGTACCGATGTTTCTGATTTTCAATAGCGATCTACTCCCGAATATTTCTGATATTTTAATACCTCACCCGAGTCCAAGCGATGTCGGGGGGCTTCAAAAAGTTGATTTCAACATACACACGGACAGACGGTCAGACGGACAGACGGACAGACTGACAGCGCTTAATCGACTCCCCTATTCATAAGCTTTCAGAAAATATATACTTTATGGGGTCGGAAATGAAAATTGTAGAAATTTCACACGGAATGACAAACCTATATATACCCTTTTTCACTGTGTGAAGGGTATAAAAAAATTAAATTTTTAGGCAAAAAATAATTTTTTCCCTTCATACATTCATTTTTAACTTCGAAAGTGTTACTTGTATAGGAAAACAATATATGAACAGATTAAGGGAATTGTAATTCTTAATTTTTTAAAATTTATTTCAACTAAATTGGGCTAGTGGTTGTCGAGCTATGTCAAACAACAGGGCCTAAAACGTGATAAATTCCCCTATACGATAGTACTAACTTCAAATCGATACTAACTTCAAATCGCAGGTAAGAAGACAAAACGAATGATGCAGAAATTCTTCTTTTTGGGTCTAATTTCACATACAGTTCACAGAATTGAGTTGGCAATCAATTAACTGAAAAATGTTGTACTGTGTTATGAATAGAGGAGTCGATTAAGCCCTGACCGTCTGTCCGTCTTTCCTTGTGTTGGTTGAAATCAACTTTTAGAAGCAGCTATATGTTCCTCAGATCTGTGTATGGTATCAATCTCTTGGAAATATCCAGGAATGAATCGCTATTGAAATTCAGCACAATCGCCCCATAGCTTTCTGAGATATGAGCAAAAAACCACGACCACCTCGTTTTTTTCACAATTACAACAAAAACCTACATACATACTGGTTAAAGTAACGTGGCATCGAATTCCAGCTGAGCCAAAAAAAAATTATTTTATTTAATATAATTTATATTTTATTTTTTTATATTTTTTTAAAAAAATTTTTTTTAATTTTTTTTATAAAATTTTTAATAAATTTTTTTAAATTTTTTACGTTTTTTTTTAAATTTTTTTTTGTAATTTTTTTTTTATTATTTTTATTTTTTTATTTTTAATATATTTTTTTTTGTAATTTTTTTGTTTTTTGGTATGTTTTTTACATGTATGTACATACGTATTTTATATGAGATGAATGGTGATACAAACAATTGTTTTTGCATGACTACACGTTGTGAAGGGTATATAAGATTCGGACCGGCCGAATATAGCACTGTTACTTGTTTTATTATTATTATTATTATTTATTTATTAGTAGTATTTTTAAATACTTTAATTTACATTTAATTTCATGTTACGTTAACAAAACAATTAAAAAACATACTGATTAAAAAAAATTAAACAATTTTTATAAAATTTACAGTTTTTTTTTCTAAAAGAATTAATATTTGTTTCGTTTTTTATATCATTTGGCATCATGTTGTAGAGATTAAGCCCTTTGTAAAATAAGGATTTCTGCAGTGCACTTGTCTCTGCTCTACATGTTCTAAAATCAACGGTATTTCTAAGATGATATGGTTGAACCTCTCCAACATATTTTATTTGTTCAATTAAGTATTTTGGTGCATTTCCCAGTATCATTTTTTGTATAAAAAATATTGTATTAAGTTGCAGCCTTTGTTGTACGTTTAGCCATTTCAGCATGCCTAACATATATTTTATTGAAGTGAAACGATTGCATTTCAAAATTAAGCGCATAGCCTTATTTTGAAGTCCCTATAACCTTGTTATCTGTTGATCCGAACAGCACGTAAAAATTATAGTTGACCCAAATTCGAAATATGGTTTAATCATAGTGTTAAGTCACGAAGTAGTTATTAAAATTTGTAGCTATTTGCAAATTTTCTTTATATTCTATTTTATTATAAATCACAGATTTTATCACAGGTTTGGGTTTTCTAAGGACAAGCTCTTTTATTTTACACCACATTTCCTTTTGGTCATTTGTACTTTTTATTTTATTATTCATATATTTATTTTTTTCATTTTCAATTTTTACTTTCATAAATTTAATAAATTTTACAAACTTTTAAAGTTTTCATTCATTTATAAATACTGTTGTTTTTTGTGTCGAAAAGCACACATATCCTTCAAAAAAGATTATTATTTCTTTCGGTATTTGCAAAACTTGAAAGTGTGTTAAACAATTTACGCTCCTTGCAAAAAACGATCTTAGCATTGCCGTTGTGGAAGCTCTCATTAGCCTGAAAATTTTCGATATAGCCGGTATGGCGGTACTTTATATTTTATCTATTCACTCAGATTTTCAGGTTCGTTTTCATATTTAATTTTATGTATAAGTACAAAGTATTTAACTCAAGCCATTGATTATGCCATTGATTCAAGCATTACTCTTATACTGTATACCAACCTGTTGCATTTCAAAATTATACCTACCTACGCATTGCTTTTTTTTGTAGCTTTTGTAATCTTTCTAATTGTGTACCATTAGATTTAAACTAAATTCAAGTCAATTGATTCTACGAACTACGTAGGCAATATGGGGTTCATAGAAGAGGTCAGATTACTTAATTGAGCTTAATAGCTTCACCACCTTGTGAGGAAAAACATTTTACAGTTCCGCACAGATACTTCAGATGAGTTTTTCCTCGTAACTAAAATTGTTTATAAGTACCTACATACTATACCTGCACATTCATACCCTTTTTTAATTTTTAAATAACTAGAAATATAATAAAAAGTATTTAAATTACGCTATACCTAATAGGTAGATCGGTACCTACATGTAGGTATATTGATTTTTCATTTAATTACTTTATTGTTAGTGTTGATCAATGTTTATATTAAAATAGTTCAATTACCTTCTAATATAGAGGGTTTGTCAGGTGCTGAAATGCCACCTGCAACACCTCCTCCCTTATTTAGATGATCCATGCGTTTAGTAGAGGAGCGAGTTCTCTTCCACTTCTCCAGTTTTAATAATAACTGTTTTGCTTCAGTTTTTTTTATAATTTTATAAAGGTATTAATTTCGCAATTATTGTATAGAAACACACGAAATAGTATTTCGTTTTTAAATAAGCTTATTTGCTTTTTATCACTTCTGCAAAAAAAATTTTACAAAACTTTAAAACACTATTATTTTTTACACTTGGTTAAATATGATTAGTTTAATTTCACATTTTCAATACAGAAATCTAAATTTTCCATTTTTTTCCTTCATATATCCACTCACCGTACAAAGTTCTATAAACAACTAATTTTAATTATATATTGATAAAAGAGAGGCTCTTAATAATGACTAAACCCAAATGTTTTTCTTTTTTTTTTCTATTTTCTTTGTTCAATATTTAGTGAGTTAATTTTTAAAAAACGCACACTAATACGTATACAAATTATTCAACAATTTCTGTACATACTTATATACTTTTTAAACCCGTTAACAAATATAATAAATTTCATTATACTGCACTTTGAAAAATTAAAAAATAAACACAGAAAATAAACAAATTACGCCGAAGAAAAATACATATAAAAATATTTAGTTGACAGTTGTGTTAAGCAGTAATGATAACTTAATATATTATTTGGATAATTAAGCGATTTCACGCCTTTTATTCGAATGAGTTTCTTAATAGTAAAATTATATCCAGGGTACACTTATTCACGTAGTTGTTTTGCTATGTCCTAACAGATGTCAAACTCTATTTTTATTTTTATTATTTGTTAAACTAAATATTTAAAGAGGAGCGACACAAAATTCTGTTTGCCTGCGGTATTATATGTATCTTATGTGATTACTCCATGATTATATCAATGTTTTTTTTAATATGCCCTTGTTATTACTTTTCTTTGTTTATGTAACTAAATTATTAAATCAATGATATATACAAGAGCTAAGCTAAAATTATACGTGATAAAAATATAAGATTTTAATAAAATCAGTTGATATCACTTGTGTTGTCAGCATTTTACATAGTTGTCTTAAAATGTATGATTTTAAATATTCCTTCAGTGACACAATTCTTAGCTGTGTTCACACGCTAATGTGAAATACTAGGTTCGCTCTCTGAATTACGATTTCATTATTTCTACATTTTAATGTTTCAGTTTTTTTTTTTTTTTGAGATGGTAGTAAATCATTTGTGGTTCGGAGCAATATTCAAAATGAATCAACCAACCAACAGAACATGTTGACTGAAGCACGATTGGGGCGCGAACCTTTAATAAGAGACCGAACCATGTATTTTGTTGTCTGTGTTCACACACAACTCTGAACTTAGACAGACGAACATTTGGAAGAAAAACATTTAGTTTAATGGCTGTGGAAGAGAGAGTATTGATTTTTGTTGGGTTTTTGACGAAACGCTTACAGAACAATCGTTTCGCAATAGATTACAATATATAACTATTCGCGATGTACACGTTTTATATACGCAATCAAATATAATAATTTCGGAATCAAATATTGCTACATGGAGACCGTAAGGTTCATTAGTATCAAAAAAAACCTACTCTTTGGTGCACTTTTATAACTGGTAAAATCATTTGACCACCTGTCTTCACAAATAATAAAAATTGTACACGAGCAGTACAGAGACATGCTTACCATGCTTATCTTTATGTAAATACACCATGTGTATTGTTTATATTTTAATAAGTGGTGTTTGACAGAGAACATCGTAGCAAAGTCGCTGTTGTATATGCATACCCAAGGTCTATTAAATAAGATCTGTTCAACTTATCAGCTGGTCGTTTTTTGCTCCCCTATGTTTACTACTCGAAGTTGTCAAAATTTGTTTACCTTTTTAGGGCGACATTTATGTTTTTCAATTTTATGATTGATAATTTTTCAACTTATGATTTATATTCAAAAGTGCAGTATATTTCCGAGCCGGACATGCTGGTAAAAGGCGTTTCTGTACCCAAGGATTGAGCCACACCAACAGCTATAGCAGCCTTGCCATTACTTGGCTCACAGGCCAAGAAAATACAACGATTAGCTATTTTGCCTTCACGCACCATTTGTACAACACCAGCAGCGAAACGAGCATCTTTCTGGCCCAACATACCTTGTGAAACAGCACGCTTCTTCAAGACATCGTCTAGACTTCTATTTTATCTTTATCAGCCATATTTTTATCAAATATTTACTATTAACACAATTTATTCTTGTTGTCTTGAAAAAATTGTTAAACTAAATGAAAACACAAAATTTAATAGGCGTTGGGCATATTCATACAGGTATATGCAACGGCGAATTTGCTGTGCTGCTCTCTGTCAAATACCTCATAAAAAATAATTTTTTATACATAGAGTTTCACAGTAACGTTTCCCATCAGATGGACTGATAATTTCACCTGGATAAATTTTTTGGTATTTTAGTCAGCTGTTTTTGACTACCTTAGAGTAATTTTACACTAACAAAATGCCCGTATATTTTTTTTGCTTTTTGTTTTTGTAGAGTTGCACAGACCTTATTTAATAGACCTTGTGCATACCTGTATAAATGTTTTGAACACTTATACAGG
The DNA here is from genome assembly GCA_941918925.1 of Phyto melanocephala. NCBI lineage: Eukaryota > Metazoa > Arthropoda > Insecta > Diptera > Rhinophoridae > Phyto > Phyto melanocephala. The sequence continues at coordinate 60,512,057 of OW799234.1, read as the reverse complement.
TAGTGTTGCGAGCCCAGCTGACTATTTTTTGAGTGACATATGACAAATACAATATATAAAAACAGATTTCAATGCAAAGTATTGTCAAATTACATATAAAAAAAAAGACGATATAATCTGTCCGTCTGCACTATCATCTTATGTGATTACATCATGCCTTGTACTATACTTAACAAAATTTATATGAATCAAGTTATTTTATTTATTAAGCTTGAGATCAGTTTTTTTTAATATGCTTATGAATTCATTTTATTTTTGAACTTAAATGTTTTAAAGACTTTATTATTTTCATTCTGGCTGTATATAAAAAATTTATAGAAAATTGATCTCTATCTTAAAACATATTGAATAGAGAATTCATATGTTTTATATAAAGTTTGACATTGGTGCAGAAGGCGAATTCAGTTGAAAACACCACTGCGTATATCTTGTTAAATGTACCAAGTGTATTAATCTTTGTTAACGTTTTTATTTTATTCATTCATAAAATAATAATTTATAATAATATTGAAATTATTAAATAAATAAATAAAATAAACATTAAAAAATAGAAATGGATAACATACCGCGTACACATGAAGGTAAAGGTAATTTAACAACTTTTCTAACATTATTACCAAATAAGTTGATTTTTGCAGATATTGAGGCCCAAATTGCCGACATACAATCAAAGAAGAAGGAGGTACAAAAGAGCACTAGTGAAGGTGTCGGTTTGCTTGACAGTGGTAATTTTTATGATACGGACTTTTATGATGAAGGTGGAAAAAGTAAAAATCGTTATGACGGATATCACACTTCGATTGCTCCAAATGAAGAAGCCGACGAGGATGAAGATGAGGGCATACCAGTAGCACAAAAGCGTACCACTTACACTGCCCCGAAATCTGTACTAAACGATGTGACTCAGGTAAGTTGTACTTATATAGAGGATATATGTATTAAACAATGAATGAAATGTGTTTCTTAGGGTAAGGAAGATGTTGATCCTTTGGCAGATCGTAGACGTCCCACTATTGCTGACAGGGAAGATGAATATAAGCAAAAACGTCGTCGCGTAATTATTTCACCTGAAAGAGCTGATCCCTTTGCTGAGGGTGGGAAAACTCCTGATATTGGCTCACGTACTTATACTGACATTATGAGAGAGCAAATGTTAAAAGGCGAAGAAAGTGAACTGAGGCGTAAAATAACTGAAAAATCAAAAGAAGGTACTCTGTTAAAAACCGTTCCTGATCCACCAAAAGAGGGGGGTCGTAAACGTGGTCGTTGGGATCAAACTGTTAGTGACAGTTTTGTGCCTGCTAAAATAACTGCAACTCCAAGCAGTGCGGCCACTCCAACATGGGAAGAAGTAAGTAGCATGGATTTAAATGTTTTTACTGTATTGACATTTTATTATATTTCAAAGAAAACTCCGGCTGATCATCGCTGGGATGAAACTCCAGCTCATAAGACAGGCTCTGAAACTCCAGGTGCTACTCCAGGTATAAGTACTCGTATTTGGGATGCCACACCAGCTCATGCCATGACACCGGGTCACGATACTCCTGGCCATGAAAAATCTGTTAGACGTAATCGTTGGGATGAGACACCAAAAACGGAGAGGGAAACTCCTGGACATAGTGGTTGGGCTGAGACTCCTAAACCCGATAGAGGCACAAGTGATAATGTTGTCGCTGAGTCTACTCCTGGTGCTTCCAAGCGTAGATCTCGTTGGGATGAGACACCCTCTAATGCTACACCTTCAGCTATGACACCGAGTATGACTCCAAGCATGACTCCACATGCCACTCCGGGTCATGTTACACCTATGCTAACTCCTGGAGGTTCAACTCCGATTGGTGTAAAAGCTATGGCCATGGCCACCCCTACTCCAGGAGCTTTGGCTGCCATGACTCCCGAACAATTGCAAGCATATCGTTGGGAAAAAGAAATTGATGAACGAAATCGTCCTTTCACAGATGACGAACTCGATCAAATGTTTCCCCCTGGCTATAAAATTTTACCACCACCAGCTGGATACGTGCCATTGCGTACTCCAGGACGTAAACTTATGGCCACACCTACACCCATTGCCGGAACTCCAGCTGGATTCTTTATACAAGTAGAGGATAAAAATGCCAAATTCATGGATAATCAGCCGAAAGGTCAAAACTTGCCTTTTATGAAACCCGAAGATGCCCAATATTTTGATAAACTGCTGGTAGACGTTGATGAGGATTCCTTATCCCCAGAGGAAATGAAGGAACGTAAAATAATGAAATTATTGCTTACTATTAAGAACGGTTCGCCTCCAATGCGTAAGTCAGCGTTAAGACAAATAACCGATAAAGCTCGAGAATTCGGAGCAGGACCTTTGTTTAATCAAATCCTACCATTGCTGATGTCTCCTACCTTAGAAGATCAGGAAAGACATCTTTTGGTTAAGGTTATTGATCGTGTTCTGTACAAATTGGATGATTTGGTGCGACCTTATGTTCACAAGATTCTTGTGGTCATTGAACCTTTATTGATCGATGAAGACTACTATGCCCGTGTTGAAGGTCGTGAAATTATTTCCAATCTTGCTAAGGCCGCTGGTCTAGCTACTATGATCTCTACTATGCGTCCTGATATAGATAACATTGATGAATATGTACGTAATACAACGGCTCGTGCATTTGCTGTTGTCGCCTCAGCTTTAGGTATACCTTCACTGTTGCCCTTCCTTAAGGCGGTGTGCAAATCAAAGAAATCTTGGCAGGCTCGTCACACTGGTATTAAAATTGTCCAGCAAATTGCAATTTTAATGGGATGTGCTATTTTGCCACATCTTAAAGCTTTGGTAGAAATTATCGAACATGGTTTAGTGGATGAACAGCAAAAAGTTCGTACCATTACAGCTTTAGCTATAGCGGCCTTGGCTGAAGCCGCCACACCCTACGGTATTGAATCATTCGATTCTGTGCTGAAACCCTTGTGGAAAGGTATTCGTACACATCGTGGCAAAGGTTTAGCAGCCTTCTTAAAGGCCATTGGCTATTTGATACCACTTATGGATGCCGAATACGCCAACTATTATACACGTGAGGTAATGCTAATTTTGATACGAGAGTTCCAGTCTCCAGATGAGGAAATGAAAAAAATTGTATTGAAAGTAGTAAAACAATGTTGTGCAACGGATGGTGTGGAAGCACAGTATATTAAAGAAGAGATTTTGCCTCATTTCTTTAAATTCTTTTGGAACCATCGCATGGCTTTAGATCGTCGTAATTATCGGCAGTTGGTTGACACCACGGTTGAAATTGCCAATAAAGTTGGTGCTTCCGAAATAATAAATCGTATTGTAGACGATTTAAAGGATGAAAACGAACAGTATCGCAAAATGGTTATGGAGACCATTGAGAAAATCATGGGCAATTTGGGTCCAGCCGATATAGATTCGCGGCTGGAAGAACAACTTATTGATGGTATACTTTATGCTTTCCAAGAGCAAACCACGGAGGATGTTGTTATGTTAAATGGTTTTGGTATTATAGTAAATCAATTAGGAAAGCGTGTCAAGCCGTATTTGCCACAAATTTGTGGCACTATTCTATGGCGATTAAATAACAAATCTGCTAAAGTAAGACAGCAGGCGGCTGATTTGATTTCACGCATTGCTATTGTAATGAAGACATGCCAAGAAGAAAAGCTAATGGGTCATTTGGGGGTCGTGCTCTATGAATATTTGGGTGAAGAATATCCTGAGGTATTGGGTAGTATACTTGGTGCTCTAAAAGCCATTGTTAATGTAATTGGAATGACAAAAATGACACCACCCATTAAAGATCTTTTGCCTCGTTTAACACCGATTTTGAAAAATCGTCATGAAAAAGTACAAGAAAATTGTATTGATTTAGTAGGCCGTATAGCAGACAGAGGTCCAGAATATGTATCCGCACGAGAATGGATGCGTATTTGTTTCGAACTATTGGAATTGCTAAAGGCTCATAAAAAGGCTATTCGTCGTGCCACTGTTAACACATTTGGCTATATAGCTAAGGCCATTGGTCCACATGATGTATTGGCCACTTTGCTCAACAATCTTAAAGTACAGGAACGTCAAAATCGTGTTTGTACCACAGTAGCTATTGCTATTGTAGCTGAGACTTGTCGTCCTTTTACCGTACTCCCAGCTCTAATGAACGAATATCGTGTACCAGAGTCAAATGTCCAAAACGGTGTCCTTAAATCACTGTCATTCCTTTTCGAATACATCGGAGAAATGGGTAAAGATTACATATACGCAGTATGTCCTCTGCTGGAAGATGCTCTAATGGATCGTGATTTAGTGCATCGACAAACCGCCTGCGCTGCAATTAAGCACATGGCTTTGGGTGTTTATGGTTTTGGCTGCGAAGATGCCTTAGTGCATTTGCTAAACTACGTATGGCCCAATATTTTCGAAACCTCTCCTCATTTGGTTCAAGCTTTTATGGATGCTGTTGAAGGCTTGCGCGTTTCTTTAGGCCCTATAAAAATATTGCAATACACTTTACAGGGTCTCTTTCATCCCGCTCGCAAAGTACGTGATGTCTACTGGAAAATTTACAATTCACTTTACATTGGTGGTCAAGATGCTTTAATAGCTGGTTATCCGCGCATAACAAACGATCCGAAAAACCAGTATGAGCGTTATGAATTGGACTATACACTTTAAGGGTCTAAAAATAAATATTTACGGAGTTGAACATAATAACAAACTGTGTACTAACTAGCGAGCTGCTATCTTTCCTTTCTGGAAAATTTTCTATAAAAAAGTTAGCAGATTGTTAGCACACGATTTATTACTATGCATAAAACCGTTATAGTACAGCGTCATTTCGTCATTTTAAATTCTGCATAAAATATAGTGTTTAAACAATTTAGCTCTTAATCAATAAACATTTACTAAACTTTTAAATTTAATACACCTAATACTATTTAATTTATTAAATTGAAAATTACAAAATCGACCCATAAAATGTTGAGATATAAATAAAATTATGACGTATATTTTTATCTAATTTTTTTTATATCCCATATAGCTTTACAGACTTTTTCTGCAAATACAAATCAGATAAGACTTGTAAATTCATACGGTTTATTGTACAACCTAAATATAAATGATCGACATTGAAATCCGGCACAATCGCCCCATAAGTTTCTGAGATATGAGCAAACAAACACGAATACCTCTGTTTTTCCCATATTTTTTACCAATAAGATCAAAAATTTTCAGCCCTAGGATTATTTATTGACATTTTTGCTACTATTTGTAGATATGATGTGCTCCTCTTGTAAAAGTTGCAAAAATAATTTGGAAATATATTGCAAGTTCTCACGGAACTTTCGTTTTTATTTCGAATCCAAGATATAAAAACAAATAAAGTTTAAGTAGTAATTATACACAATTTGATTTTATTTGTTTTTTTTTTTTTTTTGTTGCTTACATTGGACATCACATTCTTAGGGTTTGATCCATCCATTTAAGATATGAAAAAATGTGTTTTAAACTACATACACATTTATCATACTCGGTATATCTTTGTTTAATAATATTAATATAATTTTAACAAACTAAGTACAAAATAAATACCATACATATATAGGTATAAGACTACAATACTAATTACTAAAAACGTTAATACATAATGAAGTAATGAGCTGGATAAATAGGAATGGTAGACATTTAAATTCTAATAATATTGTTTTTGGTGGTCGATTCATTTTGTTCAACAAGTGGAAGCTAAAGGTCACAAATCCTTTAAATTCAAACATTTAATTCTTCAATAATCTTTATCAGATTTTCCAAACCGAATAAATAATTTGTATCCAGTTTTCCATCCTCGGCGGGAAAGACATGAGCAAAATCAATCATTCGTACTTTTACAAAATTTTCTGGATTTTCGTAATCTGTATTAATGGGTGCTGAGTCATCGATAAAAGGTTTCTCATTAATTGGTGGGTTGATATTATTATGATTGGAACTATTAAGTTGTGCTTTATTTGCATCACCATTTGTGACTCGAGTACCATTGTGTTGTGCATATTGTAATAATTCTAAGGCTTCACTGTCATATATAATTAATAAGGAACTTGCATAAAAGTGAAGAAGAGTCTGTTGCAGAAACCATTCTCGTATACGATGCAGTTGTTTTAGCACTTCTCGTATCAACGGTTTGCAGACTTTTTGTTCGGCGTTTAGAAATATTCGTATTGTCTCTCGTAAACTAACTGTATCCAATCGTTTGCCATAATCTTTACTATACTTATTCAAGACACCATTTTTATAAATTTGGAATCCTGGCAAACATAAACCTAAAACTTGTTTGCTTTGAAAGTATTTTTGCTCCTCAACCTGACGTTTTTGTGGCGAAGCCAAGGGATCCCAGGTCCGTTTGCCTATCTTAATATCCATTATGCAGGGTTTAAACATGCCATGTGAAATATCTTCCAATTTTAAAAACGTATGCTCTTTGGAATTTACTTGCAGTTTAAGTTTTTTGTAATACTTTGGCACCAAATCACGAGCTTTCATCAACACGGGGTCAGTAGTATTTGTTACGCTTTCGTAGAAACTCAATTCCCTTTCACCGCATTGTGGCTTACCCATCGGCTTTAAAACACAACCAACCGATTCATCTTTCAGCATCCCCAAGGCATGACTATCGTTTGAGAATGTGTGACCGGCTACCTGGTTCGCAAGTAAAGTGAAACCTTTCGGCAGCTGCGGATGATTCATCTTTTACTAACCAATATGTGATTCAATTGTAACGAAGCAGTCAAACTAAAATTTATTTAACAAATGATTTAAACCACGCGTCAAATACCCTTAACATTTCTTGCCTGTTGTGTGTATTGCCAATTTTGGTTATCGTACTTCAAGTTTGTTGTTATTGATACGGTTACAAAGATGCCAGTCTCACAAATTTTTATATTCAGGAGATACATTAAAAGCAATAATTATCCACAATAAAACTTGAATTTATTTTGTTAAATTTATTAATCATAAATAATTTTTGTATTTTTTATCGGCAAATAAAATAAATAAATACCCAAAAATATTTTTTTGCTAATTTTTTGTTTGTTTTTTAAACTTAGGCCGTTTTTACATAAGTATTTTTGGCGGTCAACAAAACATGTGGTAGCTCGTCTAAATAGTGCCATATTTATACCATTAATCTCATAAAAATAAAGATACAAAATGTATAAAATAGGTACCAAAATTAAAAAAAAAATAAAATATATATATATATATATATATATATAAATATACGTATACATATATATAAATTTTACGAAATTGAGTTTTTTAGTGATTTTAGTACATTTCATACAATTACACATCGACGCAAAAATTTAATGAAATAGTATCGAAAATATTGAACTATAAATAAAACTTAAATTCACCTAAAACTTTTTTTTTGATGAAGTTTGAAATTGATAAGAGACAGCGAACTTAGTAGAGTTTGCCGATGCGTGTATTTGCTAACTGTACCCTGGTGTAGTCCATATAAGTATGACAGCAAAACTATATATATATCATAGAACAAGAATTGAGGATGTTATAGATTATTTTCCCTTTAAAAATGTGGCAACATTATTGCAATTTAGTGATTCAAAAAAGTCATACAACAGCTCGCCGTGTGAGTAGTGCGTGTGTGTACCAGCAACTGTCGGAATTTAGCTATTAAAATTTTTTTTGTACGACAAAAGAAAAGTTAGATTTTTTTTTCGATTTTATCGTTTGTAAAAAATTCTTAATATAAGTTAATAAATATAATGGCTTTGAATCCACAATACGAAGACATTGGTAAAGGATTTGTCCAACAGTACTATGCACTATTCGATGATCCTCTGCATAGAGCAAATGTGGTTAACTTCTACAGCGTGAGTATACAAAAATGGTCAAATTTATGCCATAAAAGGAAACATTTTTGTATATTGGAGATTTAAATTTTATATATGTAGTTATTTAAATACATAAATTTATGGAATATAAAATATGGGGCTTCTACACTGTTCAATTTATGAGAAACATCAAAAATGCTAGGTAGGGGAGCAATTATAAAGATTTCACTAAACATAAGCAATTATTGCTAATCATTTGTTAAATATTTTTTATATAAGATAAATTCCTGGTTTATTTAATTTATTTTCAAAGAAAATAAATAAATATATTAGCATACAAAGTTTAATGACATTTTTAACTCCTAATGCATCCAATGTGTATCTATGTATTGCATGAACTATGAACACCTAACACAATACAAATAGATACGTATTCCAATTTTATTAAAAACTATAACAAAAAACTTCACACAATGTGGTTCAGTTTCTTTTTTATTTCTTTTCTAGTCTTTAGCAATAATGATATAGTTAAAGCAATTCAGCTTCATTTTATGGGTGTGGTTGTTACAACCATCCAACAGGATTCCGTAGTTCTAAGTAGCAAGTTTTTTGGATTTAAAAGTTTGGCAATTTTTAGAGTTACGCTATTACGGATCAGCTGAGAAAATCTTACATACCTAGTTTAAAAATTTTTATTGTAGTAATTTTTATTATAAACTAATTAAGATTGAATTGTAGGTATTTACTTAATATTGCATACTCTGTATCATGGACTTATAATAAGATCAGGTGGTTGTGTAAAAACAGTGAGGGCTTAAAAACTGTATTTTTGCAGGTTTTCTTTATTCAATTTACTATTTTTCTAATGCTTGCCTTTCTTCTTAATTCTTCATGCTCCATATTTCACCAAAGGGAAATATAAAAGACCACATTGGTCTCCGAGTGTGTTTGTTAGAGGAGTCTCTTAGCTTCCAGCTCCCCCTTTCCTACCTACCAACCACATTCTGTGTCAATTTCTGAGAGCTTATATGAGCATCTAAACACGACCGCCTCTGTTTTTGGATTGCTTTTAACATAAAAATTTTAATTCTTCAACCTAATCGGCAAAGTTATATGCAAAAATATATATTTTTTCAAATATATCAAATTTTTTCAAACTCCTTAATAATTTTTTAATGCGCTTAATATACCAAATTATAAGCTGTAATCTAAGAAATTATTTCTAAGAAAGGCTTAAAAATCGGTTTAAATCCAAGTCCGATATAATCAAAAGAGTACAACTGCCTCGGTGGTTTTCTTAAAATTTAAAAACATTTTAGCTACGATAAAGTATTTATAACTATGTACATGACGGTGAAGGGTATTTCCAGATTCGGTATGGCCGAATATACATAGCTGTCTTACTTGTTTTTATAGAAATAAGAAGATAATGAGAATTAATTTTATTCATAAACGTATTAAACCCTACTAAGGATCTTATGCAGTTTATAGATACATTTATTTGCACACAAAATGCCGCAGATTCCTTTTACACGTAGTCGTGTTACTTTTTACAATAAACAATTCATTTTTGTTAATAAATTTTATACATAATTAAAATTAATATTCTGAAACTAAGTACATATTTTATGGCTAAGGATTTCAAGTATCAAAGCTTTTGAAAATAAAAACAAGAAAGTGTAAAATAAATAAATAAAATATTCTTAAAATCTATTTTTTAGACCACAGATTCCTTTATGTCCTTTGAAGGTTTACAAATTCAAGGAGCACCAAAAATTATGGAAAAATTAAATGTAAGTTTTTACAAATTTCAGTTCAATTAATTTTCGTAAACAGTAATAATTTTAATATTAAAAATATTTTATGTTAATGTATTACAGAGCCTTACATTTCAAAAAATTTCTCGCGTTATAACAGCAGTAGATTCTCAACCCATGTATGACGGTGGTGTTCTGATTAATGTTCTTGGTCGTTTACAGGTGAGTTCTTTTTTTGTAAAAAATAAAAAAAAAAACTAAAATTGGTGGCAATTCAAGTTCTGTATGAGAATTGACACTTGATATTGAAACTTCTTAACTTATTCATAACGTTAGCTACGTATGTACAGGCAAAAATAACAAAAAACCTAAAATTGATTTCTAACTTTTAACGGATAATTTTTAGAAATGTTTTTTAATAAACTTTAAAAGATGTGATTAAAAGTTAAATATTCAAATTAGGGACTATTAAAAGCATATACAGTTTTTTTATGAAAAATAATTATAGGGTGTTATAGTCGTTTTTAAATAAAAGTCAGGCGATGTATTTTAAAGATTAATTAAATCTATCTCAATACGGACTGCTTTGCTGGTCACACACAAAGTTTTATGCCATTCCTAAAAATCGCTGGATCAAGAAATATATATTAAAAAATATAAATAGAATAAACTATGAACACTAAATTAACAAACCATTTTTAAACCGGAAGTTTAGGTGTCACACTTGATGTTTTTTTCATTTAGATAATTAAATAAACACAAATTTAACATTAACAGTTTTGGGACAAACAGTTAATTTAACTTTGTAACCACGTAGGAAGAGCGATTTTCCTTAAATTAATTTTGCTTTGTCCTTATTCTAACTTTTATTCTCGTAAACTAAAAAAAACTACCCTTTAAGTTTAAACATACTGTTTAAATTTGCTTTAACATGTATGTACTTTTACTTATTTTTCTTACAGTGCGACGAAGACCCTCCACATGCATTCTATCAAATTTTTGTATTGAGACCATTGGCTGGAACATTTTTCTGTGCCCATGATATTTTCCGTTTGAATATTCATAACACAGCTTAAAAAAATACAACTAAATTATCCTGCTCGCTTGTGCTTTTTTTATTATTCTTTATTAAAGCATAATTTTAATAAATAATAATCATTAAAAAAAAAATTATGATTTATTCAAGCCTTTTTTCTTTTCTTTTTTAATAACTTATAATTTTGTGCGCAAATTTTTTCTTCTTAAGTGAATAAAAATAAAATCATGTTTGTACGTTAACGCTTTAAAGTAAATTTAATATAAAGTAAAATATATTAAATGTGTAATGTGAAAATTTTTATTTTAACAGCAGACGTCGAAAACTGTGTACAAATAAAATTTGTATAATTTTTATAAAGTTTGTTTTAATCTTTTTAAATTACACATATATGTATGCCTGAAGAAGTATGTTTGTAGACATGTAAAGGTATTTTGAAACTTATCTCTTTGGTTTAATAATTTATTGGTATTTAATACATATTTTTAAGTACCAGAATTCATTAGCAATTTTAATATGGAGAAACTTTAAAAAATATGACTAATTTAAAGCTATCACAGTCAATATGAACTAAAATATAAATAATTAGATAAAAAATTACATAAGTAAGCAGCACATATGTATATTTAAACACCAAATAGATACGTTATTTTTTCAATAATTAGTATTTACGTTGACGCGCAGACCGTGCTGTTGTTGATAACCCCTTTAAAGAACGCATCGCCATGGTACGATTAAAGTGTCGCTGAGGTTTAACATCAAAGCCCTCCGAGCTATTAGTACAGTGTCCATTTGCATAATGATGATCAACTCGAACTTCGGTCATCATTGATGTTATAATAACAAACAATACCATAATAACCTAGATATAAAAAAAAAAATAATATAATTAAAATTTTGGTGAAAATCCTCACAAAACATTGAAGTGCTTAAGCCTTAAGACGTGCATTTGACAAAGAAGTGAGCTATTGTAAATTTTGTTAATTTAAATTTTCATTCTTTTTACATTTTTTAAATTTTTTTATTTAAATGTTTGAATGTAATTAAATTATAGTTTTTAAGTTAAAGCATTGTATTTTGCAACAGAAACAGTATTTTTAACAGAAATTTGTGATCAATAATGCCATAGAAGCTAAGTTACAAAAGCCTTATTTAAAATAAATTTAAACATTGTTGATGAATACACAGTGTCTTAAGTGTCGTTTTATCATAATTTTCAAAATTTTGAAAAAGGTAACATTTTTATACGACACTTAGGACTTGTGATTACTTGTATATTTATATCAGCTATGACTAAAAGTAAATACTTTTGCAAATCAAGAAAAAAAAAATCAAAAAAAAAATTTCTTTCAACACGCAACGATAATTTCGACAGGATTGCTTACTCATAAAACAAATTTGGCGTTCTACAGACAGAGAAGATTGAATGATTTCTAATTACCGAAAGCAAAAAAATATATGCAAACGGCAGTAAAAGTATAGTGTAATTTACACATATTTTATATCAAAATTAAATATTATACAAAGCAAAATAATTACTTACCAATATAATAATAATAACAATGGTATACACATGCAAAGTTTCCGTTGGTCTCTGCTCAGCTTCATTCAGTGATCGTAAAATAAGTTCTTGTGTTGGATTTAATTCTAATGCCAAGCGATAATAGTGAATGGAACCACGTAAATCTCCATAGGACTTCATAATGTCACCAAGTAATAAATACTGACGCCAGGCACTAAAAGGTGGTGCCTGAAATTCAATAGATCTGAAAACAAACAGTGATTTCACTCAACAAAAAATTAAAAATATATCACTCTTACCTGCGTGCCATATGAATGGCATCATCTAGATATTGTAAATTGTATAGAACTTTAGCCAAATCGTACATAACCTCTGACGCAGATGTTATGTCTAATGAACGGCGAAAACATTTAATGGCTTGGACAGAATCGCCAATAATCCGCCAGTAATTTCCTATATGATGGTAAAGTTCAGCAGATGTAGGATTTTGTTTCTTAAAACGTTTTAAACGTTTTTCTAAGGCTTCAACATTAAAATTCTTATAGTCTTCTTGATCATGAGTATGAATGAAAAAATATATCACCTACAGAAAGGGGAAAAAGAAGATCATTTACTACGAACATACATACAAATATTTATAGTAGATAATAATAGCCTTACATCTGGCTCGGGCATTAATGGTATTTGTTTGTTTTTATATTGGGATCCTAAATTTATAATGTAATCATAGTTAGTTAAATTAACTGGTTGACCACAATCCAGAGTATCCACATTTTGCGTATTATTTCTTAGTTTCAATTTCTTATTTTCCACACTCAAAGTTGTTGTTGTGCACAAATTTGACTTTTTATTTTTAGCCGTCCTTGAAGCGGTTTCAGTCTTTTGCTTTTTTGCTTTAAGTAATGACTCTAAAGAGTTTTCAGCAGACTGACGTAACCAACCCTGCTGATTTTCTATACGCGTGGAAGACACAATCGTAAAAAAAGTTTCATCTCCCGAGTAAACCTCAGCCATGGCATTAAAATTAAAAAGCATATCTTCATCTAAAGAATAATAATTTTGTATTTCATCGTCCTCAATATCGAGAGTCTGAATTTTTCCAGTGTCAGAATTGAGTTTCCACATTGTTGATGTTCTAGAGTTGGTCATTTCGAAATAAGCACATAACGATGTTATTGTCAAATACACTCTCACCAGCATATTTATTGGAAACATTTGCATAGATTTCTGAAAACTTTTAATGTGTTTTTTTCAATAAATTTTTAAAAATATCTTGCAATGGTAATCTATTTTACAAAACTCTTTCCAATTATTATCCTTTTTTGCAAATTTTTTTAATTTTTATTTATTTTCCTGTCATTTACTTTTATTTTTCTTAATTTGATTCTTTATGGGTGGCAGCACTTTAAGAAAGTGTTGGGCATAAACCGTACAATTTTTTTCTTAATGTTAGGTTAACTTAATATAATTGTGTTAGAATTGTCTTGTCTCGTTTATTGAATATCATTATAAGATAAACATACATATAAGAACATTAATGGAAAATATTTGCTCAATCGGCAAGATACTGCCAAAAATATCAATATTAATGCAGACTTAGCAGGCGTAATGATGAAAATGGAAAGTTTTTCGTATATTGAGTGTAAGTTGCATGAACATGATCACAAACAACTATGGGCATGATGACCTGCCAGTAATCAACAACAGTATTGATTGAGCATGCTTAAATAACAAAAGTATTAAGGAAAATCTGTTTCACAAACAACTTTTATATGATAATAATTACACATTTACACAGTCGAATATAGTGCTGACACTTCTGTTGCATTAAACTTGTTTGTATAATGGTAGCGTAAACTGTGTTACAAAAAATTATTATGTATATAAGTTATGTATCAAGTCGAATTCATGAAGGATTTTAAAAATATTATATATATACATAAAAACTTTTCCATCCCTGATGTTCGAATTGGGCTTGACAGAAAGCTAATATTTTTTTTTTTTTCATACCAGCTACACCTGCCTCCCAAGAACAGGCTTTATCAATTGCTGGATCTTTCATTAGAAAACAAACCTAATCTTAATCCTACTACAATTAAAAAACAGCAGCTTTTTCACAATATGCAATTGAAACTTTTTTAGATTTTCAACAAGTAATTATTTTGATTTTTTACATGTTTATATTATTTTTACTTTAATTGTTGGTATAAACATTTGACCTAGTCTACATATTTAGTGCATTTAAAATTTATATATATACATTGTATATATGTATTTATATGTGTTATAAATAAAAACAAGTTAAAGAACCTTTGCACTAAGCTGCAGCAACTGAATATTTGCCAATGGCTTGAACCTTTGTGTCAATGATCGTCACTTAACGTTGAATTATATTTTCTACAGATTTGTCCGCAACAGAACAGAACGCAAACGGAACAACAAACCACATATACAGATTTTCAATTGAACAGATACAAAACATCTGATTCTTTACAGCACAGATCGTACAAACGTATTCTGTGGTACAAACTGATTCTGCCTTAACTGTTTTAGTTTGTGTTCTCGTTTACTATATTGTGCACAAATGATCCAAAAAATTTTTTTGAAAAATAAACTATATTTAGGAAAGTACTTGAAAATAGCAGCCAGCTCCATTGTTTTTAACATCTGGTATCACTACTATCGACATCTCTGTTCTTACTTTAAAAAATATAAAAAATTAACAGCTGGTTATAAAAAGAAATAAAAATAGAACAACGGTCTGTGCTCTTACAAAATATGAAATTTTTGTTAGGAAAATATCGTTACATATTTACTTCCATTCTCACTCCCTTACTAAGAAAATGCTATTACAATGAAATACATCTGAACTACTCTACGTCTAGATTAAGTGAAATTTTAATAAACGAGCCTTTCTTATTAACTCGTGAAAATCGTTTAAGATGTTTGGAGAAAATGGGATGTGCACCTCCAATAGGAATAAAATTACGTAAAACAAATACTGAAGCTAAATATGCCGCTGTATTAATAGCTTTATGTACAGATGAAAAAACGTAAGAAAAATTACATAAAAGGTTTTAATTTAAAGTTTTAACAAATAACTTGTGTAATCGTAGGCAAAATGTATCTGTTTTATATACAAGACGATCCCATTTACTTAGTAGACATATGAGACAAATATCTTTTCCGGGCGGCATTAAAGAAGATAATGAAGATTTTGTGCAATGTGCGTTAAGAGAAACAGAAGAAGAAATTGGTCTTCCGCCAAATCGTGTTGATGTTTGGGGCTCAGGTAATTTAATAAGCCCACCACATACGGCTGCTATTATGCCAGTTGTGGGTGTTGTTAAAAATTTTAAAGCAAATGAATTAAAAATAAACAACGCCGAAGTAGAAGAAGCTTTTGTGATTCCCGTTAAAAAATTAGCTAGTCCGAAAACGTTACGTTATACTCAATTCAAAAGTGGATATTCATCACCATGTTTTGTAATTGACGATAAACGTATCTGGGGGGTTACGGGTTTTATAACGAATATTTTTCTTAACTGTTTCCTGCCACCAGAATTTAATAAACTGCAAAGTCGTATTAGATTTATAAGATCATTCAAGAGTTAGTCGGATAACAAACATAAACAGTTTTTTTTGTTTATATTTGTTAGTATCTGTTTATATAATATTACTAGCAGAACCCGGGCCGCATTGCTGGACCTAACAATATTTTTGTATTGTATTTATTATTTTTTTTTATATTTCTTATTCTGTCGTGTCCGAATATATGTATGCTAATCTGATAACAAAAAATATACCCCTTTCCACCACATCAACTTTTTGTACGATGCTAATAAATACTAATAATTAATTAATTGTTCGCTTGGAAACATTTCGTCTGTAGTAACATTCACCTATTATTGTGTGTGTAAACTTTGATGAATGACATCAGTTGTTTAGGAGTGCATAGAGGACAAAAATATTAATTTTTATATAAACAACATATGCTATTTGTCATGCATACATATTGTTACGTTTATACCTTTTATAAACGTTAGCTTACTTCCTTTAAATAAACCTTGAGTTCTTTTCGTATTGCAAATAAAAACACTTGAAATTAGTTATAAAATTAAGATTACTTTATTTACTTCAACACACTCAGATATTGCTTTTATGTCACTTTACTTATTTCACTTATCGTTACACACTTTTATTATCAAACTCACTTTGATACGCACTTTACAAGCTCTACTGTAATACTGATCATGTTAGCTGTGTTGTTCGGCTATTTATAGTAACATAGTAGTGTTCTGTAAAATTCGACAAAATTCTCGTATGTAAATACTAGTTCATTCGAAAACCGTTATATTTAAATTAAGACAATAGTAATTTTAAGTAATATGCAGGAATAATAAAATTGCCTAAGAGTATGCTGCACATAATAACTCACCTCGGCTGCATACAACTTAACATCATGTTCGAACAACCAGCGAACCAAAAGAAGTTAAATGTTCATAAACTACTGTAACTTAAACTACTGTAAATATAACTAAAACAAAATTATAATGAAAATTAAGCTATTTAAAATAAATCTGTAACAATAGAATATATCAATTGGCAAGTCGATTTTATGTTATACAGCTTGCGCTCACATTATACATACAATTTTAATAAAAAATAAGTAAGAGTGTTATGTTCGGCCGTGCCGAATCTGATAATACCCTTCACCATCATGTATTGAATTTTTACAATGTTAACTGTATTCTACTAGTCAAGTCCTATATTTGATACCCATATTGATGGGGTTAAAAAAATTTTATCCGACATTTTGTTTTAAACGCCATCTTGGATTTTAAATTTTTTAATAGTTAACTGTATTCTATTGGTCAAGCCTTTTCATTGACACCAATATTGAGGGGGTTCAAGAAGATACATTTTACCGATTAGAGCCCGCTGTATTCTATATTTTTTACGAATATCTCTAGAGGCATATTATATCTACAAATAGTAGCAAAGTTACCTATAAATTATTCTATGGCTAAAAATTATAATTTTGGTGGTAAAAATATGAGAAAAACAGAGGCAGTCGTGTTTATTTGCTCATATCTCAGAAAGTTATGGCCCGATTGTGCTGAATTTCAATAGCGATTCATTCCCGGATATTTCCGAAAGATTGATTACTACTAACAAAATCCTATATTTAATATCTGGCATATATAATATCTGGCATTGGGAACACCAAAACGAACAGATAAGAAAAAAACTAGATTGAAATAAAATATGAATTTAATTAAAACAAAAAAGAAAAAAAAAATGATTTTAGTATCAAATATAAGAAATACTTTATTACGTTTTTTTGTGATTGTATGTGTATATACAAAAAATATTATATGCAAATATTTTTTTTATAAAAATGTTAAAAAACACACTTTTTGTTAGTACAAAGCTGTTTGTTGGTATTCTTTTTCTTTGTTATCTCTATTAGTTTAAGAATTTATATTTAATATAGTAGTCATGTTCTCGCAAAATAAGCCTTTTTCCATTAAATTAAAATATTGTATCTAAAACTATTAAGGCGGCATGATGAAAAAAAAAGAAACAATTCTTTACTTGGCTGCTATTATATAACAGTAAGCTGAGAAGTTAAAACAAATAAGTATATAAGCAAATAAGATCTTAAAAAAATAAAATTTACACAAAAATAAAACCGAAAACAAATATGTATGTATTTTTAATTATTATGTAATTAAAAGTTTGCACTACTCAAAAAGTGGGTGGGTTATTAAAAAAATCAAACAAATAAGTATGCGAAATTTTTAGCCGTGCCGTGGCTAGTGCCGAATGTAAAGGGCTTATTCCGAAATATCTATTGGAATGGATGTTGTGAATGTGGGTGTTTCCAGTTCTTCGTGTTTTTTCATTTTTAACATTTGTTGCAATTTGTAGTGATTAATAATATCCTGATCAGCAGGGCAGGATTGAGTAAATGCATCCAACTGATACATGTGATACATGTACCGCCACAAAGCCGTATAGTGTGTCTAAAATGAAAATAATGCAATATAAAAATTAAACATCATGAGCTTAGTAAACTGAATAAATATACTTACAGGAATTTCAAAATCTACAAAATATTTGCCAGCCACTCTTATATGCTGTAAACGTGGCATCAATTCACAATCGAAACAACACATTGTATCGCCAGTCAGGAAACGTGTATTACGATTGGCCAAATGGTCATTGATTTTTTTCAAATGTGCCAGCAATGCATTGTTTTTAGCTTCGTCCTTCTTGACCAACATCAACTTAAGTTTAACATATAAATTTTCAATCAGGGTTGCCACTTCTTTATCCTGTACAAACAGATTATATCCACCGGGGATATTTTTCATTATGTGCCTTTCAATTTTGTCATTTTCCAATATGGCCAAACCATTGTCAATCAAAATTGGCGGATGTGTTGCCTCAAAGTTGGTACGAAAATCTGGTGGTGGTTTTTGCATATCAACTGTTGTTACCTTAAGACTTATCGTCTTTAATTCTGCCAACAGGTACAAATCCATAAAGTATTCCTGACAGAAAAGACATGCTCCTTTGCGCCGTCCATCGATTGTTGAGGCCTATGAATTATTATAAATTAATTTTATTTGTATTTAATACAAAGTTAACAGAAATAGTAACAAGTAAACAGTCCCATTAATAAAATAAGTGAGCATGTTTGGAATTTTTGATTTTCAATCACATAAAAACAGCTGAAATTTAGCACAAATATAGATAACAACCTAAATGAACACACTTTTTTACCCTAAAACTACGCAGACAAAGTCGGGGCACTTGCTAGCAAATAATAAATAAAAAATAAAATATTTCTAAATAAGGACTAAAAATTTACTTTGTAACAAAAATATGTAAAACAGTATAAACTGACAGTTAATATATTTCTTTGTTATCAAAAACATAAACAAAATTTTATTTTGGCTTTTAGCTTCACCTGTATGAATTCACATTTGTTTGCATCTCAGATTATTAAAAACTTTAAAATTTATATTAACTTGTTAATTGCATCGCAATGCATGCATTTTGTCTGTGTTAAATAAAATGCAATAATTATATTTATATTAATTGTATATTCTTGTGTGATTCTCTTTTTTTGTCCGTTTATATTTAATCAAGAAGAACAAAACTGAGCAAAAAAGTAAAACAAATAAACTTATCAGGAAAAAAAGCTGAAATAACACAAACACCGGTCTAACAATATTTGTCATATGACATCACACGTTTAATGTAATTGCGAATTCATGTTAAAAACAATAAATACATAAGAAAATATATAATAGAAAAAATGAGTGTAAACAATCACGTGATAGACGCCAGCCAATAAAAATTTTGGTATGTCATACATATATACTTTTTTATAAAATATAGTACATTGCTTATAATATTTACTAATTATGTTTTAACCCCTTAACTCGCCAGCTGTTACAATAACGTAAGTATAAAAGAAAGAAAAAATAAATAAAAACAAGGTCCACCCTATAAATTCGATAATTTATTAAACAATTTACTGCCATAAACATAACCGAGTAGGAAAATTATTGAAATATCGAGCAATTTAAACGAGAAAAGCTACTTCAGAACATGGTACAATATTTTTTCTTTGCGACAAACTTCCACTTTTATCCTTTTATCAATGTTGATATAGGAAAAAAAGAAAACAAATGAATAATAAAGTTGATTTTAATGTTATATTTTGTTTTTTATTCTATTTAAGGTTTTTTTTTTCAACATAAATTTTTTTAAACTAGCAAAAATTATGATTTTTGTGATATTGATGATGTAATTAGGATTTTTTTATACCCGCTACCAAAAAAATGGTGGGGGTATATTCATTTTGTTATTCCGTTTGTAACACATCGAAATATCTATTTTATACCCCATAAAGTATATATATTCTGAATCGAGGTTTCATTTTATGACGTCCGTCTATGTGTTGAAAGCACGATAGAGGTCGGACCAAAAAAGCTAAGGGGCACAAATTTTGCCAAAATATTTCTTATACACAAGGTTTGTTTGGTATTGAAAATAGACTAAATTGAAATATTAGGAATAGAGTTATAGCTCGTAATGCAAGAGTAGGTTAAAAAAAACATGACCTTCCAACATCGAATAAAATGGAATTGTGTCCAAACGCACATCATGAATATATATTTCCTGAGTAAAAAAAAAAATATTTTTCCCTGAAAGCTGCTTAAATCTATGCATTAGGAAAGGAGTTATAGATCAAAATGTACAAAAATTTATACCACACAGTGTATTTTTCGGTATATTTAAACCTTAAAACCTAACAAAACTGACAAAATTAAATGTACGATTCTGAAATTTTGCAAACATTGCTTTTTGGTCAAAGGCTTTGTTCTAACGGAAAATAAATGTGACACGCCCACCTCCCATATAACGTTTTATCTCAAATTCATATAATTTCTCTATGAATAAAGATTTTGGAATAATTAAGGACTATACTGAAATTTCTAAGTTGTATTCATTAGCAGAAACAACTTCGACACGCCTACTATAACGCCCACTTTTCACGTTATCTACTGTTAATGAAACTTAAAAGCTCATAAAACCGACAAAATTAGGGATATGATGATGACTTTGGCTACATATATCTTTCTAATCAATGTCATTATTATGCCAGAAAATTTAGGTGACACGCCCATTTTAATGCCTACCTCCCATATAACGGTTTATCTTAAATTCATTTAATTTCTCTATTGATAAAGCCGAATATAGTGCTCTTACTTGTTATTTCTGGCCTTATAGGACTTATATGGCTAATAAAAGCATAACAAATAATTTAATAACTTAAAACAATTATAAAATAAAGTAAAAAAAAAAACCATGTTTGACTACAGTATTAGTTAGATTGAAGTACATGCTGGCAGCAGTGGTGGCATTAACACAATTATCTGGTGCTCCACACATAGGCCGTAAAATCTATTGTGCTTGTCCTATTTGAAAATAATACCCGATGGAGCAAAGAATAAGTCGTATCCGGGAGAAATTTAGAAAGTTACCGGATACCTGTTGGCAGCTTTAGATCTGTTTTCTCCAAACATTAAAGTATTCTTGTTATCGTCGGCGATATCGCTGGCCAAAGAAATTTTGCTACCCTTCTTCCTACAGCATTTACTAGGGATCTATAAGTCGTACAGAACAAGCGTACAATGCTCAACATGAATCAACTAGAGATGAGAATAACGATGGTCAGAGTTAGAAAAGTCCTAACTCAAATAATTGTAACTTTTCAGGAGAAGATAAAAATGTAGTTAAAACTGTATTACCATAATACATAATAATAATATTATGATTTTGAGTTTTTTTTAGTGATTCCAATACATTTGATACAAATTCACCTCAACACAAAAAATAATTCAATAATATCAAAAATAACAATTTTTTAAGCAATTTTACAAAAGAAATTACACTGTGATAATTGTTTCTATTACCTTTTTGACTTTTCCTGCAAAGTTAAAATTATTTGACTTAGGGCCTTCTACCTGTGAACAACGTTATTTATTTATGTAGACAGTCAGGCTGCTCTGAAATCTAACGTTTCTAGGCCAAAAGTGGTAGAGGTAGAAAACGTAAGTCTGTATTGGATTCTGAAAAACTGAAAACTGAGCAGCCGACAACCTATAACTAAAAGGATCTGAGTTAGGAGCAACAATGGCAGTCATCTTTTTGTACTTTCGTTTATGTAAGTTTACTATGAATAATTATTTAGGTTTTTTTTTTTATCAGAGACTGTTGTTAGAACCTTGTTATGTACGGTATGGAAATTAATTTGCAAAACAAAAAAATTAAACAACTTTAATAAACTTTTTAATAAAAAAAAAAAAAAAAAAATTTTATAATATTAAACTTTTTTTAATAATGAACTTCTTTCTTCCATAATAGTTCACTAAATATATCTGTTCTACTACAAATTAAAATAAAACAAAAAATCATGGTTACAATAATATTGTTTGAAGTAGTGCATGACTGAATGATGACTAAAAATATTTAATTTGATTTAAAAAATAAATTCTATATATCAAAGTAAGTACATATACGTAGATACTACTTACATATATGTATATTTTTAATGCAATATCTGATTTATCATTTTGAAAAAAAAACAACTTAAATTGTTTATTTATCTATAACAATGTGCACATCGTTTTAGTATTCGATATAAAAAGTTGTGCTTTGAGTAGGAAATGAATTTATTAATTATTAAGTCTTATCGAAGACAAAAAGCAATTGTTTCAAATATTGAAACGTGACAATAACTTTATAAAATTTTTTATGACATATAGAGAAAACAATAATAGTTTCAAACTAGTAAGAGCGTTATATTCGGCGATGCCAAATCTTAATATACCCTTCACAAAAGTGTAGATACACAACAATTTGTAAATTTTTTGTGAAACATCTTAACACTTGCTCAATCTTTGCAGCTGTTGATTCATGGCATTTTTGTGTGTGTTCATGTTCGTGTAACGTATAGTAAACATACGAAAAACTTTGCTTTACTTAAATCCGAACACATAAAAAAGCATACAAAATATTTAAAATGCAGGTTTTTTGCTTATAATTCAGCCGTTAGACGGTCGAAATTTATGTTTTTTTTAATATCAGAATTCTCGAAAACATACCTGATATATTATTTATTTATTTATTTATTCATGTAATACAAAAAGCCACTCTAGGCCAATTAATATATATATATATATATATATATATATATATATATATATATATTTTATATTACAAAGCAGAAAAACCTACATTAATACATTAATACTCTGAGGGATATGAGAGGGTTTAAAAAATTGATTGGTGAATTGACAATTCATATGTCCCTATTGCTGTTGTCATATCAACCCAGCTTGGTCGTCCGAGAGAAGATTTGTGCAAAAATCGTTACTTTAGTTCATTTTTGCCAACAACATCGGTGGTTTTTTTCACGAACCCCTATTAAAATACCTTGTGGTTTGTGGAAAAAATTAAAGAGATTGTTGGAAAAAACGAACTAAAGTAACCGATTTACCCAACTCTATCCCAGAGTCAACTTAACTGTTGCACAACAAAAAAAAATTTTTTTTTTAAAAAAAAAAACTGTTTTTAGTTAAATATTTTTTGACGTTACGAGCTTGAAATATCAAGTTTTACATAAAAGCAGAAAAATTTAGAAAAAATAAAGGAAACAAAATTCAGTTAAGTTGAGAATGGCAATGCAAATTTATTATCGACAAATAATGTTTCAAAAGTTGTGAATCGCAATACTAACAATAAATTTAAAAAAAATTTGTAAAAGCAATAAACGATACAATACATTTTACAATATTAATTTTTTTATATGATACATTTGTAATACTACACGTAGGACTTGAATTTACTTAAGTCATATGACACAGTTATGGTACAAATTCTATGTTATGTACATAAATACATAGTTTTTTTAAGATAAGATTGTAAAAATATCAAATAATTTGTATAACGATAAGTTATAATAAAAAATGATCTAATAGATTTTTTTCGAGAAATTTTAAAAGGGAAAAGATAACTTGATAGGAATAAATACACAGTGTAGCCTCGATTAGTGCAACCTACAGTTTTAACATTAGCAACAATTTGATTAAAATAAAAACTTTTTATTTTAATTTTTTTATAGAATTAAAAAAAAATATTTTTTCTATAGATTTTTAATTATCTTTAATAATAAATAAAATTTTGTTTTTTTATTTAACTTAAAATAAATTAGCTTAGAAAGTTTTTACTTTTGACCAATTAACTAAATTGTTATTGGTTGCGTTATCCGAGGTACATTGTTTTTTTTTTTATCAGTAACATTAAAGGTTATTATATTGTATTAAAAACAGGGACCGAAAATAACAGTTATTTGGAAATTTTAAAACAAAAAAGGATATAGAAGTAAATGTCGGAAAATGGATTCAAGTATACCATATTGATAATTGTTGTAACACGTACATTTCGTTAGAAAATAAATTTAATTTCGCTAAAAAAAAAAAAATTAAAAAATACCTTTAATTGTTGCTCCAAAAAGTAAAAAGCCAAAAATAACTGTTATTTTTGCACTAAAAAATAAAATTAAAAAAAACTTTATAGTTGCTCGTAAAATTAAAAAACAAAAAATAACTGTTATTTTTGCTCGAATTATAAAAATCAAAATATATGTATGTAACTGTTATTTTTGGTCGAAAAAATAAAAAGCAGAAAAGAACTTGTGGCAGCACCGAGCCTGCCTGATTTACAGAACAAAATGTCTGGCAACATGTCAGAAAAAGAAAAACCTTTTGACAGACGAAAGCAGAGATTAATTCCTCGCGTTGTTTTTGCGACTACACATGTAGTTGTTTAGTTTTGTTTGAAATTAAATATAAATTGATTAATTAAATAAAAATAGTTGTTTAGTTTTGTTTGAAATTAAATATAAATTGATTAATTTAATAAAAATAGTTGTTAAGTGTGAACATTCGTGTTTTATTCACTCCTTAACAGCCATAAACTGTTAAGTTTGCTCGAAAAAATCAAAATCAAAAAATAACTGTTAAGTTTGCTCGAAAAAATAAAAAGCCAAAAATAACTGTTAGGATTGCTCGAAAAAATGAAAAACAAAAAATAACTGTTATCATCGGACTTTTATGAAAAAAGAATAACTATTACAGTCCCTGATTAAAAACAATTGCACAATATACATATGTATATTTGTTGTAATACTATATCCCAGCAAAAAAATCTATGACAAAAAAGTGGATTTGCAGGGGTTCAACTGGTGACGAAGTGATTAAATTTAGGTGAAAACACTAATGATTTTAACATTAGCGTGTCATTGGAGATCATGTGTTTACATGAATACATTAATGAACTGCACTCCATTCTAAGTACATATTTAGAACTCATGCATATTTGATGAGAAGCATCGGATGTTTTATGAGTTACATTTGTTTGCTTACATGAATTGTTTAGGAAATTCTGCATGATGTTACATTCATTTTTAAACACATCAATTATGACAAATTATTTCACATTTAGGAAGTCATTTAGAATGAATGCTTTTAAACAATTGATTTAGAAGTCTTGAAAATGTAATTCGCTTTGCACTACTTCTAATTTTTTTTGCTGGGATGTTAAAAGAAAAAAGAATTATTCGAATAATAATTTAAAAAAAGTGAAACATAACTAAAGTTACTTATTTATCAGGTAGTCTCTCTTACTACAATTAATAATAATTATTTACAAAAATATGTATTTTTGAATAAAGTACACTTAAAGAGAATATAAACATAAATGTTATGTCAGTATTATTTAAATAGTATTCAAAAATATTTATTTCCAGATTGCATACAAAAATGAAAACAAACAAGTTTTACTTTCATTATTTGAAAAAAAAAAAAATATCTTCATATGTAAGTATGTACATAACGTTAGTAATATTAATTGCGTGCTTTTCGGTTAAATACTTATAATAAACAAAATTTATCAAATATTTAATTCAAGTTTATTTTTTATATGTTTGTATTTTCGATTGCGTGGATAATATAAAAAATAATATAAACAAAATAAAAAAATTGTAATACTGACTAAAACAAACAAAACGACAATTGTAGAAAAACAAAAAAGAGAGAAAAAAAAACTATATTAAAATATGTTTTTAAAAAGTAATAAAGACCGTTGAGAATCTTGGATAAATAAATAATATGAACATAAGTATTTAGCCAAATTCGTTGTGTGAAATAAAAAGAAAAATACAGGGTGGGGCAAAAGTCGCGAAGGGATTCAAAAATTAATAACTTTTCTAATCTAATTTTTTTTTTCTTTTTAGGACTTGTAAAATAAATCTGGGAGATTGATTATGGAAGGTTACAACGTTATCCAGCGAACCAAAAATCATAGAACTTTATTTTGAACATCATCGATCAATAATTCAAACTAAACGAGCCTATCGTCGTCAATTAAATGGTTTTGTAAACAAGCAGAAATGCAGAATATGGGGTATTGAGAACCCAAGAGTGGTTCATCAGAGACAATTACATCCAACTAAATGTACAGTATGGTGCGCAATTACGTCCCAAAGAATTATTGGACCATTCTTTTTCGAAGATAACGATGGAAATGGTGTAACGGTAAATGGCGAGCGATATCGAGATATGGTCCAAAAATTTTTAAGGCCAGCTCTTTCTGACAATAGAGAGATGTGGTTCCAACAAGATGGTGCCACAGCACACACTGCTCGAGCCACTATGCAGCTCCTAAGGCAGATTTTTGACGAACGTTTAATTTCCAAAAATTCAGCATTCATTTGGCCTGCCCGTTCGACGGATTTAACAGCACCAAATTATTTCCTTTGGGGATATTTGAAAGAGAAGGTGTATATGAATAAACCCAGAACACTTGCACAGCTCAAAGAGAATATTCGAGCCGAAATAAGAGCGTTGCAGCCAGATACTCTGACTCGTGTCATGGAAAATGCTATTAAAAGAGCTCAACTTTGCGAAGCTGAAAATAGTGCTCACTTACGTGACGTAATCTTTCACACCTAAATTTAAAAAATCTCCCAATATCATATTTTATTATTTTGTAAAAAAAAAATAAAATTAAAAATTAAAAAAGTTATGACTTTTTTAAACCCCTTCGCGACTTTTGACCCACCCTGTACATGTGCATTAGGTAGCTGTAAAATTAATGCAAAGCGCACATACAACGTCGGATAAACGAACACTAATTTTGATATTTTATCAGTGATTAGTTAATTTTCATAGAACATAGTTTATATTTTCAACGAAATCAATGAAATTTATCTCTCTAAACATATAATATGTATATAAGTAAGTCTTTATGTTTATTAATATTAATTACATGCAAACTAATTTTGTTCCTAACACGTTTTACGAGGAACTTTCTCTTTCTCTTACATTTTAGGTTAAGCGAAATGCAAGAAGAAAGTATAAACACTGTAAATCGTTGTCAGACATATAACTTGTATAGTGACAATGTAAGTGCTTCAAAAAAAAAAAAAAAAAAAGTTTTATATTCATCTGTACATATTGGAAAAAAAACTTTTACATTAGAAATACAAAGCATGTTTAAGTTCAATATACAATATATATATGTACATACATAAAGGGTGTGCCATTTAAAATTTAATAATGACTTAACAATATTTTTTTAAATAAGTTAAACGAACCATGTCATTTGAGAATATTAAATTTAAATAACTGATCCGTCGTCCCGACAATATTCCCATATGAACTAACACAATTTTAAATTTTTTTATCGTTACAAATTGAATTTCTTGAATGGCAACATCTATGACCTCCATTATATTAATATTATTTGTGAAACATTTATTCTTATTGACTACCCACAGAAGATTAGTTAAACGCACTCAAATTCAGAAAAAGATATGTTTAATGGCGCTCTCTACAGTATGTACATATGTACATATTTATAAACATATAACATTTATTTAAATGCCTGAAAACTATCATATTTGGGTCAAACTGCATGAAATGAATAACAATCATAAGCATTTAACTGGTTGATGCTAAACCAGTAGTGTGTTTGTGAGATAACTTAAAAAAATATTGTAAACAACTTTGGTCGTACATATTTAAAAACAAGTTAAAACACCAAAAAGATGATCATTAAATTAAAATCTGTTTGCTTGGGATAAATTAAATTAAACTTTAACTGTAAAGAATTTACAGTATTTTATTAAGGTTTTTCAATTAATTCAAACAAAGTAAAATTAAATAAAAATGTGATAAGCAGATAAACTAGAAAAACATAATAAAGAGAAAGGGAAAAGACTACAAATAACTGGTAATAAATAAAACAAACATCAGACAAGAAAAATAAAAAAACACACATAAGTATGTATACAAACTAAAGACGAAAACATACCAGCGATGAAAAACAATAATTATTTAAGAAACTTATAGAAAAATTATTTATGTAGTATCTTAGAAATAATATAATACATAAGAATATTTATGTATTTATGTATATACTAGGGTGATCGATTTGGTTTTACAAACGGTGGAGAACCCGGTTGTTTACTCTTTGAGGTGATAATTTTTTCTAAATGTTGATTTTTCAAATGTCGATGTACCTACCGTTATTTTTTTTTAATTTTTTTGTTTATGTTTATATAATATAAATAATAAAAATATTATTCTTGTAACCAATCGTATATTTATTGCTCAAAAAATTTTCAAAAATCAGAAAAAAATATTAAATAATTAAAAATTATATTAATAATCTTCTATAATACAAACATTAAACAAAGTTTATTTTAGATTGTTTATTAGATACAGAGATCTTGTTTCTAATACAGAAGTTAGTATTCTGTCAAAAATTTTAAAGATAGATAGGTACATTGTTTTAAAATATGTGAAACCAAAAATATAGCAAACTGAAGGGCATTAAAAAACGTAGCACAAATAAACAAAGTCGCAAAATGTGCATAAATTTGCGTAGAGTGAAGAAAGTATAATAGTGTATGATATGAGCAAATTGTAATCAGTAGAACAGAACATACGATATGTTTTTTAAATTTTGAAATTGTTTTTAAAAAGAGGTGTATTTTAATGTAATAACTTAGATTTGGATGAAATGAAATTTGGCACACAAGTAGACAACAACCTAGATTAACACGCGAAACTATCCGAAATATATTTTTTGTATATAGTTAGTCGGTTTTTCAAAGGTTTCGAGTGTCCAATATTTACACGTACTGGCGAAAAAATATAATAAACCAAAATCTTCTGCAGAAGTATATTTTCTTATATATTTGCATTTAATTTTATTCTACTAATACATACTTATAATAAATATAAATGTTTTAATATTTTTATTCAATTACGGAAAAAAATTATTAAATGGATTTAAATAAAATTTGCCACACAGATATAGGTACATATGTATAATAACCTGAATAATTACATCAATAGGCTCCATTTTGTTAACTACTTAGACATAGTCGCGGGCACAGGTTAGTTTAAAATATTTGTAAAATTTATTGTAAGTGTTAAACTTTTAAAGTATTATACCTAAATACTAATTAAAACACGTTAAGGACTACAGTATTAAATATTAATGGGTATAATACTTTTATCCTCACATAGCAAAATAGTTATATACCTACATAAGTATATAAAAATAACTATTCTCACTATTTGTCACTTTCATTAATAGAAAAAATATGACTGTCAAATGTCCGGAGGGTGTGCTGCTTAACTATCGAGTCAGTAACCAAACAAACAAAAGTAGTCGCAGCAGTAATGATTAATGCAAACATCTAAACTTTTTGAATAAGATGACGATCGAAAAAGAAACGAAGCGTAGTGAGGAGTAACAAGGGAAACCTGTTTTTATTATTTACTTAGTTATTAGAAAAAGAATACCTATAAATATGTTTTACGAGTGCGTTGTTTTTTTTTTAATTTTTTATGTGTATTTTAAAAATATGATAAATTTCAAACACATACGAAGATAAAATACTTAAAAATTGCTTGAAAAAAAAGGGGAACCGAGTCTTAAAAAATGAGACACAAATGCGGCTTAAAAAGTTGTCTGCTAAATCCATATCGGTTTTACATTTTATCTTAACCCGTCGTATTTTCTAAATGATTATACAAATATGTATGCTAATTGCACAGACACAAATCTATAACAAAATTTAATATTACCTTAATTATCAATTCAATTTCTGGCACGTCGCCATTAGAAGTTCCATTGGTATCTTGGTGTTCTTGTTCAGACATATTTATTTTAAAAATTTTCTTTTGCTAATGACGTTTATAATAAATTATTTTTTGTTATACAACACTATTACACTTGGGTTTTTGGTATAGAAAAATCATATATTTAACTAAAACTAGTATTTATTTTGCTAATATATATAAATGTTTTATAAAGTAATACTCAAATTGGGAATTATTAATTCAGTTTTTTCTTTACCCACAAATAATAATACAACCACTTCACAACACCATCGAAAAAAGAATAAATGATAGAAGAAATTGAACAGTATAGTATTGCCAGCTCAAAATATTTACACTTTTTTAGACAATTTTTCACAGTTAAAAATATTCAAGTGATATGTTGTACATAACATTTATAATAAATTTATTATTTTTCTAATTAAATAATTAAGTTATTTCAAATAATCATAAAGAAATGTTCTATTAAAAAGTCCATAATAACAAAGTTCAGTCCTATGGCAACTTTATAAGCTTGAGATAGACAATAAGACTATTTTTATTAGTGATAGTCTATTAACCAAATGTGAAGAAAAGAGATGGTCAATAAAATTTATGGTAATTGCCACATACTTAATTCCAGTATTGCCATATTTAAGTTTTTTAGTAAGAAAAATTAAATTATAACGATGATTTTATTTAAAATTCAAAAAGAAAATAGTTACAATAAAAAAATTTTTTAGGGTATCGTATTCTAAAATTAGTTTTATCAATGTTCAAAGCTCGAAATATAACATTAATATTCGATAAATTTCTCAAATTTTCATTATCCTTTAATTGTTTTATTTTAATTTAGAGCATTAACTATTATAATCATGCCAAATAGTCAAAGCGGTTTGATTGAAAGCAACGGAAAATTGAACCAATTAAACAGATCCTGAAAATCGCTGGATCAGAAAAACCAACTTTAATTTTAAAGCAAGTCCAATAAACTCTGAAAACCAAATTAAGAAAAAAACATCTTTTAAACGTAAGTTTAAATTGTTACACTTTCTCTCAATTATTTACATTGTTAAAGTATTATAATCAGTGATGGGAATTGAGTTATTTTCCCGTCAAATCTAGTTGTCTCACATCAGTTTAGCGGGCAAAAATACGTTTTAGCAATTATAGGGAATTCTATCGATTTTTCGGTCGCACCCTTTGTAAAACTAAAGCTCGACTTTTTGTTAGTGAAAATAAAACTTCATATGCTTATATAAAATCAGAATACAAAATGTTATATGATAATGAAATTTTTTTGGAAAATGGAAAGTAAATTTCAGGATACTTGTTAAGATCGGGGATAACAAAAAAATTTTAGTTAAAAATGATTAGCATTGAAAGTAAAAACAAATAATTGTTGAATTGTATGTATTTTCAGAATGAAATTGGTAAGCAGTATTAGTTAAAAAATCCGATGATCTTACGATGGACATATACAGTGAGCGCAAAAGGCTTAAGTACAAATTTAATTTTTGTAATATTTCATATAATAAACATATTTCTCGCAATCAAAACATATTTTCATTATTTTTCATAATTTAATGTTACAATAAATATAAAATAACAATACTGAAGTACAATTAATTTGAAAACACATTTAGAGGGATTTGGAGAAAAAAAAGTTCCCATCACTGATTATACTATACTTAAAAGCACTATTTACAAAAACAATTTGTATCAACACGCTTCACTTTGTTTAGTTTTTGTTTTGTTTTGCTTATGTGTTAGTAGCAACTTTAAACGCTTATAAATCCTAAAATGCTAAAACAATTTTAATATAATTTAGATGTGCATACTGCAAGAAATTGATTTGTATATTTTTATATAAGATAAATGAACATACAAAGTAAATTTAATTATTTTTAAATAATCAAACTTAACACTACTTAGAAAATAAAAATATTTAGGTAAAAAAGGCTTTTCAGAAGTCTACCTGAATTTCAGGCACAAATTTTTTATTTATTTGGTGGCACCATATGATATAAACAAAACATTTTGATTTTATAGTTTCACAAAAGACAAATTTATTCACCAGGTATATTGATTATTTTTTTTTTTTTCTTTATTTCTTTCTTAACTTATTTTAAAGCTGCCAAAGTCCATACATAAAAAACAACACTCTTTTCTCATATATAAAAATTATCAATAAAAAAATATTCTCTCCAATCTTGATTACAAGAAACCCTTGGCCCTTAAACTAAAAAAAAAATTTTCAGCGTATGAGTAATATTTATTAATTAAAAATAAAATACATACAAGACGTATGAATGGCTGTACCCAAAAGCTATTTAATATCTAATATGCTCTTTATGAGAAAAAAGATATTATGATAGTTCGTTAAATTGAACAAAATTTGACAAAAATATTTATGCTAACAATAACAACAAATAGGTAAATTGTGAGATTTCCTAAACAATGTACCAAGTTTTATTACTATCGTACAATTCCTTGTATTTTAGCTAATTTTTGTTTGGATAGACATTATTGTGCGTCGTTTTAATATTTATCGGAACAAAAATAATATTTTGTATTAATCCGGCTTGTTAACTGCCTTTATGATAACTTGTTTCTACATTCCTATTTGTAAGTGGTAATTCTTTTCGCTTGAATGAAGTTACTCTCTTGCTAATATAAACTACTTATCCTATTACCGTTTGCTCATAACTTTGCGTGGTTACCGGAATAAAAAGTATCCAATGTATTATTAAAAGTTGTTGTCTATCTGTATGGCGAATTTCATTCCAATTCTTTGGGCCGTTTTTGCGTGATGCAGTAAAAAAAATTCGAATATAAACAAATATATGTACATACAATATTCATATGTATATAATTATATTTCTTTTTCCTACTAACGTAATAAATGTTAATGTTTATATGCTTGATACTTAATCACGCAAAAAAAGTCTGAAGGATATAGGGCCGTATTCATAAAAATATTTTAGGTTTATTGAAGGCTTATTTGATAAATTTTTCTACAACATCTGTCAAATAAGCCTTTAATAAACTTAAAATATTTTTTATGAATACGTCCCATAGTAGTTAATATTGTACAATTAATGAATATCACTTTTTTAGATAATTATAATTCAAAAATCTTTCGCATCAAACGAAATTTCATCATGCGAATTTTCGAATAACTCTTTATTTATTTTTTTTTTAATTTTTTAATATTTTTAATAATTCTAATATTATTTTCTGAAGAAATTTTTTTTTGTGTGTTGTTGGGGTACTTTCATAACTTCAATCAAAGGGTTTTGGATTTATATGAAGAAAAACGTATGCAAAACTTCTTTTTTTTTAACAGTTCTGATAAAAAAAACTAATTGCGTTTGGTGCGGAAACTATTTTGCAATCTTGCAAAAGATACAAAAGTTCTTTATACCTTTTTATGCTCTATTTGACTATGCTATGCCATTTATCCTATTTGAAAAAATGTTAAAAGTAATTTGTATGCATATCTTATATACATGTTACATATGCAGGATTAGTTAATAAGACATCAAATATTTAATTTGCGTGTTAGTATTTCAAATATTATTACTGCTTATTGTAGATAACCAGAAAAAGTAAAAATTTTTTATTACAATTTTTTCGTGTACATACATATGTGTGTGTAATATTGAAAGAAATGTAAATACTCATTCAGGTGTATGAATGTAAATTAAAATCTTTAAACCAATTTCAGAAGCTTACAATAACAAAATAAAATATACTAAAATTATGGAGTTAAAGTTCAAAAGTTAGATAAAAGCAAATGTTAAAGTAAATAAAGAGTAACAAGTAAAATAACTATATACGGCTGGACTGAATTTTACAAACAGAATAGCATAATAAAAATAGCCACTATTTTGTGCGTATTATGAAATAAGTTTGTGTAAATGTATTAAAACTAACTAGTGTTCCTTAAAATCAACAATTCCATCAAACATTAAACAAAACCTACATATATGTATGTATATTCAGTAACACACATACGAGTACATATATATGTATTTGTACATATATGAGATTTAATTAAGTTTTATTTTTTGTTTGTTTTGAATTAAGAAGTGCGCAAGCGTTATATTAGAAGAAAAAGAGCTAAATAAAGTTTTTTCGAATGGCCAACACAAAGATAGTAATAAAATGAGCAGCTGCCTTTAAAGGACCTTTCATTTGTTCAAAAAATAGGGAATAAGTAATAAGAGATTATTTACTAGTTGTGTAGTGTTGACAATAAGAAAAAACAATCAAGATTAACAAATAGATTACCCGCAATCACGATAAACAAATAAAATCGCGGAAAAATGCAATAAACATATTTTTTGTATTTACTTAGTCGGTTGTTCAAGGGTTCAATGTGTCCAAAATTTACACGTACTGGTGAAAAAAATTAAATCATCCAACATCGTTTACAGAAGTATTTTGTCTGAAATACTTGCATTAAATCCTATTCCACTAATTAATTAAATATGAATGTTTTTATGTTTAACTTTTTTGATACTTTTTTGATACTGATATACGTAGTTTCTCATTTAAAATATGAAATGTATATTTTTTGTATGTGAGATATCACTTTGCAAATAAGTAAATTATTAACAAAATGACTAGTAGAATCTTTAAGACGTAGAACTTATAAGTATATAGTTATATATAAAAAACTAGTGAAAGTAGAAATTTGGATATTTATGGACTTTTTAAATAAATAGTTTTCAGGAGTAAGGTAAAATATAACCTCCCAATTGCCGTTTCACAAAAACGAACAAAAAATTATGTCTTTTAAGTAACAAGTTTTAAACTAAATTCAATAGACAAAATTCATATTGACGACACACACTTTTAGATAAGGTGATACTTCCCCACATTAACCAAAATTGGTTTAAATAAGCCATATTGTTTTGAAGGAAAAAAAACGATTCTCTTAATTTTTGTCTTTCTCATTCAGCAGCTATTAAGGAAAAAAATAGGCTAAAAACAGCAACAAAGGTAACAAAAATTATAACAACATACTAATGTTAATAAAATGTTGGCAAATTTTCGCCTTAAACAAAAATGAGCCATATGAATAACATCAGTCTGCTACAATTACTTGTCGTGTTTAGTTGGCGCATTTTAGTAAAGCGGTCGTTTCATTCTTATATGTATGTGTGCGTTATTTTAAATTTAATGATGAACATTACGGTGATAATGATTGCGATGATGTTATTGTTGATTATTTATATTTAATCGGATAATATATCGAAATAAAGCAGTCGTGTTTTATTTATTTTGTTTTTCGTTTATAAATGTGTAGTTAAATTGTTTGTTTGAAAGAAAAACAACAATTGAAATAATTAAAACAAATGTTTGTTTTTAAAACAAAATATGCATATAAGAATGCGCTAACCAATTATCTGGTTTCGTTTTTTTGCGTCTTTTTTTTCACTATTTAGCGTTTTGTGTTTAATATTTGTTTTTTTGTTTTTGCTTCTTCGCTTAATAAAAATAATAATTCAAATAATTTAATATTATTGTTGCTTTTATTTTTGAACGATTAATACAAAATAACGATGGTAGTGTTATAGTATTGGTGTAAAAAATTGGGTTGATCATTGTGAATAAGAATGATTTTTAATGATAATTAAATGAAATAAAAATAAAATATAAATAAGATTTATAAACTAATAAATTAAAAATAAAATATTGATATTATAGCGCTTGAATTTATTTGAGTGTCTAGTGAGTTTGTATTTACTGGAATATTTTAATGAGCATATTAACATTAATGATTTCCAATAATAACTTGGCACAAAACAGCAATATAAACAAAAGCAAACAAAAAGAAAATCGAAATTATAATAAAATAACAGAATTTAAATATAATAATTGAATTAATTAACATTTAAAACATAAAAAGCAAGATTCTAAACAATGGTTATTAGACAGACCGATAGATAAAATGAGCAACGACACGTTAAATAGATAGTTTCTCTGTTAAATTACCATTTCATACTTACATTTTTAATTAAAAAATCAAAGAAATGTATGTTTTTGTAAATAATTGAGTAAAAAGTGGCGTATGATGTACAACGAATTTACTTTCCTTTTTTCGATTATTCCTTTTCTTCTATGATGAGTGCTTAACGCACACAACGTATACGTCTACGGCAACTGTGCATAATGATGACATTAGTTGCCAGATGGCATGGAAATAAGGACGTAAAATTTTCTAAAGCAAAAAACACGAAAAAAATTATTGTAAAATTCATAAAAAAGAATAAAAATTTTTTCTTTAATAATTAGATTTTTAATATAATTTTTAGTAAAAAATTGAATAATTTTTTACATACGTTACATATATGTATTTAGTGTTTCTTCTTTTCGTTTTTATAGAACAAGGTGTAATAATTAAAATATATTTATATGAATTTTTACTTCAGAAAAAATCTATACAAATATACCTAACACTTTAATTTATTTCATCAAAATTGAAAACAACTTTCGTTAGCAAAATTTTCAATATGTGTTTGTCACCTAGAAACTTAAAAATTATTCCTAATAAAGGTAAAAAATTTGTTCGGTGGTTATGAAAATAATTTTGTCTTAAAATATTAATAAAAAGATAATTTATCGAACTATAAACGAAGCACTTACAAAATTTTTTTAATAAAATAAAAAAAAATGCCTTAACATTTTTAAAAACACTTATGTAAGTTTATCTTATATTTAATTTCTATACAAAATAGATAATATAAAAATTTTACGAAAAGTTTTTTAGATAAAAATATATGTACATTTGTATGCTCAGCTTACTTTTTTATATTTTAAAGTATTTTTTCCATAAAAAATATTTATTTGTTAATATTCATATATAATATATGACAAAAACTTGGTAGTTTTATTATTTTTGCCATGATTTTGTTTCTTTAAAAGTTTTCTGGCAACGTTGCGTATAAGTCTAAGAGAACGTCGACGTTGTTATTGTTTTACGATATGTTTTTAGCGATAAAAATGGTAATAAAAACGAAAAAATATGTAAATTAATATTGTCGTTTTAATAACATGTCAATGAAAAAAAAATAAACTTGTTAAAAAGAAATTTTCAAGATATTTTTTTAATTTTATTAAATAAACAGAAAAAAAATATATAAAATTCTTATGTATAATAAAAATGGAGTATCAATTATCATAAATGTTATCTTTAATAAAAACAATGTTATGATAAAGCACCAAAAGTAATCATATGTACGTACATATGTACATGAATACCTTTAACAAAAAAGTTTCAGTAACAAGTGTCATTTCTTCTTATTCATGAATACATATTTATTTTTTGGTGGCTGTAAAAGTAAGTAAAAGCATTTATCTAAGCAATAGTAAAAAATAATAAACATGTATGTGTACATATATGTATGTATATGTACTACATATACATATTTGCATTATTAAATATGAATAATTTAATCTTAAACATTTATCATCCTGTTTTAACATTTATGTATATATTTTTCTTGAATACAAATATTAAAAAAAATCATAAAAATAAATAAAACAATAAAAAAAAAATTAAATATGAACAAATATATATATATATATATATATAGTATATAATAGTATATGTATGTATGTACAGAAGTTATAATGTTTGTATGTGATACCCCCATTAGCACTGTCTAATTTTTTATATGAAGCTAAATAGTTCCAAGGTTTTCCTCCGCATCATTTTTTATGTTTTCGTTCGTTTACATCTTCGTGTTGTCTCGTGATTTTTTAATCTCATTTTTTGCTATAAGCGTTGACAAGTTTAACAAATTTAAAAGCACAAAAATTGAGCCAAAACACGTAGACTTAAAATTATTTCAAATTTGATTTGATGTTATCTTATGTTTTGGCCTAATAATATTTTTAAAAATTTTAATGCTTTTCAAAACAAAAATACAGTTGTAGTTTCATCAACATTTTTTATTAAGTTTTAAGAAATAATACTTATTTCAAAACAGAAAATTTACTTGGGTCTATTATATTGATCCCTTTGTGATACCTGAATAGAAAAGAAAGAATAGAATACAAAAGAGAGAAGAGAAGCAGAATCTAACTCGCAACCCCCAAACTAGCAGACCAGCACACTACTGACTAGTCCACCGGGGCACCCATTTTTTTAAATATCTTACCATAAAATAAATATAAAAATGGTGAGATATGAATGTCATAGGTTTAAAAGTTAACACTATGTTGAATTGTTTTGTTTATATTGTGCTTGGTATCCTCTAATGTGTACATCTCAAAGAAAATAAGTATATGCATATACATATCATTTATGTATAATTTGTGCTTACTTAATAATTTTTTTAAATAATTAAAAAAGTTTATAAAACTTAATATATAAAGTAATTGAAGAAAAAACTTAATACATTTTTTAAAAATTTTCGAATATTTCGATTATTTATTTTTTTTACGTCTTAAAAAGCACTAATAACAGTGCTAAAAACACAAAGTTGATAACGTTGTTTTCAATAGTTTACTCTCTCGCCAAATTTTTTTCGCTCATATAATGTTGCCAATTTATGTTGTGGGTTTATAACCCCATGATAAGTTACTATTTCCAAGCATTGATGAATTTAATGTTACAACGCAATATTTGTAATAATAATATTTTAAAAAATAATATTAATATTAATTTTTTTCAAAATGTTAAAGTTGAATTAAATATTTTTTTTATTTTCGTAAAATTTTTATTTATAAGTTTAAAAATGACACATTAATGCTTGCTTTATTTAAAACAACAATGTGTTTAAATGTTGTTGAACATTGTTATTGGCAACTCTTCGTTATTTCTCTTTATTCTTTTGGTTTTTAATTTAGCTCTTATTTTTTATATTTGTCGTCCAATTTATAAGTATGTGTGTTTATATTTACATATGTATATTTATTCTACAATATAAATTGTACTTTGTTGTTTTTTGTTTAAAATGTTTTGCTTAATTTTTTTACTATACCCCATAATAAGAGGTGTTATGCGTTGTGCTGATGCTTTGTAACATGATCTCAGTCATTTATGGTCCTTTGTGGTTCAGTTAGTAGATTTGTATCGTGATGTTACAAATCATCAGACAAAATTTGTCGCATAAAGGCCATGACTGACTATCCTACAAAGTCGTGCGATTATGTCAAATAAAAATCTGATAGTTTTCTGTCCTACATGAAAAAATCGCAACAAAATGTGTTATTGGATGCCACACTGTCATACTTGCTTAGAAAAAGCAACTCTGATCGCACAGAAACTATTATTTTATGAAAATTTTCAAAAGATTATCAAATCGGACACACTTGTCAAAAAATCTGTCACACATGTGCACTTTGTGTCCACACTATCACACTTTCTGAACACACATACAATTTTTGACATATCGAACGACTAAATCTGATAGTCAGTCATGGCCTTAAGCAATGAGTGTTACTGTCTATTTAAAATGTGTCCTAATGGTTAAGTTAGTAGATTTGTATCGTGATGTTAAAAATTAGCTGACAAAATATATGTTGCATAAGCCATGCTTACTTCATTGGACATATTGTTAAAGAGAAAAAGAGCCAACACTACGATTTTAATAACAAACACACACATTTTAACGTTACTCAGAGCTGTAAAGTAAAACAATACAAATCTACTAACTAAACCATAACTTACCGTGAGATAGAATTTACAGAAAAAATATGTTTACGGAGATAATATAATTTATTGGACATATTTTCAAAGAGAAAAAGAGATAACATTACGTTTTCACTAACTTACACACACATTTTAATGATACTGAGAGCTGTAAAGTAAAACAATACAAATCTACTATGGAAACCATCAAACTATAAATAATTTTATGCTACAAGTAAATACATACTTATGTACATGTCAGGAAATTTTTGTGGATCTTAGAGAACTTTTTTCCAAATATGTTTTTGCACATATCTTCACTGTTTCTAGCAGATATGTAAGTAAATAATTAATTTTTTTTTAATTTTATCATGAATTAGCAAAAATTTTTTATTGAAAAGCCTTTTAATTACAATTATTTGAAAACTTTTAATATTTATAAGCATATATTGACATCATTAGCATATTTTATGAAATAAACGTTAGTTGTAATAACGACAGATTGATTCATTAAATTTTTAATTATTTTTTATTCTTTTTTAAGCGAAACGAATTTATAATTCATGATGAATTTATTTATATTTTAATATATACTTTGGGAAAAATTAATGAGGTTAATTAATGACAATTTATTGCCTGAATGATTAACAGATTCATAAAAAACATTATTTTACAGCTCTGGTTTCTAGAACGATTTAGGCCAAAAATATAGAAACATTTATTAATTTACTACTTCTTTTAAACTCTACTAATATGTACATTTCTATGTACATACACGTATGACTACTATAAAAACTTTAGCGGTGTCGAGTATAAGTAGGTCGTTATTGGCCGATTTTAATTTTTTATTTTTGTGTTTTTTTAATAAAATAGTTATTTTTTATTTATATGTTTTCTCTGTACAAAGGCAATTTTTTGCGATAGCAGTGCCAACATTTGAGAATTTTTAGGGAGAAAAGTCAAAGTCAAAGCCAAGCAATTGATTACCGACCACTCCGACCTCTCAAACACATTTGTTTATAAAGTTTATTTCTCATCAGGGATGGCAATTTATTTTATATTGATACTATTAATATCTGAAAAGTAGAGTTGAGCCAAATGGCTAGCTTACTTAATTTTTATCAACAGCCTAGTTAGTTTTTCCAATAACTAATAGGGTTTGGCGATTGAATGTACTAGATTGTCGGCAAAGACGAAATAAATGAACGACAGACACAAGTTAACCGAAAAGTACAATGGTACTTCAATGAGTCATTTGGTATATTTGGATATTTATCCAGTTTGAAAATTTAAGTTTGATAACACAATCCAATTTTCTATGAACAAAGAAAAATGGAATCAATTGAATCAAGTAGTATCAAGTAACACAGAAACTGTATAATTTACTAATTATAAACATACATACGGAATTTAAAAGCTATGTCACCACAATAGCGCCTTTATTTCACTTTTTAGTTAAGTGTACAAAAAACACAAAAAAAATGTGTCTAAAAAGTAAAAGTAACCTTAGAATTTTTGAAAATTATACATTTATTTTGAGGTACCACCAACAAATGTATCTTAGAACAATTAAAAAAAATTTTGGAATAATATTAAACTTGCATATGCCATCCCTGATTCACTGTATCAATATTATATCCTCTCAACTCTCATTAGCAGCAGTACAACAATCAAGAATACTTTTTATAAATAACAATTATTTAAATTACATATTATACAACAAAAAATAATTCAAACGGAATATAAGGTGGAATAAAAATAAAAAAAGGGAATGATAAAAGTTTAAAAGTATTTTTACAATTTATTCAAAAAGTTGCTGACGTAGTGTCTACTTAATGGCAAGTATTTTAACAACAATTTGAATTAATTTTTATATCTCATATAAAGTGTTATTGGATTACATTTGGTTTCTCATATTGTCTTATGTATGTATGTACAAAAAGTCTGTTATTAAACATTCGGAAATAGTAAGTAATAAATGAGATATAAACTCTATCTAAACAGAATCGCAAGCAATTTAGCTTCTGAAGCCTTTAAGTTGGAAATAAATTTTAAACAAAATTAAAAAGATTTCTGATTGAGCAACCATAAATATTGAAGCGGTTTGTGTTTTTTATATCACCTGTTTAAACATTAAATAATAAATTTAAATTAAATTACTTAAATAAATAGAAGAAAGAGCAATGATTTTACGTACATAAATTCAGTCAATTTACTACGTAGATATTATTTCATTGTTTAACTTTTTATTATTATTTTTTTAAGTTTTTGTATAAATTCGTCCGTGTCATTTTCCAAAAATTTCAATTTATTTGCTAGGAATAAAGTTTATAATTTAAACCAAAAAATAAATTAATTTTAAGTTTTTGTCTGACCGCAAAAAAAAACTTTTTTTTACCTGTTTTATAAATAAATTTAATAAATTGTTAAAATTCGAGCGTATTGAATTTATTTTTACGTTAGATATTTAAGAAATAGTTTAATTTCAAATCATTCTCAATTTGCTGAGTGTAATTGTTTAACAAAAATATGTGTAACAAAATTTAACATTCGTAATACATAAAAGTTCTATTTTTTCACACTTCTCTCCATATGGACAATATCAGTTCTTACATTTTTTAGCACGCGAAATGTGCTCTGGGAAACCGCATATATGCAATCACACTTTTTTCGTGCGATTCAAGTTAAGTTCAACAGTATTAAAAATGTGTAGAAATTAAAAAAATAAAATTGGTTTAACTATTACCTATTAAAAAAAAGATTCACATAAAATAATACCCGTATTGAGATAAAGTCAAGCGTGTATTTTGCCCAGCAAAATAAAAAAAAAACTATGACAAAAAAGTGATTTTAAAGAGGTTCAACTGGTCACGAAGTGATTAAATTTATTTGAAAACATACATATGTATAGGTACATACATACATATATTAATGAGCTGCACACCATTCTAATATGTACATAGTACTTATGCATATATGGTGAAAATCATCTGATTTTGTTTGTTTTCTAAAGCACACCAGTTATGACAAGTTTTGTATTTATGGAATAAATAATAAAATAAATGCTTTTGCATTCTTGATTTATAAGTCTTGAAACTGGAATTAACTTTAAACTACTTAAAATTTTTTTGCTGGGTTAGTTTTGGCAGCTACAAAACAAACAATTTATATACATATAAATATGTACAGTGGCGAGCACCTATGGATACATTTTTGCTTCGAAAGACTTAAAGACGTGCAAAACACGCTATATAACGAAAAACCAGTTCATATTTTTATTTATAGGTACACTAGGTACTTCACTAAATAATATTTAAAAACAGAAAGTAAAATTCAATAATATTTAAAGATAAACTAAAGATAAATGAATTTTTATGAAAAAGTTCCATGTATCCACTTCTGCACGTTTGGAAAAAAAACTTTTTTGTTTTAATTTTCAATATTTTGTCCAGAGCCCTTTTTCTTTAATCACGCTTCTGATGCGTCTTGGCATACTTTCGACCAAGTTTTGAATAAGATGCCTTGCAATATTTGACCACGGGCCCAAAGCTCATTTAAATTTGTTGGCGCATTGTCGTATCGTGAAAGTCGTTTTTTCAGCAAAGCCCATAAGTTTTCGATCGGATTTAGATCTGGGCTTTGCGCTGGCCATTGCATTGTGTGACATTTTTGATTTGACAGCCAGTCCTTAACGATTTTGGCCGTATGTTTGGGATCGCCATCCTGTTGAAAAACTACTTCTTCTTCCGGGTAAGCACTATGGTCCACAAAATCGGGTAAATTATCAGCTAGGATATGAAGATAACCTTATTTTTCATTACTCCCTCAATTTTCACCACTGGACCAAGGTGCCACCAAGTAAAACAGGCCCAAACCATAAAGCTTCCACCTCCATGCTTCATGGTTTCTTTAACTTGGTGTTTTTTAGGGTTTCATAGGGACGGTGCCAGTAGTACTCCTTACCATCCGACTGAAAACGATTTATTTTGGTTTCATCTGACCATATTACCCGTTTCCAGTCTTCTACACTCCAGTTTTTATGCTCTTTGCAGAACTTAAGTCGTGCTTTTATATTTTTTTCTGACAGTGCAGGTTTTTTTTGCTTTATAGCTGAAGTGAGCCCGATTTTTTTAAGCGACCTGCGGGCTGTCCACTCACTAACTGGCTTGTTGATCGCAGCTGCTGCCTTTTTTGGTGTTTTTGCCTGCTTCGTAAGCAACAAATGTTCCATGGCCCGTGCATCTCTCTCGGTCAGCAAACTTTTTCGCGATTTTTTTGCACTGTCTACGATATGTTTTCTTACTTGAAGAACTGTTCGGTGGCATATTCCTAATATTCTCGCAATTTCACGTGCTGATTTATTGTTTTTTGTCATTTCCACGATTTGATTTTCTAAAACGGCGGAAATCTTTCTCATTTTTATTTAATGGTGAATTTTGTTTGAAAAAATTACGACGTTTAAAAAGCGGCTACTAAGCTTTACATATTTTACAAAAAACAAAAATAACGGAACAAATAACCGTTTTTTGCTACTACTATTTGTGCCGCCAGATAACAAAAATCTGAACGAGCAAAAGTGGATACATTGACTTTCACAAATATGACCAAAACTGAGGTAAAACTTCAGTATATAAAAAAAATATTTGTTTATGCCCTTTAATTGGATCATTATAAATAGTTTTAGCCGAAAATCCGGTTAAATTTAACATGTTTTGTATAATTTGATGCGTTTTTAAGTAATACATGAGTTACATGTATCCACAAGTGCTCGCCACTGTATATTTTGATAAAAACTTAAAATGTAGGGAAGTAATTCTCAGAAATAGATGGACCAGGATTCGTGAAAGAGTAAATAAAGGCTGTAGAGAGGATTTTTATCACATTTCTTGAGTTCTATGACTGTAGGCGAGCTCCTCAAAAGACTGGAGGCAATGGGTATACTAAACGATAAGGTATGCAGGTTTTATAAGACAGGCTTTTTATATCAGAGTAAATTGGTTTTGTGGTAAAAAGTGGATAATCTTTCCTAATATTGTAAATTAGATTCACATGGTGATGGTGTGATCAACAATTTCTTATGCATCTGTTGTTTACTAGCCGAAGGGATGGGGTTCAGGATTTATTGCATAGGTATAAATGGTGCAATGCATATCACACCCACGAAAGCATAAGAAGCAATTCTAAGATTACTGTCGTTGGACTTGTTCATAAAGGCCATGTCAGACAAAACTGTTGCTTCGCGTTGCGTT
Organism: Phyto melanocephala; assembly: GCA_941918925.1. NCBI lineage: Eukaryota > Metazoa > Arthropoda > Insecta > Diptera > Rhinophoridae > Phyto > Phyto melanocephala. Next base: position 60,467,231 of record OW799234.1, on the reverse strand, counting down.
AGAAATTCGCTTTGACATTTAAGATGAAATAGCCATACTTATATAAATCATGTCACATAAAGTACATTCAACGCTGTGCGAAGCTTAAAGTTAGGCAATCAGATGGCAAATTTTCTTATATAGTTTTCTTTTTAAATTCGAACGCAAAAATAATTAGTTTTAAAAACTATTATAAAATAACATTTTAAGCTTTAATTTAAAAAATATATTATTTAAGAATGAAATAATAGTGAAAAAATTAGAAAAGTACTGTCCAACTTTTACAAACGATGCGTAAGTGTTGTCAAAGTTTTCATTATGACATACACCTTTTCCTTCGCACTTTTCAGTTAAAGTTAGAAATGTCACGCAAAGCGACGAAGTTTTATCTGACATGACATTAAGGGACACGGGTGCAACATAAGCAATTTGAATGCAAAGCGATAGTACATGGTATCACTTTGCGTCGAGCTTGACGACTACAAGAATTCTAGAGCTAATACATAAAGAAGTTGTGGAGACTCAGGTGAAGGGCGTAAGTTGATTGAAAGTAGTCGAAAGAATACATTCCACGCTCATAGTAGGCTAAGGGACATGTGGGTGTAGCTGGGAATAAAGTGGCGATCCACCTAGGAAAGAGAGGATCTGCGAAAACATTCTGTGGACCTTATCACCAAAACCTAGAATTGACTTAGGTAATAAATTGGTGCGAGTAAAAGTTTTTTAATGGCTAAACTCTATAAACATACAAAGGCTTGTATGGTAAAAAAAGAGCCTCTTGGCAAGGGTGCAGTAAATGTACTCGGATTTAGTCAAAGTGTATTGAGCGGGATAAAAGCGTTGGATACAGAACAGACACTTTAAAAATTATCTGAAAAAAATGCAGATCGAGGTAGATGATGTTTGTAGAACCTGCATGTAGTATGCAAATATCCAGCATTTGCTAGCGAAAGATTAAACATCAAAAGCAAACACACATTAAGTGCGACATCTATAGGGCGCCTCAGTCTGAAGGAGATAAAATCTGCAGTTGACAGTGTAAAAATGTTTTCTGGTATAAAGCAAATGCTGGTGGTGTCGCGACACTCGGTGAAGGAAGGAATGCTGATTTGCAGCCTTGAAATCACTTGGTACCGAAGGGGGCTGTAAAAGACGCGAAATGGTGGCATTATGTTTCGATATTCGATATTCACACATATATGTATGTATCGGGTGTCCCAACTAGAACGCAATTTTTAAATTTGGCGCCATTCGAAGTGTCATTGTTTGACTTTTGAACAATTGTTATTGTTTGCTAGTAGAAGGTACGAGGTTAGTAAAAATGGAGCGCTACACGAATGAACAACGCATTCTCATTGTGATATTGTTTTACACATGAGCTAAGTGTTATCATTCACGAAATAAGCACTAGTTGAAAAAAAAACGTTAGATGGCGGACCCTTTAGTTAATATTCGCTTAATCTTTTAGAATCTCCAACTGAAAAAAATGTCTGTATTATTTAGTAATCTGCGATATCTCAAGTAATAAGATTTTCTTAGTAGATTAGGCGTACTACATTCTGGTAATATTTTTTCAATGAAAAATATTATTTGGAGTACTGATTCCCCACCGAAAGCTTTTACCGTAATACCATAGACAGACGATAGCGTTAATTTGCATTAAAAGTCTTAATTCAAATTAACTTGTGAATTATCCCCATTCCAATGTGTATTAGATTTCACATAAATGCACTAAATCATATTGAATTTAAACTGAATTTAGCAATTTCAATATGGCAACACGGTCGGCAATCAATCAAAAAATTAAAAAATCAAAAATTAAAATAGATTCGATATGTTGAACTTTTTTACATATTTTTGGAATGCCATTCTGTTTAGGTGTAAGTTTTCCTTAATACTGGTATCGTCCATCGTAAGCACGTCACTCTCCCAAAAAATGCTGTTACAATCCTTTAAAAAAATACCATATACCCACATATAAATTATAACCTCCATGAAAAGATACCATTATACATACGAATTTCCACAATTCCCTTTCTCTTATTTCAGAGTGTTCTTCTGCCAACCCAACTTAGAGCAACATGTTCAGATTTCTGATTGCTATTTACAATTTTTACTAAATGCAAAAACTGTCGTCTGTCACAGCAAAATTTTAATTTGCATTATACTACATTTACACCTAAGCGAAATCTAGTAGATTTGATTTAAAATCTTTATTAAAATCTAAACCGTTTATACCACAGTTTTTTGACATTTTACAAGATTTCGTTTTCAAAACAATATACTTATTTACAAGGTGGTCTGAGAGGCTCTCTATGCTCTACTTCTCCAAAATTCAAACTCCATATAAAAAAAAAATGTAAACAATAAAGTACTTGTGCAATTGCAACCATCTTATATATTATGATTGCATTTTTCTGTGTGCAGCGTAGTAAATTTTAGTGCAATTTAATAAAAACCACAGTTGCATCGCGAAGTAGTACTAGATTTTAAGTAGATTTTGCCAAAATCTAGTGGCGAAGTAGATTTCATTTTGTATGGGAAATCTGGTAGATTTCGCTCAAAATCCCTTAAGTACTAGATTTCGTGTAGGTGTAAATGTAGTATTAGTGAGATTATAATGCAAATTAACGCTGTCGTCTTTCTATGGTATAAGCAGTGCTGACTTTATTCGCTTACCGTATTGTGAACTTCGAAATTCTAAAATTGTTTGCATAAGAAATCTCAACAAAGCATGTCTTCTGTACTGTTTCTTATTTCAGCAGTAAACTTGGCGCCCAATAAATTTTCTTACATATGTACATGTAGTATATAATATAATATAACATATTATGTATGTACATACATATGAATAATCGTATTAGAGGCAAGATGTATAATGTTTGAACTTCAACTTTCTATCAATCGCTGTTTGGTACCGGCTGTCTCCACCGTACCTAATAAATTGTAGTTATATTTATAGTTATGTTGATAAGATCAAAATCTAATGTCTACTGGACTTTAAAACAAATTTTAACAATTTATTACCTGTAGTGGACGACATTTCACTTATTTAATTGTTCATACCCCTTTTGTACACTTTTATCATCCAATAATCTAATTATTAATTTCAGTTTCTTTTTAATGTGTTGCTTTTGTATGTGTGTATGTCAGAACTTTAAAACAATAATTCTTTTTTGAATGAAATTAAATTCATTAATTTACTCATAATATAAATTGAATAAAAAAAAAATAAGAACAATTTATTATTTTTACGTGTATTATATATCTGAAAATACCACTCACCATTATGTAGATATAATGACCACATCGTAGCTTAGCTTTAATGTCATATGTCACTTTGCTTTATTTTTTCCAACGCCATTTTTGATTTTGAATTTCACATAGTTAGCTGTATTTCAGTAATTAAGCCCTTTCATTTGATACCCATATTGATGGGTTAAGAAAAAAATATCCGCATTTTATTTCGGACATCATCTTTGATTTTAACTTGTTTTTATTTTTAAAAAAGAAAACAGAAAATTAATCGCTATTAAAATCCAGCACAATCGCCCCATAACTTTTTGAGATATAAACAAATAGACACGACTGCCTCTATTTTTCCCATATTTTTACCTCAAAAAATTTTAAGATTTTAGCCATTGAATAAGTTATAGACACATTTACTACTATTTTTAGATATAATCCGCCTCTAGGGCTATACGTAAAACATAATTTTTATAAATATATATTATTTACATATATCAAGTTACTAAAGTACCTGATAGAGATACTAAAATACAAGACGTAGTCTCGAAAATTATTGCTTTTTATTGCTCGGGTTCTTTCAGTTTCTGGACAACAGAGAGGAGCGATATAGGTATCAAAAAAACGGGTTTGACCATCAAAATGTAATACATAAGATGGCTTACAATAAATTTATATATGGGTCAAATCTAATTAAAAATATATGCACTTCAACCTCCTCAATATTGGTATCAAACCAAATTTTTGTATAAACTATACTATGTAAACTCATATTTAATTAGTAGTTTTAGTAGGCAAAAGTGTTTATCAATTTGTCATTTTCTTCTTTGAAAATGTAAAAAATTGATTTCTTAAAGAAATCGTTGAAATCTGAGTAGAAAGTAAAAAGAAGTGTCATGTTCTCGATGAATTAATTCAAAATTGAATTTAGTTGTTTTTTATATAAAAGTTTTCAATTTATTGAGAAATCATTTATATATTAATTAATTTCTTATTTAATGCCAAATAAATGAAAGCATATAAATTTTTTCAATTCATGGTAAATTAAAAAAAAAATCAAATTATTCTTTTACAGCTCTGATGTATTTCGTCAAAAAATAAAAAAATACAGGTTGCCTTGGTTTGTGCGTAGATAAGAAGTAAAGAAAAACGTAGATTATAGATTACCAATAAGATATAGTACAAGACAAATTCAAACAAATCCACAGGTGAAATTATCAACCCAGCTAATGGGGAAGAATGTTGTCCAAATTTGTTGAATTCGCCTTGATTTCATTTATTAATGCAGAGATGGAAAATGAGAATTAGTGAAACATGAGAAAATGAGAATTAATTAAATAATTAACTTAAGTGTACTTTTTTGATAGTAAATGTACCAAATTTGTGCATATTTATTACTTTTGCAACATTTATAATGTGTTTTACAAATAAATGTCATCTATTTAATAAAATTGTATTAAACATATAATAACAACTTTTCCAACCCTGCTATACGAATTGACCTTGACAGAAAACATCCCTTAAAAAGTTGCTTGTTGTATTAATTCGCCATTGCATATACCTATATGAATATGCCTCGATATACACCAAGACATATTTATTCACCAGGTAACCGCAGTTCGGAGAGAATTTTTATACCCGCCACAAAAAAAATGAATATTGTTATTCCGTTTGTAACACATCGAAATATCCATTTTAGACCCCATAAAGTATATATATTCTGAGTCGGGGTTTCAGTTTATGACGATCTAGCTATGTCCGTCAGTCTGTCCATCTGTTGAAAGCACGATAGAGGTCGGACTGAAAAAGCTAGGGAGCTATAGCTCGTAATGCAAGAGTAGGTCAAAAAAACCATGTCCTTCCAACATCGAATAAAATGGAATTGTATCCAAACACATTAACGTAGAGTCATAAAACTTCGAATATATATTTCCTGAGTAAAACCAATGAAAATTGCTTAAATCTATGCATTAGGAAAGGAGTTACAGATCAAAATGTACGAAAATGTATACCGCACAGTGTATTTTTCGGTATATTTAAAATTTAAAACCTAATAAAACTAACAAAATTAAATGTACGATTCTGAAATTTTGCAAACATTGCTTTTTGGTCAAAGGCTTTGTTCTAACGGAAAAAATGTGACACGCCCACTTTTACGCCCACCTCCGATATAACGTTTTATCTCAAATTCATATTATTTCTCTATGAATAAAGATTTTGGTATAATGAAGGACTATATTGAAATATCTAAGTTGTATTTATTAGGAGAAACTACTTCGACACGCCTACTATAACGCCCACTTTTCACGCGATCTGCTCTTTATGAAATTTAAAAGTTAATAAAATCGACAAAATTAGAGGTATGAAGATAAAATTTACTACATATGTATATCCTTCTAGTCAATGTCATTGTTATGCCAGAAAATTTAGTTGACACGCCCACTTTAACGCCTATCTGCCATTAACCGGTTTATCTTAAGTTCATATGAAGAATAAATAACTATATTGAAATATCTCAGTTTTTTTTAATAGCAGAAACTATATTGATACGCCTACTTTAACGCCCACTTTAATTGAAAGACTAAATTTACGATAACATTTTACTAGCATATCGAAGTTACACAAAGAAGTGATACATATTTCAGTTTAAAGAGATTATTCCATAGCGATTACTGTTAATAACAAAATAATAAATTTCGTGCTATAAAAGAACACAAAATTGGTGGTGGGTATAAAAGATTTGAATATAGTGCTCTTATAATTATATTTTTTGTATAGTTCGACTTTTAAAATAAAAGAGAACGAATTACTTTTTATGTATGAACTTTGACAGGTGAAGCATAACATATGTGAATAAAAGCTGTCGAAACAAGACTAACTGATTAATTATTTAGTATGATTAATTAATTGGTATTTACTATATGTAAGATGTTTGGATGTATATATACATACATATATAAATGTGTAATTCGTTTTTAGGATATATCCTCTCAGTTGTTCACTAAGACACTTTAAAGGATAGGTGCAGTGTATTATTAAATCATATCAAATATGTATATCCAATATAAATCGTTAATAACTTTTTCTAGCATCTATTTTTCTATCTATCTATCTATCTATCTTTTTTTAAGTTATAATTTTGTGTTTTTAGACTCCAAAAGTTTCGTACAATCATTGGCGTAACTAGACCATTCTTAGGAATCCAATAAGAATTTAAAAACACCAACCATGTAAATTTAATGTACATATAAAATGAACTCAGTTAAAGATTTTGTAAATGTTTTTTTTAGTTTTGCTTACAGGTACCTCTTTGAAATGTTGTATAATTAAATGAAATTAGATAAATATTTGGGATTAAAAATATTCTAATTATATTAGTCATACCTTTTCATTGTTTACAAAAAATATTTTAGTAGTTTTTTTTTAAAAGAATTATTTTCCAAAAAAAAATTTTTTTTGTTTTTTTTGTTTTGTTTAGAAAATATCTTTTTAACATCGCCCACTTGCTTTAGCTTTGTAGACTTTAAGGCCATTTGTGCAATAAAATTTTTATAAACAAATTGTGATAAATAATATACCCTTTCTTCTTCTTCCTCTTCTTTATCTAATATTTTTTATTAAATATGTATGTGTATGCATATGTACATATTTTCTTCCAGGGACATTTGCTGTAGCCATCATAAGTTTTGTTAAAACTAAGCATTTTCACTGAAAACCAAACTGAAAAAAGTTAAACTCTAAGCTTAAGTTAGCTTCGTCCATGTGTTTAAATTTTTTTTGTCCAGACAAAATTGTTTATATTCTTCTACGGTTATGGCGACAATCACTTATTATCAAATACATTGATGGGCAACAAGTTTGGTTCAAACAGCTATTTCGTATTATTATGGTTATGGCACGTCTAATTTAAATTTATGTACTTGTTTGTAAACAAAGCGTATAGCCAAGTAACGAACACGAAAACGATGCTCTATTTCCCACTTATAATATGCTCTCAAACTAAATGTTTCCTTCGCAAATGTCCGCTCGTCTAAACTCAGGCTCAAGATGTATTAAAAAACAAGTAAGAGCGCTATATTCGGCCGTGCCGAATCTTATATACCCTTCACATCGTGTAGTCATGAAATAACAGTAGTTTGTGTCACCATTCATCCCATATGAAATACGTACATACATATATAAAAACATCCCATTGTAAAATTAAAAATTCACGTATGTATGTTTAAAAAAACGAAAAAAAAAAATTTAAAAAAAATTAAAAAAAAAAAAATTTTAAAAAATTTTAAAAAAAATTTAAAAAAAAAAACTTTATATATAATTATAATTATTATATATAAAACAAAAAAAAAAAAAAATTAAAAAAAAAATTAAAAAAAAAAATAATAAAAATATAAATAATATATTAAATAAAAAATAAAAAAAAAATTAAAAAAAAAAATTTTTTTTTGGCTCAGCTGGGATTCGATGCCACGTTTTCTCTAACCAGTATACACGTTTGTATGTATGTATGTTGTTGTTGTAATGTAGTTTTTGTGAAAAAAAAAAACGAGGTGGTCGTGGGTTTTTGCTCATATCTCAGTTGTTTATGTACCGATGTTTCTGATTTTCAATACCGAACTACTCCCGAATATTTCTGATATTTTAATACCTTACCCGGGTCCAACCTATGTCGGGGGGCTTCAAAAAGTTGATTTCAACATACACATGGACAGACGGACAGACTGACAGGGCCTAATCGACTCCCCTATTCATAAGCTTTTAGAAAATATATACTTTATGGAGTCGGAAATGAAAATTGTAGAAATTTCACACGGAATGACAAACCTATATATAACCTTTTTCACTGTGTGAAGGGTATAACAAGGTAGCCTCAATTCATCAGTTGCTACTTTCCACTTATTAAAATTTCATACATTCTGTGTCTTCTCCTATAATTTACAATTGTCAAACTTCATGTAAAAAAAATTCTATCGAAAAATCCTCTCCGAATTGCTAGCACCTTATATAATTGCACCAAGCTCACTCTGCAATTTATCACAGTTTATACAAATATAAAGAAAATATATACATATGTATATAAAAAATTCACCAAACTAGCGTTTATCCTACCCACTGTGTAAGTTAAATAATGTTTGCGTTAGTTGTTTAAATAGCGTCGGTGTAACTAACCACCCTCAAATTAAAATTTTTGCTCACAGGTCTAGACACAGCACAAGTGTTATTTATTATACCCTTTACACAAAAGTGAAAAAGGGTATATATAGGTTTGTCATTCCGTGTGAAATTTAAACAATTTTCATTTCCGACACCATAAAGCATATAATTTCTGAAAGCTTATGAATAGGGGAGTTGGTTAAGCATTGTCAGTCTGTCCGTCTGCCCGTGTGTATGTTAAAATTAACTTTTTGAAGCCCTCCGACATCGTCTAGACCCGCGTGAGGTAATAATATATCAAAAATATTCGGGAGCAGATCGAAAATCAGAAAAATCCGTTCATGAACAACTGAGATATGAGGAAAAAACGAGGTGGTCGTGTTTTTCACTACAACAACATACATACTAAAAAATAAAACATTTTTTTTATATATTTTAAAGACTTTATTATTTTTATTTTGGCTTTAGTTCATTTTTAAAACTAAATTTCTAATATATTTATATATTTTTTTATGTTTTTAAGTCATTATAAATATATTGAAACATATCCATATCTATGTATGTATGTACGTATTTTATGTTAATGAAATAAATGGTGATACAAACAATTGTTACTGCATGACTTCACTTTGTGAAGGGTATATAAGATTCGGCATGTGTTGAGACATCTGACAAAATTTTAATTAGAGTGCGCTCTATTTTCTTCTGTCAAAACATGTGACATTAGTCACATGATTTTATTTCTGGTATGGATACGCAAAAGTTAACAGTGTATTATTTTTTAAGTAGCTATTGTGGGAATGCTTGTTTGCTTTTGTAAATCATAGCAGGTATAGTGAATGCAGTTTTTAATTTCTGAGATCCAACAAAGTATGTGGAATACGAATTTTTATAAAAAAAGGAAATAACTGGAAAAATTAACATCGGACAAAGAAATACTACATATAATCATTCACACTTATTAGAAATATAATTGAGCCAAATTTTGGAAAAAAAAAACATTTTTTTTGAGTTGTGCGTTTAACGCGATATTTCTCTTTTTATACCCTTCACCTGTGGTGCACAAGGGTATATATAGCTTTGTCATTCCGTTTGTAATTTCTACAATTTTCATTTCCGACCCCATAAAGTATATATTTTCTGAAAGCTTATGAATAGAGGAGTCGATTAAGCCCTGACCGTCTGTCCGTCTGTTCGTCTGACCGTCTGTCCGTCTGTCCGTGTGTTGGTTGAAATCAACTTTGAGAAGCAACTATATGTTCCTCAGATCTCTATATGGTATCAATCTCTTGGAAATATTCAGGAATGAATCGCTATTGAAATTCAGAACAATCGCCCCATAACTTTCTGAGATATGAGCAAAAAACCACGACCACCTCGTTTTTTTACACAATTACAACAACAACATACATACATACATACATGCATGCAAAAAACATGCCAAAAAAAAAAAAAATACAAAAAAAAAAATATATTAAAAATTAAAAAAAATAATAAAAAAAATTACAAAAAAAAAATTTAAATAAAATTTAAAAAAAAATTTAAAAAAATTTTTTAAAAATTTTTGTAAAAAAATAAAAAAAAATATATAAAAAAAATAATAAAATATAAATAATATCTTAAATAAAATAAGATAAAATTTTTTTGGCTCAGCTGGGATTCGATGCCACATTTAGTCTAACCAGTATATACATATGTATGTACGTATTTTATATGAGATGAATGGTTATACAAACAATTATTATTGCATGACTACACGTTGTGAAGGGTATATAAGATTCGGCACGGCCGAATATAGCACTGTTACTTGTTTTTATTAAATTTGCTACAATAGATTAAACAAAAAAAAAAAGAAAATAGTTCCCAAACAGTCTTTGGATTTGACTACAAAGAAATATATTTTTACTTTTTATGCAAGCCAATGGAAAAATGGGAATTTCGTTTTTACAGAAAAGAAAACGGCATATTTTTTTTAAAAAATATTTTTATTAACAGGTTGTACAGCAGAACAAGAAATATTAAAAATTGTTGTCCTGATATGCAAGTTTGAGATACATTTTTATATAAAAATATTTTTTATTTTAATCCAGTATTTCGCCACCACAATTTTTTCCTGACGAAGAGAAATATTAAATATAATAAAATAAGTTTTTTATAAAAAATTGATTTTGAGCTCGCATATTTGGACAACTTTAATAATAAAAAACTTAATTAATCAAATAATGCATATACATATTTATAGTTTAAAAAATGTTAAGAAGGTCTATTCTATTCTAGAATAAAATGATGAGTACATCTTTCAAAAACGACTAGATCGATTTTGCTAATTTTTTCTTAAAAAATATTTGAGGCTCATGTAAGGTTCCTACGGTAATTTTTTTATTAACAATATAAAAGTTTTAAGAGAGCGTAGTACCTCATATATTGCTTTGCATTATTTATGGCATAACCTGTTCCTTACAACTTTAGATTTCTTACTGATTTTGTATGGATTTGTCGAAGGGATTTAATTTATTTTTTTAACAATATGTCTGCTATATTTTTTAAAGATTTCGTTGAGATGCATATACATATGTATCCAAGCTATTTAAATTCCCTTTTGTTTGTTTTTTTAATAGAAATTGCGTTCTACTTTTTATATGTATTTTCGCTATTTTCAGCTTTATGATAGTCGTGACTAAATTGTAAACAAAAAAGAAATAAAAAATAGGTTAACATTTTTTTATTTAAATATTGAAAATAATTCAGTAAACGATAACTTGGTAATAAATGAATACATAATAAAAAGATTAAAAAACAAGTAACAGTGCTATATTCGGCCGTGCCGAATCTTATATACCCTTCACAACGTGTAGTCATGCAATAACAGTAGTTTGTATCACCATTCCATATGATATACGTACAAACATATAAAAACATCCACATTGTAAAATTATAAATTTACGCATGTATGTTAAAAAAAAAATTAAAAAAATATTAAAAAAAAAAAATTTAAAAAAAAAATTTAAAAAAAAAATAAAAAAAAAAATTTTAAAAAATAATTAAAATATATATAATAAATATTAAACAAAAAAAATAAAAAAAAAATATTTAAAAAAAAAATTAAAAAAAAAATAATAATAAAAATATAAATAATATATTAATTAAAAAATAAAAAAAAAATTAAAAAAAATTAAAAAAAAATAAAAAAAAATTTTTTTTGGCTCAGTTGGGATTTGATGCCACGTTTTCTCTAACCAGTATACACGTTTGTATGTATGTATGTTGTTGTTGTAATGTTGTTTTTGTGAAAAAAAAATCGAGGTTGTCGTGGGTTTTTGCTCATATCTCAGTTGTTTATGTACCGATGTTTCTGATTTTCAATACCGATCTACTCCCGAATATTTCTGATATTTTAATAACTTACCCGAGTCCAAGCGATGTCGGGGGGCTTCAACATACACACGGACAGACGGACAGACTGACAGGGCTTAATCGACTCCCCTATTCATAAGCTTTCAGAAAATATATACTTTATGGGGTCGGAAATCAAAATTGTAGAAATTTCACACGGAATGACAAACCTATATATACCCTTTTTCACTGTGTGAAGGGTATAAAAATAATAATAATAAAAATGTCCAAGTGAAACAAAGTGAAGTGAAGTGAACGGCAGTGTTCGCATTCGAGATTCAGAGAGCGAACCACGAGATTCATATTGCCGTGCGAACATGGTATTAGTTGGCTATCGAATTTTTCGTTCTCTTACGAGCATCGAATTATAAATTCATATTATAAGTTAACAACGTTTGCGAAATTTTCATTGTGTGTGGAGTTTTTTATCGAAAATATTTTTTCTTTAATTTAATTTTTTTTATTTGCAAGTAAATAATATTAAGTTTAAGTTACAGCTAATAGAAATATAATATTGTTTATGAATAATTTTAATGGATAAAAGTCACAATAGCGCAAATTTTTGTCGTTTATGCAATTTGTTATTTTATTATACCCTTCACCTGTGGTGCACAAGGGTATATATAGCTTTGTCATTCCGTTTGTAATTTCTACAATTTTCATTTCCGATCCCATAAAGTATATATTTTCTGAAAGCGTATGAATAGACGAGTCGATTAAGCCCTGACCGTCTGTCCGTCTGCCCGTCTGTCCGTGTGTTGGTTGAAATCAACTTTTAGAGGCAACTATATGTTCCTCAGATCTGTATATGGTATCAATCTCTTGGAAATATCCAGGAATGAATCGCTATTGAAGTTCAGCACAATCGCCCCATAACTTTCTGAGATATGAGCAAAAAACCACGACCACCTCGTTTTTTCACAATTACAACAACAACATACATACATACATGTAAAAAACATACCAAACAAAAAAAATTACAAAAAAAAAAATTAAAAATAAGAAAAAATAATAAAAAAAACTAAAAAAAAAAAATTTAAAAAAAATTAAAAAAAAAATTTTTCTAAAAAAATTTTTTAAAAAAATTTGAAAAAAATATAAAAAAAAATAATAAAATATAAATAATATATTAAATAAAATAAAATAAAATTTTTTTGGCTCAGCTGGGATTCGATGCCACATTTATTCTAACGTGTACGTATGCACGTATTTTATATGGGATGAATGGTGATACAAACAATTGCTATTGCATGACTACACGTTGTGAAGGGTATATAAGATTCGGCACGGCCGAATATAGCACTGTTACTTGTTTTTTAATCTTTTTATTATGTATTCATTTATTACCAAGTTATCGTTTACTGAATTATTTTCAATATTTAAATAAAAAAATGTTAACCTATTTTTTATTTCTTTTTTGTTTACAATTTAGTCACGACTATCATAAAGCTGAAAATAGCGAAAATACATATAAAAAGTAGAACGCAATTTCTATTAAAAAAACAAACAAAAGGGAATTTAAATAGCTTGGATACATATGTATATGCATCTCAACGAAATCTTTAAAAAATATAGCAGACATATTGTTAAAAAAATAAATTAAATCCCTTCGACAAATCCATACAAAATCAGTAAGAAATCTAAAGTTGTAAGGAACAGGTTATGCCATAAATAATGCAAAGCAATATATGAGGTACTACGCTCTCTTAAAACTTTTATATTGTTAATAAAAAAATTACCGTAGGAACCTTACATGAGCCTCAAATATTTTTTAAGAAAAAATTAGCAAAATCGATCTAGTCGTTTTTGAAAGATGTACTCATCATTTTATTCTAGAATAGAATAGACCTTCTTAACATTTTTTAAACTATAAATATGTATATGCATTATTTGATTAATTAAGTTTTTTATTATTAAAGTTGTCCAAATATGCGAGCTCAAAATCAATTTTTTATAAAAAACTTATTTTATTATATTTAATATTTCTCTTCGTCAGGAAAAAATTGTGGTGGCGAAATACTGGATTAAAATAAAAAATATTTTTATATAAAAATGTATCTCAAACTTGCATATCAGGACAACAATTTTTAATATTTCTTGTTCTGCTGTACAACCTGTTAATAAAAATATTTTTTAAAAAAAATATGCCGTTTTCTTTTCTGTAAAAACGAAATTCCCATTTTTCCATTGGCTTGCATAAAAAGTAAAAATATATTTCTTTGTAGTCAAATCCAAAGACTGTTTGGGAACTATTTTCTTTTTTTTTTTGTTTAATCTATTGTAGCAAATTTAATAAAAACAAGTAACAGTGCTATATTCGGCCGTGCCGAATCTTATATACCCTTCACAACGTGTAGTCATGCAATAATAATTGTTTGTATAACCATTCATCTCATATAAAATACGTACATACATATGTATATACTGGTTAGACTAAATGTGGCATCGAATCCCAGCTGAGCCAAAAAAATTTTATCTTATTTTATTTAAGATATTATTTATATTTTATTATTTTTTTTATATATTTTTTTTTATTTTTTTACAAAAATTTTTAAAAAATTTAAAAAAATTTTTTAAAAATTTTTGTAAAAAAATAAAAAAAAATATATAAAAAAAATAATAAAATATAAATAATATCTTAAATAAAATAAGATAAAATTTTTTTGGCTCAGCTGGGATTCGATGCCACATTTAGTCTAACCAGTATATACATATGTATGTACGTATTTTATATGAGATGAATGGTTATACAAACAATTATTATTGCATGACTACACGTTGTGAAGGGTATATAAGATTCGGCACGGCCGAATATAGCACTGTTACTTGTTTTTATTAAATTTGCTACAATAGATTAAACAAAAAAAAAAAGAAAATAGTTCCCAAACAGTCTTTGGATTTGACTACAAAGAAATATATTTTTACTTTTTATGCAAGCCAATGGAAAAATGGGAATTTCGTTTTTACAGAAAAGAAAACGGCATATTTTTTTTAAAAAATATTTTTATTAACAGGTTGTACAGCAGAACAAGAAATATTAAAAATTGTTGTCCTGATATGCAAGTTTGAGATACATTTTTATATAAAAATATTTTTTATTTTAATCCAGTATTTCGCCACCACAATTTTTTCCTGACGAAGAGAAATATTAAATATAATAAAATAAGTTTTTTATAAAAAATTGATTTTGAGCTCGCATATTTGGACAACTTTAATAATAAAAAACTTAATTAATCAAATAATGCATATACATATTTATAGTTTAAAAAATGTTAAGAAGGTCTATTCTATTCTAGAATAAAATGATGAGTACATCTTTCAAAAACGACTAGATCGATTTTGCTAATTTTTTCTTAAAAAATATTTGAGGCTCATGTAAGGTTCCTACGGTAATTTTTTTATTAACAATATAAAAGTTTTAAGAGAGCGTAGTACCTCATATATTGCTTTGCATTATTTATGGCATAACCTGTTCCTTACAACTTTAGATTTCTTACTGATTTTGTATGGATTTGTCGAAGGGATTTAATTTATTTTTTTAACAATATGTCTGCTATATTTTTTAAAGATTTCGTTGAGATGCATATACATATGTATCCAAGCTATTTAAATTCCCTTTTGTTTGTTTTTTTAATAGAAATTGCGTTCTACTTTTTATATGTATTTTCGCTATTTTCAGCTTTATGATAGTCGTGACTAAATTGTAAACAAAAAAGAAATAAAAAATAGGTTAACATTTTTTTATTTAAATATTGAAAATAATTCAGTAAACGATAACTTGGTAATAAATGAATACATAATAAAAAGATTAAAAAACAAGTAACAGTGCTATATTCGGCCGTGCCGAATCTTATATACCCTTCACAACGTGTAGTCATGCAATAGCAATTGTTTGTATCACCATTCATCCCATATAAAATACGTGCATACGTACACGTTAGAATAAATGTGGCATCGAATCCCAGCTGAGCCAAAAAAATTTTATTTTATTTTATTTAATATATTATTTATATTTTATTATTTTTTTTTATATTTTTTTCAAATTTTTTTAAAAAATTTTTTTAGAAAAATTTTTTTTTTAATTTTTTTTAAATTTTTTTTTTTTAGTTTTTTTTATTATTTTTTCTTATTTTTAATTTTTTTTTTTGTAATTTTTTTTGTTTGGTATGTTTTTTACATGTATGTATGTATGTTGTTGTTGTAATTGTGAAAAAACGAGGTGGTCGTGGTTTTTTGCTCATATCTCAGAAAGTTATGGGGCGATTGTGCTGAACTTCAATAGCGATTCATTCCTGGATATTTCCAAGAGATTGATACCATATACAGATCTGAGGAACATATAGTTGCCTCTAAAAGTTGATTTCAACCAACACACGGACAGACGGGCAGACGGACAGACGGTCAGGGCTTAATCGACTCGTCTATTCATACGCTTTCAGAAAATATATACTTTATGGGATCGGAAATGAAAATTGTAGAAATTACAAACGGAATGACAAAGCTATATATACCCTTGTGCACCACAGGTGAAGGGTATAATAAAATAACAAATTGCATAAACGACAAAAATTTGCGCTATTGTGACTTTTATCCATTAAAATTATTCATAAACAATATTATATTTCTATTAGCTGTAACTTAAACTTAATATTATTTACTTGCAAATAAAAAAAATTAAATTAAAGAAAAAATATTTTCGATAAAAAACTCCACACACAATGAAAATTTCGCAAACGTTGTTAACTTATAATATGAATTTATAATTCGATGCTCGTAAGAGAACGAAAAATTCGATAGCCAACTAATACCATGTTCGCACGGCAATATGAATCTCGTGGTTCGCTCTCTGAATCTCGAATGCGAACACTGCCGTTCACTTCACTTCACTTTGTTTCACTTGGACATTTTTATTATTATTATTTTTATACCCTTCACACAGTGAAAAAGGGTATATATAGGTTTGTCATTCCGTGTGAAATTTCTACAATTTTGATTTCCGACCCCATAAAGTATATATTTTCTGAAAGCTTATGAATAGGGGAGTCGATTAAGCCCTGTCAGTCTGTCCGTCTGTCCGTGTGTATGTTGAAGCCCCCCGACATCGCTTGGACTCGGGTAAGTTATTAAAATATCAGAAATATTCGGGAGTAGATCGGTATTGAAAATCAGAAACATCGGTACATAAACAACTGAGATATGAGCAAAAACCCACGACAACCTCGATTTTTTTTTCACAAAAACAACATTACAACAACAACATACATACATACAAACGTGTATACTGGTTAGAGAAAACGTGGCATCAAATCCCAACTGAGCCAAAAAAAATTTTTTTTTATTTTTTTTTAATTTTTTTTAATTTTTTTTTTATTTTTTAATTAATATATTATTTATATTTTTATTATTATTTTTTTTTTAATTTTTTTTTTAAATATTTTTTTTTTATTTTTTTTGTTTAATATTTATTATATATATTTTAATTATTTTTTAAAATTTTTTTTTTTATTTTTTTTTTAAATTTTTTTTTTAAATTTTTTTTTTTTAATATTTTTTTAATTTTTTTTTTAACATACATGCGTAAATTTATAATTTTACAATGTGGATGTTTTTATATGTTTGTACGTATATCATATGGAATGGTGATACAAACTACTGTTATTGCATGACTACAGGGTGTGAAGGGTATATAAGATTCGGCACGGCCGAATATAGCGCTCTTACTTGTTTTTTTTTCAATTATTAACGCGGCTTTTTGTTTTTTCTGAGGTTTATTGAAGTCATTTTTCTACACTTTAAAATACGTTTCACAATATTTTTTCTGTTTTCCTTTGTTTATTTTTGTTTTTGATAGCCAGTACAGATAAATTTGAGATTTTTGTTATCAAAATTAGAGATGATAGCAAATTCTTCGAGATTCGCAACAAGATTCAAAATGAACCAGGTAGATTCGCTCTCAAAATTTTGTATGGCGAATCTTGTAGATTTAATCAAGATTCGGTCGCAAACCTTAAATGAGAGAGCGAACCTCGATATTTGCTGTCCGTGTGAACATGCTATAAGATATAGTGTCTCATAATAAGTGTCTTACCCACCGTTGCCACATGCAAGTGCAAGTGAAAACAACCAATACACTAACACTTTTTTACTAGCATAACCACACTTTGTCAACCTGCAACTCAGCTTGCGAAGAAATTTTAAGCAAGTAAAATTTTCACACTTACGGCAAGTAAAGTGACAAGACGAAAAACAGTGTTGTCGATTACTGAGTTTTTTGTTAACTCACTAATATTTCATACAATTGTGGCAAATAATTCAGCTAAGTTTTAACATTAATTTCAATTTTATATAAAAAAAAATTAATTAAAAAATTTTATGTCTAAACAATTAAAGTAGCCCTATTTATTTTGAATTTATTTGAAGTTTATTAGTAATTTTTATGTTTTTTTTTGCATTTCTCCTGATTTTCGAAGTAAATACTTTCTAGTGGCACCGTAGGGTTAGTTGTATTCAGCGTTGTCAACCAAAAAAATTATACAACCAAATTTTCATAAAAATGTAACCAAATGAGAAAAAAATAACCAAAATTAAAAATTATTTTCATTTTATTAAATTTGCTTTTTTACTTTATTTCATATTTTAATGCAAAAAAACTAAATAGAATTAACTAACAATATATATATAGACATTTTTTTAGAGATCGACAAATTCAAAATCCATACTATGTTGTGAAAAACAAAATTTTAGAAGTTTTTAAAACAAAGTTTTGGTAGACCAGACAAAATGGGAATCATTTTGACTTTTGCACAATTCTTTTGATTGCATAACATTGTTAATTGTATAGAACTCAAGCTTAATTCTAAATTTGCTTTTATCAAACTAAGCAGTAAAACTAAACTATGTGCAGCATATAAACTATGTGGCAACGACATTAAGTTTTGAAAAAAATAAATAAGTTCTTCGAAACACGTTTAGTTCATTGCATTTTTATGTTTTGACACTTTATCTCAAAACACAACAATACTTATATCACTGTCTAAAATATGAAAATCTTAATAGTTTCCGTTTTTCTCATGTTTTTCCATGATAATCAAAATTTTTCAGCCTTAGAATAGTTTATAGACACGTTTGCTTCTTCTTATAGTTTTAGATATGATGTGCCTCTAGGGCTATTCGTAAAAACAATTCTCATAAATAGCTCATCAATTGGCAAGGTTAAAGGCAAAGATGTTTTGTACATTTAGTTAATAAAGCTCCTAATTAATTTTTGGACACACCAAAGACACAAAAATATAGGCTGTGGTCTCGAAAATTATTGCTGAGAAAAATTCACAAATCAATAGAAAACTAACTGAGATATAAGCACCGAAATATAATTATTTACTTCGGTGTTTTCCCATATAATTTACGAACGAAAATCAATTTTTTAGCTTCTGGACAACAGAGAGGATTTGGGTATTGAAAGAAAGAGCTTGACTTACGAAATATATTATACTTAAATCCATGATGGCCGCCAAAACAAAATGGCGTACAATACATTTTTTATGGGTCAAATCTAGTAATTAAAAATGTACCCTCTCGATATTGATATCATATAAAAAGGCTTCCTGAACAGTAGAATACAGTAAACTATGAAAAACTAAGATGGCGCCCTAAACAAAATGACTAATCTTTTTTTTCTCAACTACATCAAAAGGCTTGACTAGTAAAAAAACTAACTGTAAAAACTTAAAATCTAAGATACCGTCGGAAATAAATAAATAATAATGGCGTATAAGAGGAAACCTGAAATCTAGTTACGATGTGGTCACTATACCTATATACAAGATTGTAAAAGGTATTTTCAAATTCAGCACGGTCGAATATTGCATTTTTACTTGTTGTTAAAAATCCTTTTAATTTTATTTTACATTATTAAATACACTGTTAGCTTTTTGACTCCGGGGGCATTGATTGTATTATCATTACGGAGTAAATAGGTATTACCACCTGGGAAAGCTAAAACTTTAATCAGAGAATTTGCTGGAGTCTGACCAGAGACCTATCTGAATCCACGGAAATCTGCAAGCCCATAGAAATTGCTCTCAATAGGGTATTGGTTGAGTCTCTTCGAGGTACACATCAGAGTCTGACTTCGGTTATCCGAAAAAAAATAACTCGAATATTTACTTATCTTTTTCGGTTATAAGTATAACCATGCATTTATCACAGAAAATAGCTACTCGTACATGCATGAATTGCTACGGTTACGAGTATATTTATTACTTATTTTCAAAAATACTCTCTATACATACGTATTATTCGGATATACATGTGCGAAAACAAATTACTTATAAGTATTGGCAAAATACTTATAAGTATTGGCAAAATACTTATAAGTATTGCGACATACTTATAAGTACTTTTGAACAAAAAAACAAGTAAAAAACAAGTAAAAGTGCTTTATTCTGCTCTTTCATTTTTTATCAAACAAAAAGAAAATTGGTCAGGGCTGGAACTATTTGTATAGTAAATATATATAACATAATTTATATTGCTTATTAATTTAAATAAGCAACGAGCTAACACATAATAATAAAATATTTTCTTTAAATAAAAATAAATCTACTTATATTTATTATTTATTTTTAGTATTAAGAAACGCAACTGTTATACCTGAAATTTGTATGGCTTATCAACTTAAAAAAAAATTATTTTGATATAAAAGCAGAAAAAGATAAGTAAAAATTAAAGAAAATAAAAGTGAAAATTTAGTTGAATTGATACTGGCAATAGATATGTATTTAACAATGTATTTTTTATTTTGATTTACTATTTATATAATTACGTATGTATTTACATTGTTTTTTGTTAGGAAAAAATCTGTAAGAATTTTGACCTTAATTATTGAAAAAAAAAAACACAAATTTCCAAGGAAAATCCATCATTAAGAAGGGTGCTCTTATACAGGTAGTAATGACAGCCTATCTGACCCAAATAAATTAATGCCAGAAAAAACCTGTAAATGTTTTTATGTTCTGGACCACATAATGGAACATTCATTAAAAAAAATTTTAAAACTTTATTTTGAAATCGAATTTGTGTTCACACAGTGAGATTTGAGAATATGAATAATTATTACCATAAATTGTATTCAAAGTCAGATATTAACCTTTCCATCCCTGCTTTTTATGTATAAAAATCTACTTCTCATCGTGAAGTGAGAGGTTCTATTACATCACAAGTGTTGCCAACTTTATGATTCAAAAAACATCAAAACAGGAAAAAACGTTTGATTTTTAAGAAAATGTGTAAAGTTTAAAATTTTGAATTTTCGATTTTATTTATTTTATAAAATTATAAATTTTGTTATTATAACCTGTAGGCCTAAAATAAGTTTCCATATAATATCATTAATAATAATAAATTTTAAGTTTAAGTAGTAACTTTAACTTCACAGTCGGTTATATAATCGCTACTTTAAAAAAATTACAGCTTTTGGTTTTATGCATATCAATATTCTTTCCTTTACTTTTAAAAAAATGTTATGTTTGTTTAACTATAGAAGATATCAGAAAAATATATATTTAAATTATAACTAATAATAATATAAAATAAATAATCTATTTTTACAGTTTTTTATATGTAAGCTAAGGATCTTTTTAACAAAAGCATTGTCTATTATTAATTCTTATCATTTTTGTTGCGTTGTTTCGTAAGAAATTTACCTTGCAAAAATTGTTCTTTATTTGAATTTAGTATTTTTACTTTGATAAGAAAAAGAATGCACTAAAGAATTTGAGAAATCACATCGAGCACTGACTCAAATTTTTTGCGCGACAAAAATTTTAAAAAGCACAAATAATATTGCATAAACAGCGTTGTCAACTTTAAAATTTCAAAAAGCACCATAACCCAGGAAAAAACGCGTCATTCTCAAAAAAAAGCACTAAATTTATAATTTGTAAATTATTTTTTTATTTATTTAATAAAATTATACATTTATATAAATTTCTTTGCAAATAAGACATTTTTAAATGAATGTCAGAATAAATAACAAAAAAATTTACAAAAATCAAACAACGAATATCTTTTAGTCAGTCAGTACAGATTTACATAGATACATATATTTATATGTAAATAAAAATAAACAAAAACATTGGAAAAATGAACAAAAATATTTAATTATTAAAGTAATTATCAATTCACAATATATCACAGGAATGATGCATTGTAAGAAATTTATTTCAACATTTAGAAAAAATTACGACAGGATTAATTTTTCCATACCTGATGCATTTAAACGACGTTTAATAAACATATGTGAATTTGTTGTACAAAATATTAAATAAATTATTCACCAAATAAGAACAACTATTATTTAATATTTAAATATTTTTATGTTACATATTAGAGTAATTAAATAGAACTATTTCTAACTAAAAATTATGAAAAATTTTAATAAACTTGCAGTTTAATAATTCGATTAGGATTTAAGCTTTTCTCTGTGTAAATAATATCAAATATCAATGTTAAAGTCAATTATTTCTTCATGATTATCACTATCATCTGGCCACAACATAGTCTTAATTTCAAATTGTAATGCTTTATAAATATCATTGCTATTAATCAGAATATTTACTTCATCAGCTATTTGGTAGGTTTCGCAACAGGAATTTTCCCGTTTAAGCCCATTTTTAATGTGAAGTAAGGCATTAACTGAGTTTAAAGACATTCGGTTGCGAATTTTAAATTTAAACACATTCATGGGAGCGACAAAAGTTTAACGTTTAAGTTTAATGCTTCAAAGGGCTTTAAGTTAACTGCATCTTTGTACGATTTAACTTCAATCCAAAAATCGAGTGGATTCAATATTTTGCCATTGGTAACGGTAAAATATCTTCTTTTGTATGTGATAAAACATTTCTAACATTAATTATGTTAATTTTACTCAAAATTTCAAGGTTTTCTGGTAAAATTTTTAAACGTTTAAAGTTGTGGGACGCTAAAAGTTTGCTTTAAGGTTTAATCATTTATAAGATGATCTCAAAAGAAAGAGGAATTTCTTTTATTCACATTCACCTCAAATGCATATACATATGTATAAATTTAGACATTTTGAAACAACAACTTTCTGGGCAATCAATTATCTTATAAATAATTAAATTTTTAGTGTAATATTATTTTCTTGCCGAGTTGCATGTAATTGTACTATAAGTTACATTTTGGTAGTATGTATATAAATTTACACTTACAAAAAATTTTTTTCAATTAATTAATTTGAATTTTAGTGTTTGGTGTCACCGAAATAAAAAGAAAATCACTAAAAACTAAAAAAAAAATCACCAAGCACTGACTCACAATTTTTCCGCTTTCTAAATGTTAAAAATCACCAAAAACGGTGATAAAATCACCGAGTTGACAACGCTGTGCATAAAGCCAAAGTTGACAACGCTGGATAGGAACACAACAAAGAGAGTGTAATTATTTCTGGAAAATACCTGATACCCAGCAAACAAGAACACAAATATTAAAGTATTATGCCGTGTTATACATTCTAAGTTAATATTTTAAGCTGTTTAATGAGACAAATCAATTTTAAAAGGTTTTAATCAACCACTAAATAGTTATTTATAAGTAAATAAACATAATGCTATTATCTGATTATTATTTTCCCGCAGAAAAAAACGATATTCTGTTTTTGTTTTTTGGAAAATTAATTAAGAAAAACAAACAAAAACCATATAATTTTTTCTTGACGGACTTAAAATATCTAAAAAAAGTTAATAAGAAAAACAATAAACAACAAATATATCTGTTAAAACTAATAAATATATCTTAATATAAGATTTTTTTCTTTTTTATAAATTTAAAATAAATCCCACATGCTCGCTGGGCATTGCATAAAAAAGAACGCATGTCGTTGTTTCATCAACCCCTAAATTAAAAATCATAAAAAAATGTCTCTGTCCATAATTCATCTAGCAACCAGGGATGCCAGTTTAATTAAACTGGATATTTTTATGGTATAAATTTTTTTAATTTTGTGAATTTGTTTGCTTTGTTATGTTTAAGTTTTTGTAGAACAATATTTTTAGTGGTAAAACACAAAGTTCAAATAATTCGCCAATAAACATTTCAATTAAAAATCATATTTTCATTTAAGCGTCTTATTTTTTTATAAAAGTTACATGTTGAATAGTTTATCATATAAACTTGAAACATGAATTTATAGTAGATAACTTTTAATGTCAATGAAAATATTTTACAAAATAAAGAAAACAAACGCTGTAAGGAAATATGTAGAAATGCCTTCAATTTTGATATCTTAAGCCATATATTCTAAATAAAAGTTAAGTCAGGACATATATTCCAATTATATCAATACTTATATAGGAAATTAATTATGATTCGAATAAATTACCAAAGTAGTGGCATATACTTTTGCTTAGTAACACTTTTCTTTAAATATTGATGTAAACAAAACTGTATTTTGGATATTTTCAAATACTAATTAAATAATATATATAAATTATTAATATATTAATTGGTAAATTATATTCATTTACTACCATTTGATTATTGTTTTTATTTTTTAAATATAAATGTTAGTATTTAGAAAAATTATGTGCAAAAATTGAAGTTTTTGGTAGATTTTAGTGCATTTTTTGACAAATTTGTTAGGAATAATATTTTTTGTGGCATCCCTGCTAGCAACTACGGCTGCTAAGCCGTATACACACAAACGATCATAAAAAAACAACAAATAAATGTATAACAATAATGTTTATGTATGTGTGCGTTTGTACCATAATGGTTGTGCTGTTTTCATAACCAAAGCAAGTGCATTTTTACTAAATCAAAACGCATGCAAAATTTCTACTTGATGCTCTCGCTTGAATTGTAAAAACGGTTACTCATTTTACTCGCTTTTTTTTACGGATAATCGTACTTTTTACGGATTAAGTACTTAAGTCCAATTTGTTGTACTGTGTACAATATAGAGTATTTATGCGAAAAATACTTAGATTTCGGTTACTTGTATATACTTATGCCGAACATCAAACGAGTATGTACGGATAGAGTAATATTTTTAGCTGTAACCGTACGCACTTATACATGTTTTGCTAATAATACTCAATGTATATCCGAAGTTGTAATCGTTGTCATTCCCTGGTACACATAGTGATTTGTTGGTTGTTAAATTCCTTTATTTATGCATCGAATTTTTTTTGAATTATATAAATTACAAAAAAAATTTTTTGTTCAATTAAAAAAATTTTTTGACGACAAAGAATTTGATACCTAACTCTTTTCCATATTTGATGAATATTTTGTTTTCCAACAGGTCAATATATTGATTTTAAATATGAGTGACACTAGACCACATTCGAAGAAGCAATTCACATTGGATCAGCTGATTATTACTGTTTTCTTTGTGCTTACATTTGATACAATCTCTCCATTTTCTTGAAATTTTAAAATATCAAACATAATTTTAAACCTTATCAAATACCTAACTGTATTTATTTTTTAAAAAGTTTTCAAAAAATTTGTAATGTAAATTAATTTAAGAAAATTCTGTAGTTTCCATAAATTATTTTTATGCTTGAAATTTTTAAAATATGTATCTGATTTTAAGCAAATATATGCCTATCTTCTATTAATGGAAATTTAATTTAAAAAAATATAAAAATAGAGCTAGGTCATGGCGAAGGGTATTGAAAATTTCGCACGGCCGAATATAATAATATTATTTGTTTATTTTCTATTATTTTTTGTTTCTTTTGTTATTTTTTATTAGGATTTGGAACGTGAAAAATTAGGCAACACTACTGAATATCAAGCATCACAAAAAGTATGATCATATTAACTTTTCGATAAGTTAAAAAAAACTACCAATAACGTTGGTCAAGTTAAATACGTTTGAGTCTAAATTACATATTTTATTATTCTTTCTCGGCTGCTTATCAATAAAAATCACTATAAAACAAGTAACAGTGCTATATTCGGCCGTGCCGAATCTTATATACCCTTCACAACGTGTAGTCATGCAATAACAATTGTTTGTATCACCATTCATCCCATATAAAATACGTGCATACGTACACGTTAGAATAGATGTGGCATCGAATCTCAGCTGAGCCAAAAAAAATTTATTTTATTTTATTTAATATATTATTTATATTTTATTATTTTTTTTTATATTTTTTTTAAATTTTTTTAAAAAATTTTTTTTGAAAAATTTTTAAAAAATTTTTTTAAATTTTTTTTTTTAAATTTTTTAAAAATTTTTTTTTTTGTAGTTTTTTTTATTATTTTTTTCTTATTTTTAATATTTTTTTTTTGTAATTTTTTTTGTTTGGTATGTTTTTTACATGTATGTATGTATGTATGTTGTTGTTGTAATTGTGAAAAAAACGAGGTGGTCGTGGTTTTTTGCTCATATCTCAGAAAGTTATAGCGATTCATTCCTGGATATTTCCAAGAGATTGATACCATATACAGATCTGAGGAACATATAGTTGCTTCTAAAAGTTGATTTCAACCAACACACGGACAGACGGGCAGACGGACAGACGGTCAGGGCTTAATCGACTCCTCTATTCATAAGCTTTCAGAAAATATATACTTTATGGGGTCGGAAATGAAAATTGTAGAAATTACAAACGAAATGACAAAGCTATATATACCCTTGTGCACCACAGGTGAAGGGTATAAAAATTGGTGTACCTACACAATTCTTAACCTTCCCTGCAGATAATATTGCAGCTGAAATGTACTAGTCATAACATTGTACTTTGCAATGCAGTTATAGACCAATTCGTTTTCAAACATGAGTTTACAGTTAAGCGAAAAGTGTTCGTGTTTAAACGATTGTTTTAGTGTTGTTTAAAATTGTATAATGGTCGTTTAGATACTTAAGTTTACGTCTAGACAAGCCATCGATTTGTTCGGACTAGAAAAAAACGTCGGCAGAGAAACTGTCAGAAAATTGTTCATGTTCTTTGATTTGGAGAAAACGTATGAAGTGTATCTTGTTGTTATTTTTATGTGTCGTCTCTTTCTTTCATATTCAAAACGCCTTTAATTATCAGACATCGTTGTTCGAACAAATGTTCTGATGCAAATTTATGCACAGAAAAATGTTTCGTTGTTCGAACAAATCGATGGCTGGTGTAGACCGTAAATAATCGAGTAGTGACAAAGAGTAATTTTAAGACTAAGAGCGACCATCTTTTCTAGTTCTTTTCTAGTTTTCTAGTTGTTTATCTGCAGGGTTTATATTATCTGCAGGGTTTATTTAATTATATTATTAAATATATACTATTTACATATATGAGTTTGTATGTGTGTACAAACATAAATACAAATAAATGCTTGTATATAATTTTGAGTAATTACATTAAAAACGTCCTATATATTATAACAACCATTTGTAAGTATGAAAATACATTTGTTCACAATGTCTGAAATATTTTTGTGTTTGTACTTATGTATTTGCTTATGTATTTTTCTTTCTACCCTACAGCACTGCAAGTGTTTATCAAACAAGTGATTTTAATAATTCATTAGTCTTACCTACTGGCTGCACAGCATAGTAAATTTAATAAAATATCTTTGACAATATGGTAAAACTGTTTATGTCTGTTTTTATAGTTTTTCAGGAAAGCATTTTTAAATGTTTGAGTATTGAAAATTGATTTCCTTTAAAATAAAGACTTTTATATAAGCTCTGCGCTATATAAATTTAAGAGCATATCCATTTGCGTACATTTATTTCAATTATAATTCAAAATAAGTTAGTAAGCCAAATGACATTGTTCTTTGAAAAAATAAATTAATTCGTAGTAGTTGAAAGTTCGTCCGACGGTAGTTTTGAATTCCAGGATTGCAATGATGTGATTATCTCAATATAAGCTTATGTTGACTTAAGCAGTTTTCCCTTTTTTCCACCGATACTTACAAGTAAAGTTAAATAATATCACTAAGATACAATATGATTTTGAAAGAAATCGTACAATCTTTTATTATTTTCTCTTTACATTAACTCTAACTATAAACTTAACTTTACAATCAGCGTTGTCAGCTCGGTGATTTTAGCAATGTTTTTGTGCTTTTTTAAATTTTTAACGCGGAAAATTTCTAATTTAGTGGTTGGTGCTTTTTATTTTTTTTTGTGCTTTTTTTTCTTTGGTGACACTAAACACTAAATTTCAAACTAATTTTTTCAATTGAAAACAAACTTTCATAAGGCCAATTAACATTACGTATATTGTATTCTAACAAAACTAAAAAACCTTTACCCATTGTAAAATGTTATAAAAGCGAAAATACTTTTATTATATTAAAACTATTTATTAATAAAATTATAAGGATTGATAGTGTACTATGTTTCTGTAATTTTTTATAAGAACTAGCAACCATTAAGAAAATAGTTATGAGTGGATTATTAATTGTAATTTAAATTTGATACTTGTTTCTTGATATCCTTTATGGTTTACGAGATATAAAGCACCTACTTTTAATAAAATAAAATACATGGTTATGAGAACTTATTTTGTAAGTAAAGTTTTAAGGTGATCAAACCTATTGAATTTTAAATATAATAACATTTGTATGGAAATGTATTAAAAAGGTAAAAATAAAAAAAAGAGAAATTGATATGCAAACATTTTTCATTTTACAATTTTACAGAGCAACAATTAAAAACCTGATTAGGTTAATATTTACATTGAAAGCAATTTTTATATTGACAGCATCATAATTTATAATTCAAAGGGTGTTTTGTCTGAATAATAAAAATAACAAAATATTTGTAGTCTGTCGATAGGAATATATATTCAGTTTCGTTGCCAGTTATAAAATATTATTATTGCAGAGGGCAACTAGCTAAAAGCTGTATTGACAACTGTAAAGTTAAATTTGTACACTGTTTAAAAATGTGTTACAAAAATGAAATTATTTTTAAAATTATCTAAATTAAATAAATTATTATATTTTATGAAACAAATAGAACCAAAAGTAAACAATTTTAAACTCAGTGATTTTTAATAAAAATTACTCGTTTTTTTAGGGGTGTAGGTGCTTTTTAAAGTTTCAAAGTTGACAACGCAGTTTACAGTTGTGGTGAAGAGAGTGTTAAGAAGATGTTGAAATTAAAAAACATAAAACTAGGCTGATTGATAATGCAGCTGCTACTTGGCATATTTTCAACAACTGATTTGTCAAATTTGTGACTCATTTGTAATTTTTCATGTCAAAATTGTGATTTTACAATTAAACACCGCTCACGGTTATTAGAAAAAATTAGAGCAAGCTGTAACTTAAATTTTGTCAGATGACTTTGCACATGCATGTTATCCAATATTTTCTGCAGGGTATTCCATTTTTAATAGTCGATAACATCAACAATATAAACAGTTGGGTAGGTTTGCGCACAATCTTTGTGCACATATTTTTCTTCGTCGTTGTCGTCGTCGTTAGTTACTGTTATTATTATTTGTTTATTAATATTTAAAATTTATTTTATTTGTTTTTTTTTTTTACATAGTGGTTGATGATTAGCTACTTGCTGGTCATTTTTGTATGTGTTTGTCTTTCTGTCAACTCAGTTACATAGATAGTACATGAAACGGAAGAGCTTTTCAAAACGGACAAACCAAAAACACATATAATGGTTTTATTGATATTGTTATACTTACATTTATAACAATGTAAAATACCAAAATCAAGCAAATAGTTATAGGTCCTAAAATTTCAACATATTCTAGATACCTTTAAAGGTTTGCAGTGAAATTTTCGATTAATTTTGTATTTTAATAATATTTTCAATGCCATCCCTATTATTATTGAAAAAAATCTTATTTAAAATATTTTCTATATATTTAAATTTTGTATTTTTAGAAAAATTTTACAATATTTGTAAAATTTTTTTATTTTTGTCAAAAAGGCTATTCCATAAGTTTTGTGTTTTTATCCAAATTTTATATATTTTTTTGAAGTTTTAATTAATTTCTTTTTTATTTAGAACTTTTTATAAATAAATAATTCCTTCAATTTAATATTTTTATAGAAAATTTCCCATAAACTATCAATTTTTATGGAGAATAATTTGTTTAAATTTTGAATTAGCAGAATTCAAAACGAATAAATATACGTAAAAAAAATTATTTTATCATGTCAGCATTAATTACTGTTGAAAATATCGATTAGGTTTATTCATACAAATTCTAATACGTCGTTAAGACTAAAATAGTAAACAACAAAAGCATTTTGTAATGCTTGTTGGTTAGTTGGCTGACCGGCTTGTTGATTACATCAGTACTACATAATTCTTAATTAACATTTTTTTTGCTGTATTTATTGATTATTAAGGTTCATTTGCTTAAATTGAGCAAATATTTGAAAAAAAAATAATATAAATAATTTCCCTCTAATTAGTAAATGTATATTTAAATAATCATTTTCTTTAAAAAAATTCTGTGTAAAAAAAGTCATATAATTTTAGATAAGTATTTACCAGAAATAGTTATTAAGCTTTTTTTTAGCAAATATTTGCGAAATGTGAACGTAAATATAGTTGGTGTTCTTCTTTTTTATGTACATTTACAAGTATTTTAAGTGTTGTGTATTTGTTTTTAAACTTTCTCTACAATTTAGTATTTTTTGTTTAAGGTTAATATAAATTAAGAATTTCTTTTTTTTGTTTTTTCTATGAAAAATTTAATTTTTCCCTTAAGACCAAGGAAACAAAAAGAAAATATATTTTTAAAATTTCTATATAAAATCGATGTTTTTCCTATTTCCTGTTTTATTTTCCTTTTTTTTATAAAATTTAATTCTTTAATAAACCCAATTAAGAAACTAAAAGAATCAAACCAATGACACAGATTATGTGATTGCGCTACTTGTCCGTGACTACTAATATCTTGTTCCGGGATCCTGTCATCATGTTACGTAATATTCTGTTATCAAAAAGATTGTTTAAACGATTACGTTTTGAAAATTAAAAAATCATTTAAAGTCAATCGGTGAGCTGTAATTTCGGCATACTTTTTATAGCATTTCGGGTGTTGGTAGTGGAAATGTTGTCTTCCAGAATGGTCCAATAATACAGCCGTCCCATAAAAGCAATATTCGCTTCGTTACTCACTTTTTGCATATGGGTTAGTGGAAATGTGCTCACAATAGCTTAAAAAGCCTGTTCGGTGGGTCGATTTTGACAACCATAAAATAGACATAACTTACGAAACACATCTCTCACGCAGCACTCCCATGATAAAAGAACCTCTCATTTTCGACTAGCTACAGCCGCAGTTACCACTAATGTGCTGTTTATGCATTTATGCAAGCTGTTATTATAATATCCGACACGAATTTTGAAGACCTTAGAAATAACAGTACTCTAGCTATACGGCAAAAACTGTTGATGTTATATGGAAGGTGTTTTTTTTTGTAAAAAGTGCTTTATGTGTAGGATAAAAAAAAATCAGTTACTGTATTCGCAAGGTGTCCTAAATTCCAATGTTCTATAATAATAACATAAAAAAGTATAATTGTTGTGATCGACCCTTCATAACTAAGTGTGATATATCAAATTTAAATTGACGATTTTGCTTAATTTTTGATAACAGATCTTTTAGCGGATATCGGAGTATACAAGTACACTGCTCAACAAAAAATAATTTTTTGTCTTCCCGTTAATTAAAACTATGTGGACTATATGGATTTTGATGCGCTGAACTCAAATCCGTTGTCGGTTTTTTCCATCAGATCGGGATTTTTTTTATGGGCGTGGCAAAATGTTCTTAATTTGAAATCACAGGTAATTGAAAAATACTGTTATAAATTTTAATTCCAAGAACTATGCAAAATACCGTTGTACTTTAGTTTCATTACCTGCTCACCTAACGAAATGTTACATAAATCATATGTAAGGCTGGTTGCATTACAATATTGGGTACCTGCGGTAAATTGATAATAAAATCTACATTTTTTAACCGATTTTTATGGTTTATGTTTTTTTTTATTTCTAAGATAACTAACTCTTAGAAAAGAGTTTAAAATGTTGAATATTTGCTTTATATTTTTTTTAATTCCATTTTTAAATTGAAAAATATTACGAATTTTGCACGAAAAAAAATTTTTTTCTTCATTAATTTTTGAAATAAATACAATTTTGTTACACATCTTCTGGTGTTTTATTTTTGAAAATCGGATGACTGGTTCTCGAGTTAGGATGAAATATGTCTCCGTACCTGACTAATTTAGGGGAAAAAATTTGCCACGCCCAAAAAAAAATCCAGATCTAATGGAAAAAACCGACAACGGATTTGAGTTAAGCGCATCAAAATCCATATAGTCCACATAGTTTTATTTAATGGAGGATTTTGCTGCTGAGCAGTGATATTATAGTATTATATTATTATTCCGATTGCTGCAGGTATCGGAATAGTTATAACAGCACAATATACATACCATACACAGTGGTATTATTTTATTACAGTTTTTACTTGAAAAGCAACAATAATTTTTTAACCTATTGTGAAATCCTAGAACAGTATGACAATATGTCATGTTAGGACACCGTGTGATACAGTAAGTGTATCAATTTAAATTCTCGTTTAAACGATTTTTGTTGTTTTGTTTTCTTTTTCTGTTTTAAATGTTAACCGTTTATTTGATTTACTTCGAAATTGCGGTTTGTTTTACCGAATCCAATAATTTTTAGAAATCACAAAATAGTTTGTGGGTACCAGCAAATTGGTCTGGGTGCAGCTAGCACTTATTATGAAAACTTGCCTCTTAACATATAAGATTTAAAACAACGTTGACTGGTTAATAAGTAAACTAGAAATTTTAATAACTAAGTTTTTTTTATTAAAAGTCTTAATCAATAAAAAAACCTGAAATATTAAAAAATACTAAAAAAGTTTTTGTTAAATATTTACCTGAATTAATTAAATGAATTTTTGATTTGGAATTAAAACAATTAATAAATGGCAGTACTAGAAACTAGAGATACAGTTAGCAACATGTTTAAATTGTTGATGACAAATACATAACAACACTTTATTTAATGAGGCCGAATAAATTTTTTTAACTGTTTTTTTTTTTTTTTATTTGAATGTAACAAACTATTTATATAATAACAATCTGTACCAAAATGTATTAATTATAGTGCTTATCTTAACGCTTATTTTCCATATCAATTCACCTCACTTTAAAAACATTTAAAAATAATAAAATACGTTGAATGAAAAACAAACAAAAAATTAGGAGAAGCAATTTGCAAAAAAAAGCTGTTAATGTACATACAAACATACAAAGCATTAAAAAAAAATTAAGGATTTACTTTTACTATCATCATATAAGTACATACATACATATAAAAAAATAATTAATTTCCTACCAACACAGATTTAAGTTTTTGGTGCAAAATAAAAATACCCTATTAATAAAAAATAATAAGTATTTTTATGCTCTTTATCTGTACGTACATTAAAGGTATTCAAGTTAAGTATTATTAATTTTTATAATTATTACTAAATTGAAAAAGTTTTTTTTTAACAGACAAAAAAAAATTAAAAGAAAAAAATTTCGTACTAAACCCAAAAAGTCTGTATAATAATATAAATATAATATATAATAATATATATATATATATACATATATATAATATAATAGCATTGTAAATTATCTACTACATAAACATATAAAAATTATTAAATATAACAATTACTGTACTGTACTGTACTAATGTGTACAAAGATAATAAAAAAATGTATAAAAACAAATTAAAATAAAGCAATAGATTTTACCAACATTATTAAAAATATAAAAGTAATTCAAATTTATAACAAAACGGAAAATAAGTTTTCTAATTACTACAACAAACTCATATTGCAATCGTAAGTTTATAAAATTCCCGCCTTAATGAATTTTAAGTTAAAACCTTATTCTGACGAAATGATTTTTTTCTTTTTGTACCTTTTTCTGCCTCTATTAAAGAAACTGCATAAAAGCTATGTGTTCTATTTAATGTAAACATAAATAACAAAACATTACTCACTAAAATAAATTAATCTTTACTCGAAAAGTTTTTCTCTACAGCTTTGTTAGTGTTAAAAAAAATAGAATATCAAAACAAACAAGTAAGAGCGCTATATTCGGCCGTGCCGAATCTTATATACCCTTCACAACGTGTAGTCATGCAATAACAGTGGTTTGTGTCACCATTCATCCCATATGAAATACGTACATACGTGTAAAAACATACATATATAAAAACGTCCCATTGTATATATGTTAAAAAAACAAAAAAAAAAAAAAAATTTTAAAAAAATTAAAAAAAAAATTTAAAAAAAATTAAAAAAAAATTAAAAAAAAAATTTTTTTGGCTCAGCTTGGATTCGATGACACGTTTTCTCTAACCAGTATACACGTTTGTATGTATGTTGTTATTGTAATGTTATTTTTGTGAAAAAAAAAATCGAGGTGGTCGTGGGTTTTTGCTCATATCTCAGTGGTTTATGTACCGATGTTTCTGATTTCCAATACCGATCTACTCCCGAATATTTCTGATATTTTAATACCTTACCCGGGTCCAACCTATTTCGGGGGGCTTCAAAAAGTTGATTTCAACATACACACGGACAGACGGACAGACTGACAGAGCTTAATCGACTCCCCTATTCATAAGCTTTCAGAAAATATATACTTTATGGAAATTGTAGAAATTTCACACGGAATGACAAACCTATATATACCCTTTTTCACTGTGTGAAGGGTATAAAAACGACAATAAAATAAAGACACGGGTAAATCATAGCAAAGACGTCGTGTAGGTACAATAGAAAATATACAAAAAACGTAAAAATATTAAACAGAAGTGTTGTTTGTAAAAACTGTATATGACTTTTTAAATACAGTTGATTTTAGTGATTTTAACTACCAAAAAACAGCTTCAGTTTGTGTTAAATTAATTATGTTAAAATGCATTTCTTCGCTTAGTGTACATTCTTATTTGTTTTAAATTAAGAGTTAATTTTTGAAAAAAGTAAACTTTATAGCTAAAAAAAATTTACGTTATTTTTAAATACGAGTGTAGCCCATATTTTTTAACATCTAAAATATTTATGAAAATCCCTGTAAAGATCTTATTAGTTTTGTTTCTGCTACTTGTTGTTCGTAGTGAAAAATTCATCGTCCCAGTTTCGCACCATTATGTACCAAGAATGATAAAAACAAGTAACAGTGCTATATTCGGCCGTGCCGAATCTTATATACCCTTCACAACGTGTAGTCATGCAATAACAATTGTTTGTATCACCATTCATCCCATATAAAATACGTGCATACGTACACGTTAGAATAAATGTGGCATCGAATCCCAGCTGAGCCAAAAAAAATTTATTTTATTTTATTTAATATATTATTTATATTTTATTATTTTTTTTTATATTTTTTT
Organism: Phyto melanocephala; assembly: GCA_941918925.1. Taxonomy (NCBI): domain Eukaryota; kingdom Metazoa; phylum Arthropoda; class Insecta; order Diptera; family Rhinophoridae; genus Phyto; species Phyto melanocephala. Next base: position 60,432,010 of record OW799234.1, on the reverse strand, counting down.
TAAATTTTTTAAAAAATTTTTTTTAGAAAAATTTTTAAAAAATTTTTTAAAATTTTTTTTAAAATTTTTTTTAAATTTTTTTTTTGTAGTTTTTTTTTATTATTTTTTTCTTATTTTTAATATTTTTTTTTTTTGTAATTTTTTTTGTTTGGTATGTTTTTTACATGTATCTATGTATGTATGTTGTTGTTGTAATTGTGAAAAAAAACGAGGTGGTCGTGGTTTTTTGCTCATATCTCAGAAAGTTATGGGGCGATTGTGCTGAATTTCAATAGCGATTCATTCCTGTATATTTCCAAGAGATTGATATCATATACAGATCTGAGGAACATATAGTTGCTTCTAAAAGTTGATTTCAACCAACACACGGACAGACGGGCAGACGGACAGACGGACAGACGGTCAGGGCTTAATCGACTCCTCTATTCATAAGCTTTCAGAAAATATATACTTTATGGGGTCGGAAATGAAAATTGTAGAAATTACAAACGGAATGACAAAGCTATATATACCCTTGTGCACCACAGGTGAAGGGTATAACAAGATTACGCATTCCGAATGTAAAAAATGTTTCGTTCTCGAAATGTACATACGTCACATCAGCCTCGCACTACACAAAAGCAATACATAAACAGTGAGATTTGTAGAAATTAAAAGAGAATAACAGCATTATAGTTTATTTAAAAGTATATTTTAATTTTTTTTATTTGTTATTTGATGTTTTTATGTTTATTAATAATTCTTGTGATTTATTAATTATGTATTGTAGCATTTTATTAACATTTTTACAGTTTTTACTTATAATATCAATCACTTATTTGCTGATGTGACGTCACGCACGAGAGAGCAGAATAACAACACACATGCGCAATGCGTAATCTTGTTTTAATCATTCTTGATTAATAATAATAATGTAATAATAATGATAATAATGTACATACATTCATACACACACACACATTCATACACATGAATAAGCATAACAAATATTTATATCAACTACAAACACAACCCACACATTTTTAACCTAAAAATACAACACCGCCTGCTGTTGCTATTGTTTTTTTGTTGTTGAAATCTCTATGAAAAATAGAGATATACTTATGTACGATGTTTTTTGCTTATATCTCAGCCGCTAACAGATCGAATGCTGATTTTTAATACCAAAATTTTCGGAAGGATTTCTGATAAATTCGTACGTCATATAAGTCCATGAGATATACGAAGTTGATTTCAAGGCTCACGCTCCCATATGTAATTCGAAAATTTAACACGAAATGATCAACCTGTTGAAATAATAATCAAAAATAAAAAAAGTTAAAATTATTTTTAATCATATGCATTAAATGTAATTTGTTATTAGATGTATTTTTTAATTCAAAGTGTTTATTTTTATTGAAAAATTAAAACTACAACAAATAAACTTTTTTATTTAATAAATTTTTTGTCTCGATAGATTATAAAAACTAAACAAAATACCAGAGAATATGAATTAGCAGAAGTAAACAAAATCTAAGAATAAATTAACAATAAAACCAACTGAGTAATACAAACTTAATAAAAAATCGTGTGCCATTTAGAAAATAAATTATACAACAAAAAATACAAATCCATACTACCTCAATAAAGAAATTAACATGTAATTGTATTTAAACAAAACAACATTAACAAATAAAAACAGCATAAAAATAATAAATTTGTGTACAATATTACAACCTGTTGACAAAAAGAAAAAAACAAAAAACGACAAAAAGTAAACAGCTGTACAACTTTGTATGCGGCAAAAAAGAGCGACTTTTTAAAAAATCATTAAAAAAATAATAAACTATAAATAGACCTACAATGTGTTAAGTAAAAGGCAAAAGAATAATTTCAAACTAAATTGTAAATTAAATTAAACGAAAACAAAAAGAAAAACATCTAGTGATGGCGTCAGTTAAAAATATGCGTCAATAATACATAAAAAAAAAATTTTAATAATTTTTTTGTTTGTTTTAAAGACATAATACATACTTATGTATATATTTACATAAAAACACATATGTACATATATCTTAAAAGTTGTTAATGAGTTTTTGTTTCCCTATGCCTGCGAGTTTATCAACAAGCCAGCGGTGTATCATCTACTAAATATTGCAACCCAAACTATTTTGCAGCTTAATAAACAATAAAAAAATCGAAAGTAATTAAAGCAAAACAACAAAAATTGTCCAATACTCGTAACATGTGCTATTTGTGGTAAGTTTTTCTTGTTTTTATTTATAATTCAACCTAAGTTATATATTGTTACGTTTACACTCACTTTCCTTTTGTATTGCATATCTTGGAACTATTTGTTTTAAAATATGGTTCACATATCATAATATAAGTGAACTCATTAAAATTTTCTTGCTTTAGCGTATATACTTAGGTAGACGTTAAAAAATACAAATTAATATTGTAGAAGTTACAAAAGTTATCATTTAATAAATATGCCAACCAATTGAAACAATTTTCACCATGTACAATATTATAAAAATATAACGCTTCTACTTGTCTAAAGACCCTGTAAATTGAAAAAATTCCTTTAGTTGTGTCAACTCAATGTGGATATCGTTGAAAATATTGTGGCCAAGAAATACCTTCTGACAACACTATTTATCATTTAGTATCGAATTTTAAGCAAGGGACAACGGGAGATCAACGGCCAAGACATTTAAATAAAGTTGTTGAATTGATAGGAATAGTGTTGCCGAGAACCCAAATGAGTTGTATCGTTTTGCGCTTAGCATTTAAAGGCCAGTGGAATTACTTTGCGATGCATATTGAATAATGATATTCATTAGTTTCATTAAAAGTGTATTTGACTCAAAGAATTTTTCTCTCAGTCTGGCCACATCACTTTAAATACGTTTAAAAGGTCATTCGAATGGTTCACACTAAAACGGTTATTTTAAGGTAGCAATTCAGCGTGCACGTACATTTATGAGCGTTTATAACTTTAATATCGCAATCGTAAAAATTAAACAACCTTTTGTTTATTACTTTTTTTAATTCTGAGAATCACCAACATGCCAAAAAGATTTTTTTCAAACATTTTTTCTGGGAGAAGATCATTAATTACTCAATTTGATGTATATCAAACAAAAAAAACTTAAATATTGTGAAAATGAGTTAGATCACTTAATTGTGAATAAATTCGAAAGGAATCAACCGATTTTTATGATCGATATCTTATTTTGTTCCTATTAGATGTGGCTTTGCGATACAGTAATAAATTTGAACAATTTTTTTGGGAGCAGCGTCCAAAAAAAATCTTGAATTTAAAAAAAAAATTATCCATAGAATTTAAAAATTTAACAATTTTTATACTTAGGTATCCATGATTCATCAAATCTATAGTAGTTTTTCAACCTTTTTTTGCTGTTGACCTGTGTTATAAGTACTTACAGATATAATGTACAAAGATTATTTTTCTGGAAAAACTATGCGGTTGTACACGTATCCTTTATTTTAATTTTAAATTCCCCATACGTTGTGTAGATCAACAAATTATTCCTTAATAATCTAATATTTTTAGTACAACATCAGTATTATTTCCATTATTTTATAACCATTTTACATTATTTAATTATCTTATGTAATAAAAAACAAAAATCTATAAATGGCCCTAAATTATACAAAACTGATTAAAAAAACACAATTTTATTATCACATATAATTTCATTTTAAATTTAGCCCTTTAACGTTCATATTATACAAATATAATTACAAATGGAAGCACTATTATTTCAAGGTCAATTTCGTATGACAAGACACTGTTTTATTTATTTATTTTAAATCGCAATAATAAACAATCCAATTAAGAATGATCCAGCAAAAAAAAATCAAGTGTAAATACGCAATTTTTACTCTTACTTTTAAGTATGTATGTATATATGTATGTATGTTTAGATTTACGTTTAACAGTATTGCCAGATATAACTTAAAAAAATATAAACAATTTAATGCAAACGTTTTATTTTTTATAAATTTGCGTATATAATTATAAATACTTTGAATTAAATATTTTCATTATTAGAACTTTTTGAAAATGAAATTAGTATGCATACGTATTTCATTTACATTTCGCATAAGTCGTTACTATTTAATGCATATGCATATCAGGTGATGATTTTAGATAGGCACACGGACAATGGTGAAGTTAAATTTTGCAATCAAAATTTGTATGAACAAAATTTAAAAAAAAATATCATTGAAAAGGGAAATATGTATAATTGTTCACGAATCCATCTGCTATTTACTCGACTCATGCGCTACATTGGCATCTGAGCCTGCCTAACCTCACAGGGCCGTATACTTAATTTAACATAAAATTTGGTTCATTATCTTAAATTTTATATGTTTTGTTGAAATAAAAATTAAGAAAATTTGTACACATATAAAAATTAATATTTGCTGGTCTATCTTCTACGCTGAAAAGACGCGTCAATGTTGTGCCATAAACAACTAACTTATTTTATTTAATTAAACCCACTAAATAGAAAATACTGACTAAAAGAAGCTAAAATGACATTACTATTTAAAATCTACAAAATCAAGAAGACGCTTTATCAAAATCGTTAACGACAAGCTATTTTGATTTTCTTTATATATTTCAAGGTATATTAATAAGGTATTGGTGTCCAATCAGCTGATTGTTTTTTTTAAGCATTCACAAAGTTTTTTCAAAAATGTGAATGAATCCGTAAAAATTATTTTTTAATTTGTTGTCTACCATAAATTATTTTCAGTTTTAGATGGTTTAAGACGTTTAAAAATATTTTAAAAAAATTATCAAAATTAAAGAAGACAAATTTTATGACATACTACAAGCATATATGTTTGTTGCCGGGATACATATAACTTATAAATATGCCTTGATGCATTTTGTATGAGAAAGATAATTTTTGACAAATAAATAATATTTTATTTAGTTTTTTGAGGCCGCAATGCGAACGGTATTAAATTTGAAAATATTATATTAAATGTTGTTAAATATTAACAAAATAAAGAAAATACTTTTAAACTCAAACAATAAAATAAATATATATTTTTTTAACCAAAATATTTAATTACTAGCCTGTGCCCGCGTCTTCGTCTGCGTAGTTATCAGGACGACAGGTAGCCTCTGTGTAATAATTCAAATTGCTTTTATCTGCAAGACAAATTTCATTTAAGTCCGTTTAATAATTTTTTTGCGTGGTTGAGTAAAAATATCAAAACGTCTAAAAATACAAACATAAATATTTATTATATTACTGGGATTGAATTTAATTCAGATATTTAAGACGTTGGACAATTTAATTTCTTACTTGTAAATTTTGGACACTCAAAACCCTTGAACAACCGATTAACTAAATACAAAACAAATACTTTATTGATTATTTCCGCGAATTTACTTGATTAGCCTATGTGTTAAGCTAGGTTGTTTTTTTATCTGTGTGCCAAATTTCATTTAGTTAGTTATATTTTGCCGTTTTTGCCTTATTTAGTAACAAACATCCAAACATAAAAACATTCACGTTTATTATGTTATAGGATATATATTTCCGACTTGAGTTAATTTATTTTTATTTCCTTTATATGAAGAATATAATTTGTTTATATGTAAAAGAATAAACTAAAAAAATAAGTTTTATCCCGACAAGAGTCAAATGGAATGTATTTTCGAAACCAGCTTTAGTGTCATCATTAGCAATATTTAATCAAATTGTTTTAGTGTTGAATATAAATATAATCTATTTTTCTTAAACGTTTTTAAAATCAAACATCGCATTTCTATTAATGTTTAATGTTATAATGAGTAATAAAGTATTAATATTTAAATTATAATTTGAATTAATGCGTTGGAATTGGCCTTAAGCATAACGATATTTTTAGGTATTGTTTTAATGCACTGTTATTGAGTAATGCGTGCTAGCGCCATATTTAATATAAATTTTTTATAAAACTTCATTTCATTCTTATAAATTAACTACTGCCTAAATATTCAATAGAAAGTGAGAATTAAATTGTTTTGATTTTGAACTCCTTAATAATGCCTTTTGAATAAAACATTTAGACTTGTTAGGATTTACCATCAAGATTATTAAAAAAAAATTGAAATTGGTTGCAAAAAGTTACAAGTACAAGCTTATATATTTTATTAAACATGTTACGTAAAGGGATAAAATGTTTTTGGAAATCAACTAAATGTAATCAATTGGCATCACTGCTTTGTAATATCTCTATCATTGTGTAATCATAAATACACCTTGTTCTCTTTTAAAAACTCACAAAACAGAACAAACAAATTGCTATAAATGTATATATGTATGTATGTACATGTGTGTGTTTAAAATTATGTATTATTATTTTGAAATTAAATAACTACACATAAAACAAACAAGTAAGAGTGTTATATTCGGCCGTCTTGAATCTTATTATTCCCACGTGCATGCATTTACATACATACATGTACATAGGTGCATCGAAGCTGCCATTTTATTTATTATTTCCTATACCATTTTTGATTTTGAATTTTTACATAGTTCACTGTATTCCACTTGTCATAACATTTCATTTGATACCCATCTTGATGGGGTTTAAACAAATTCCATTTTGGATTTTACACTTTTTAAATTGTGTACTTTCTACTAGACAAGCCCTTTCATGTGGGGGTTAAAGGAGACAAAGCCATTACTACTATATTTAACTCATATATTCGCCATTTGATTTAGGACACCATCTTAAATTTTTATATTTTCATAGTTAACTGTATTATACTGGTTAATCCGTTTTATTAATAGCCATATTGGCTCTCTCAATAATATAAGAACTGAAAAAATCTACATATTTTGGTGCTTATATTTTATATTTTTTTTTTCATTTTATATTTTTCCAAATAATTTTTGCATAAAATTTTGTCGATTAATGACTGATTCTTACTTACATATATCTTTAGAGGCATTATGTATATATGTATTTTAATAGTCACATGCGTGTTTATAAATTATCCTAGGTTTTTTTTTAATTTTTCTGGTAAAACAATAAAAACAGTGGCAGTCGTGTTGACTTGCTCATATCTCATAAAGTTATGGAGTGATTGTGCTGGTTTTCAATACCAATCTACTTCCGAATATTTTTGATATATTGATGCACTCACGGATCTTTGCAATGTTTGGAAGCTTCGAAAAACTAATTTAAACATACACACGTACAGACAGGCTATACTCAACTGACTCTCATATTCAATAAACATATTTATATATTTACTTTATGGGGTCAGAAATGAATATTGTAGAAAATTCAAACCGAATGACAAACCTCTATGTACATACTTTTACACTCTCTGTGAAGGGTATAATAAAACAAAAGTCGTCGTATATTGTTGTGTTTTCTATTCCAAACAAGAAAAATTAATGTTTTTTCACATTAATACACATACTCATTACTCATATTGTTGTATGTATTTTGAAATCGATTTCTTGTAACACAGTTTAGTTTAGGCTATCATTATACAACCAATTTTATTGAAAAAATATATCATATGAAAGGAGTTTTCTTGCAGAGGTGCAGATCTAGATCATATTAAAATCAATAAAGTTTATAATACACGGCATGTTTTTTACATCTGACTTTAAAATTTGTGAAACATATGTAAATCTACATGTCCGTAAAAATTGTACTTTTACAGGCAACCGAGATTTCTGCAGCACCAGAGATTTCTGCCAACGGTTAATGTCACTTGAAAATAAAGCGCGCTCTAATTGAAATTTTGTCAGATTTCTCAACACATGTTTTTTAACAGAAGTAATGTTTTAAAGGTAACAGACGACATTTTCGTATTAGCAGTGAAGAATTTGACAAGTCAGATGTAAAAAACATGCCATGTATAAGCTCCTTAAGCGCTTAAAGTTGTAAACAAAATAGAGCAAGCTCTAATTGAAATTTTGTCAGATGACATTATACAAAAGCAATGTTTTGAAGTTAACACACAACATGTTGGTATATAGCAGTAGCAAATTTGACAAGTCAAGCTCTAAACACATAGACGCCAGCAGACTTCACAACTTCACGGCTTCAAATGCTGCCAACTTCAAATGCTGCTCTGAAGTCAGCTTCATAATTATTTTGAAGACAGCAACAACATAATAATCAGCTGATGTGTAGTTTAGCAATACAAATTTCAGGGATGCCGCATGTATATTTTATAATGAATAAAATTAAAGTTATTGATAAAAACATGTAATAATATTACGAAAAACTATAAAAACACATAAATTTATTTCTTTATTGTATTTTTATGTTCTTTTATGTTTAATATTAAAAATAAGTTTTTGTTCTTTTTTTTCCAATTTAATATGTGTAATGGCAACACTATATTTGTTTCTTGCTGCCCGTCAAAATAGAAAATAGCCTAAGTTGGCAGCAGCAGCAAATGCTGTTGTGCAGTCGTGCTGCTGTGCTGCCGTCAAAATAATCGTTTTCATTTAAACACATGGATTTTATTTTTGACATATTGCTGCTTGCTGTCTGCTGTCGTCTATGTGTTTATAGCATCAGATGTAAGAAACATTCTGTGTGTTAGCTGCTTAAATTGTAACAAAAGTATAGTAATAAAACTAAGTTAAGTATGTAACAAAATAAACAAGTAAGAGTGCTATATTCGGCCGTGCTGAATCTGATAATACCCTTCACCATCATGTACATAGTTATAATTCCACATCGTAGCTTAACCTATATTTCATGTTATACGCCAATTTTCCTTATTATTTCCGACGCCATCCTTGATTTTGAATTTTTAAGTAATTAACTGTATTCAATTAGTCAAGCCCTTTAATTTGATACCCATATTAACGGAGTTAAAAATATTTGATCCAACATTTTGCTTTAGACGCCATCTTGGACTTTACATTTTTTAAAAATTAACTGTATTCTACTGGTCAAGCCCTTTCATTTGATACCAATATTGAGGGTGTTCAAGAAGTTACATTTTGAAATACCAGATTTGACCCATATATAAATTTATTGCCTGCAATTTTGTAGTGGCGGCCAACATGACTTTTAATGAAATTTATGTTATTTCATATATCATTGAGTTAATACGAAATGTACCAACATATGTTTTTCCTGTATTATTTTTTGCATGTCATTACCACAATTTTTTTTTCAATGTTTTCCTTTAGCTTAAGATTTCGGTAAAGTAGTTTTTGCAATTATGCAGTTGCTTTATATGTCACATGGGTTTTAAACAAGTTGGCAAGTAGTAAAAATATGGGGAAAAACAGAGGCAGTCGTTTTTATTTGCTCATATCTCAAAAATGTATGGGGCGATTGTGCTGAAATTCAAAAGCGATTTATTTCTGGATATTTCTAAAAGATTGATACCATATAGAGATCTGAGGAACATATGGTTGCTTTTAAAAGATGATTTCAACCATCACACGGACAGACGGGCAGACGAACCGATGGTCAGGGCTTGAACCACTCCTCTATTTATAAGCTTTCAGAAAATATATATTTTATGGAGTCGGAATTGAAAATTGTAGAAATTACAAACGGAATGACAAAGCTATTTATACCCTCGTGCACCACAGGTAAAGGGTATAACAAATTAAAGTTTGTTGATACAAATTGCTTTTGTAAAGAGTGTTTTATTTGTATCGTATAAAAAAAACAAAATGTTTTAAAAATATTTGTTTTCTTATTTACTTTTTTCTATTTTAAATTTGGTGTTGACAGCTTATCGGATCTGATCCTCCGATTTTTGGAAATAACATAAACTTTGTAGGGACTAGCAAATCCGTCCTAGTTCACCTAGTGTGCATCAAACCATGCCGTACTGGCTTAAAGCTTAGAAAAGGAATATTTATAGTATTTTTGCATATTTTGTAAAACATTAGTTATTGCTCACGAAGAATTTGATATACAAAAATAATTTTTAAATCGAGCAAACAAAAAAGTTTATTAGCTCTTGCTAGTACATACATATGTATATTGTTGAACACGGAAAAAATAATTCAAAAAAACGTTACAGGCTTAGGGCAATGAAAAACGAATAACGATAATAAAAAATAAACAACCAAACGTTCAAAAGAAAAAATCGAAATTGCCTACTACTTACAGAACTAAAGCCTAAAGTACTTTCTGTTAAAAGTTGCACTGTGAACTTTTTTCTTCTTAGGCTGTACGCTCTAATGCAGAACCTATATATGGGGTCTTTCGACAAAACAACTTAAGCCAAAAGAACAAAAATTTCAAGTTTGTTAATCATAAAGTCAAATCCTCAAGACGATTTATTTGCATTAATCGGCATCTTTCTATTTAAATACTATAAGAGATATAAATTTAAAATACATTAATTAATTTTTAAACTACTGTTTGCACAATCCTGAAAACTTGTAAAGATTTAATACATTTTTTTTGTCAAAAGTTCACAGCCCACAAATTTTCACATTTTAAGGTGGAGTAAAAGGCAAAGGAAGAGTGGAGGGTCTATTGATAGCTTTATAAATGCGCATTGTAAAATGATTTATTGATTCACTTTGTAATATAACGTAATTAATTCACTCTTACTCAGTCTAACTTAAGTCTGTCAGATTTGTTTTTTTATTTGTTGTTACTTTTAAATAGACAGATAATAAATGTCCAGAAATATATACAAAAACAGTATGTATGTATGTAAATATACATTTATACTTAAACTTTACAGGTGGTGGTAATTCTACTACAAGTACAAAATTAAAAAGAAAAAAGTGCCATATACGGTGAAGCCGAATCTGGTAATAGTCTTCACCATAATGTAGGTATAATGACCTCATTGAGCGTAGCGTAGCTTAGATTTCAGATTTAATATTATGCGCCATGTTTATTTATTATTTCTGACTTCATCCTTAATTTAGAAATTTTACATACTCATACGCTTTCACATTAATGAGGTAAGGAAAATACTGATTCACCATTTTTTTACAGACGCCATCTTTTACTTATCTTTTAGTTTATTCGACTGGTCTGAGGGAGTAAATTTTTAAATACTAGAGCTGACCCATGTGTAATTATATTGTACCATATTTTGTAGTGGCGGCCACTATTTTAAAATGTTTATAGTGTGTTATATTTTTCTAGTCATTTGATAATCCTACTGTTTCTCTATGTTGTATAAACGATGAAACAAATATTTTAGTTTGTAAATTTTAAGAAAAACAGCGAAACAGTTGTATTTTGGTGCTTATATCTTATAGCTACTTCTTACAAATTGATATCAAGTCTTATATATAATTTTAAAACTTTGTTAGAATCACTAGGATAATGTTAATTGTATTAAATCTTATTATTTACCCGTATTAGTAACAATTAAAACTAAATACATTTTCTTAACTCCAATGTATTATTGCTTTTATTTGTATGTGAATTATATGCTTGTTGTTAGTAGATTCTATTGAAACATTTTGTATAATGGGATATGAAATTTTTTTGCAGAATCAAAAAAATAATTTTTATATTATTGAATTTGCTTCCAATAAAAAATTTAATTAAAATTTTGGCGGTTTAGTTAAACATAACCAGTCTTGTTTTACCTAGAACATGCCTTTTAGTTGTCAATGAATCTTTCCAGCTTCTTAAATTGAAAAAATGGAAAACTTATTAGATAAAACTTTTTAACAATCTCGGAATAATATGGCTTTTACCCTTCCCAAGTCGGCTTATGCATTTTATAAAGCCAGTGGATGGTATTGCTTTTGACACTTTACAGCTTTTGGGGCATTATACCATCATCTACAACAAAAACCATAAATTGTCCATGATATCCTACAAAAAGAAATAATTTTCTATTAATAGTAACCCTGTCCTATTTTCGATCACAGTCTCCGTAACGATATACATATCTGTATAATGAAAAGTGAGTGCCTACTAAGTCTAGCAGATTAATCAATATTATCTACAGATTTGCAAAAGATTTTTAAAACTGCTTCGTATTCCACCATGAAAGGATTATCTTTCAGAATCCCAAGGGTGTCCCGGTGAACTACATAGTCAGTAGTATGCTGGTCTAGTAGTCTTGGGGTTGCAGGTTTCGGGGATCAATACGATGGACCCAAGTGAGACGCACAACAGCTGCCTGTTCTACCTAACAGGGTTCTAAAAAAATATTTTTATATCGATTTTTTAATTCTAATCTTGAAAAATGTTTCCTCTCCCAAATTAATTGAGCATTAAAATACCTTTGTAAAAAAATATTTTTTTTTGACATAAAACAAATAAGTAATTAACAATATACATATAATTGAATTATCTCATTTTGCTCTATTTTTAGAACGTGTACCGCTATGAATGGTCCACAGTACGATAATGTATACAACACATTAAAATCAGTGAACTATATTACCAACAAACATTTCGCCGCAAAGAGCTATAAATTTGAAACCGATGACATTTCCTATTTAGGTAAACATTTTGATAGCATTGTCGATGAGGAGAAAAGTAAAAACTACTGTTACATCAAAATGGAAAACGATGACTTAAATAATATTTTAAACAGTTGGTCTGTTGGTGGTGTAGGTTGTGAAGATGACATTGGCTTTCAAGATGATAATATATCTCATGTGGGTTCAGATTATTCTGAATTTCAACCAGCGGATCAAGAAAACATATTTGGTCAACTTAGTCTCCCCGATCTTTATAGTGGTGATTTAAATTCTGATCCTGAAATCAAATTTAATCCAGCTGAACTAATGCTCAGACCACCTTTAAGTTCAGCAATAAATTTTAACTATAGTTTTCCTGCCATACCACCACAAACAGAACCACCTCCCACACTTAATGTCCATTATAGTTCAAATTTACCTCTTAATGTCCAATCACCTATTGTGTACAGTAATCAAGCAGATATGGGTAGTTTACCACCAGAGTCAGCAACTGCGGCGACGGTACCGAATTACTCAACAAATTCACATTCAAGTCCCGCAACCTTCCATCCGAACATGTGGTATCCTAATGCACCTTTTGGTAATTATAGATCCTATGGATCTCAAGCCTTTGGCCGTCACTATGGTCCCCAATTGTCTCATGAAAATATGATGGACGTGTTTCAATTATCCAATAGGTAAGTACATTTTTTCAATACTATATTTGTGTTCATTTGTATATGTATTCAATTTCAAATAATTACTACCGGTTTAAAAAGGATTTATAAAATATATTTTCGATAGAAATTTTGATAATTTTTATGAATGCGGCAGTTAGGTTTTTAATTATTTATATATATATATATATATATATATATATATATATATATATATATTTTGTTTGTACAAAATAAAAACAACTTATATATATTATGCGAATTCCTAAATGATTTACAGTATTAAATGAAAACTCATTCCAAAATGCAACATTTACAATTTTGACAGTATATTTTGATCCTAGTGCATTACTGTTGTTGTCGGTACTCGTTTTTAGATTAGATTATATTGTCAAAAATTTAAAGTTTGAGGTTTTAAAAAAGTTTTAATTTAAAATGCATTTAGAATTATGAATATGGCTTTAGTGGGGTGTCCTTTAATAAAAACAGCAAATGTTTAAAATAAATTTGTTGCTTTTTATACCACAACTACAAATAGCTTGCCAGACCTTGATCTTGACCTTAAACCTAGATTTGTTGAATGGCAGTATACGTAAAATATTTTGACTGGCATCTTCTCGTCTATCTGCATAAAATATTTTAGTCTCGGTAACTATTTTAGATACAGGGCAACTGTTGACAGAAAAGGTTTGTAAAAAAAAACACAAATGCCCATTTTTAAAGGCTTTTTTTACAACGTTGGAAAGCTTAAAATTTAAAAATCAATCACAAAACAATAAATTTAATGCATACAAGACAATTTAAACATCCTTGTCTAGAAGTTAATAAAGTATGCAATCATTTGTCAAACCAATAAAAAGTGATTTGGAAAATTAAGGGTTAAGAAATAGAAGCAGAAGAAGCAAGAAAAAATTAACAAGTAGACGAACAAAGTTCAAAATATTGATTAAAGTTGTTATTTTAGTTAAAGCTAAAAAAAGATTTTCTATTTCTTTTTTCTCTACAACAATCAAAACACATGACGTTAATTTTTATTTATACAAAACATAGTCCTTGCTTGGTATATGTAGGTCTAATAGACACTTGTATGTAGAATGGTTTTAGGATAAATATACATATATACATACTTTGTAGAACACATAAATAAATAAATAAATTTACACAGTTAGGAACAAAATTGTTTACCAAAACCCAGAAAAAAGGTGTATTGCAAGAAGCATTGTACAAAATTATGACTGTCAATTAATTGTTATGGCATGGCAAATTCTTTTTTAAAATGTCGTTACTACTTATTGTAATCGAGGGTGCAGCAATGAAAAAAAAATTATTTTTTTATTACAGTTTTTGAAATTATTTTGTATTTAAAAGTGTCATATAAGTCCTTTTTTTCGAAATTACTTATGTAAAAGTCATCAATTTTACATATTTCTTTGCAACTATCGCTAGCTTTATATCGCGTTAGTTTTCTTTTTTATGTCAATTTAATACTATGTATTGACACTTTTTAAAGTTATCTACTAGAGTTTAATGTTTCCAGTGTATATACATAGCTCGTGCACATAAAATTTTAATAAAAAAAAAATATCTAAAATATATTTTTATTAACATTTTTATTGGCTAATTATGAAAAGTACAACAAAGTATGTCTTCTGTACTGCTTATTTTTCAGCAGTTACAAAAGGGATAGTAATTTTTTTTTATTTCTCGCTTACTTGCTGCTACCTGATTCAGAAGTGCTTAAGGGGAAGGCATGAACAAGCTATTCTTGGCAGGGATGAAATTAGCGCTTATTAATTGCAGAAAAGAGAACTTAAGCGCAAAGTAAGCGTTTTAAGAAGTAATTAAGTTTTTTGGTTGGTATATTAATTTATTAAAAGGTTTCAATAAAATAAAAAAAAAAACAGTAAATATCTCATATTTATTTATTTATTTTATTTCAATTAATTAAAGTCAATTCTCTTTAATTAATACCTATTCTATGAACAATTATGTCCGCAACTGTATGTATTTATATACATGCATATGTATGTATGTATGTATATTTGTATTTTAGTTCTAGAATCCCGTTTCATTTGATTTTGTGTATAAATAGTTGTTAATTTAGTTAATATTTCAACAGACATCACACACCCCCACTTGAGAGGATCCTGCGGGAGATCCGATTTTGTTTTATTTTGCTTTATTGTATTGAGTTGCGTTCGTAATTGCCTTGTTCTATCTATGATTTATTTTCCGAGAAATTGCTATTTATTTATGAATTACACTTTAATTTTGGTTAAGTGTGTGAGTTTTGATTTTTGTTTCATTCTTCTTTTTGTTTTTCATGTCCTGGAGAGGAGATATACTTTTGCGTGGTTGTTTTTCTAAGGTTGAATGAAATATTGTATTGCCTTAATTCTTAATGTATTTGAGACTAAGGAAAATATTTAAGATGTAAATAAATTCTCAATAAAACTTGCCATGAGTTATGTAGATTATCAATTTATTATATATATGCACATATGTACATACATCGTTTTATGTCAATCAAAAAGTTTCAAATTTTTAGAATGAAATAATTTGTACAAAACGTACTGCAGTAATTGAAAGAACATAATTTTTATGGAACATGTTTCTTTTACTTTAAGTTAGTTGAATTTTTTTTTCATGTCTAAAAAACGAACTGGAGCTAAAAAAATTGGGAGCTATAATAAGACTTTGTTTTACATTTTAATATATATTTAGACTTCCGCTAACATAAAACTCTTTAATTTAATTGTATAAGAGTGATTTATTTGATCGAGCAGAATGATAATACCCTTCACCATCATGTATGTACATATGTTTGGTCTAATGACTTTATCGTAGATTTTAGATTTGATATTTTACACCATCTTGCTCTATTATTTCGATGCCATCTTTGATTTTGAATTTTTACTTAATTATTGTATTCTAGTCAAGCCATTTTTGTTGTTATCTACATATATTGATAGTGTCAAGAAAAAAGGTGTCTTGAGTTTTACCCTGGCCACACGAAGTCCTTATAATCCGCGATAACGAACTCCATTCACGATAACTGCATGGCCCAAAAAGTACGGCCTGATAATGTCGCCGAACCATAAGCCGCACCAAACAGTTAATCTTTGTAGATACATCGGCTTTTCAAAAATAACTCGTGGATTTTCATATGCCCAAATGCGGAACATCTTCTGGTTAACGAATCCACTGAGGTAAAAATAACCTCGTCGCTATAAAGTCACCATTCACTTCTGTTTATTTAACCAACCATTCGGCTTATTGACGATGCTTGTAATGGTCAGTAGGCTTCAGATCTTAAGTCAATTGAACCTTATAAGCATGTAAATTCAAATCTTTATTCAAAATTTAATTGTTCGCATGACGACGAGTCGAGGTTGACGACTCTTTTACCACACTATCGCGAACAACAGCAATGTTTCCATAAAACAGATGTTTTCACATCTCCTTACAGACCCGGTTTGCTAAAATTTGCTAACCATTATACCGATTATAGACAACATTTGGACGATTATGCTGATCAAAAAAATCACAAATTGCACAAAATTCATTTCGATTTAAACACCCATTTTCGTAAAAGACTTTAGTAATCTTTACGCGCTGTTCAATTGTGTTCCTCACCCTGATTGAGATTGTCAAACGCTGATTTTTTTTACATATATTAATAACAACCAATTTATAAAAATCAACTCATAAATTTCTGAAAAACTATAAAAACAGACGTAAACAGTTTTTACTTACAGACACAGATATTAAAATATTCAAAAGTTGTTTTCCGAAATCGGTCGAAAAGAAGAAATGGTTCGCTTTTCAGCCAATCCTAAACAAGAGCGACAAGCGTTTTTTGGATATAAAAAATTTTCATGCTTATACAAATTGTATGAAAATCCAATAAGGCGCTAGGTCAAGGCATATTTATTCATCAGGTAGTCTTGATTCGTCAGCTGATTATTTTTATCTTCACTTATTTTAAATTTCAGATGTCAAAGTCCATAAATAAACAAAATTTTCTCTCTTTTCTCATTTATTTTAAATGTCAAAATTCATATATAAAAAATATAAACAAAAAAGTTCTCTCCCAACTGCAATTACCTGATGAATAAATATGCCTTGGCGCTAGGTATGGAAGTTGGCTGCAGTACAACTGTTGTTGTTTTTTAATATTGCAATTAAAGTAATGGCATTTTAGCTATTTTCAGGTTAGTGAGTTAGTTAGGTTAGTGTTCATTACACAAAATTGACGCTCTTGTTTAGGTTTGTCATCTCAGCGTTACCGCTCAGCGGAATATTACGCAACGCCTGCCGCTCTTGTTTAGGTTGGTCCGTTTGTAATACAAATATCTATATCTTCCTTTTTAACTTATACATACAACTACGACACTGCCGAATATAACACACTTGATAGGAACACAACTGGAACGAACGACGAAATTCATCCAACACAACAAATTCGTCGTATAAAGTACAATAAAGGCAAAACGAAACAGCTGCTATAATTGATAAAGTTTACTGTGTGCCCCTGTGGACTAGTCAGTAAAAGGACAAGTCAGTTGTTTGGGGGTTGCGGGTTCGATTCCCGCCGGAGACTCTGGAATTGTCTGCTTCTTCTTCTCTTCTATCCTAAATATTTCTATTCTTATTCTTTTCTTCTCTCTATTAAGGCGTCACAATGGACCGTAATGGTCTCCGAGTGAAGGTGTGAGGGTAACTTTTCACCAGCCTTACCTACCTACCTACCTACCTACCTACCTACCTACCTACTGTGTGTAAAAAAAAAGATTAAAAAAATGTAAATTTTTGAGATAATCATCATAATATTAAATATTATTTCTATTATAATAAAAGCTTTTTTGGGCAGATCAAATAATATTAATTAAAATTTTGGTTTGCAAAGTAATTAATAGTGTGACCAAATTAAAAAAAAAAATAAATTAAACCTTAACAAAAACACAGCGAATAACACAATTGTTATGATTATTTTAAATGCTATAAAAAAAATAAAATTAAAATAATTATTTTAGTAAAAAGAAATAAGGTAAATTTTACTATAACACCTGAAATATAAAACAAATATGATCACATATTTATTCGTCGTTTGCCAACGTATAAAATAAAAATCAATATATTGAAGAGTTCCCATAATATGTAAAATTTTACCCGACTCCATAATTATATATATTTTACTATCTATACACAAATTTGTTTTATTTTGTGATGAATATTCGCAACTAAAAAATCGTCGTTCGTCGCAGTTGTGTTTGTAGCTTCTTGTTTATAAATCTTTGTTATACGTTTTCTTTAAAACTTTAATACTAACTAAGTAACGATAGTACTAACAGTTTGCTTTAATTTCTTTTTAATTTCCTTTAGTAGTCGTGAAGCCAGAAATCGGGCTGAAAAAAACCGACGAGATAAATTAAACGGTTCCATACAAGAACTTTCAACAATGGTGCCACATGTTGCTGAATCTCCCAGGCGTGTCGATAAAACGGCAGTGCTGAGATTTGCAGCCCACGGCCTACGTTTGAAATATGGTAATTTATGGCAATTTCTTTGTAATTTAAATACAAATTATAATTATTTATCTTCCATTTAGTATTTGGTAAAAGTCTTAATAATCAATCAACACAAACAACTGATGCTCTTATGAAATTATTGGACAGTTTCTTCCTAACATTGTCCTGTAACGGTCAAATTGTTTTAGTATCGTCCAGTATAGAACAACATTTAGGTCATTGTCAGGTAAATGCACAAACATATACACATTCAAACATACATACATATTTAATAAATATAAAAAATAGTATTAAACAAATTGGTAACTTATGAGTACGTGACATTGTTTTGATGTTCTTGATTTGTCCATTTGCAGCAACAATCCTTAGATTGTATTTTTTTCTGGGGTAGTTAAAAGAAAATCGTGATTTCATGCCATTTAAGGGAAATAACAGGAACACATTCAATTTAAATATGTATAAATTGAAATTGTCTTTGTTATTTAGAAAGCTACAACATTTTCATATTTTTTAAATTAAAATAATGTTTAATGTTTTTTTTTGGTTTTAAAAGAAAATACTTACATACACGTACTTATCTTGTTTAACTTGATTTAATACAGCAATCAAATACGTAACTGAAATCTTAATATTTTTCAGGATGATTTATATGGTCAAAATATTTTAAATATTACACACTCAGAAGATCATCAGATGTTAAAGGAAAAGCTTATACCCAAAGATTTAGATAACCTATTTGATATACAACCAGAAGATGAATCGGGTCAACCTAGACAAAGAACACAGGCTGAAGAGGATGAAATTGATCGAAGACTACAAGAAGATAAACGAACTTTTACCATAAGGTTAGTGTTGTGACTACAAAAAGTTTTACAGAATTTTAATTTAACTGCATTTTAATTTTATTCAAAGATTGGCCAGATCCGGTCCAAGATCGGAACCTACAATCTACGAATTGGTTAAAATCGATGGTAGTTTTCGTCGCAGTGATATGGCGCCGAGAGGTCTTAAAACAAGTACATTTCCCTCTACATTACAACTAATGCGACGCAGTCGTGGTCGTGAAGATATAATGCCGCTACATACAATAAGTGGCAATGATATTGTAAGTCTTTAGAATAATTAACTAAATAGTATCATGTTATATTATATTGAAAAAATCTTGTAATTATTTCACACCTGCAGGTATTAATTGCCATAGCTCGCATCGTACGCCCCCCAGTTATAAATCGGACTGTAGAGGCTAATCGTTTGGAATATAAGACACGTCATTTAATCGATGGTCGTATTATAGATTGTGATCAGCGCATTAGTATAGTGGCTGGATATATGACTGATGAAGTACGTAATTTAAGTCCGTTCACCTTTATGCATCAGAATGATGTACGATGGGTGATTGTAGCTCTAAGACAAAGTAGGTCTAAATTAATTGCAAAAACAACACACAAAAACTTACTCAATACATACATATACATACTTTTCTTTATTTCTTGACACAGTGTACGATTGTAAGAGCTCGTATGGCGAATCCACTTATCGACTTTTTACACGCAATGGAAAAATTATATATTTGCATACCAAAGGTTTCCTTGAGATTGATAAAAATACGAATCAGGTGCACTCATTTATCTGTGTAAATACCCAGTTGGACGAAGAGGAGGGCAAACGACGTGTTGAATATATGAAAAATAAATTTTCAGTTATAATCAATACAAAAATTCCTCAATCAACTGATGATGTACCAGCTTCTGAAAATCCACAACAATTAGAAAAGGCTGTTTTGTGTTTAATACAAAATCTCAAATCGGGCTTAGAGAATGAAGTTGATTTCGGTGCATCCACTTCGACATCAACGTTTTTAACGAAACCCCATTACCATTCCCAGGATCATCATCATAATCAGCACTATGGCAGCACTTCACCTCATGTAGCTGGTACGTCCAGTACAGGACGTTCAACAAAAACTCCTCCTTTAGCTTTAGTACCACCAGCTGCCGATTCTATTAAGAATTCAATAACAAAGAGTGTAAGTGTTGTTAAGACAACGGCAGGGAAATATTTGCGTTGCTGCACCAACACTACAAGTGCAAGTTGTTCGCAAACAACACAAAGTGTACTTAATAGCAACAGTGGGCCAGCAGAAATTAATATTATTAGACTACCACCATCAGATAATGTTGACCATATGCATTATTTAAATAATATCGGCAGTGACGAATATTTTACAAATCCAGAGCAGGAAAGCAATAAGCATTATACTGCTTTGGGGGCGGTGAAACGAAAAATGTCTTATTCGATTTCCGAAGCCGATAACGAAGAATACAGAGTACCAATACAACGTCAAGGTCAGTGTATACAATTTAAAATATTTATAAAGTTTTTAATACGATAGTTTTTATTTGATTGCAGCCATAGAAAATGTTCTCTCTACTTCATTACAACAAATCAATAATAGACTTAATCAACAACTAAATACAGCGATGGAATTAAGGGACCAAGGTCAACGATACGAAGTACCTCATAGCGAAGAACGCATAGCAGATATTATGGTGTGTTCTAAATTTTAACATAACAAGAACTTATGAAATTAAAATTGGTTTTATTTTGAAAAACGTTCCATTAGAAAAACAGATTTATTCGGAGTATGCTTCTTATACACCTCTCAATGAGTAAAAATCTATATACATATGTATGCATGACTTTGTCATTCTGTTTGAAATTTTTGAAATATTTATATGTTCGTGTGTATGTTGCAATCAAATCTACGACTGCCTTAAATGTCCTACGGACTTGTCTGTATTATCAATGTAACAGATATTTTTATTGCAAAAATTACTGATATTATTAAGTCTATAATCGACTGAGAAAACAGGAAAAAATAATTATAATAACACATCTGTTTCCGCTTCCATCTTTATTTACGCAAAACAATATCTGAAAAAGATGCGTAATTACACTGCATCCGATCTGCGTTAAAAAACAAATAAGAGTCTAGTTATACCCTTCGGCATCATGTACAGATGTAGGCACAATGATCTCATCGTAGCGTATCCTGGATTTCAGATTTAATGTTTCACGTAATTCTGCTTAATTATATTCGACGTCATCTTTGATTTTGAATTTCTACACAGTTCTATTAGTTAAGCTTTATTAATTAATACCAATATTAAAAAGGTTAAGAAAAAATGTTTGATTTTGTTTCGGGCGACATCTCTTTATTATAGTACCGGGGTTTAAGGGAACAAGAGCCCTTTCATTCCCTTAATTGCACTCTCCTTTGCATTTTTTAAGTTTCGTAAACAGATATGAATTTACACATGAATGCTGAAATAATTCAACTAATGCACAAATAAACATATATATTTAATACCGTAACCATCGGTGCTACAGTATTTATTTGCGACACAATTTTTCAGAAATATACGGGAGAAAATCAGTATTGCAAACTAGTAAAACTAGTCAATAATCTGCTGAGATATAGCAAAAAACATGACAGCCTTCGTTTTTCCATATTTTTTACACAAAAATTATAATTTTTTTAGCCTTGCATATGTGTATTATTAATTCGGTTAGATGATATGCCTCTTCGGTTATTGGTACAAAGTATTTGTAATCGACAAAGTTATAGAGAAAAGAAATATGAAATTTTTCTTTTAATATAAAAATTAATGGGCACGATCAAATTTCAAGTCGTAGTGTTATTAAATATTCCAGAAAAAAACTAAAAAATTGCTTAAAACTAACTGATATTTAAGCACCAAAATTTTGGGATGATAAGTCGAAGGAGATTCTTAAACTTTGTAGGCCGATACTAATTAATTAACTAATCTAGTAACATCTTACACGGACCTGATAACTTATCTAGCCCGCATACGATTGTCGAATGAAACGACATATAGTGCATGCTAAAATAAGTTGAGACTTTGTAATTGTACTTTACGACAACTTTAACGAACTTCAAATACTTAAGGAATTCTAGTTGGAAATCCCTAAAGAATTTCATTGAATTGTCTTGATTCTTGGTCTAGCCAAAATAGTCGCTGAGTTTGGGATTATGCTTTTAGTAAGGGAATTTTCAGTCCTTTAGAGCACACAACATTGCAATTAGACATACATGTATACTAAAGTTTACAAGCAATCTCATCAAATTTAAAATAGTGTGCATATATTACTCCCTAATTATAAAATGTATGCTTTCAAAAACATGTGTTTTGTTTTACGATCAAAGTATTTCAAAGCATGTTTGATTGTTTTGATAGTAGACCTAGACCAAAAAAAAAAAAAAAAAACTGCAGAGATTTCAAATTTAAATGTTCTGTAATGAGACGACGAAATCACATGTACTAAAAAATCGCTTATATGAAATTGTTTTTTCTTCAAGCTGCCCTAAATGCAATTATTTAAAAACACTGCTGATTAATATTTTTGTACGTACATATTCCTTTGTACTTGATGTTTTTGCTATGATTTATCGTTTCTTTATTTCATTGTCGCGTTTTGTTTTGATAATGTACTTTGTTTGAAAACACAAAGCTTTAGATAAAATTTCTTCAAGTCATGATTCATTTGTTTTATTGAGAGCAATTAAAACATTACTCTATGCTTGTTTTGTTATTTATACTTGAATAAAATATCGAAATTGGAAGTAGTATGAAATATAATTCATAACATTTAGAACATTTTACGCAGCTCTTTATT
The DNA here is from genome assembly GCA_941918925.1 of Phyto melanocephala. Classification (NCBI taxonomy): domain Eukaryota; kingdom Metazoa; phylum Arthropoda; class Insecta; order Diptera; family Rhinophoridae; genus Phyto; species Phyto melanocephala. Next base: position 60,408,697 of record OW799234.1, on the reverse strand, counting down.
GTATACCTATTATAGGTTTGGGCTTTTAATGCCTAACCTAAGCATTAAAACATTTTCTACGGTATTATCCCAAAAAGAAATATTAATTTTTTTAACTACAAGACAATTTACGGAGTCCATTTTAGTATCAAATAAAAAAATAAATGAGTGAAATACAGTAGAAAAATTTCAACTCAATTATGGCGTTCGAAGAAAACCCCTCAACAAAAGTTTTAAGCAAGCTTGATTAGTATATGAAAAAAATTTCAATTTAATATGGCCACCATAAAAAAATGGCGGATAGAATTTTTCAGCACCCCTAAATATGAATATAAAATAAAAGGACTTGACTAGAAGAGTAAAGTCTTATCCAAGATGGAGTGTTAAACAAAATGGCATACCAAATTATTGGTAAAGGGTATATAAGATTCGTCATTCTAATTTCAAAAACATTAGAAACAATTTTCAATTTAGATAAGCAAATATCATTTTAAAATATTATTTTATTTCTTTTATATTTCTTTATAAATATATGGTAGTAAAAAAAAACATACATATGTACATTCATTCATACATACATACATACATACATACATACATACATACATACATACATACATACATACATACATACATACATACATACATACATACATACATACATACATACATACATACATACATACATACATACATACATACATACATACATACATACATACATACATACATACATACATACATTCTTCCATACTTTCATAAATAGTTAAAATAATTTTTATTTTAGGCGATAATTAAGAACAATAAATTGTATATTTATAAATTCTTCAATTCAAGAACATTTTTGTTAATAAGCATTTTATTTTTTTTTTGTTTTTGAATTTTTTTTTTTTTGCAGAAGGAGCATCAAGAACAACAAGAAATGTACATAAATATAGCCAACGAATTTGAAGTTCAACGAAAAAATAGTGAAAGTAGTAGTAGTTTAGAGGATAATCAACAACAATTACCAAATCCAGAACAACCACAACAAACAGAAAATTTCCTACAATCCGTGCCGCCCACAACAGAAAATTTTAATATTGATGAATTAGAAGCGCAATTAAAATTAGATAATAATATGCAACTATGATTACAAAATGCAAATAATAATAGAATAGAATAGTCAAAATAGTTCCTGACCGATTATGAAACAGAACAGGAAAATAAATTTTTTTAAAATGCCTCTCAAAACGATAAAAAAAAAAATCAACAAAATAATTCAAATGTGAATTACGAATTTTGGTTAAAAACAAATCTACATCAAATAGGTTGCTATATACAAAAAATTTCCTTTTATAGTTTTTAAGAAAGTTTTTTTTTTCAAAATGACAAAACTACATCTTATTATTTAACAATGGTGTAATATAACTACATATAAATATTAATAAAAGTTTAAACAATTAAGGAACTTAGAATTTATTGAAATAAGATTTAAATATTACTTATAATACATGTATATACTTAGTTTTATTAAGTTTAAACAGATATAGTTAGACAAATGTTTATTTTAAAGAAAATAAATAAATTGTTGCAATAATTATGCTCTATACTATATGTATGTATGTCCTAATGATTATACACTTATAAACACTTTTACATAGAATAATATAAATACATACATATACAAATGTAGATAAATATTCATCAAAATAAAAAAACAAACATGGTGCAATTTAGAAATAAGTTTAAATTAATTAATATTATAAGATTAAATTTATTTTTTACTAGCTGAGCCCGGTTAGCGCTGCAGGCCTTAACTCAATTTTTATATTGATTTCCATATTTGTGATTAAAAAAAAAAAAAATATATATATATATATATATATGTATATATATATATGTAGAGTGTATATATATATATATATATATATATATATATATATATATATATATATATATATATATATATATATATATATATATATATATATATATATATATATATATATATGTATATATTTTATTAATTTATAATATTAACTTTCATGTTCATACATAAGTATGTACAAAAGTCTAAAGTTCAAGTTGTTTCTCTTTAATTTTTTCTTTGATCTATAAAAATGTTTGCTTAAATAATTAAAAATAGTATTTCCGTATACTTACGTGCGTGTAAAACGAAAAACTCGGAAAAATTCATTTAACGTTTTGACTAAAATCAATTAAAACTGAAACTATTGTACTGGACAAAGACAAAGGATGACAGCAACATCTATACATTTTGTTGTCGAATGCAGTCCAGTATTTTTCCAGTTTCTTTTTATTATGAACAAACATTTCACTTTTATTTAATTAATTTTTTGTTTTATTTAAGTTTTAAGACTACATTTAAAAAATATGTACAAATCAATAGAATCATAAATTGATTTTATTTAGTAAATTTCTATATAATATGTTGAAATAAAAATTGTTAAATATGTATGTTAATTTTATTAAATAATTATACAGTAATTGTAGTTTGATAAAACATAAAACTATTATATAACAACTATTTATGATAAATATATAATTTTATTTGATTTTTTACGCCAAAAAAATTTGTAATGACAAAAAATATTTCAGCAGAAATTAATACTTTTAAAATATTTAAAACTTTTCAATTATATATGTACATATATATTTATATATACATATATATTTACAAAATCCAAGAAAATCTTATTTGATGAATTCACAAGAAGTGCTATCATATCTCATTGTTATCATGTAATTTTTTGAAAAATTTTAATAATATGAAAATACAAATATTGCACACCTTGTGAATTCGCCAATTGTACTTCAAAAAATTTTAATTGTATTTTATTCTCGAAACTCGGTTTGCTGTCCAAAACGATCATGCCATCCAACTCTGAGCAAATTTAGCCTATATGTCCCTAATATTGAACTTAAAGAGAATTTAAGTAAGGTGAGGACCTAATTGTGTCTATTATTACAAAGAAGACCATCCGCTCCACAAAACAATTTAGTCATTGGTGAAGTCTAATAACTATTATGTTAATGCATTCTGTGTATAATGTATGGTTTAAGACCATATCGTTTTCCAATCTTTTCCTTTTATGAGAAGAAACAACACACAGCCTGTGTGTCCCACATTTATACTCCAACTATTTGCTAAAAAAATAAATAATTTTTAAATTAAATTATATAATAGACAAATATTTTTTACCTTAACCTAAAATTTTTTCCCTGTTGGTTGTTATTAGGTTAGAAAAATTGTAGAATACTATATCGTCGATATTTTTTATTTGATATATCAATAATTACGTTATATCGATATTGTTTAAATAAGTCGAACTCGATATTTTTTCGTTCTATTTTCGAATTTTTTTCTCACTTGGTTGTAAACAATCTCGCAAATTCTCAAAACAAGTAAGAGTGCTATATTCGGCCATGCCTGATAATACCCTTTACCATCTTGTACATAGTCGTAATCTAGGCTAGATTTCAGATTCAATGTTATACGTCATTTGGCTTTATTATTTTTAATGCCATATCTGATTTTGAATTTATTATGTATTATTATTATTATTTACTATGTACATATAATAATATGAAATACGTACAAACACATATACATACATATTTATATGATTCATTATCTTTATAATGATTGTATCCGCTTAAAAATTTATAAATTGAGTTTATGTCTGTATGTATGTATCAAAATACAAGTAAGAGTGCTATATTCGTCCGAGCCTGATAATAGCCTTCACCATCATGTACATAGGTATAATCCCACATCATAGCTTAACCTAGACGTCATGTTATACGCCATTTTTCTTTATTATTTCGGATGCCATCCTTGATTTTGAATTTTTACATAGTTAACTGTATTATACTGGTCAAGCCCTTTCATTTAATACCAATATTGTGGGATTGAAGGAGACACATTTTTAAATACCAGATTTGGCCCATATATAAATTTATTTTCCGCCATTTTGTGGCCATCATTAAGTTTCAATTTTATTTTATAGTGCCTTATATTGCGCTAGTCAAGTCCTTTCAGAGATACCAATATTGACTCTATTGATTGTCTAGAAGCAGAAAAAACTGGTTTGTCAATTTTTTATATATATATTTAAAAAAAAATTGTTTTGCCTATAACTTCTATAACTATAACCTATAGAGACCGATTTATCCAAAATTTTTCACAAATATCTCTCGAGGCATATTATACCTAATACAAATAGTAACAAAAGTACCTATAAATTAAAAAAAAAATAACAGAGACAGTCGCGTTTATTTGTTCATATCTCAATAAGTTATGAGGCGATTTTGCTGAATTTCAATATCGATTCATTCCCGAATATTTCCAAAAGTTTGTTGCCATACACAGGTCTGAGGAACATGTGGTTGCTTCTAAAAGTTGATTTCAACCAACACACGGACAGACGGATATGGCATAGTAGACTCCTCTATTTATAAGCTTTCAGAAAATATATACTTCATGGGGTTAGAAATTAATATTGTAGAAATGACAAACGGAATGACAAAGCTATATATACCCTTGTGCACTGTCGTGTAAGTTTATGAGTCAGGATTATTGAAACTAAGATCTATTGATCTAAGCTGAGATTGAAAATAATATGGGCGACACAAAATTAACTTTTTCATGTATGGTTTTTTTGTATTTTCTACGTTTGTAAACATAGATTTTTTTTAATGAGTGACTAATTTTTCGAGGTGTGATTTAAAAAAATATGGATAACAAAAAATGTACTTTTTCAAATTTGAAAGGTAATTTTTATATGTTTTACGTTTATGAATCTAGAATTTGAAATTAGGAACTATTGATCCAAATTAAGATTAACAAGTAACATTGCTATATTCGGCCGTGCCGAATCTTATATTCATCTCATATGAAATACGTACATACATGTAAAAAACATACATATATAAAAACATCCCATTGTAAAATTATAAATTGAGTATGTATGTTTCTAAAAAAAAATTACACAAAAAAATAAAAAAAAAATATTTAAAAAAAAAATTTGTAAAAAAATTAAAAAAATAATAAAAATATAAATAAAATTTCTTTTTTTTATTTTATATATTATTTTAATTTTTATTATTTTTTTAATATTTGTATATATGTTATTTTATTTTTCTTTATATTTTTATATAAATTTTTTTATTTTTTTTTTTTAATTTTTTTTAACATAATTAAATTTATAGTTTTAAAATGGGATGTTTTTATATATGTATGTGCGTATTTCATATTAATGAGATGAATGAATGGTGATACAAACAATTGTTATTGCATGACTACACATTGTGCAGTGTATATAAAATTCGGCACGGCCAAATATAGCACTCTTACTTGTTTTTTTATCTTTATATAAAAATGATAATAAAACTTGCAAGCCGAATATGAGTTTCAAATTCTCTAAAAGCAATTTGTTTTGTAATTTTTTTTTGTAATGTTATTATAATTCTCTTATCTTATGTCTTATAAAAAATGTTTCCATAAAATATGTATGTACGTACTTTTGGTCGCGACTTTTAAATGTTTTAATGTGATTAGTTTAAGAGAAAGTTAAGAATTTGTTAAAATTATTACAGAAGCAAAGTATTTACTAAAGAATTGTTAAACTAATTTAAATATAATGTATGTTATTGAATACTGCAACAAAAACAAAAAATACAATGGTAAAAAATTAAAATAAAATGATTTTCCTTTTCATTGAAAACACGTAAGAAGCAGGTTTGGCTTAGAATGAATTTATTATTACACATTATTAAGCCATTTAAGTTTTTTTTAAACACACATTCATAATCAATTTTTAAGTTAATCAAATTTGCATTGAATAAAATGTTCATACAAAATTCATATGTATGTACATATGTAATAATTCATATATTCATATAATATCAAAATAATTTATGAATACGACCGTAATTCGATAATCAACGGCTGACATTTTTCGACATGACACAATGATGCTAGCAAATAAATATTAGCATTTAAAATAAATCATGATTTGTATTTTTTGAATAGAAAACATCGTATTATATTGTGTATCATAGTAAATTAGCACAGTTCAAGATGCGTGGAATCAAACCCCGTTAAAGCGATGTCAGGACCTTATTATAAAAATGGAGTTTATTCAACAAAATATTGAAAATAATGAACTTATATTTATATACTATGTAACTGCAAACTTAACTACACTTTTTGTCCAAAATATTTCACCTTACACTAAAACTTCTATTAATTTGGAAAAATACATTTTTGAAAAAATTTCGTAATCATTTTTTTTTTATATGAAATGAACTTTGAGATTTTTTTACATAAACTTATAAATTAACTGTAAATCGTTTTTACTTTAGCTCAAGTTAATTTTATTATATTATTTAACTTCCTAAAACATTTTCTTAATTAAATTTTATTTAGAAAATGTTTTAGGAAATTAATAAAATTAACTTGTGCCAAAATAAAAATGATTTGCAGAAAATTAATTATATCTGTGGTTTTTATGGGCAACCACGTATGTCTTAAAATAAAATGTTTCAGGATAGGTACAAAACCGTGTTAGTGCTAAACGCTTTTTGAATATATAGAATTTACGTTGTTATGCCATTAAACAAATGGGAATGGGTCCAAATTATTTGAGAAATTTTTAAAACCAAGTACAGGTCGTTTAAAATTAGACAATATGACATTATTAACTCAAGATCGTATAAAATGGTCATACGCGGTTGCCCATAAAAAACCACAGATATATATTAAGTTCGAATAAAATATATATGTATGTAAGTATATAATTAAACTTATAAATAAGTTAGTAAATCTGATTAAAAAAATAAAAAACTACGACTTTTTCTTACAAACAAAGACTTTTTTTTAAGGATTAACACTCCTATATTTTTGAACACAACTGTATTTTGATTTATTAACTTGCAAAGTGCTTTCAAACGATATGTAATTTACATAGATTAGTCATATTTTCGAGTGCATAATTCTCTGGCTTGGAGCTAAAAGGGCCAATGTCACTTTTTTGCTCTTTTGAGTTAATCATTGCATTTGTTTTCTTGCTCTATTTCATTATGGTAAAACAGCTAAAGTCATACTTAACCCAGAACAGCTTCATAAATAAAATGCTGACCAATGTCACTATGAAAGCATATATAAAAGTTAAAGTTCAATTTAAATTTTCTCAAAAGTAAATATTTTGACATTAGCCCTTTTAGCTACAAGCCACAGAATTAATGCATGACATCTAACATCATTTGTGTTTGGCAAAATATAAAACTTTTTGGCAAACAAAAAGGTTTTTTTGTGTTTTTGAGTTTTATCTTTGTACTATATTTTTGTGTCAAATAATACAATAACATTGGTGTTAATAGAGATTATGCAGGATTTTTCGTAATAGACATCAAGTAGGTACAAAAGAAAAAAACTGGTAAACATTTTAAGCAAAACACATCGAAAATTGCTTAAACAACACAACGATGATGGTGTCTATGATAAACAATTTAACTCTAGGTTAGCTCTTTAAAAAATAAGAAAACAAGTAAGAGCACTATGTTCGGCTGAGTCGAATTTTTGATACCCACTACCAATTTTATGTACTTTTATAGCACAAAATTTATTAATTTGTTGTTAACAGAAATCGCTATGGAATAATTTCTTTATACTAAAGTATGTATCACTTTCTTTGTCTAACTTCGATTTACTATTAATATATTTTCGTAAATTTAGTCTTTCAATGAAAATGAGCGTTAAAGTTGGCGTTCCAATATCGTTTCTGCTAAGAATTTCAACTTAGATATTTCATTAAGGTTCTTTATTCTTCCAAAAACTTTGTCCATAGAAAAATTGTATGAATTTAAGATAAACCGTTATATGGGAGGTAGGCATTAAATTGGGCGTGTCACCTAAATTTTCTGGCATAACAATGACATTGACTAAATGGATATCTGTAGCAAATTTAATCATCATACCTTTAATTCTGTTGGTTTTATGAGCTTTTAAATTTCATTACCAGTAGATTACGTGAAAACTAGGCGTTATAGTAGGCGTGTCAAAGTAGTTTCTATATTTTAATATAGAGTCCTTTATTCTTTCAAAATCTTTATATATAGAGAAATTATATGAATTTGAGACAAAGCGTGATATTGGGAGTTGGGCGTAAAAGTGGCCGGTTACCTTAATTTTCCATTATTAAAAGTCTTTTGATCAAAAGCAATGTTTGCAAAACGTCAGAAACGTACATCTAATTTTATTAGTTTTATTACGTTTAAAATTTTAAATATACAGAAAAAGACACTGTGCTTCTTCTTTCGTAATGTATAGATTAGAGCAATTTTCATGAAAAGATATTTTTTTATACACGAAATATAGTTGTGAAATTTTATCGCTTTACGTTAATGCGTTTGAAGGATATTGCTTTGGAAGGATATTGTTTTTTGACCATTACGGGCTATAACTCTCTTTCTAATAAGCCGATTTAGGCAATTTTTAATACCAAACAAACCTTGTATATCTATATATATAAAAGTGAAACTCTGTGTGTGTGTGTGTGTGTGTGTGTTAGCTATAGACTCTGAAACTGCAAAACCGATCGGGCTCAAACTTTGGTAAGTTGTTGTACACATACCGGGGAGTGTTTATGGATGAAAAAAAGTGGGCGGGGCCACGCCCATAAAAAATTAGTTATCAGTTTTAGCTACTTGCACTTGACCGATTTTTCTGAAACTTTGCACACATATCGAGCTGTCATGACTAAATAATTTCGTGATAAGAAAAGTGGGCGGGGCCACGCCCCTAAAAAAGTTTTAATTTTGAGGTACTTGCACTGGCCCGATTTTTCTGAAACTTTGCACACATATTAAGCTGTCGTGACTTTATAATTTTGTGATAAAAAAAGTGGGCGGGGCCACGCCCATAAAAAAAGGCTATAATTTTGAGGTACTTGCACCAGACTGATTTTTCTAAAACTTTGCACACATATTGAGCTGTCATGACAAAATAATTTCGTGATTAGAAAAGTGGGCAGTGCCACGCCCATAAAAAAAAGGTATTATTTCGAAGTACTTGCACAGGACCGATAATTCTGAAACTTTGCACACATATTGAGCTGTTATGACTTTACAATTTCGTGATAACAAAAGTGGGCAGGGCCACGCCCATAAAAACAATTTTAATTTTGAGGTACTTGCACTGGTCCGATTTTTCTGAAACTTTGCACACATATTGAGCTGTTATGACTTTACAATTTCGTGACTAGAAAAGTGGGCAATGCCACGCCCATAAAAAAATTATAATTTTTAGGTTTTTTCACTTGATATTCAATTAAAATTCAGAATGCATTTCGATTCATTAAGGGGCGTAGCAACGCGCGCCGGGTTTGGCTAGTAGGAAATATTTTGGAAATATTTGTTATAAAAGCTATAAGCTCTTGCTTATTTTTGGGGTACTTTTTGTATTTTTTTATCCAAAGATAAACTAGAAAAGTTTGGTCGGCCAAAAGGTAGGTACTTTAGTGTCATAAAGTCATATGTCCTATTATAATAGCATCAAAAATTAAGACTATTGTGAACAACCCCTCATAATTAAGTGTGCTATTTTGAATTTAAATCAGCTGATGTAAAACAATTATAAAAATAAATATTTTCTTTCATAATGCAAAAAACAAGTAAAAAAAAAAAACTAAATAATAGCCAGTTTGTGCCAAAAGTACATTTTAGATGTTGTAATGGCAAACTCAAGTAAATAAATTACAAATATGGGGGATTCACAGTAGTGTCATAAAGTCATAAGTCCTATAAAAATAGCATGAAAAATTAAGACTATTGTGAACAACCCCTCATAATTAAGTGTGCTATTTTGAATTTAAATCAGCTGATGTAAAACAATTATAAAAATAAATATTTTCCTTCATAATGCCAAAAACAAGTAAAAATAAACAAAATAATAGCCAGTTTGTGCGAAAAGTACATTTTAGATGTTTTAATTGCAGACTCAAGTAAATAAATTACAAATAAATTAAATTTTGTTTGATAAACAAAAACAGCAGAGTCCTTAGCCGATCTTATTTGACGCCACCAGTGATTTGTTATCAAAAATTAGCAACTGCGCTCAAGTTTGGATGTCGGCCCGATAAAATTATACAATGAACGGCGACGGCTTACAAAAACTGTTGCGGCTTGGCTTAGACGGCTTAGCCGTTTAGCACAGGTCTCTGCTTATTAAATACGACAGCACAATAAACATATGGGTGATTCACAAGGTGTCTTATCATGTCATATTGTCCTATTGTCCTAAAATTTTACAATGGTTTAAAAATGTTGTTGTTGCTTTTCAAACAAAAAGTGTCTTATAATAATAGAACTTTGTACGCTATGTTTATTGTGCTGTCGTATTTAATAAGCAGAGACCTGTGCTAAACGGCTAAGCCGTCTAAGCCAAGCCGCAACAGTTTTTGTAAGCCGTCGCCGGGCCGACATCCAAACTTGAGCGCAGTTGCTAATTTTTGATAACAAATCACTGGTGGCGTCAAATAAGATCGGCTAAGGACTCTGCTGTTTTTGTTTATCAAACAAAATTTAATTTATTTGTAATTTATTTACTTGAGTCTGCCATTACAACATCTAAAATGTACTTTTCGCACAAACTAGCTATTATTTTGTTTATTTTTACTTGTTTTGGCATTATGAAGGAAAATATTTATTTTTATAATTGTTTTACATCAGCTGATTTAAATTCAAAATAGCACACTTAATTATGAGGGGTTGTTTACAATAGTCTTAATTTTTCATGCTATTTTTATAGGACATATGACTTTATGACACTACTGTGAATCCCCCAATAGCGTACAAAGTTCTATTATTATAAGACACTTTTTGTTTGAAAAGCAACAACAACATTTTTAAACCATTGTAAAATTTTAGGACAATAGGACAATATGACATGATAAGACACCTTGTGAATCACCCAATAAATTAAATTTTGTTTGATAAATAAAAACAGCAGAGTCCTTAGCCGATCTTATTTGACGCCACCAGTGATTTGTTATCAAAAATTAGCAACTGCGCTCAAATTTGGATGTCGGCCCGATAAAATTATACAATGAACTGCGACAGCTTACAAAAACTGCTGCGGCTTGCTTAGCTGGCTTATCCGTTTAGCACAGGTCTCTGCTTATTAAATACGACAGCACAATAAGCATAGCGTACAAAGTTCTATTATTATAAGACACTTTTTGTTTGAAAAGCAACAACAACATTTTTAAACCGTTGTAAAATTTTAGGACAATAAGACATGATAAGACACCTTGTGAATCACCCACATATGTATTTGACTAATTCACAAGGGTGTCGTATATAATTTCCCAAAATTTTAAAATGATTGAAATTTTTTGTATCAATTATTGTAACATTTTTAGTTGTTTTAAAAAATTTTAAAAATTATGGTAATACGACACTAAAGACACCTTGTGACTTAGCCATGTGTTTTTGCACCCTTCATCTGAGGTGCCAAAGATATATATGTATAGCTTTGTCTTTCCGTTTGTAATCTCTACGATATTCATATCCGACCCAATAATGTATATATTTTCTAAAACAGGTCGATTGAATCATTTCTCTCCATTCGTATGTTGGTTGAAATTAACTTTTAAATTCCTCACATATTGGACAGACTGTATGTAGTATTAATCTTTTGAAAAAATCCGGAATTGAATCGCTTTTAAAATCTAGCACAATTGCCCCATAAGTTTTTGTGATACGAGCATATTTATAAAAAAAATAAATAAAATAGGTATGATATGCCTCTAGCGATATTCTCAACAAAATTGGATAAATCGGTTACTGCCGACAAAGTTATATAATAAAAATCCAATATGACCGCCACAAAATTTTGTACAACTAATTTATACCTATATAGTAATTGAATTTAGTAATTGAAAATCTACCCGTTTTAATCCCCAGTAGAATACAATAAATAAATGGCGGATGATTTTTTTCTTACAAATTTTTCAACCAATTACAATTATTTATTCTAAACAGAAAATAAAAAAATTTATTTTGACAGATTCAGTTGCATTAATATGGGCCATGAAACTTCAAAATTTGCTACATACATAAGTCGTATGTATGTAATAACATAACATGTAATAACATAAGTATTAGCCGCAACCCTCTTCTTCGCCGACTTTTTATAACTCCGCCTGCGTTTTTGACATCGAGTAACTAAAAACCGAGTACTTGTGTAAACAATTACTTTGTTCACGATTTGTGGACTCTGAATTTTGTTAACGATTTCTGGAATCAATTGTTTAAAAAAAAGTATTGAACATAATTTACAGATTTATTGCCTTAATTAATTGCAAATTTAATTATGGAAAATGATTTACCAATTTGTCGCGTCTGTTTAAACGCTACCAATGAAGTCGTACATTATCATACACTTTTCGAGTGCGGCGAAGACTCTTCAATGAATTATTTAGAATGTTTGCGTTTATGCACAAATTTATCTATCGTCGAGGATGATTTTTGTCCAAAATATTTATGTATAAAATGCGCACAAGAATTGCAAGTTGTCTATGAATTCTTACAAAAGGCTCAAGATTCACAAGCCATTTTAGAAGAAGAATGGGAGAAATGTCTTACCAATAATGAAACAATCGAACATACAGAAATATCTATCGAAATTGCGTCAGTGGTGAGTAGCATATATTAATTAATTCTCTAATTATATGTATTAAAAGACATTGATTATAAATTTAATAGAGTGATAGTGGTTTTGTTGGAACAGAATCTTATATTGATAAAAAACATGAAGAAAATACAGATTTTGATTTGATCGAAGACAACGATTTTGCTGAACTAGAGGAAGAGATTTTAAAAGGTAAGCAGGTAAATAAATGTTAACATATGTACCTATTTAAAAAAATCACTTCAATGACGATACCAAATGTTTTGATTCCACTCGGAATACAAATAAGTAACTATTGACTATTACGGCTTTTATATTGATGTCAAACGACAATTTTTTGCCTGCTCATGTTTGTTATACATTTTACATTAAATCTAAATGGGTCAAATTAAGGGTAAAGAATTTTGAACAAATTTATGAAAAATACAAAACGTGTATTTTACTAACCAGCTTTCAGCTCTCACTCGATTATCACCAAACTAAAAAAAAGCCGTGGTGGGCAAACAAGGTAAACAATTATCATAAATATATATATTACTTATGTATATATTGATATCATAAAGTCCATAATATAAATCATTCTTCCTTCTAATATAATAAATGTGTATATTTAAATGATTGTTACTTAATCACACAAAAACAGCTAAACGGAACTTAATAAAATTTGTCGAACAGATAGACAATAACCTAGACTAACACATAAGCTACCCTTTATCACGATAATCAAGCGAATATGCAATAGATATATTTTTTGTATTTTTGTTTATGGGCTTCGAGTGTCCATAATTTTTACGTTCTCTATAAAAGTATTTTGTGTTAAAATTTGCATTCAATCCTATCCCACTAATATAATAAATATGATTGTTTGTATATTTAAATATTTTGATTATTTTATTCAATGACGCATAAAACCTTAATTATTATATTACATAAATAGGTTATCTTTCGTGCCGATAACTACGCAGACGAAGTCACGGGCAAAAGCTAGTAACAAATAAATCAATTCAGTAATTTATGTACTTTAATTCTAAAACAATAATGCTTTAACTCCCAGCAAAAAAAAAAGAAAAACTATTAGAAAAAAGTGATTTTGCATGAGTCCCAACTGGTGACGAAGTGATACAATTTTTGTGAAAACATTAATGATTTGTGTTATTGGTGATCATTTGTTTGCATAAGTATATTAATAAACTGCACTCCATTCTCCATAAGTGCATAGAACTTATGTATATTTGGTGAAAAGAATCCGATATTTCATAAGTTGATTTTGTTTGTTTACATGAATTGTTTTAAGATGTTTTCCATGATGTTGCATTTATTTTTAAACACATCATTTATGACATATTATTTTGCATTTATGGAGTCTTTTAGATTGAATGATTTTAAACTATTGATTTAGAAGTCTTAAAAATGTAATTCACTTTGCGCTACTTACAGCTTTTTTTGCTGGGTCTCCTTTAATTTATATAAATCTCACTGTTTACGTTTTGCTTTTTTTTAATGCTAGGCTGATGTTACGAATTTCAATTTCTCTCTTTTCTCATATTTATAAAAATTCTCTCTGAAATGCAATGACACCATTGACACACATTAGATTAGGTTTTGGACATACATACATTACTTTATTTATTGTTTTGTTTATATGTTAGTAGTAATTTTCAATGCTTAAAACTCCCAAAATACTGTACTGATTTTAGAAGGACCTATATTACGCTCTTCTCCAAGAAAATTTCTTTCAAATTATATATTTATCGGATGTATACTGTGCGTAAAGTGTTATCGACTTGCCTATTAAAATTTAAGGAGTCAGGGAAAACTAATACACACTATTCCAACCAAAACTCATCCTTGATCCATCAAATTATTATATTTTAATGGCATAAACTTTTACAAATATGTCAGATATTATCTTTTCTAAATCAGTAATTTTAAACTTATATTTTGGGCAAAACGGACAGCGTAAAAAGTCATTAAAATTTATTGCCACACTGTTTCAAAGCCATTAAACAGTAAAAGTAAAACTTTAAGATTGAGAAAAACCTGGTTCAGGAAAAATAAAAGGTGTAACAGATATTGGTAAGAAGTCAAAACTTTATCTATAGAGAAACCCGTAAATTTATATGCTCTAATTCTTTTATACGCAGAGCTTAAGCTGGGTTAAAGTCGTTTAAAGTTCAGAAAGTTCCAGATCGCAATGCGATAAAGAAATTAGGAGCGAAAAAATTTAGAACAAATTTTATAAAAAATACAGCTGTTTTGTTGTGGATTTTAAAATGTATGTACTGGCAGATTTTTTAAAACTTTCGGACCATAATTTTTATGTGGCTAATGGATAACGTAATGTTCAAGAAAAATACCGGACAAAAAACAAACAATTATGTCAATTATTTATGACATCAGGCACGATAAATACCAAAATATATATTACACAGTCTTTAAAAGCGACTTACCATTCTCAAAACAGCACAGAGTTCTTTCATATTTCTAGCCTGATTTAGCATCATGCTACTTTGGAAAAAAAGACAAAGAAAAGGTTCCCAAAAATGTAACGGAAGTAACTATAAATGTTTAATGGGATTATTTCCGCAAAAGGTGAATACATTTTTTAATACCGAGGAATATACCAATATTTTTATGTTTAATGATTTCTTACAATGTTAGAAAAATTTGACGTATTTTTGAGAATTTTTTTATTGAAAAGTTTAAGTTTTATTTAAGTTAATACGAGTATACGTTTTTTCTGATACAATCTTTAAGATAGAGAAAGGCATAGCATAATTTCTATTTATGAAATTAAGTTTGGAAATATAGATATGTATATGTTTATGTAAGCATGAATTTTAATAATAGCAAAATATTTATTTATTTACAGAAATACAAAACGAAAAATCAATACAAAGCCCATGTTTACAAGAGGAATCTGAAACTCTTATGAATAAAAAAGATAACAGTATATCTAAAAGACTTAAGTGCAACATTTGCAGTAAGTAATTGCTCAATAACCTCTTAACATTTAAAAAAATTCTAATCATTTCGTTGTCGTTAGTAGTTAGTTAGTATAAAGGAATAATACAGCAAATTAAATGTATATTATTTTTAATTTTCTGTTGACCTAGATCACTATAAAAAAAAAAAATTAAAATTTTTACAAATAATTGCTTTTTTTATTTGTTATTTTTGTTAAAAATTATTTTCATTTTATTTAAGGTCGCTTTTACAATAGCGAAAAT
The DNA here is from genome assembly GCA_941918925.1 of Phyto melanocephala. Taxonomy (NCBI): domain Eukaryota; kingdom Metazoa; phylum Arthropoda; class Insecta; order Diptera; family Rhinophoridae; genus Phyto; species Phyto melanocephala. Next base: position 60,392,791 of record OW799234.1, on the reverse strand, counting down.
CTTTTAAAAATACATCTATATTATCACAAACGCAAGGCAAAGAAACATAATCCATATGTCTGTAAAATCTGTGACAAAGAATTTTCCTTGCAACGTTATTTGACACAACATATGAGTGAGCATGAAGGATATCAGGAGACACATAAATGTGAATTCTGTAATAAGGTTAGTCTTTTCATATCACAATAACATTAGGACATTTCTACAAAAAACGATCTGTGGAATTTTTATAGCTACAACTTCAATTTTATTTTAAATCAATTTATGTGTAAATACGTATTTCCTATAGGAATTTGTCAGCAAAACTGCGTTGATTAGTCATAAACGTATACACGAAAGACAAACATTAAGTTGCAATGAATGTGGAAAACAATTTAGCGGTAGTTATGAATTGAAGATACACTTAGGTTTTCATAAACGTCAAAAAGAGCAGGAAAAAAATAAATGTGATATTTGTGGCAAAGAATTTGCATTTCAACGCTATCTAAATCAGCATATGGCCATACACCTCGGCGATCGCGAATCAATGAGATGCAATTACTGTGATAAGGTAAATATGTACATAAGTTAACAAATGTAGAAAATTTGTAAATATTCACACACACAAAAATAAACATTTTTACTTGTGTAGGTATATATTTCTAAAAATGCTTTAATCAACCATAAACGAATACATGAAGGTCAAACCCGGAAATGTGTCGAATGTGGAAAAGATTTTACTAGGCCTAACGAACTGAAAATACATATGAGATTTCATACAGGTGAAAGACCCTACGAGTGTACAATGTGTGTTAAAAAATTTGTTACTAAAACACACTTGAAGACACATATGTTAACACATCAGCGCATTAAATTTGAATGTAAAGATTGTGGCAAATTGTGTAGCTCTACAAAAGCGTTGGAAGAACATTCCCATAAGCATAATGAAATGCCATATCCCTGTAGTTTTTGTAGTGAAGCATACCCTTCAAAGCAAAAGTAAGTAAGCGAAGATTAAACAAGTAAAAGTGCTATATTCGGCCGTGCCGAATCTTATATACCCTTCACAACGTGTAGTCATGCAATAACAGTAGTTTGTGTCACCATTCATCCCATCTGAAATACGTTCATACATATATAAAAACATCCCATTGTAAAATTATAAATTCTCGTATGTATGTTAAAAAAACAAAAAAAAAAAATAAAAAAAAATTTAAAAAAAAAATTTAAAAAAAAAATTTAAAAAAAAATTATTATATATATAATATATATAAAACAAAACTAAAAATAAAAAAAAACTAAAAAAAAAACTTAAAAAAATAATAATAAAAATATAAATAATATATTAAATAAAAAATAAAAAAATATAAAAAAAAAATTTTAAAAAAAATTTTAAAAAAAATTTTTTTTGGCTCAGCTGGGATTCGATGCCACGTTTTCTCTAACCAGTATACACGTTTGTATGTATGTATGTTGTTGTTGTAATGTTGTTTTTGTGAAAAAAAAATCGAGGTGGTCGTGGGTTTTTGCTCATATCTCAGTTGTTTATGTACCAATGTTTCTGATTTTCAATACCGTTCTACTCCCAAATATTTCTGATATTGTAATACCTCACCCGGGTCCGAGCGATGTCGGGGGTCTTCAAAAAGTTGATTTCAACATACACACGGACAGACGGTCAGACGGACAGACTGACAGAGCTTAATCGACTCCCCTATTCATAAGCTTTCAGAAAATATATACTTTATGGGGTCGGAAATGAAAATTGTAGAAATTTCACACGGAATGACAAACCTATATATACCCTTTTTCACTGTGTGAAGGGTATAAAAATATCGGCGTTATTCATAACAAGAAACTTTATGCTAACTTTTTTATGTGTAAATTCCAATAAGAAAAAACAAAACAGCTTGTTAGTTAGCACAAAGTTTCCTGTTAGGAACAACGCCGTAGATATTTATTATATTAATAAATTACATAAAATTGTTTACATTTTAGATATAAAAAACATTTGGAAAAAATGCATTCTAACGAAGAGAAGGAAATTGATTTTTCACAACTGCAAAGTTTGAAAAGTAGTGAAAATTGTATAAGACGTAAAAGTTTAACGTTTTTAAAGGTTGTTGAGATAGAGGAACCGAATTAACAGCAGATATCTATGTTGTTAGGTTATAATTTAAAATAACTAATAAGCTTTGTGTTAATAAAGGGTAGGCAATTTAAAAGTTTAAATTTAAAAATATAATAGAACAAAATCGGTTTAAAATGTTGCCAAATTCTTTTTTTTTTTTTGTATTTTAGAAATAAAATATTATTTTTTCATTCATTTTGCTGCCGCGGCAGGACTCGTAGCACCCCATTTGATCGGAGCCATTTTCGAGCACTTTTTCTTTTTAAGTGATCAATTGTCTCTGGTTTGTAGCATTACACTTGTCTTTAACGGTGGCCCACAGAAAGTAGTCGAACGGTGTCAAATCGTAGCTACTTGGCGGCATATTGACATCACCATTTCGGCTATTTAAACGTCCATCAAACGTTCGCAACAAATCGATTCTGGCATGAGATCTGTGGCAAGTTGCACCATTCTGTTGAAACCAAACATCGTTCACATTAATGCCATGAAGAGCGTGCAGAAAGAAATCGCTTATCATGGTGCGCTAAGTGTCTCCTTTGACTGTGACTGTTTCGCAGTCCTCATTTTCAAAGAAATACGGGCCAATAATGTCTCCGCTCCACAAGCCGTACCAAAGTAACTCGTGTTCACTGGCTTCTGTAGGTTCACGTTTGGGTTGTCTGAGCCCAAATTTTTCTTGTTATTGATGAAAATGAACTTAATGATGATGGAAGATGATTTTTTTCCAACTACAATTTCCAAGCAATTTTCTTTGTTTTGGAAATAAATTTTAGGGAATACCAATAATTTTTACATTAACGTGCCATTGGAAAGATGTTAATCATTTTGGACAGCTTTATATTCAACATTATCCGAGTTAAAGATGTCATTAAACTTGGATAATTTGATGCTTTTGTATTTTTAAATTATTTTTTGCATTTTAGTTTTGAAAAAAAATCCAATTCTACAAAGTAATGAAAATGCAAACTTTCGCAGTGATTTTAATTAAAATATTTACATCGCTTGTTGTGCTTAGAATTATTTTAATAATTTAATATTGAACTGACAATGAAAGTGAAAGGCTTGTTTTTGTTTCCGTCCAATGAGTTAAATTTCTTTTTTTTTTTTTTATTTTTATTTAAAAAAATAATTGTTTATAAAAATTTACAGGGGAGTTCTCTTTAAAGTTGCAGTCAATCGATCACTTTCTTTTTTTTTTGCTTCTTTTGGTACTTATTTTACTCACCAGAAAAAAAAACACTTAGATTAGAAAATTTTTATTTGATTAACAAATTATTAAAAGTGTTTAAGTTTTTTTACATATTTTCACCTTTTGCGTTCAATTTAGCTTTAGTTAGTGATGACTTTTTATTCAAAAAGTAAAGGTACTTATAATGATTAAGGATAAGTGCTTGCTAAGCAGAAATCACATACATTTATCTTTATAAAAGAGTAACGTGACTGACTGACTATAATCGCATAGCCAAAACACAAAAAGTTAGACACATTAAATTTGGAAAGTGGGTTCCTCTTCTGACGTAAATCCACTAAAGGAGTTTCGAAAATTCGTCTTTTAGGGGGTAAAAACGGGTACAATCGGTAACCTTCTATTTGATAAACTAAAAATGATACAGATTAGCTTAAAAATAATATTTTGGTTATTTTTTCAAGTTCGCATGTAAAAGGTAAAAGTTGTACCTCTTATCTGTCCTTAAAAAAAAATCTTATTTATTCACTAAGACATAATTTGACAATTATTTAGTTTTTGAAAACTTTCAGGGAAAAAAATGCTACCGGGTAGAAAGGGAAAAATTCGGGAAAACAGTTTAATGCTTTTTAGAACATATTTGTTTTTATTCAAAAAAAAAATGTGTTTACTTTAAATTATGTCTTTTTAAATACTTTATGTTAAATAGATCTTTGAATATTTAAACTTTGAGTTTGTACGTTGATATGGAAATCCTGTTGATTGGGTTGATATGGGTACCTTTTCTCTTTTTATGGTAATTTTTATTTTATAAAGCTAAATTTTGAAATAAGTGACATGGAAAATATAATAGGTACTATTTTGATTTTTATGATGACCAAAGGGAACTTTTTCGATTTTTTATGGTGACCAAAAAGGTACTTTTTGTATTTTTTTCGTTCGGCCTAAACCAAGACCGAACAAAAATGGATATTATTTCAAACATTAATACTATCAAGTTTCATATCAATTCAAAAATTAAATCGAATTTTTAGTAAGTACATAAAATAAAAATTATTTTAAAGTGGATTAAATGTCTTCTTATACATTAAGTATTTTTGTAAAACTATAATCCATTCTCTTTTAAATGATTACACTTTCGTTTCTAAATGCTTTTAGTTTCGTAGATATTGGCTCTCAAAGTGAGATTTATGCGTTGAAATTCAAATGTCTAATTCAGAAAAAGTAGTGTAAGAATATTTCTCTTTCAAATCCGATCTTCTTTTTCCAATTTTCAAGTACTGAACGCTTTTGAGTATAATTGGGATACTAATGCATTCCCATTTTTTATAAGATTTATATCTGGTACTCCTTTTACTTTCTACCTAACTACCCTAAGGAATTATTTTTAAAATGGTGTAATGAATTCTATCAATTTCGTACATTTTTTATACCCTTCACACAGTGAAAAAGGGTATATATAGGTTTGTCATTCCGTGTGAAATTTCTACAATTTTCATTTCCGACCCTATAAAGTATATATTTTCTGAAAGCTTATGAATAGGGGAGTCGATTAAGCTCTGTCAGTCTGTCCGTGTATATGTTGAAATCAACTTTTTGAAGCCTTCCAAAATCGCCTGGAACCGAGTGAGTTATTAAAATATCAGAAATATTCGGGAGTAGATCGGTATTGAAAATAAGAAACATCGGAACATAAACAACTGATATATGAGCAAAAACCCACGGCCACCTCGTTTTTTTTAACACAAAAATAACATACAACAACAACATACATACAAACCCCCAAGCTGTGCCAAAAAAAAAATTTTTTTTATTTTTTATGTAACATATTTTTATTTTTTTTTTTAAATTTTTTTTTTTAATTTTGTATTATATTTTTTTTTTAACACACATACGTAAATTTATAATTTTACAATGGGATGTTTTTATATATGTATGTTTTTAATATGTATGTACGTATTTCATATGAGATGAATGTTGATGCAAACTATTGTCATTGTGTGACTACACGTTGTGAAGGGTATATAAGATTCGGCAAGGCCAAATATAGCACTCTTACTTGTTTTATTTTCAGAACAGATAAAAATTATTAAATAAACCTAGTGAACTTAGGATAGAAAATAATTAAAAATTTAGCAAAAATTTTCACAAATTTATTTTCAAGTTTCTTATGTATTCATATTCATCGTGCTAATTTTTTGGTATCGATCGAACAACATTTTGTTGTTTTATCATTAAATGAGACAGTCGCTTGCTCCAATCAACATAGCTATAAATAAAATCATCATATTCATCCCTGGTCTTACGATGTAAGCGATGTAAATGTTGGACACATCTGTAAAAAAATAAATCCAATAAAAATGTTAATAATTAATTTAAAAAAATTATATTTAACATAAAATTACTTGTGTCTAGAAAAAAAATCTTTTTCACAAATTGTACATTTCATTACAGGTTGATTAAGATGAACAGCTTTATGTTCCTTCCATTTTGTGGTAGCAACATCCTTATTGCAATACTCACATTGCACTGTGTGCCTTAACTATGAATAAAAGAATAAATTACTTTAATTATATAAACATAATAGGGCATGTGATAAAAAAGAGTTTTCAAATTGAATTGTTTAAAACAGATGTGATGAATTTCGATTTTAATTTTCTTCGAAAACATAAATTATTTTCTACAAAAATAAGATTAAATGAAAAAGAGAAAAACAATTTTGGGAATTAAAACAAAAACTAAATTAAAAACCACCGAAAAGTATTTAAAAACTAAAAATATAAAGTATTTAGATTTACGCTTTCAAATCGGTTTATTTTGACATCGATTCCCATCACTTATCTGAATCAAAATAAGCACACAAACAAACAAACATACGTACCGATGGTAACAAGTAGAAAGGCCCTAACTGGTATTTTTAACAAAATTGAATTTTTCAATACATTTCACTTAAATACACCTTGAAACAAAAAATTTAAAGCAACAATATCAAAAATAACAATTTTGAAAGGATTTTTACCAAACGGAATCACATGATAATGCAATTTCCATTAAGTTTTTAGCTTCTCCTGTAAAGTTACATTTATTTGAGTTAGGACCTTTCTACCTGTGACCAACGATACATACGTAAATACAAACCTGTTCAACATTTTTTTGTAGACGGGCAGTTGAATGTTTCGGTAAATGCCTATCTAAATCAACTTGGCGATAAAATTCTTTTGAGCATATAGGGCATGCTACCATTAGGCCGAGATGTATACGTCTGTGAACATTGCATGCTCCACGATTAAAGAAGGCTTTATCGCAAAATTCGCACTTAAATCTCTTTTCCCGATTTTCCTGATGGATTTCCATGTGATTTTTTAATGCTAACTTTGTATATAATTTAATACCGCATTTGGAACAAGTGAATTTCCGTTCTCTATTTTTATTATGTGTAGCTTCATGGTCTGCTAACGAAGTTTTATTACTGACGATTAAAGCTAATAAAATAATAATCATTTTTTTATTATATAAATATGTAGCAAATGAGAAAATCTGTGGCAAAAAGAAACAACTGCTTAAGTCGACTACTTTACAGAAAGTTATTTATTTATTTATTTATTTCATTTGAAGTAATATCAAAAGCCCCTAAAGGCCAAAACCAATATTACAGAGTTTATCACATTAAAGTCTACAAGTTAAATAATACTAATTCACAAAATAAAATATAACTTAATTAATAGGTTTCTTATATAATAAACCGTTTATATGGCCCCCCAGCCAAGCATAAGAAGTACTAAAAAGTATACTACAACGACGGATAATATAGGTCCAGGTTAGTGACAGATTTGTTATTTTGAAATGTAAGAATATAAAAATAAAAAAAAAATAAAAATAAAAAAATTATAAAAACATCATGTCCGTAAAACTGAACCAAAAACAAACTGTTGCAAGCAATCATTACGTTAAGACTTTACAATCGTTCATTATATTAGGTTGTATTACGAAAGTGAAAAAGCAATTTCTCTTTGAAGACCTTATTAGAGTATTTAAACACTCTAAGGTTTAGAGGCAAATCATTCCAAAGTCGAGCAACTCTTACTAAAAATGATCGTTCGAAGATGGATGTAGATATAAGAGGAATCAAAATTTGTTTTTTCCTAGTGGATCTCGAAAAATGGAAACTGCTACGTAAGCTTGGTGGAATCGAGTTTAAAATAAGTTTATAAAAGAAAAATAATAATCGAACTTCTACAAATTTTCGAAAAGTGCATCCCAATAGTTTAATAACATATGGCGTTATATGCTCTCTGACCTTGACATTGTATACAAAACGAACAATCATATTGAAACCCCTTTCCAGTTTTTTAAAGTTGGTAGAATTTGTTCCCGATATTACCTCTAAACAATAACATACTTGTGACATTAGTAATGCAAATGCTACTTTCCTTTTAATATCCACCGGAAAGTAAATATCAGAATTACGTAACCGACGTAACGTGTAAATAATCTTACCTGTCAACGCATTAACGTGGCTATCAAAATCAAGATTTTCATAAATAATTACCCCTAAACATCGCACATGATCCACAAATTGTAAGCTTGAACCATTAATAGTAATGTTAAAGTCACGTTCAGAAGTATTTCCAAAAACTATGCACTTGGTTTTAGCCAAATTAATTCTTAATTTATTCTCTGTCATCCATGAAGAAATATTATCCATACAAAAATTTGCACCTACTTCTAAAACATCCAAAAATTGCCTCTCATTACTCAAGAGTATTTGTACATCATCTGCAAATATAAAGGGTTTACAACCACAAGATTCTACTATCTCAACTAAATCATTTAGGTATAAAACAAATAAAAGCGGCCCAATAACCGAACCTTGTGGCACCCCAAGATTTACATTCTTCGTTTCGGAAAGGCACCCTTCAATATCGACAAATTGAGACCGACCATTCAAATATGAATAAATAAGTTTACAGGCAGACTTTGAAAATTTAAATTTTTCACGAAGTTTAACTATCAACTTGCTATTGTCGATACAATCAAACGCTCTGGAAAGATCAAGAGACACCAAAATATTTGTTTTCCTTGCATTTAGGTTCCGTCTAATTTCGTCTGTCATATCAATCAAAAGAGATGTAGTATTATACCCTTTCCTATATGCATACTGGCTACTTCTGATCATATTATTTTTTTCTACATAACCCAACATACTAAATTTCAGTATATGCTCAACAACTTTGGATAGCACGGGCAAAATACAAATAGGTCTTAAATTTTCTACGGTGGATCCAGATCCGGCTTTGGGGATTGGGACTACCCTTCCGACCTTCCAAGAACATGGAAAAATTGACGTTGTAATAATGCTATTTACTATGTGTAAAAAGTGTCTATAAATTACGGGAAAAATAATCTTCACAAATCTTAGAGGAATCCCATCTATTCCAACCGAATTTGACTTTACTTTATTCAAAGCCATACAAAGTTCAAATTCCGTTACATTATCAAAAGAAAACCTGTAGTTTTCATCTACGTAATCAAAATCAAAATTATTAGTATTGAGTGTGTCAACGCCTCTAATAAAAAAATTATTTACCTCGTTAACATCAAGATCAAGAGTTGCTTTTTCATTCTGCAAGCACCCAGCGTTTCTGAGAGTCTTCCACACGTCCGCACAATTTTTCCCATCAAATGATCTAATAGAATTTTTCCTCTTATATTTTCTTATTTTTTTAGTTATGGCATGGAAACAACATTTTTGCAACGAACATTATCATATTTTGACATAGTCGACTTAATAATTTAGTCTAAGATAAATGATGATTTTTTTGATTTTTATCTTTAATATAAAATTGACGACTGCACCTAAATATTTAAATCTGGTTTTTATTATACTATTTTGACCACTTTTTTAAGTAAGTAAGAAACGGGATAAATATGTGAGCACAATGTTATCAGTAAAGATGGAGGAAATGCAACAATTTAATATTATTGAAAACAGGAACCTTGATGACATCCAGCTAGTTATACCCGCCACCAAAAAAATGGTGGGGGTATATTCATTTTGTCATTCCGTTTGTAACACATCGAAATATCCATTTTAGACCCCATAAAGTATATATATTCTGAATCGGGGTTTGATTTTATGACGATCTAGCTATGTCCGTCCGTCTGTTGAAAGCACGATAGAGGTCGCACCGAAAAAGCTAGGGGGCTCAAATTTTGCCAGAATCTTTCTTATAGACAAGGTTTGTTTGGTATTGAAAATGGGCTAAATCGGAATATTAGGAAGAGAGTTATAGCTCGAAAAGCAAGAGTAGGTCGAAAAAAACGTGTCCTTCGAACATCGAATAAAATGGAATTGTGTCCAAACGCCTTAACATAGACTCATGAAACTTCGAATATATATTTCCTGGGTAAAGGCAATATTTTTCCCCGAAAATTGTCTAAATCCATGCATTAGGAGAGGAGTTATCGATCAAAATGTACGAAAATTTATACCGCACAGTGTATTTTTCGGTATATTTAAAAACAAAAACGTCATAAAAGCAACAAAATTTGATGTACGACTCTGAAATTTTGCACACTTTGTTTTTTGGTGAAACGCTTTTTTGTAACGAAAAATCAATGTGCCACGCCCACTTTTACGCCCACCTCCCATATAACGTTTTACCTAAAACTCATATAATTTCTCTTTTAATAAAGATTTTGGAATAATAAAGGGCTATATTGAAACACCTCAGTTGTACTCATTCGCAAAAATAACTTTGACACGCCTACTATAACGCCCACTTTTCACGTTATCTACCGTTAATGAAATTTAAAAGCTCATAAAACCGCTAAAATTAGAGGTATGATGATAAATTTTGCTACGTCTATCCCCGTAGGCAATTTCATTACTATGCCAAAAAATTAAGGTGCCACGCCCACTTTTACGCCCACCTCCCATATAACGTTTTACCTAAAATTCATATAATTTCTCTATTAATAAAGATTTTGGAATAATAAAGGACTGTATTGAAACACCTAAGTTGTACTCATTAGCAAAAACAACTTTGACACGCCTACTATAACGCCCACTTTCACTTTTGAATTGTGTCTAGACGCATAAATGTAGAGTCATGAAACTTCGAATATATATTTATCGAGTCACAAAAATATTTTTCCCTGAAAATCGCTTAAATCTATGAATTAGAAAAAGAGTTATAGATACAAATGTACGAAAATTTATACCGCACAGTGTATATTTCAAATTTAAAACGTAATAAAACTGACAAACTTATATGTACGATTCTAAAATTTTGCAAACATAGCTTTTTGGTCAAAGTCTTCGTTATAACGGAAAATAGATGTGCCACGCACACTTTTTTTTTTAATTTTTATAAAAATATATTAGTCATATATATTATCATTTATTCATCTTACACTGTGCCATTTATTGTACTGTAGCTAAATATAAGATAAAGATGATAAGATAGATGACTCTACTAGCAACTACTAGATGGCATGCTAACAACTTATGCTTATGTTCTCCTGAAGTTATGCGCTATTAAAAATGGGTAATTAGGAAAATTTTGACCTAAGTAAAAAAAAATTATCTCTAAACATTATAAACAATTTATTTTCATGTACTAATGGCTAACAAATTTTAAAATTATACAAAACTTATCTCGTTTGAAAATCTTTTAAAAGCAAAATGTTATAGAAGTTTAAAAATCAAAATCTTACTAATAAATTTCCCGTTTTAGAAAAATGCAGAAAATGTATATTTTAAATCACCCTGTGGCCCTTAAATTCACTTTCTTCCTCTTAAATTCATGTAAATTCTCTATGAATAAAGATTTTGGAATACTAAAGGACTATATTGAAATATCTAAGTTATGTTTATTAGCAGAAACTTTATTGACACGCGTATTTTAACGGCCACTTTCATTGAAAGACTAAATTTACGATAACATTTTACTAGCATACCGAAGTTATAATGGGTGGTTTTATTTTAAGGGACTATGTTGATTTTAAATAAAACTATTATGAAATTATTATCATTTATTTTTATAATGATAATATTTGTATGCTTCAATTATGTATGGAATAAAATATCGGCCAAATGGCCCCCCAACCTATTCGGCACATTTCATTTTCAATGACACTGTTGATGCTCGATTGTTGGGCACGATGATGAGTCGAGGTTGCTTGCTCTTTTGTCACGTTATCGTGAAAAAACAGCAATGTTTCCCATTCAACGAACTAAGATGGCATTCACAGATGTTTTCACATTTCATACAGACCTGCTTTGCAGACATTTAAATATTATTTACAATTCTCACGATTGTGGACGAATTCGAACGATTATGTTGACCAAAAGAATCACGAAGTGCACAAAATGCATTTTGATTTGAACGCCCATTTTTATAAAAATCTTTAATATTTAAAAGCGTTGCTCGATTGCGTATCTTTCCACGGTTCAAATTGAGTTAGTCTGAGATTGAGAAATGTCAAATGAAATACAAGAAAAAAGTTGAAGTTTAGATGTGGTTCACCTTAAACATGGGCCCTTAAAATTTAACCACCCTCTACAAAGAAAGTGATACATATTTTATTATAAAGAGATTATTCTATAGCGATTAACAAAATAATAAATATTGTGCTTTAAATGTACACAAAATTGGTGGTGGGTATAAAAGATTCGGCACAGCCGAATATAGTGCTCTTACTTGTTTTTGTTTTTGACTCGAAATTTTGGTACCTTATACACTAAAGAAGCGATTCAATCAAAATATTTTAATAAGTAATGTTGGTTTAGCTTAATCAATCTAAATTACAAACAGTCAAGCTACACCGAGTCAAACTAAGACTTTAATATCCATAGGGGGCATACCAGATAAAAAATCGTTTGAAAGTTCAGCAAAATAAAGTTTCTAATTCTTACTTATGGTTGAAAGGTTTTTTTTTAAAGGAATTGTTAGAAATAATTTTGTTTTAATTTTTTTGATTTTTTTTTCGAATCGAAAACAGTCGTTTCAGTATTTAGCGTTTAGCCAAACGTTAATTTGTTTAATTTTCTTTTATTTAGAATAAAAATTATATTTTTAAATGATCTAATATATATTAACAATTTGAACTAAAAATGGGTACACTGTGTGTAACGTCCGTAACAGAAAATAGGATTTTTTAAGTTTAACAGAATGAATTTGAATAATTTTGTTTTCCGAACTAGCTTTATAAACAGAGTTTTTTATGCAGTTCAATTTGATGGAAAAAAAGAAATACTTTTATTACACTTTTTTTTTTTTTGAAATATACCAAAAAATTGGAAATAGTGCAAAGCGAATTACATTTTTAAGACTTCTAAATTATTTGTGTGAAAGCAATAATTATAAATTACTCCCTAAATGCGAAACAATTTGTCATAAATGATGTGCTTAAAAATGAATGCAACATGGTGCAGAATTTCTTATCCCAGCAAAAAAATCTATGACAAAAAAGTGGATTTGCAGGGATTTAACCCAGCAAAAAAAATTGGAAGTAGTGCAAAGCGAATTACATTTACAAGACTTCTAAATCAATTGTGTAAAAGCATTAATTCTAAATGACTTCTTAACTGCAAAATAATTTGTCATAAATGATGTGCTTAAAAATGAATGCAACATCATGCAAAATATCTTAAAGAATTTATGTAAACAAACAAATTTAACACATGAAATATCCGATACTTGTCACCAAATATGCATGAGTTCCATGCACTTATTAGAATGGAGTGCAGTTCATTAAAATATTCATGTAAACACATGATCGCCAATGACACGCTAATGTTAAAATCACTAGTGTTTTCACCTAAATTAAAGTACTTCATCATCAGTTGAACCCCTGCAAAATCACTTCTTTGTCATAGATTTTTTTGCTGGGAACTGGTGACGAAGTGATTTAATTTAAGTGAAAACACTAATGATTTTAACATTAGCGTGTCATTGGAGATCATGTGTTTACATGAATACATTAATGAACTGCACTCCATTCTAAGTACATATTTACAACTCATGCATATTTGATGAGAAGCATCGGATGTTTCATGAGTTGAATTTGTTTGTTTACATTAATTGTTTAAGAATAAAAAAAAAAAATAAAAAAAAAAAAAAAAGATATTTAGCATGATGTTACATTCATTTTTAAACACATCAATTATGACAAATTAATTCACATTTGGGAAGTCATTTAGAATGAATGCTTTTACACAATTGATTTAGAAGTCATGAAAATGTAATTCGCTTTGCACTACTTCTAATTTTTTTTGCTGGGATACAATTCATGTAAACAAACAACATTAACTCACGTAACAGCGGATGCTTTTCACCATTTATCCATGAGTTCTGTGCACTTGTTAAAATAGAATGCAGTTCATTACAATATTCATGTAAACACATGATCTCCAATGACACGCTAATGTTAAAATCATTAGTGTTTTCACCTAAATTTAATCACTTCGTCACCAGTTGAAGCCCTGCAAATTTACTTCTTTGTCATAGATTTTTTTGCTGGTTAAATGACAAAGTGTGTAACGTCCGCAACGGCATGAAAATATCCAAAAATTTTATTTTAATATTATGAGTTGGAAGTAAGTGTTTATAATGGATTTTCATCTGCTGAATCTGAATATGGGCTTAAAATTGCTCTAGGTTGCCGAGAATCCGAGAAACTTCACCTCAAAGTAAGAAAAAGTGTGTTTAAATAATATGCGATCCTCCAATATGCAACTTAAATTGAGATGAATTTCAAATTCTTCAGAAACATAAAATAATTCCTAAAAATCAATAATTAGTAATTAATAACCATGTTGTAAACCGCAACTCCCATGTTTCCCTTGAAATATTTGGCGGTACGCCCATGCATGCAATGTTTACGTACTGAATTTTCCGTTAGAAATTAGGAATTTTGTTACTACTTAGCATGGAAAAGGAGCGGTGGATGGTGTTGGTGCTGTTGTTAAGCGAAAAGTTTGGCAACTAGTAAAAGCCCAAAATCTCATCTTAAAAAACGCTAGAGATTTTTACAAATTAGCAAAAAAAAAAATAAAAATAAATGGCGTTTTCTTAATTTACGTTGGTGAAAACTATGTCAAAACTATATCTGACGAAATATCAAAAACATGGATAAATGTAAAAAATATTCCAGCTCTTAAATCTATAATTTAAGGTTGCGTGATCATGTTTCCTCTTATGTTGCACAATTTCTTGGTTTGTCTTTTACCTCGTTTGTTAAATTAAGACTACTTTTAATATTTTATAAAACTATTTACACTAGATGTCCAAGAACAGAATTTTTAGGTCTGCATATGAACATTCTTTTGTTGTCAGAATTTCTCGCATTTGGAATGGACTCCCTAATGATCTTAAAAAGTTTTCTTTTCCTTTGCCCAAAGTTAAATCTATTTTCCTTGAGTACTTATCTACTTTATAAATGCTCCCTGTGTACATATATACTTATATATTAGCTTATGTTACTCTTTATTATATCAAATTTTTTTGTTATTAATTTTGAATAATGAATCATATTGTTAATTTAATTTTTATTATATTGCCACTTTCATATTTCTTAGTTATTAATTTTATAATTATTGCACATTGTTGTAAACTCATAACCATTAGGGCTCGGTTATTAAATGAAATTTAAATAAATAAATCATATCATTATTTTTCGGACTTTTCCAACGACAATACGATAAAAGTAGCTCGAATAGCTGGGTCTATTAAGCATAAGATACAATGTTAAACAGTTAAATAAACAAATAAATAAATGAATATAAGCTAATATAAGAGTAATGAAATATTCTATAATTTTTTTGTAACTAATAAATTAATAATTACAAAGCTAAAAAGATTTTTAAATACATGAATGTTTTTTATATACACAATTTGGTTTAATGGAAAAATGTAACGTCCGCAACGTAACGTCCGTAACAGACAAAAATTAAGATTTTTGTTTAACGGTACTACTTAGCCTTCTTTTCTAAGCTGGATTGATATGGTCATATATTCCACTTAATTTCTTGTATATGGACTTTTTTGTTTATTATGCAAAATTAGCTAAAAAATGTACAAATACACATAAGCCTTAAAATCGACTTCCATTTTTTGTAACGTCCGTAACGAAACTTTAAGCTGGAATAACATTTTTTTCAAAATCAGTTAACCTTTAAGTTTAAAACAAGTTTTAAAGTACTCCCAAAGAACTGCATTTTGCAAAAAATTTCATGAAAATATACCAATGTAAACGCCAGCTGTGTCAATCTTAACATGCAAATTTGAGTGCGAATGTAACGTCCGTAACGCAGGATTAGCCCATATATTTCAATGTTGTTATTGCAAAATATTTTTTTTTATTATGCATTAATTTTCTACATACTACTGTTATATATTTGCATCTGTAAAATAACATACTTTTGTTTCCTATTTTCTTTTGGAAATGAAGTCTAAAAATATACATGTCGCAATTGATCGACAAGAGGGTACTAACTTAAAATTTAAATTTGTTAACTTAATAACAACAACATTAATATCGAACCATTGTAAAAATTTCACCTTATTCCTTCTATTCTATCAGCTCAAAAATCTCAATGCGAACATTTTTATATTTTAGTGAATACCCTTATAACAAAAGAAGAGTATTATTTTGAGTTAAAACAAAATTCTTTAAACAATTACTATTATTTTGAATTAAAAACTTTATATAAGAATATATATTCAGCCGTGCCGAATCTGATAATACCCTTCAAAGTAATGTACATAGGTATAATGACTACATCGTAGCTTAGCCTAGATTTTAGATTTCATGCAATACGCTATTTCTTTATTTTTTCCGACGCCATCTTTGATTTTATATTTTAACATACATAAGTATGTTCGCTCCGCCATTTCGTTTCAGACACCATGGGATTATACCTATGTACATGATGGTGAAGGGTATTATCAGATTCGGCACGGCCGAATACTTGTTTATACTAATACTTTTGCATAATTACTTTGATTCTATATCCTAATAGGATTTTATCTCATTGGTTTAGGTTATGTGTATTGTTACTGAATGGGACCTTCTTTTAATATTAAACTTTAATTGTGATTAGATTTTTATGGCTGGGTATCCCTCAATCTACTATAATAATTATTATGGTATTAACTATTATATGCTTATTTAATTCATTATTTCTTATCTGTGTTAATATAAAATAATACTTTTGAATCTCAGGTTTTATTACTACATATGTAATATTGTTATTTTGGCCACGTAGGCTTTATATTACGGAATAAATAAATAAAATAATATTGCGGCGGTTGAAGGGGACAAGGTCGTAACTACTATATTTGACGTTTATATTCGCCATTTAAACTACGAGTCTATCTGTTTTTTTCTTTTCATATCATACTACAATAATTTAATATTCAAGCCCTTTCATTTAAACCCCATATTGGCTCTCTGAGTTGTATTGAAACTGAAAAATATCTTGTAAATTTTAAGAAAAAAAAACCCGAAGCAGTTGTACTTTCGTGCTTATATGTATATCAGTTGATTTTAAACCGATTTTTTAGTTTTTATTTCAAATTATTTCTAAGATAATGGCTTATAATAACGGTTTAAAAAATTTTGATATATTAAAAAAAATATTTATTTTTTCAAAAAAATTTCATCTTTAACTTTGCCGATTAGTGACCAATTTGTAAAAAATTATTCATGGGTATCTCTAGAGGCATACTTAATTTATAAATAGTAACAACCAGGTCTATAATTTATTCTAGGGTTGGAAAATTTTAATTTTTGTGGTAAAAATAAGCGAAATACAGAGGCATTCGGAAATGAATATGTAGAAATTTCACACGGAATGACAATACATATATATACATATATATGTATATATAAATATGTATATGTGAGAGTTTTGGAAGACTGTCAGAAATATTGTCGAATTTCATTACTAGCCGCTGCCAGCAAAAAAGAACATACATACTTTTTTTCTATTTTTAATAAAATAAAAATATTAAATTATTTATTAAAATCGTTTATGTACCCAGCAAAAAAACTATGGCAAAATGTTATTTTTAGGAGTTCAACTGGTGACGAAGTGATAAAATTTGGATAAAAATACAAATGATTTTAACATTAGCGTATAATTAAAGATCATTTGTTTTCATATATTAAAATTAATGAACTCTACTCAATTCTAAAAGGTGCATAGAACTGATGCATATTTGGCGAAAAGCATCGGATGTTTCACAAGTTGATTTTGTTTGTTTACATGAATTGTTTAAGATGTTTAACATGATATTGCATTCATTTTTTAGCACATCATTTTAACAAATTATTTCGCATTTAGGGAGTTATCTAAAATAAATGATTTTACACTATTGATTTAGAAGTCTGTAAAATGTAATTCTCTTTGCACTACTTCCAATTTTTTTTTCTTTCAAAAATCAATGTAATTTTAGATAAATAAGATAAGTATTTCCTTTTTTTATATTTAAAATTGATTATTTCGAGTTTTCGATAAATTTTCATTAACATTTTTGCTTCTATTCTCTGAACATATTCTTTGATTTTTATGTCTTAAATTTTAAAGGCAAATAAATTCGTGATAGATACAATCATGGTGTAATTACATAAGGTGATAGCGTAAAGGTTAGCGATTTTCGGCTCTCTTTTTTATGTATGAAGTTTGACAATTTCGGAGTTGAAATTATTTTTTTAATATGTATTTTGACATACTCCAGAACACAAAAAAATTGTCAGCTGGGCTGGCACCGCCACCTTGTATAAGTGTACCCTGGATACCAAGGCGAATTCAACATTAGGTGATGTTAAGAAGCCAGCTGATTGTTTTTTGTTCGTTTTATTTTTACGGCACAATGTCAAAGTTTGTTTACATTTAAATTAATTTTTATGTGCGTTGATTGAAAATTTTTATAAAAGTGTTAAAATTTGTGGAAAAAAATATAAAAAATACTAATATTTGTGCAATAACTTATTGGAAAATAAGTAAAACACATTTTATAAGTTGAATAAACAACATTTGTAATGTTTTTAATTCAAAAAATGCAAAATTTCCGTTGTGTTTGTCCAAGTGATTTAAAGTTCTGAAAATTGTGAAAAATGTGATATAAAACACAAATATGTGATATAAACTGGCACAAATTAAGGAAATAAATTAAAAATACTTATTTATTTTAAAACTTTTCGCGTAAATTTATAAAAATAAAATTTTAATTAAAAGTAAACAAAAAATTTGTTTTTTTGTGTTTTGACATTCTCTTGGCCTTTTTGTGTTTGTTGCAGGGATGATATCACCTGATATTGAATTCGCCTTGCTGGATACAATATTAAACTCAAGGATTGAAATTCCATATCAAAACGATTTATTTATTATCAAAATTTAAAAAGCTGTTAAAATCCTATACTTACAGCAATATGCGCACAGATAGTTTTTTCTTCTGCCATGCTTGGAAGATAATTTATTTTTCTGTCCCAATATATCATTGGCAGGAAATTCGCTGATTTTCATTTTAACAAAATGTTCATTTTCACTCTTTTTAGATGTTAGTATTTCTTCTTCGATGTCCGAAGAATTTTCTATTTGTAGTAATCTTTCGGAGTCATCCACACGAGTAGAGCATTCTACCTCTTCTACATCGTTCATATCATTATCTATAGAAATTTCAACTCCTAATGTATATGTTTTGTAATCACAATCACTACTGCTAGAAATTTGCAGTTCGGCTTCCTCTTTTGAGATTGAGAAAGGATGGGATTTATTTTCTTTCATTATAAGAGCAGTTTGAAGAAGTGTTAAAGATTCTAAAGCTTTTTCAAATAATAAATAGGCATTTTTAAATCCATTAGAACATAATTCACATAGCCTTTGTGGGAATTGATCTGTAGTCAATAAAGATGAAATTAATGTAAGTTTGAAATTTGCTTCAGTTGTATTACCATTTGCCTCTGATCCAATGTATTTATAGTAGCAATCTTTGTAGCTAATACCAGAGAATTCGACAATTTCTTCATTCCAATAAAATATTCCTTTTTCCTCCAGACAAACACGGCAAATATTTTCATTAAATAATATTGGTTCTTCCATACTTTAAAAATTGTCAAATAACAAAAAGCAAGGGTACACTTTGTAGTGCGCTAACTATTTTGAACGGCGGCGGACTATTAAAAAGCGCGGCGGTGGCTGAAAGCTGGCTGTGAGCCGATAGCTGAACGGCTAGCTATATTTTGTTCAGCTCATACAAAAAATCGGCTTAGCCGGCCAAAATAATTGTATCGAATTGAATTTAAAACAGGGACCGTAACAATTGGGGGATTCACAGTAGTGTCATAAAGTCATATGTCCTATAATAATAGCATGAAAAATTAAGACTATTGTGAACAACCCCTCATAATTAAGTGTGCTATTTTGAATTTAAATCAGCTGATGTAAAACAATTATAAATATAAATATTTTCTTTCATAATGCCAAAAACAAGAGCGCTATATTCGGCCGTGCCGAATCTTATATACCCTTCACAACGTGTAGTCACGCAATAACAGTAGTTTATGTCACCATTCATCCCATATGAAATTCGTACATACATATATAAAAACATCCCATTGTAAAATTATAAATTCACGTATGTATGTTAAAAAAACAAAAAAAAAAAAAAATAATAAAAAAAAATGTTAAAAAAAATTTAAAAAAAAAATTATTATATATATAATATATATAAAACCAAAAAAAATAAAAAAAAAATTAAAAATAATAAAAATATAAATAATATATTAAATAAAAAATAAAAAAAAAATTCAAAAAAAATTCAAAAAAAAAATTTTTTGGCTCAGCTGGGATTCGATGCCACGTTTTCTCTAACCAGTATACATGTTTGTATGTATGTATGTTGTTGTTGTAATGTTGTTTTTGTGAAAAAAAAATCGAGGTGGTCGTGGGTTTTTGCTCATATCTCAGTTGTTTATGTACCAATGTTTTCAATAGCGATCTACTCCCGAATATTTCTGATATTTTAATACCTTATCCGGGTCCAACCTATGTCGGGGGGCTTCAAAAAGTTGATTTCAACATACACACGGACAGACGGACAGACTGACAGAGCTTAATCGACTCCCCTATTCATAAGCTTTCAGAAAATATATACTTTATGGGGTCGGAAATGAAAATTGTAGAAATTTCACACGGAATGACAAACCTATATATACCCTCTTTCACTGTGTGAAGGGTATAAAAACAAAATAATAGCCAGTTTGTGCGAAAAGTACATTTTAGATGTTGTAATGGCAGACTCAAGTAAATAAATTACCAAGGCGAATTCAATATCAGGTGATATCATCCCTGCAACAAACACAAAAAGGCCAAGAGAATGTCAAAACACAAAAAAACAAATTTTTTGTTTACTTTTAATTAAAATTTTATTTTTATAAATTTACGCGAAAATTTAAAAAAAAAATAAGTATTTTTAATTTATAACATAAATTTGTGCCAGTTTATATCACATATTTGTGTTTTATATCACATTTTTCACAATTTTCACAAGTTTTAATCACTAGGACAAACACAACGGAAATTTTGCATTTTCTGAATTAAAAACATTACAAATGTTGTTTATTTAAATTATAAAATGTGTTTTACTTATTTTCCAATAAGTTATTGCACAAATATTAGAATTTTTTAAATTTTTTCCCACAAATTTTACCACTTTTATAAAAATTTTCAATTAACGCACATAAAAATTAATTTAAATGTAAACAAACTTTGACATTGAGCCGTAAAAATAAAACGAGCAAAAAACAATCAGCTGGCTTCTTAACATCACCTAATGTTGAATTCGCCTTGTAAATTACAAAGAAATGAAATTTTGTTTGATAAACAAAAACAGTAGAGTCCTTAGCCGATCTTATTTGACGCCACCAGTGATTTGTTATCAAAAATTAGCAACTGCGCTCAAATTTGGATGTCGGCCCGATAAAATTATACAATGGACGGCGACGGCTTACAAAAACTGTTGTGGCTTGGCTTAGCCGTTTATCAGTGGTCTCTGCTCATTAAATACGACAGCACAATAAACATAGCGTACAAAGTTCTATTATAATAACACACAATTTACATGATGAGTTTTATGACGTCCAATTTTTTTAATTCCCTTTTAAAGTTGTTACCAAAAACTACTCAAATTATACGATGTTTTTTTTTTTGGACGTCTAATTTCTAATTTATATTGTAGACTATTAAATTTATATATTTAATATTTTTTATTTTCTTTATTTTGAATTTTGAAAAAACTTATTACTGTTTAATATTGTTTTTTATGAGTCAAAAAGCACAATCCAGTTGATGAGAATATAAAAATAAAACGTAACAGAAAGAAGAGAAAAAAGTGTAAAGCGAAGTGTCAGAAAAAAACCATGACAACAGAAACCATGTCTATTTTTCTACCCCCCTTTCTTCTCTACACCGCTTGCTATCAAACAAAAAATGACGTCCAAAATTGGACGTCATAAAAATTCATCATGTAAACCTAATGTAAGACACTTTTTGTTTGAAAAGCAACAACAACATTATTATTTCTTTTTTCATACAAATCAGATAACATTTATTTTTTGGTAATTATTTTTTAAGCAAAAATAAGCTATTTTTTGCTTTTTATTTTTCGATCAAAAAAGTTTTTTTTTGATTTTTATTTTTTTTTAAATAATAAGTTATTTTTTGATTTTGATTTTTTTGAGCAAAAATAAAAGCTTTTTTTTGATTTTTATTTTTTCGATCAAAAATAAAAGTTATATTTGATTTTTATTTTTTCGATCAAAAATAAAAGTTATTTTTTGATTTTTATTTTTTCGATCAAAAATAAAAGTTATATTTGATTTTTATTTTTTCGATCAAAAATAAAAGTTATTTTTTGATTTTTATTTTTTCGATCAAAAATAAAAATTATTTTTTGATTTTTTTTTTTTTTTTTTGATAAAAAATAAAAGTTGTTTTTTGATTTTTATTTTTTTGATCAAAATTTAAAATTTTTATTTTTTTTTATCAAAAATAACAGTTATTTTTTGCTTTTTATTTTTTCGAGCAAGAATTAAAGGTATTTTTTGATATTTATTTTTTTGAGCAAAAATAAAAGTTATTTTCTAACGAAATGTACGTGTTACAATAATTTAGTTAATATCAAGTATTTATTTAAATGTGTATAAAAAATCCCCATGATGATCACATTTTTTGTGATTTCTCACATTTTTGTATACTATGTATTCTATATCAATGGTGGGCGCTAGTTTGCTTGAGTTACGAAGTTGTTCAGGTATTTAGTAAATCATCCTACATGATTGCTGAAAAGTTTTTAAAACAACAGTAAGAAATATGTACTTCCCTGGCTACATAGACTGTTGTGCATTCTCTACCTGCGACACAAGTTACTGTAGAGAGATCCTTTTCAGCCCTCAAACTGGTTCTAGGAGAGTTGCGGTACAATTTGTCAGTGGACAATTTGGAAGCTCTTATGATAGTAAAACTAAATTCTGATTTTTAAAATATACTTGATATTGGCTCGAAAAAATAAAAATTAAAAAATAACTTTTATTTTTGCTCGTAAAAATAAAAAGCAAAAAATAATTTTTATTTTTAATAAAAAAATAAAAGGCAAAAAATAACTTTAATTCTTGCTCCAAAAAATAAAAATCAAAAAATAACTTCTATTTTTGATCGAAAAAATAAAAATCAAAAAATTACTTTTATTTTTGCTCAAACAAATAAAAATCAAAAAAAAAATAACTTTTATTTTTGATAAAAAAAATAAAAAGCAAAAAATAACTTGTATTTTTGCTCAAAAAAATAAAAAACAAAAAATAACTTTTATTCTTGCTAGAAAAAATAAAAATTTTAAAAAGCAACATATTTTATCATAGACTAATGCATAACCTACGGTCTACACCAGCCATCGATTTGTTTGAACAACGAACAATTTTTTGTGCGCACATGAATATGCCTGGTGTGGACCGCTGTTGTCGATGTTTTGTTCTTGTTCAAACAGCGTTGTCAGAACATTTGTTCGAACAACGATGTCTGATATTAAAAGGCATTTTGAATAGGAAAGAAAGAGAGAGAGAAAGAAAATAGCAACAAAATACTCTTTACGCGTTTTCTCCATATCAAAGAAAATTAACAATTTTTTGACAGTTGCTCTGCCGACGTTTTGTTCTAGTCTAAACAAATCGATGGCTCGTCAAGACGTAGAGTAAGGATCAATATGGTATATATATATGGTCCGGAAATTGTCAAACTTCATACATAAAAAAAGAGAGCCGAAAATCACTCTCCTTTACGCTATCACCTTCTGTAATAACACCATGACTTAACCAAACTTTGGTTAAATTAGAGTAAACAAAAAATTCTCTCAGAAAACCATCAATTTGCCCAAAATTGCTGGATTGCAAAAAACCACATTTCAAGGCCCGAAAAAAAACGTCAAAATTGTATAGCTGAGAAACTTCTACAGATTGGTCAGAATGAAATCCCAAACAGAATGAGTGAAAAAAAATTTACACCGAAAAAAATTGTTGGGTCAGATTTTCAACAAAAGTCAAAAATAAAAAAAAATTGTTCGAAAAATTAAAAAAAAAAATTATTTTAATTCTTCTTTTATTTCTGATAAATACCCTATGATTAGTTTTTAAAATAAATTATAGGGTGGTCCGAACAAGAATTATAAACGTCAAATTTTCATGATTTTTCGATATTTGTTGAATAACTCTGAAATTTTATATAAAACCAAAATCTATTTCATTTCTTATTTGAAAGGTGGCAGTAAAAGCTTTAATTTGATACCGGTTTGAAGTCAATAGCTTCTGTTTTAAGAGAGTTATGCTCATTTTTGTGGAGTGCTAGAATAGATGTAGAATAAAGAAAAAACTTTGAAGATACTATTTTATAACACATTCATATTTTATTGCATTCTACAGAAAAATTACAAATTATCAGTCATCTACCAATAAGTTCATTGCTTCCTCTGATAATTCCAGGTGTTTCTTCTTCTTCAGTATTCTCCTACTTGTGATTGCGGGATCAGAATTGGCGAGCAGATAATGTAATATGTCTTCACAATTTTATTTTCTTAATGTTTTCCTCGCATGGTAAAGCCTTGTGTTTCTGAAGTCCTTGTTTCCTGCTTCCAATGCTTCTTCTGATAGTTGGCCAATGGGGACCAAAAATGAACGAATTATTTCAGCTCCATGAATAAGAACCTTGTGGACAGTTGGTGGCATATAATGCTACGAATATTTCTTTACATAGAGACCAGCAGTTTCTTTTCCGTACTTCGAGAACTTATCGCAGTCTATCTTATATCCAGAAGTTATAGCTTGAAGAATACTAGAAAACCTTCTTATAAGTTCGGTATCTACTCCTGTGGCCAGAGCAGTTTTCTCAGGATCAATAAAGAATTTCCTTGCTGTGTTACCATCATTAGTTGTTCCACTTCCTTGTTTCACAACATCAACAGTTATTTGGAGCTGATACTTCAGATTTTGTTGAACTTCCTTTTTTCTTTGATCTCTAATAATCTTCTCATCTTCACTGAGCTTAGTTCTCTTTGTTTCCCCTGCCTTGCGCACAGTGATTTGATAAGCAATGTTCAGTAGGGTTTCCATAAATCTTATTCTTCAATGTAATGTTGATAATCCAAATCTATAAGCTTCCTGATTGGGTGTCCTTTTAACAATTCTGTCCAACTGATTCATTTCACTGGGCTTTGCGTGGTAAATGTAACACGTTGCTGCAGACTTGTTATCAGATAAAGAATTACAGACTTTTCCATCAACCATTGTCTCCTCCAGTTTATGTTCTACTTTAAATTGTAATCCGCTTATGTTGATAATCGTTTCGTGTATACTATTTATTTGTTCTTTCATGAGATCGTCCTGTTGCTTTGTATACTCTCCAGTCTCCTTAGCATATTCAAACTTGATTGGTCTGCAATATCTGGTTGATGATGGTGTTGGATTGTTGTTGGATCGTATTCACAATGGAGAAACAAGAGAACAACAGCATTACTACCTGGATCTAACAATAAAAATTATAATAATATAATAATAAATGATAATAAATGAGCAAATAAACACTTCTTCTGATGTAATATTCGTACCACTAAAACACTTATATGAAAAACGCATCAGAAAGCAATTAAATGCAGTAAATGAAGGGAAACCACAAAATAAAAACATTACAAATAAGCGCGCAATAACGGATTATTTCACCCCCAGCCAGGTAACGAAAAAAATGCAACATAACTGAAAACAGATAAGAGGATAGCATAAGCGCGCACAATATACCAAGCAGGAAAATAAACTACCTAGACGTAAAGGCCGCATTCCACCATAAAAACAAAGGGGGGGAGAGAGAGCGAAAGAGAGAGAATAAAATAGTAAAACAACAGAGAGAGAGAAAGGTACCACCACAAGCTAAAAGAAAACACTATATAAAGACGGACACACACGCGGACTAATTAGTGACAAAAAAGAAAACACTGAAGATGGCGATTAGCCGTAACCAGTCTGAAAATAATAAAAATTTGACGTGGGATGACGGAAAGTCACCCCAAAACCAATATGATTAAATTATTCAATAAGTGATTCCGAGAATTTTCGTTCTATTTCTATGGAATAAATACTGAGAGTGATATACTAAAATCGCTATAACTCCCAGGAGGGCAGGTATGGGCAGCTGATTTTTTCACAGTTCGTTGAAAACAAATTATGTAACATTTCTGTAGTGGTTTGGAACTGGAAACTCTCTGGGACTTTTTAGATATTGCTTACCTAACCCAAATTTTAAGGAAAAATGGACCTTTAGTCGGGTTTTCGCTCTAAAAAGGTGCATATGAAAATGTCTAAAACAACATTCCTTTTTTTTACAGAAGATACTTGTCCGAAGGCAGATTTTTTTTCCGAATCAAAATATCTGTCACCAAAATCAAATGAGATCATTTTGAATAAAGCCCTGAAATCCCCTCTTTTCGTGAAAATTTTGTATATTTGACTTCTAAAATCAATTAAAAATCAACGGGCCAACATAAAAATAAGCTTTATGTGTTTTTTGTTTACTTGGAATGTCTGTGACAAAATTGCATCATTAAAAACACTGAAAAAAATAATCGGAAAAAAGTTACTTTTCCACTAGCCCCAACACAGTGCGTCGACGAATTATTTTGTTCGGAAACAACCGCAGCAGGCCATCTCGATTGATCACGTTAAATACTTAGCAAAGTCCCCTTTTACAAACTAGAAATTGATAGGCATATATTTTTCTCATTCTCTTATTAAACTTTCTAAACCTTTTACAATTAAGAAATTAGAGGCAGACAAAAATTTATTTTCCTAATTTTTTTCGGACCTATGGTGTTTAAATCGTATAACTAATAAATTACAGCTTTCGAATGAGATCGAAATTATTATTAGAATCTCTATACCTAAAGCCTCGTGGGCGATTGATAGTTTCTCCCCATATAAATCACCTGGACCTGATGGAATTCTGCCACGTATGTTGCAGAGTGCCAAGGGATATGTTATTCCCTGGCTCCAGAGGATTTTCATGCTCTGCCTATCTCTAAATTATATTCCTGGGAATTGGAGAAGGGTCAGGGTCGTTTTTATTCCGAAGATCGGAAGGAGAAGTCATGATAGTGCAAAAGACTTTCGTCCGATTAGCCTTTCATCTTTTCAGCTTAAGACACTGGAACGACTCATCGACTCTCATATCAGGCAGCGACTGGAGGGAACGACGCGTTTGTCGGGCAGTCAGCATGCCTATCTTAAGGGACGCTCTACGGAGACGGCTCTACATGAGGTCGTGGGGACTATAGAGAGGTCTCTCGAATTCGGGCAGTATACTATGGCAGCCTTCTTGGATATAGAAGGGGCCTTCAATAACGTAACCACCCTTGCGATTCAGCATGCCCTCACTGGTCTAGATGTTGAGGAGTACATCAGCAACTGGCTAGTGTCCATGCTGAGCACAAGGGTGGTTATTGCTAATCTTGGTAACACCACTATGTCAAGGCTAGTGGAGAGAGGTACACCTCAGGGCGGTGTGATCTCTCCACTGCTTTGGCTTATTGTTGTTAACAAGATTCTTATTGAACTGGACAATAGCTTAATAAAGGTCGTGGCTTATGCGGACGATGTTGTGATACTGGTATCGGGACTGTTTCCGGACGTGATTAGTGATATCATGTCCGACGCCTTGAGATTACTAAGAAACTGGGCCACGGACAGCGGTCTAGTAGTAAATCCAAGCAAAACGGAACTGGTACTGTTCACAACAAAGACCAGGATTCCAAGCTTCAGACCACCGAGGTTGGGGAACTGCGAAATTCCCCTATCGGATAGGGCGAAATATCTGGGTATTATCCTGGACTCTAAATTGTCATGAAAGCTGAACGTCCAGCACAGGGTGAAGAAGGCTACGGTGGCCTACTACACGTGTCGTGGGATGTTTGGTAGGAAATGGGGACTTACCCCCAACATGATTAAATGGATGTATACGGCCGTAGTACGTCCGATTCTCACTTATGGATCTCTGGTATGGTGGACTGCAACAGGGCGTAAGTATGTTGTGGACCAGTTGTATAGAGTACAGAGATCGGCGTGCATTGGGATAACGGGAGCGATGCGAACTAGTCCTTCGGAGGCGCTGAACACTATGTTGCATCTCGTTCCCATAGATATTCATATATTGGCCACATCCGCAAGTAGTGCGGTGAGGCTTAATGCGACTGGATGTTGGAGGTCGAGGACGTATGGCCATGCGAGTATATTGGCCACGCTGCCTTCGAGCGTGAATCAACCCTCTGACTACATTACGCCCTACATGGATTTTGATGGGGCGTTCAGGGTTCTTATTCCCTCCAGGAGAGAGTGGAATGGGGGTCGCCTTTTGGGGAGTTTTGACACCAGGATCTATACTGACGGTTCGAGGATGGAATGTGGTGTTGGATCTGGTGTCTTCTCTGATGGACCGGAGATTGAACTCTCCTTCCGTCTTCCGGATGATTGCAGCGTTTTTCAGGCGGAAGTACTCGCTATCAGGGAAGCATGTAGGATACTGAATGACGGGAATATCCACGGGAGCATTGGTATATTTGTCGACAGTCAGGCGGCACTCTTGTCACTCAGGTCATACATTATTACGTCTAAATTAGTTGGCCAATGTAGAAAGAAACTGTCAAGGCTTGGTCAGCGGGCTGACGTTACTCTAGTTTGGATTCCTGCGCATAAGGGCCACTATGGTAACGAGCGTGCTGATGAGCTAGCCAGGGGAGGATCTGCTCTGGATATCTCTAATGCAATTGCAGTTGCAATCCCGTTGGGGACTATTAAGAGCAGAATCTCCAGACACTTTCTCCGGAAGGCTGATAACAGGTGGCGTGGGCTGAGCACGTGTAAGGTGGCACGGCTTACGTGGCCCTCTTTTGATGCACGACGTACATTGCAACTTACCAGTCGGAGTCGGAGGGACATATCGAGGTTGCTGGCGGTATTGACGGGTCACTGGATGTTAGGCAAACATGCAAGTCGGCTCGGACTCCCATCGAACGACCATTGTCGCAGTTGTCTGGATAGAGAGAAGGAGGAATCGGTTTTCCACTTTCTCTGCGAATGTCCTGCACTGGCGGCTAAGAGACACAGATTTCTGGGCGAACATATACTAGATGGCCTCTCTGCGATATCTGAAGTTGGACTGAATTATCTACTGAGATATCTCAGGGCCACGGGGTGGATCTAGTACCCTTACTCTTGGATTTTATTCTGAGATACACTAGAAGCTGACGAGTGATGTGGTCCTGTCAAAACGGAGTCATACAGACTCTACTTGACTGTTGGCGTGCAGCGAACTACCACGATAACCAACCAACCTATACCTAAAGCACAGCTAACTCGATCGTTCGTGTTAAATTTCGATCGTAATCTAATGCCGTAATATGGCCCCAGTTTCTCTATTGTAAAAGGAGACTTAGTAATAAGTTTTAATGAAAGAGATTTAGGGCCATTATTACAACTTGCCTTTAGTTAAAGGTAGGATTTTTTGTACCCGATAAATAGCTTCGCATTATTACAACTTCCATTTTTTATTGTTATCCTACTAATATAATAAATGTGAATGTTTGTATGTTTGGATATTTGTTACTCAATCACGCAAAAAAGGCTGAACGGAACTAAATGAAAATCGGCACTTAGATAGATAACAACATAGATTAATACATATGCTACTTTTTATCGCGATAATAAAGCGAAGTCGTTGGCAAACTTATCATAACACTTCCTAAACGGATTGTTTGTGTTGTAAATATTTTTATTTTTGTTGTTAATACTAAATCTACCTTTTATCCCGATAACTACGCAGACGAAGCCGCGGGCACAAGCTAGTTATTATTAATAACGATAATATTTAATGGATAAAAATATAATAAATTAATTCTTTATAATGTAGTCATTTATCGGTCCGACAAAATCCTGCCTTTTACTAACGGCAAGTTGTAATAGTGGCCCTTAAATAACTCTGTAATGTCCGCGATCAAGCAATAGAGTATACATTTATTACGGCAGAAAAACATATTAACAATATCATTGTTTTTATACCCTTCACACAATTCTAATTTTTTAATTGTTAATTGTTGAAAATTGTAAAAACTTTCCCTGAAGAAGCTACCCAATGTGGTAGCGAAATATAGGAAAATAAAATTAAAACTATTTTTTATTAAAAAAAAGTGATTTCAAGCTCAATAAAAAAACAACTGCTTATAGAAACATTTTTATTTTTAACATGTTTAGCAAACAATTTTTCGTTTAAAAAAATAGAATATTTGAACGTTTTTATCTCCTCATTGTATATGTAAAAATTATAAATCTTTAATGAAAATGCTGAAATTTAAAAAAAATGCATGTTTTTATATTAAAAATGCTTTTTTGGCTCAGTGTAGATATTGTATTTTTCAAATGATGTGATCAATTCAATCAATTTCGATATTTTTTATCTATATCAAAGCAGATAAAAATTAAGACATTTAGAGAACTTAAGAAAAAAAAAATAAAAAAAAATCATCACACATTTTTTCAAATTCATTTTCCACAAAATAGTAAATAGAAAGTTTTTTATTTATTCATATTTAAAATGTTAGTTTTTTGGAATCGATCGAACAATATGTTGTTGTTTTATCATTAAATGAGACATACGTTTTCTATAATCAACATAGCTGTAAATAAAATCATCATATTCATCCCTGGTCTTACGATGTAAGCGATTTAAATGTTGGACGCATCTACAAAAGAACGCATACAATAAAAAAGTAAATAGTTAAATAAAACAAATTGAATTTAACTTTAAATTACTTGTCTCTACAAAAAAAATCTTTTTCACAAATAGTACATTTCATTACTGGTTGATTGAGATGAACAGCTTTATGTTCCTTCCATTTTGTGGTAGCAACATCCTTATTGCAATACTCACATTGCACTGTGTGTTTTAACTATTATCAAAAGAATAATTTACTTTTGTCATATTTATAATCATAATAGGGAATGTGATAAAAAAAAAGTTGGTTTTCAAATCGAATCGTTTTAAAATTTAGTGATGAATTTCGACTTTGAGTTCATTTATTATAAAATTTATTGAGAATTGAAACAAAAATTAAATTTAAATGCAACCAAAAAATATTTAAAAATAAAAATATAAAATAAATTGCCAAGGCATATTTATTCATCAGTTAAAAAAAGTTCGGAAAACAGTTGGTTTTTTATTTAATTCAAATGTGAAAAATTCGAACACAAAAATTTTTAGAATTGCTATTACCTGATGAATAAATTTGCCTTGAATATGCTATTATTTATTTAACGTTAATTTTAGTTTTCAAATCGGTTTATTTTGAAATCAATTTCCATCACATAAGCATACATACATACATACGTAAATACATACCTGTTTAACATTTTTTTGTAGTCGAGCTGTTGAATGTTTCGGCAAATGCATATCTAAATCGACTTGGCGATAAAATTCTTTTGAGCATATAGGACACGCTACCATCAGGCCGAGATGAATACGTCTGTGAACATTGCATGCTCCTCGATTAAAGAAGGCTTTATCGCAAAATTCACATTTAAATCTCTTTTCTCGATTTTCCTGATGAATTTCCATGTGATTTTTTAATGCTATTTTTGTATATAATTTAATTCCGCATTTAGAACAAGTGTATTTGCGTTCTCTATTTTTATTATGTGTAGCTTCATGATCTCTTAACGTAGTTTTACTACTGACGATTAAAGCTAATAAAAAAAATAAATTTTTTTTTATTATACAAGATGGGCTAAAAGTCACCATGCGGCTTAAAAATGTACGATGTTATGCACAATAACAAACTATGTTCTAACTAACGAGCTGCTATATTTCCCTTATGGAAATTTTCCTATAAAAAGTAAGCAGCTTTTTAGTTAGTACTCGGTTAGTTTTTATGCAAAACGCCGTTAATATAAATTAAAGTTATAACTTTTTCGTTTATATATTGTATATATATTTTTTTCCAGATTATAAAATATACAATATGGAATTTTTTGTACACTACGAACGAAAAATAAAGTCACTTAAATTATCCCCTTTTTCAGTTTTAGCATTTTCTCTAACATTTTTAAAAATTTGTTGCGCTCAAATTTCTGCAACAATATTGGTCTTGAGTTCAAAAATGGCATTTTTCACATAGTCTCGCTTCTTCAAATAACCTCAAACAAAATAGTCGGGAGCTGACAAATCTAGTGCGGTCGCCAGATTTTAATATTTCTTGAAATTATTCGCTCTTTTACTGCTGTTTTTTTACTAAAAACTACAATTTTGTCACGGACATTCTGCTGAAACGACATCTTTGGTCTGTTTTTAAGAGTTGGATGTAAAAAATGTTCTATTATAACCCGATACCGCTCTCCATTTATTGTTACAGCACTACCATCTCCATTTTTGAAGAAGTAATATCTAATGATATTTTCAAATGTGATGCCACACCATACTATCTAAAGGTATACAATTGACGTTGATAAATTACTCTTCGATTTTCAGAACCCTAATAGTTCCGGTTATTAACAAAACCATTCAAATGCAAATGATTTTCAATACTCATAATCAGATTTTCAATAAAGTTGAGTTAATATTGTAGAATTTATAAACGGAATGATGATGCTATATACATATACCCTTGTGCACTACAGCTGAAGGTTACAAAAAAAAGAACTTGAATAGCAATATATAGGACACTAGCTAATACCCGGTGTGCTTCGCCACCCCCATCGTAATGAAATAAAAATTTTATAGTTCAAAAATATATTTATTTTGCAAGTGCCACGCCTACTATTACTAAATCAACCATTTCTTATTCAAATAATCATATAGACGTCAAAGTGTCTCTTTCAAATTTGGGTACTCTAACTATTATCGCTTCCCAGATATACGAATTTTTGTATTTAATTCATATGACAGGTGCCACGCCCACTATTACTAAAGCATCCATTTCTTATCTAAATAGTCATATAGATGTCAAAGCTTCTCGTGCAAAATTTGGGTACTCTAACTATTATCGCTTCCCAGATATACGAAGTTTAGTATTCAATTGCTATGAGAGCTGCCACGCCCACTATTTCTAATGTACCCATTTTTTCCAGAAATGTTTAATTGGGTGTCAAAGTTGCTCTTGCAAAATTTTAGTACTCTAATCGATATCGTTTTCCAAATATACGAAATTTAGTATTTGTTGTGTCCCTTACTATGTTCAATAAGACACAATATGTGTATGTCAATTCAGTTATATTATTTTATTAAATAATTTCACAAATAGAGCTCGCTCACTATTTGGAGGTAGAAAATAGAATGTTATAATTTTTATTTATCATCTACATGAAAACATTCGATATAAATGTAACGGGAGTACAAATACATAAGTATATACCACGTAGATGCATGCATTCATGTCTTATTGGCTCCACTTGCGGTTACGGGTGATTGGCATGCATGATGATCAGCTATGGCTCGATTGTTGCGACTTGGCGTTGGTCGAAGCCAAGGATGAATGTCAAACATATCCAACCAGGATGAGAGGTTTGATGAAGAGATATGACGAAGACGTAGTAGGTTTGAATGTGCTTTCATGGCTTTAAAATGTGGAAAAACGGTGACTTCCACCTCGTAGTTGACTTTCCTAAGTTGTTTCTTGATTATTGCAGGTGCCCAGAAGAATTTATTGTGCTTGTAAACCTTCGCGTAGACTTCAGCACCAACATCGAATATTCTAGGTTTGGCGTTGAATCTTCGATTGTACTGGGCTTCCATCTTTTCATTACGGTGTTGAATGTTACCTTTTTGGCTTTAAGAATAAATCCATATTGGTTCTCACTTTCCTCCCCAAGAATAGTTCAGAAGGTGATTTACCTTTACTTGTTGTCTGTTGCTCTGTAGTACAGAAGAAATTCACGTATGCCGTCAATACAGTTTTGTTTTTTTAACGCTCGCTTGGATGTGTCAACAAAACGTTCCACCTGGCCATTCAATTGTGGGTGGTATGGGGCAGTCCGGATGTGTTCAATGCCACTTTCCTTACAAAACAAAACAAAATCTTGTGAGGTGAATTGTGTACCGTTATCACTCACCAATGTTTCCGGAAACCCAAATTTCGAACAGTAGTCTTTGAGGCAATCGATTGTTGTTGATGACGTAATCGATTTAAGCTGATAAACTTCGGGGTATTTTGGAGTAAGCATCAATGATCAAAAGATAAGTTTTTTGATTCACAGGGCCTGCAAGATCAATGTGCACACGTTGCATTGGTCTTTAAGTAAAAGGCCAAGTTTGAAGTGTTGTTCGTGGTGGTGATTTGGCTGTGGAGGCACATGCTTCACAATTTTTAACCAACTCTTCGACGTCTTTGTCTATATTCGGCCAGTATACGTAGCTTCGTGCCAGTGCTTTGGTACGAACTATGCCCTGATGTCCTTTATGAAGTGTTTTTAGTACGCGTTGTCGTAAAATTTGGGGATGACCATTCTATCCTGGTATAAAATGCAGTTGTCACACACCGACAAGCTTTCTCGACGCTGGTAAAAAACATTTTCATCAGGTGTTTTGGAAGTTGGCCAGGAATTCCGCAAGTTATTGATGACATTTTGTAGAGACTCGTCTTTTTGTGTAGCTGAGCGAATCATATTATAGGTAACGGGCAAAGCACTGATGTTTGCCTCTACAATGTATTTAATTTCGGCCTCCAGTTCCGCACAGGCAATCACCACATCTTCCTCTGGTTTCTGGCTTTTGTTAATCAGCCTAGACAAAATATCAGCACATCCAAATTTTGTAGTGGTTACATATCTCAGATCAAAGTCGTAAGACATTAATGTTAACGCCCAGCGTTGTAGCCGACTTGCAGTATGTGTCGCAATACCTTTTTTGCTACCAAAGATTGCTAGTAGGGGTTTATGGTCTGTTTCCAGCTTAAATCGACGACCATAAAGCATTTTATGAAATCTGCTGACCGCAAAAACAAGAGCCAATCCCTCTTTCTCAATCTGCGAATAATTCCGCTCCGCTGGCGTTAACTAACGTGAAACGTGATACACGGCTTTTTCGGATCCGTCAGGGAAAATGTGGCAAATGTAGGCGCCAATACCTAAATTAGATGCGTCTGCTGCGACCTTAATTGGCAATTTTGGATCATAGTGGGTTAGCATAAGGTTGGATGCCAATATTTTCTTAAATTCATTGAAGGAATCCTCTCCAGCCGTACTCCACTTCCATTCTCGATCTTTTTTCAACATATCATCTAACGGTGCTCGCAATTGCCGCATTTTTCTTATGAATTTCCCATAGTAGTTAATTGCACCTAGAAAAGATCGAAGCTCGGACACATTCGTAGGAGCTGGCATATCCAAAATAGCGGATATTTTTAATGGATCCGGACGAATGCCATTTCCATCAATTATATACCCCAGATAGGTGCAACTTTGAAAACGCTGGAACACTTCATCGACCGCTTTTTCATTTTTCTTCCTTCCATGGCGTTGCTATGATGACGTCATCAAGATATGGATGAGCAAATTTTACACCAGACAAAATCGTGTCAATTGCCTGCTGAAAAGCGCCAGGTGCGGATTTGATTCCTGGTGCAAGTCGGTTGAAGCTGTAAAGGCGCCGGTGAGGATTTCCTTGGTAGCATCATCGACTTCCAATTGCATGTACGCATCCGTCAAATCAATCTGTGTGAAGATTTTGCAATTGTTGAAATTCACGAAGATGTCATCAGGCAACGGTAGGGGGTAGGTGTGAGTTTCCATACACTCGTTAAGTCCAGTGGAATAATCTCTACAAATTCGAACTTTACCATTGGCCCGTTTAACAACAACAATGGGTGCTGCCCACTTGGAGTAACTCACGAGTGTAATGATATTAGCCTGCTCCAAGCGTTTCAATTCGTCATCTACCTGTTCCAAAGCGGCATATGCTACTGGTCGCCTCGGCTTGAAAACTGGTTGAGCGTTTTCTTTTATTTTTAGGTTGACCTTAAACGCAGAGCAGTGGCCTGGTTGATTTGAAAATATCGTTGGAAATTTTGTTTTTATATTTTCAATCTCCGACGTAGTGATGTGGTTACAAATTTTTTCTATCGGAAGACTCCAAATTCCAAGTTTGTCCATTACTTCAGTTCCCATTACGTTCAAATTGTTGTTGGAAGTTACAAAAAGTGTAGTTGATATTAACTTTCCATTAAATTCAAGCTGCACCACGCATTGACCCATAAACTTGAGAGCATTACCTGATGCGTCCCGTGCTGTCTGAACCGGCTGTGTTAGAGTGGGTTTGCGAATTTTTAACCAATTATTGCGTGAAATAATGGTGATGTCTGCGCCAGTATCAAACTGTAAACGCTGTTTTTCGCCATTAATTTTAACATTGATGTGCTTTCTATTTGCAGTGACATTGTTGACTGTAGTCACACTTACCTGGGCTTTGCTGTGGTGCTTTTTTTTATTTTTCTTGTCATTACGCTGGTGCGTTGTTGCAGAGAAACACGAACAGTAACCCTCTTTATGACCTACGGTACCGCATTGCTCGCACAGATGTTTGCTGTAGCTGCAATTTGTTTTAAAATGCATACCACCACACTGCCAACATGGTCGCCTCGGTTTTTCACATTGGGGTTTTTCCTGACGGCATGGACGACATTCCGTTCGACAACGGCTGCATCTTTTCTCAGGCTGAGCATTCGGTGAACTTCAGACACCATTTTGTCGATGGTATACGACCCATCTGCGTCTCCCTCCAAAAAATGCAATAGGCGGGCTTTTACGTCGGCATCTTCTGATACCTGTAAGCCTCGCACAAACATCAAACACTTGAATTGATTTTCTGTCAATTTACCAAATTCAAAATTGTCACAATTTCGGTTTACCATGGCTCCATACGAAATGAAATCAAGTTGTGCCGTTTTCGTAAATTGCAGGCAGGAAATACGGGTGCTGAATAGCGACTCCTTTCTACCAAACAGTGTTTTGAGAGTGGCCACTGTTGTTTCAAAGTCCAAATTGCGGGGTAATTTTGGTAGCAAATAATCGGCATTCTTATCAAAAATTTCCGGCTCTAATTTTCGCAACACTAACCTCACTTTTTGAGCATCCTGTAGTTTATTTACATCTTCGCCAAATAAATGGTCGTAACGTGAATACCAGGCTTCAAAAGTTTGGTTAGATTCCGGATTATACAAAAAATCGTTTATGCACTTCGACAGCATCTCCATCACACCATCCGTGTTTTCACCGATTGACGATTTTTCTTTTTCAGCAGCCGTTGCATGCGCTTTGGTTATCTCCACCATTTTCTTATTAACTTTTGTTGTTGCGCTAAAATATTATGTAACACTGGATCCACTATTTTTTTTTATTTAAAAAAACAAAGAAAACGATCCTCGTCGCAAAAATAATTTTACAAATAGAGCTTGCTCACTATTTGGAGGTAGAAAATAGAATGTTATAATTTGTATTTAGCATCTACATGAAAACATTCGATATAAATGTAACGGGAGTACAAATACATAAGTATATACCACGTAGATGCATGCATTCATGTACGTATGTACAAATGTGTGTACGATGATAACCAGAATCCGCTAATACAATATAGCGGCAGAATATAAATGTGTGTACGTGCGAAAGTTAGTTATTTTTTTATATCGTGGTATGGTTGCCATCCACAACAGTATTCAATTCATGTGGCCACGCCTACTACTGAAAATCCGCCCATTTTTTACTCAAATTTTCATGTGGATGTCAAAGTTTACCGTACTTAATTTGAAGACTCTAGCTGCATTAACTTTCGTGATATATAATATTAAATACTTATTCTTTAAAAGGGCGTGGCACCCCGCCCACTTACAATTTCAAACCAAAGTATAGCCTATAGTTCCTTCCAGACATACAGAAAGATTCTTTGAAAATTTCAAGGAAATCGGTCCAGCCTTTTAACCGTCTATAAAGCACAAACAAACATACAAACACACATTGATTTTAATATATATAGATTACAAAAAATTTTAAATCTAAAATGGCCGCTACTAAAAATTGGCGTACAATTAATTTATATATAGATCAAATCTAGTAATTAAAAATGTACCCACTTTAACACTCTTAATAATGGTATCAAACAAAAGAACTTGACGACAAAACATTCGATAGTTCTATCAATAGTTTTATTTTTAATAGACTATCGATGTTTTTTTTCAATATCGATACTATCGAAAAAAAAGTAAACTGTACAACTAATAAGGTAAACCCGTTTAAGAAGTTGATTTTAAAAATATCGTCTAAGCGAAGAGACGCAATATATGCTATACATTGTACTTTGATGAGTTAAATTTGTCTGTCTTTTTTACTATCTTAAGTGTTACCAAGAATATTACATACAAAATCTGAGTGGAAAGTAAAAATATGTAAGTGTGTTAGTGAAGAAATGTGAGTGGGTTATAGCCTTTTTACACTTGCTCACATTTTAGCGGAATGCGTGGAAGATGTTGAAAATGAAAAAAACTTGTTAACATATGCAAAATCTTTCATCTTTTATCTGTCATATTTATTTTACATGTTTTCGCAAATAAAAATTAAAAAAAAAATGAAAATTAAAAATTCTGTATTATTGAGCGGAAATCATCCTTCGTTGTAAACAGATCATGCATATGTTGCATATCTTGCAAGTCTAGTATAATGTAAATGGAATTGTGTCCAAAAGCATTAACGTAGAGTAATGAAACTTCGAATGTATAAACAATATTTTTCCCTGAAAATTGCTTAAATCTATGCATAAGAAAGAAGTTTTAGATCAAAATGTACGAAAATTTATACCGCACAGTGTATTTTTTGGTATATTTAAAATTTAAAACCTAATAAAACTGACAAAATTAGATGTACGATTCTGAAATTATGCAAACATTGCTTTTAGTCAAAGGCTTTGTACTAACGGAAAATAAAGGTGACACACATACTTTTACGCCCACCTCCTATATAACGATTTATCACAAATTTATATAATTTCTCTATGAATAAAGATTTTGGAATAATAAAGAACTATATTGAAATACCTACTTTAACGCCCACTTTCATTGAAAGACTAAACTTACGAAAACATTTTCCTAGCATATCGAAGTTAAACTAAGAATGGCTTTTAGTATAAAGTTGTCACCCTGTGAAAAATACAACTATGAGTATGTTTGACATTCTTCTTTACATGCGATACTAATTTTTGAATTAACGTGCTACGAAGGAAAAATTAAAAAGATTGATAGTATATCGACGACCGTGAATTGAAGTAGTTGAGTTTTTACTTGCCTTGAATCATATACGAACTTATAAAATAAATATATCCTGACATTATTACAGTAAAACGTTAAGTGTTTTTATTTTATCGAACTTTAATGTCCATGCTAGTGACATTATTTCAGAAGTGTGATACACATTGTATACTTATATAGTGTATCCATGCGCAACGATTTTATACGTACATAAAAATTCAACGAAGCAAACGGCTTAATAGTTTGTGAAACGCGCAAACATGGAAAATTTCCGCAGTTGGACTGTTAAGAATCTACAATCGAAATGTAGAGAAATTGGTCTGCCATGTACAGGAAATAAGAAGCAATTAATTGAACGCCTAGAGGAAAGAAGTGAAGCACGAAGTCTTCCCACTATGAACGAACGCATTAAGAAATTGGAGGAGGCATTGGCACAAATGAGATCAGTGTCTAGAAGGCTCCAACCGTCGCAATCATCATCGGCAATGCAACCAGTTGCCACCGTCGAACGATCTCCAGTGCGTCATACGAACGTTATTGTTTCATACGGAAATAATCAACCTGTTGCTACGTCATGCAACTCGGGTAGTGGCGGCCATGAAACCGATCCAAACGTGAACGAAAATTAACGTCTTCGCAACATGTTATTTCGTCAAGTCCCACATATCAGCAACCTGAAGTGTTGCCCACGTCAACGCAAAACGTAATTTTCAACTCCGCTACTCAGCATCCATCTTCGCAATACATTTTTGCGAATCATCATTTATTTCAGCAGCCAAATGATACTTCAGATACGGAACCACGTTTTCACGATCACCCATGTTCTTTTTCTGCAACAAATCGACAAATACCGCAACAGTCACCGTGCTACGTAACGAACGCTCATCCACAAATGTTAACATCGAACAGTATTACAACTGGTGTGGGTAATCAAACATCGTACCCGTCGTCGGCATATAACGTGTATGGGCAACAGCAAAATATACGTCCAGGAAATAGTTTTCTTACAAACCCTTATGGGGACGTAAGGGGAATGATATCAATAATACCAGAATTTGATCCGTCATCAGAGCAGTCTTTAAACTTGACTCAGTTTGTTAAGCGTGTCAACGTCCTTAAGGCAGCATATGGCTGGAACGATTATAATTTAATATTTGCGGTACAACAAAAGATGCAAGGTCCTGCAAAGTATTGGGTCGACTCTCTACAAAACGTTTTTGACACTTGGCAGCAGTTTGTAGAAAAGTTTTTGAGAGATTTTCCTCACAATGACAACGTAGCCGACGTACACATAAGAATGTGTCAGAGGAAAAGACGTCCTAATGAACCGCCCAACGAATACTATTTTAAAATGTATGCTTTAGGCTCTAGGGGTGGTTTGCCTGAGCCAGCCATCGCTAGACACATTATAAATGGTATAAACGAACCAGATTTAAAGAAGAAAATATTAAATGATTATGATTCGTGTAATCAATTGCTGAAAGATATTTATAGTTATTGCAACTATAACGAAGTAGTGAACACCGCCACTGTACTACAAAGGCGGGCTAAAACAACGACGTCAACCGGCAAATATGTAGACAATGTGAAAAATGTACGAAAACATAACGACAATAACATAAAGTGCTAGAATTGTTCACAGATAGGACATATCTCAATAAATTGTCCAGAGCCATCAAGAAAACCACGACGCCGGTCATTGTAAACGCACTACACATACGACGGAAAAGTGCCCCGAAAAACCGACAGCAAAGGCAATGGTACACCAAATCGAATTAGTTTAAACGCCAGTTTCAAACGAAGGTGACATAGTAAAAATAATAAGTATCAACGGGCGTAAAACAAAGTCATTTGTAGACCCTGGTAGTAACAGGTATTTAATTCGCAAAACGTATGCCGCCACCGTTGGTAACGTAGATGATGCAAGTATTGTATTAAAAGGTTTTGCTGGTGGTCATTGCAAGTGTACTGGTAAAGTTCGTACAGTTTTAGTGATTGACGATAATTCGTTTGAAGCTGATTTATTGGTCGTAGATAATATACTACTCAATGAAAATATCTTACTGTGTAGGGATATTTTATGTGGAAAAGGTAAACGTTTAGTCATCGAACATGATAATTGTCGTCTAGAGAAATTTGGTCAAATTCATACCGCCGATGAACTAACGGCGGCCGAGCGTGATAAATTGAAGGCATTACTGTTAAAGCATTGTGTTTTGCTGATAATACGTCCGATCTTGGTAAATGCCGTGTCGCCAAAATGGAAATTCAGCTTACGTCTAACAAACCTATACAGTCGAAACCATACCGAGTTCCGTTTGCCAAGCGATCGATCTTAACTAACATTACTAACGATCTACTTAAAAACGAAATTATACGTGCGTCCGATTCGACATATGCTTCACCGGTTGTCTTTGTCAATAAAAGCAATGGTGAACATCGCATGTGTGTTGACTATCAACAGCTAAATTCGATAACGTCCAAAACACCGTATCCAATGCCGATAATGGATGAACAATTTGCCCAACTAGC
Organism: Phyto melanocephala; assembly: GCA_941918925.1. Taxonomy (NCBI): domain Eukaryota; kingdom Metazoa; phylum Arthropoda; class Insecta; order Diptera; family Rhinophoridae; genus Phyto; species Phyto melanocephala. The sequence continues at coordinate 60,351,087 of OW799234.1, read as the reverse complement.
TAACAATAGATATTTTACAAAATTGGATCTACGCATGGGGTACCATCAAATAGAAGTCGACGAGAATTCTAAAAGATATACAGCGTTCGTTACCCACGATGGACATTTTGAATACAACAGGATGCCGTTTGGGCTCGTGAATGCCCCAGCCGTTTTTCAGTCTGTTATGAACAAACTTGTATCCCGAATGAGGCCTAGTGAAATTCTCGTTTATTTAGACGATGTCGTGATTCCTAGTCAAACGGTTGAAGAAGGTCTATCGCGCTTAGATAATTTTTTTAATATACTGTCCGAAAGTGGCCTAACCCTACGATACGACAAATGCGTTTTTTTGGATACGAAAATACCTTATCTTGGACATGTAGTTGATGAAAATGGTATACGCCCAGGTGACGAGAAAATTAGTGCTATTAAGAATTTTAAACGACCTATGAACATTACCGATGTACGAAGATTCCTTGGGTTAACTGGTTTCTTTAGAAAATTTGTCCCGCATTATTCGCTAATAACGAAGCCAATTACAATGCTGTTACGCAAAACCAACAACGTTTTTGTTTGGGCCACAGAACAGCAGAATGCGTTTGAGAAGCTCATTGGAGCACTTACGAAACAACCAGTTCTTGCACTCTACGACCGTAACGCTCATCACGAAGCTCACACAGATGCCAGCAGTATTGGTTTGGCCGGTATTCTGTTACAATCCATTGACGGTAAACAGTGGAAACCCGTTTGTTATTACAGTTGGGTAAATCTTTTCGTTTAGTTACTGACTGTTCAGCCGTCGCCCATATAAAAGCTCACAAGGAGCTTAACTCGAAAATCGCCAGATGGTGGATGCGGCTTCAGGAATTTGATTTTACTCTGATTGATCGTGAAGGCAGCCGGATGGCACATGTTGATGCCTTGTGTCGTTCCCCCTACAAGCCACCAAATGAAATTGAACCAGCAGGGTTCATATTGAAAGTCACCGCAGAGGTCGACGACTGGGTTGTCACAATGCAACTGAAAGATGGAAAATTGCTAAGGATAATGGCAGTTCTGAAGGGAGAATTAAAGTCTGATCAAGAAAAGCAAATTAAAACGGATTACTGCTTGCGTAATCATCGACTTTATCGCAACGACGAGAATGGACTGAAGTTAGTTATTCCAAAGGATATTCGATGGAGAATCGTTAGCTACTCCCACGATGATATGGGTCATTTTGGGCTGGATAAAACAATCCAGCGAATTCAACAGAAGTTTTAGTTCCCAAAGATGCGAAAGTATACGAAGGACTATATCTCTAATTGTATCAAGTGTTGTTACAGGAAGTCTCGCCCGGGCAAGTCCGAAGCCCGTTTGCACTACAGTGACGTACAACCAGTTCCGTTCCAAACCATACATATAGACCATCTGGGTCCTTTCCCTAAAATCAAAAGAGGGCAATGCTACGTTTTAGCTGTCTCCGATTCATTAAGCAAATATCTGATCGTAAAAGCCGTTCGCAACACGAAAACTATTCCCGTAATTAATGCCTTAAATGAGATGACATCGTATTTCGGTCTTCCCAAGTGTATCGTCAGCGACAGAGGTACCGCCTTCACCTCGAAATATTTTGAAGACTTCTGTAATCACCATTCGATCAAGCATATTAAAACCGCAGTGCGTACCCCGAGAGCAAACGGACAAGTCGAACGTGCTAACCAAACAATCTTGTCATATCTACGATGTTCAACTGATAATCCGAAGGATTGGGACCTGAGGTTACGTGACCTCCAATGGGCTGTGAATTCCCAAAAAAATTTAACATCTGGTTTCACACCTATTGAACTCGTGTTCGATTTTCGATTACGTGATATCTCAAACAACCATTTGTTAGCCGCCATACACGACGATGTGGTCGAGAATGCACTCCCTACGGTAAGAAGACCAAAAAACGAACGGCTGAAACCTCAATATTGTAAAGGCACCGTAAAACATGGTGGAGGCTCAATAATGGTGTGGGGCTGCTTTTCATACGCTGGAGTTGGACCGATTCATCAAATATCAAAAAAAATGGATCGATTTGTTTATAAAAATGTATTAGAAAACGTAATGTTGCCTTATGCGGAAGAAAATATGCCTTTGATTTGGGGTTTTCAACATGATAATGATCCCAAACATGCTTCAAAATTTGTCAGAGAATGGTTGGGTGAATCAAAAGTGAGAGTTCTCGGGTGACCAGCTCAATCGCCTGACCTAAACCCTATTGAAAACCTATGGAGCATCGTAGATCGCAAGATAAAAAGGGATTCTAACACAAACAAACACTCCATTTTTTACCGCATTCAGGAGGCATGGTTCAGCATTCCTAGAGGTCAAATTGAACGGCTTATTGATTCAATGCCCCGCAGATGTGCCGCCATCATCAAAAACAAAGGTTACGACATCGATTACTGATTTTATTTTTAAGTTTTGTGACAAAAATACAGAAGTTGCTTTAGTTTTGACCAGTCATATTTTATAGTTTTTTTTGTTATTTTGAAAAAAAAATATTTTAAAACAATAAATTATAATTTCTTTATACCTATGTTTTAAGGAATAAATTATCAATAATTTAAAAGAAAAACTTTTCGTCTAAGTTTTTTTAAGAGCACTAATTTTCAATTATTTTGAAGTGTAATATGAGTTGCTTTAGTTTTGGCCACCAGTGTGTATCCTGACATTATTACAGTAATCGTTAAGTGTTTTTATTTTATCGAACTTTAATGTCCATGCTAGTGACAAAGTGATTATTCAATAACGATTACAGTAAATAACAAAATAATAAATTTTGTGCTATAAAAGTACACAAAATTGGAGGTGGGAAAAAAAGATTCGGCACAGTCGAATATAGTGCTTTTACTTGTTTTCACACAAACCTGTACAATTCATATGGGAAGATGTTAACATCTTGTTGATATGATGAAAGATGTGAGCAAGTGTAAAAAGGATATAAGTGAAGAAATGTGAGTGTATTGCAAACTTCAGGCATTTACTATCATGTGTAAATACTATATTAATGAATAAAAAACTTACAGCCGTATTCATCGGAATTTTGTTTGTCTGGATCAAACAAAACATTTTTCCATTCCAGATATTGAGAATTTCAGCTCAAAATTTTTGGTAAAAAGCTGACATATAGAGCCATAAGTCCAGAACGGTAAATAATAAAAACACGACTAATATCTCAAAACAAAGCGTAAGTTTAAAATGCTATACATAATTGTTGTTAAGTCAACAGAGTTGCAACAGCCGTCGACCCTAAAAACGTGTCCTGTTACCACTACGTGCCCTCTAATATTAAAAATATTCTAAGTGTTATGCGTATGTATGTATTACGAATATAAATGAATATGAACATGTAGATAAACGTCATTTGATAGAAGAAAAAAAGACAAATTTTAATATTTGAATTGTAAAATAAATACAATTTTAAATTACATATGAGTGTACCGATAAAGAGTGCTGATGATGAAAGCGGCTAATATCCGAATAGTTTTTCAAGATTCTTAAATGATTTCAATTTAATTTAATTTAGAAAATGTTTTAGGAAATTTAAATAATAGAATAAATAAAATGGAGGCAAAATAAAAATGATTTACGGTAAATCATATCTCTCATTTGCTGCAAGAACGGCATAACTCAAAATTTTCGATTTAGAGATAAATGCGTTTTAAGTGTTCAATTGACTATAGCTCTGAAGAAAAATTAATAAATGTAAATATTTTGATATCATCTTATAAATACACTTATATTTAATATATCCGTATAGAAAAAAGTTGAGTTATAAATTGTTTTTAGATGGAAAATTGTTTATACTTATGACGTTATGACGTTATTTCTGCTAAAGTTCATTGATAGTAGTGTAGCAAGGCATATTTATTCATCAGGTAATTGCAGTTCGGAGAGAATTTTTTGTTTATATTTTTTATATATGAAGTTTGGCATTTGAAATAAATTAGAAAAGAGAGAAAATTGTTTTTTATTTATGTATTTTGACAGCTGAAACCTAAAATAAGTGTTGAAAAAAATAATCAGCTGGCGAATCAAGAGTACCTGATGAATAAATATGCCTTGGTAGTGTAGTAAACTAAAATGTGTCGTTCTTAATGCGAACAAAATTTTTTTTATTTCAATCTTTTATTTTAAAGTCTTATAAACGAATATTTTCCATTAATTCCTTTACACATACTTTTACATCTGGATTAATTTTTAAAATTTATGAAACATTTATACCTGCAAGTTTTAGCACATGTCTCTTTCATTTGTCTTGCAGATCTTATCTTTTTGTTCTTTGTGCGCATTTCGTATTCTTGTCCCCTTTTTCCTTTGTTAATACTGTTGTTCTTTTACTTTTCTGTCTGTTTTGACCTTTTTTACCTTTTCTTAAAAAGCCTTATCAAAAGTAATGAAGAGCTTGCTATATTTGAAGTGCTAGGTAGTGCATTACAGAGCGTAGAATTTGAAGTTCTGCGTCAAGTTGAGAAATATTGACTTCAGTGATACCAGCAGCTATATTAGATGTTGCTTCAACTTGTGAAATGTTGTTGTTAGTGGCTGGATTAGAATGTGTAGCTTCGAGTTCTAAAAATATTTTTTCACTGCTGTCATTGCTATCGTTATCATCCAGAGAACTTTGGCAGCATGTCACATCTGTAACAAAATCGTCAAAATCTTTCAAAAATTTTAAAGAACTAGATGCTGATTTGCACCGGTTATAGTCAGACATTTTAAAAAAGCTAAAGAATTTGTCCAGCAATAAGGGCTTATTTTGAGTAATTGCGATAATTTTAAATTTAACGTCTAAAAATTTATCGTCAATAATGACACATTGCTTGATAATTCCAAATGCAGACTTCTTATCAACATATTTTTAGTAGCAATAACGTCATAAGTAAAAATAATTCAGTTTATGATAAACATTTTTCCAACAATAATGGCATATTTTGTGTTATAGCTAGTTACAATCAGACCCTTTTTTTTCAACAAAACAGTCACAACACAAAAATGCCAGTATATAAGAATTTTTACTACATCAAACTCATTTTACCTTTACACTTATAAAGGCACAACGAAAATTATGTCGCTCTTTTCGAAAACAAAACGATTTTCACACCTTAACAACTGTGTCGTAACTAACGATTTATCGTCGTTGTGAGTAACGGCATATACTCGTCTCACACGTTCTGTATACAATATATCAAAATGAGTATTTTACACAAGATAGAATATCATATTACCAATATTTCTGTATTATTAGCTCAAAAATTGCAAATTATGAGTTATGCCGTTCTTGCAGCAAATACCGATATGTACATACTTTATCATACCTTTAAACAAAAAAATATATGTAAAAACCCTATACTCACAACAATATGCACACAGATAGTTTTTTCTTCTGCCATGCTTGGAAGATATTTTATTTTTTTGTCCCAATATATCTTTAGCAGATTCGTTGATTTTCATTTTATCAAAAAGTTCTTTCTCAATTTCGTTTTTGTCAGGTGTAAGTACTTCTTCTCTGTTGTCCGGAAATATTTCTATTTGTAGTAAACTTTCAGCATCATCCGTTCTAGCAATGCATTCTACCTTTTCTATATCATTCAGATTATTTTCTGTAGGAATTTCAACTCCAAAGGTACATGTTTTGTAATCATAATCACTACTGTTAGATATTTGCAATTCGACTTCCTCTTTAAGGATTGAGAAGGGCTGGGATTTATTTTCTTTCATTATAAGAGCATTTTGAAGAAGTGTTAAAGATTCTGAAGCTTTTTCGAATAATAAATAGGCATTTTTAAATCCATTAGAACATATTTCACATAGTTTTTGTTGGAATTGATCTGTAGTCAATAGAGATGATATTAATTAAGTTGGACATTTGCTTCAGTTGTATTACCATTTGCCTCTGATCCAATGTATTTGTAGTAGCAATCTTTGTAGCTTATACTAGAAAATTCTATTTCTTCATTCCAATAAAATATTACCTTTTCCTCTAGACAAACACGACAAATATTTTTATTAAATAATATTGATTCATCCATTCTTTAACCACAGAATAAAACTTGGTCGCAACAGATGATCGGCAAACACAATGTTAGAATTTATTGAATTCGCCATTACTTCATTAATTTATTAAGGGATGGAAAATTAGATTTTGTTTTGGTATAGAACAGTGATGGGAATTGTTTTCAACAAATCCCGCTAAAAGTGACTTCAAAATCGTTAGAAAACGAGATAGATTTTTTACAAGGTAAATTATAATATATCATTAAAATTGTTTAAAAGTTTATAGAGGTATTACTCTTAAATTTTTAACAACATATTCTGTTCCATAATGAGTGTCAAATATAACAGTATTCTTGTCGTCCATGTAAAAAGCGTATGATATAAACCCTAGGCATATTTATTCATCAGGTAATTGCAGTTCGGAGAAAATTTTTTTGTTTATATTTTTTATATAAGAAGTTTGACATTTCAAATTAATGAGAGAGAAGAGAAATTTGTTTTTTATCTATAGACTTTGACAGCTGAAACTTAAAATAAGTAAAGAAAAAAATAATCAGCTGACGAAACAAGAGTACCTGATGAATAAATATGCCTTGTATAAACCTATATTCTAAACCTGTTACATAGACGCCAAAAAATGTTTTGCAGCCGTATTGGTGAGAGAATTTTAAAGTACAGTGCTTTGAAAAAATAAGCTCACAGAATTTTATCAACATTTAGTCACAAAAAAATCTGAGCCACCGAACATAAAAAGTATTAAAATTAGGGACATTTTGTTAAACAAACAACAATAGTTTTCCAAGGTCTATTTAATTATACCCTTCACCTGTGGTGCACAAGGGTATATATAGCTTTGTCATTCCGTTTGTAATTTCTACTGACCGTCTGTCCGTGTGTTGGTTGAAATCAACTTTTAGAAGCAACTATATATTCCTCAGATCTGTATATGGTATCAATTTCTTTGAAATATCCAGGAATGAATCGCTATTGAAATTCAGCACAATCGCCCCATAACTTTCTGAGATATGAGCAAAAAACCGCGACCTCCTCGTTTTTTTACACAATTACAACAACAACATACATACATACATACATACATACATACATACATACATACATACATACATACATACATGTAAAAAACATACCAAAAAAAAATACAAAAAGAAAATATATTAAAAATAAAAAAAATAATAAAAACAAGTAAGAGCGCTATATTCGGCCGTGCCGAATCTTATATACCCTTCACAACGTGTAGTCATGCAATAACAGTAGTTTGTGTCACCATTCATCCCATATGAAATACGTACATACAAATATAAAAACATCCCATTATAAAATTATAAATTCACGTATGTATGTTAAAAAAACAAAAAAAAAAAAAAATAAAAAAAAAAATTTTAAAAAAAAATTTTAAAAAAAAATTTAAAAAAAAATTTAAAAAAAAATTTTTTTTAAAAAATTATTATATATATAATATATATAAAACAAAAAAAAAAATAAAAAAAAAATTTAAAAAAAAAATAATAAAAATATAAATAATATATTAAATAAAAAATAAAAAAAAAATAAAAAAAAAAATTTAAAAAAAATTGAAAAAAAATTTTTTTTGGCTCAGCTGGGATTCGATGCCACGTTTTCTCTAACCAGTATACACGTTTGTATGTATGTATGTTGTTGTTGTAATGTTGTTTTTGTGAAAAAAAAACCGAGGTGGTCGTGGGTTTTTGCTCATATCTCAGTTGTTTATATACCGATGTTTCTGATTTTCAATACCGATCTACTCCCGAATATTTCTGATATTTTAATACATCACCCGAGTCCATGCGATGTCGGGGGGCTTCAAAAAGTTGATTTCAACATACACACGGACAGACGGTCAGACGGACAGACGGACAGACGGACAGACTGACAGGGCTTAATCGACTTCCCTATTCATAAGCTTTCAGAAAATATATACTTTATGGGGTCGGAAATCAAAATTGTAGAAATTTCACACGGAATGACAAACCTATATATACCCTTTTTCACTGTGTGAAGGGTATAATAAAAAAAAAATTTTTTTGGCTCAGCTGGGATTCGATGCCACGTTTTCTCTAACCAGTATACACGTTTGTAAAGGGTGTTTTTTTAAGCCCGATAGAACTTGAAATTGTAAAAAATAACACAAAAAATTAAATTGTAATCAAAATTTTTTTTTATTCGAAAGATCAATACGTGACATTAACATTTGAAAATGATTTCGGGCATATGGGCACCGCGGCTGTTCTTGACGAAGCGCATTCTGGACGTCCAATTTTGGGCCACTTTTTCGAGCACTGCTGGCCGTATGTCACGAATAACACGAACAATGCTGGCCTCCAAGGCGTCAATTGTTGCTGGTTTATCAGCATAAACCAGTGACTTCACGTAGCCCCACAGGAAATAATCGAGAGGTGTCAAATCGCACGACCTTGGAGGCCAATTGACAGGTCCATTTCTCGCTCCATATGCGGCAATTTTGCTTATTAACAAACCCGTTAAGCCAAAAATGCGCCTCATCGCTGAACACAATTTTGCGATAAAATTGGACGTCCAGAATGCGCTTCGTCAAGAACAGCCGCGGTGCCCATATGCCCGAAATCATTTTCAAATGTTAATGTCACGTATTGATCTTTCGAATAAAAAAAAAATTTGACTACAATTTAATTTTTTGTGTTATTTTTTACAATTTCAAGTTCTATCGGGCTTAAAAAAACACCCTTTATGTATGTATGTTGTTGTTGTAATGTTGTTTTTGTGAAAAAAAATCGAGGTGGTCGTGGGTTTTTGCTCATATCTCAGTTGTTTATGTACCGATGTTTCTGAATTTCAATACCGATCTACTCCCGAATATTTCTGATATTTTAATACCTCACCCGGGTCCAAGCGATGTCGGGCGGCTTCAAAAAGTTGATTTCAACATACACACGGACAGACGGACAGACTGACAGAGCTTAATCGACTCCCCTATTCATAAGCTTTCAGAAAATATATACTTTATGGGGTCGGAAATGAAAATTGTAGAAATTTCACACGGATTGACAAACCTATATATACCCTTTTTCACTGTGTGAAGGGTATAAAAATTACAAAAAAAAAAATGAAAAAAACTTTTTAAAAAGAATTTAAAAAAAAATATAAATAATATATTGAATAAAATAAAATAATTTTGGGTCAGCTGGGATTCGATGCCACATTTATTCTAACCAGTATATACATATGTACGTATTTTATATGAGATGAATGGTGATACAAACAGTTGTTATTGCATGACTACACGTTGTGAAGGGTATGGTATTAATAGTAGTTTTTTTTTTTAAACTTTAAGCTAATCATATAATTGTCTTACAATATTTGTTGTTGCTTACATTACTTGTAACAAATATTGCAAAATTTTTTTTGAAAACATTAGTATTTCTTTTTTTTAGGATAGTTAGGGAGCAAATTGTTTAATTTTAAGGCCCTGAGAAGTCTGGAGAATTACCCATCTTTATTTTCTTAACAAAATGTAATGTATTGAATTCTAGTCTTTGTTGTATATTCAGCCATTGAAGTGTGTCCAACATCATAGCTTTATTTTGAAGTCTCTGTAGTCTTTCTAACTGTGTTTTTGTGCAGCAAGTGTATGATTGTTGATCCAAATTCGAATTATGGCTTCATCATAGTATTGTACATAGTTATTGCTGTAATTATCGATACTTTGTTCCGCAAAAGCCATTTTTTACATATATATTCAACTTCAATTCGTCTCCATCTCGTCGCAAAAGTTGATAAGGCATATTCATACCAGTGATCAGCTGTGTCTTTTTTTCGATATTCATAGTGAGTCATAAAATTTGAGTATAAGTGCGTATAAATCATTGAAATTTAACTGAGCTAACGTACGCATGCTCAAACAACGTACAACTTACAATGAACATAAGTACTACGTCGTAATATTTACTTCCCATTTTTATATGATTTGCAAGACTACTCAAGTTGATTTATATTTTTAAGAAACTACTTATCTTCATAGAATGATGCAAGTTGCCTCAACAACAGAAACATTAACACAAGGTACATTTATATAATTGTACCATGCATTAACAGCTCTCATTTTTATGAAGAATAAACTATGTTACCAGGTCGAAGAGTGCAAGATATTTTTTGGCCACAAGAATATTTGCAATTTTACAATGTGTAATATACAATTTTTGCAAGTAGCACTATTTAATTTTTAAATAAATGCAACCGATTTTGGCCTTCAGGCTGTTTTGGTTGGCTTCTACAATAACAGTTATTTTGTATTTTCATGTTTAAATTTTTTACAGCAAATTAAAAAACTGCGTTCTTAGGTGCTCACTTAAATTTGAAAGATAATACACAAAAACAATCTAAATCTCTTAAACAGACATCAAAGCAAGCACTTTATTTTTATACCCTTCACCTGTGGTGCACAAGGGTATATATAGCTTTGTCATTCCGTTTGTAATTTCTACAATTTTCATTTCCGACCCCATAAAGTATATATTTTCTGAAAGCTTATGAATAGAGGAGTCGATTAAGCCCTGACCGTCTGTCCGTCTGACCGTGTGTTGGTTGAAATCAACTTTTAGAAGCAACTATATGTTCCTCAGATCTGTATATGGTATCAATCTCTTGGAAATATCCAGGAATGAATCGCTACTGAAATTCAGCACAATCGCCCCATAACTTTCTGAGATATGAGCAAAAAACCACGACCACCTCGTTTTTTTCACAATTACAACAACAACATACATACATACATACAAACATGTTAAAAACATACCAAACAAAAAAAATTACAAAAAAAAAAATATTAAAAATAAGAAAAAAATAATAAAAAAAAAACTAAAAAAAAAATTTAAAAAAAAATTTAAAAAAATTTTTCTAAAAAAAAATATTTTAAAAAATTAAAAAAAATATAAAAAAAATAAGAAAATATAAATAATATATTAAATAAAATAAAATAAATTTTTTTTGGCTCAGCTGGGATTCGATGCCACATTTATTCTAACGTGTACGTATGCACGTATTTTATATGAGATGAATGGTGATACAAACAATTGCATGACTACACGTTGTGAAGGGTATATAAGATTCGGCATGGCCGAATATAGCACTGTTACTTGTTGTTTTTTGTTTTTGTATTATTTTGTTAAGCTTATACCCCTATTGCGGTTCACCACTCAACTCAGTTTGGTTGTGTGAGATTCAACCGAACTTATGCACAACCAAACTCATTTTAGGTATTGTGATACTCAACTGTTTTTAGTTGAGTTTGGGCTTATACGACATAAGCCGAAATAGAAGCAAATACTTCCGTCTACCAGATCACAACACTATTTTTCAGGCTGAGATCATGGCGATTACGGAAGGAATTAAATGGATAAAGGAAACGAATAGCGAAACTCCGATTCGTATCTTTACGGATAGCCAATCAGTGATTAAGACATTGAGAAAGGAGAAAGTTGAATCCCGAAACGTTTTGCAATGCAAGAGTGAGATAAACTCATATGCAAATTGTTAACATCTGGAGATAATATGGATACCAAGCCATCACGGGCTGATCGGAAACGAGAAAGCCGACAAATTATCCAAAATGGGAGCTCTTCTGAGTACTATAACTTTGGAGAACGCCAAACCCCTTAAACGATTTAAGGATGAACTTATACGTTGGGCAATGGAAGAACATGTCAGAAAATGGTAAAGCACTGATGGCGGTAAGGTGACAAGAACACTCTGGGGTGACCCAAATCTTGGGAAGTCAAAGGAGATTCTGAGACTAAATAGACCTACACTTAGGAAATTAATGTTACGGATTTTTTTTTTATTTTATTCATTTGTCTTTAAAAGCTCCTATGCCATTCAAAATTACACATTCAAATATTCTGGCAAGGCTCGAAAATTTTACGTTCCTTTTTACAACTTTACATATTTGCATATATGCACGCACATATATATATATGGACAGGCATGTACATATACATATGCAACTGTTACGGTTGGCAACCAATTTTTTTTATGAGTTTCGATAGACGATCACAAACGGAAAGTTTTGTCACCTCTCATGTCCTTACGTCTCCTCTTACAATTGCCATCACCTCAGTTTACCGTTAAATTGTTTGACCAATAGCAGCACGACACATTTCAAACCGGTTTTGTGGAAAGAGGAATGGAAAAGAAAAAGATTTTGCAAGTGATGCCTTCCAGCGATTTGCTGATTTTGCATAATGTTTATAAGGGCCCAGTAGGCAAGATCACCTACTGGCAACTTTGCAAAAAGAAAACGAAAGGGAAAGAGAAGAGAAGAAAAGTCAGATTAGGAAGTTAAAAAGGGAGTTGACTTTAAGAAGTTGAAAAAGACAGTTGGTTTTTAGAGTTTGAAAAGAAAGGTTTAAATAAATGTAAAGTGTAAAAATAAATTATTTCTGTGGGAAAAAAAGATCTAGTGATAAAAACTACAATCCTGTGGAATACTGTTGTTTTAAAATTTTACCAACAATTTTAATAATGGAAAGAAATTTTAAAAAGAGGAAAAAAAAATATTTAACACCAACAAGAATAAATAAAAATACTCTGTTAATGAAAATACTTACATATAATGTTTAATGGAAAAAAAATAAGAGAAACAAAATAAAAATAAAACTTTTCCTTGTTAAATATATAAAATATTTTCTAGTTTTAAGTAAGATAATTAATACCTTTAATAATTTACAATTTACTTTTAAAATCATTTTCACAAGTGCAAATGAGCTTTCCTTTAACTAAGTAACGAATTTACTTAAATCACAAAAAAAAATATTATATAAATAAAATTAAAACAAAGTTGACAAACATTTGAAACAAACTGTGTGCTAAAATAAAATGTTCCGAATAGCAAAACTAACTCTACCAAGCAACAACGCTTCTACCTGCAGCAACAACTTTACCAGCAAAGACAGCTTTACCAGCAAAGACAACTCTACCAGCAACATCACATCTCCAGCAACGACAACGTTCCCCGAAAGCTGCAACATCAAATTAGGCTAAGTAATTTTATTATTAGTATTTCTATTAATTTCATTATTATTATTCTCTTTATTGTATTAATATTATTATCCTCTTTGATATTATTATTACTACAATTGTTACTACTATAATTATGATTATTAAAATTATTATCGTTAGTTCCTTTTTAATGAATATATAAAACAATTATATATGAAATTTGCAAGAATAAAGTTTTTTTTACTTCATGTAAGTTCATCATGAAATTCTAAATTTTCTTTATTCAGAGGAGGAATGTTGAAGGTAAGTGGGGTAAACTAAGCGGGTGATCACGATATTGGGACAGACATAAAATTTTAGGTACTTAGTCTGTCATAGGAGCAAATTGCGGGAGGGAAAACAATAGTACCTGGCGTGACGATCCACCTGGTCATGCCAACGTTTGCATAACGACAGCGATGTTAGATTTTAAAGGCTTTGTTTAAAAATTCCCCGTACTCTAAAGGTGTGTAGAGTACGGTCATATGTTCACGTGCCAAATACCCCGGGTTGAGAACCACTGACCTTTTTGCTCGAGCTAGCTGGCAACCGCCTTTCACGCCCTTAACCCAATATTTGGCGTGGGTATGTTTCGTTTTGATATTTTTGTATTTGGTAGTCGAAAAATACCGGCACGTAACATAGATGGCGCCCAACGAAAAGCAATTTGCACAAAGTGAGGTTAATGTTAGCCCAACGCAAAGCATTTGCACAAAGTGAGGTTAATATTAGCCCAACATAAAGCAAAACTTGTTTTTGTAAGATTTATTTTATCTAACGGAAAATAAATTTTACTTAACACGAAACGAATTTAACAATGTAAATTATTTTTTCTTCCACCTGAAGTAACACATCGTTGACGTAATGCAAAAGTAAGTTTACGTAATCGTATATAGGGCTCGAATAATTAAATTTTCTTTTATTTGGCGTAAGTCATGACTTCTGGGAGACTAAACCTGGATTCATTTGCGACGCTAAAATGAAGGGAAGTTGGAAATGGTGATTGTTCGTTGACTAGCGTAAGTCATGATTTCTGGGTATGTAAACCTGGTATCATTTGCGACGCAAGATTGGCGAACAATAATTATTTCAAGATATTCGGTAACACCTTCGAATTTTGTTTTTTTTATGTCGGGGATATGATAAGTCCGAGCTGACGACAACTAGTCGAGCAGTCATCGTTGCGATCATGTCCCAATATTAGAAAACATTTCGAATAAAGGAATTATTAGATATTTCTGTAATTTCCCTATCAGAATACGTATTTTTTTTAATTGTGATTTTTTTGAACACGTTCTATTTTAATTGATTGAGTAATCAGTTTTTCTGAGAAAAGTAGGAAACTGATTAGCCAATCAGTAACGAGAAGAGTCAGCATACTATTGTATCTTAGCATTCTCGACGTATAGAACAATGTGATCACCGTTTGGCAACCACAGCACCCATTATTCCTCCTCCGTACGATTTTAATTTTTTTTATAATTTCATTTAAATTATATTATTCCATAACACAAATATAATTTTTTTTGATTTAATTTCATTCTAATGACGAAAAAAAAATACTTTTTTCCCAATAAACAACAATTTTTATCAAAATTATATTAAAATAATATATGTATATTAATTGAATTTTTTTTTCCAAATAAATTTAATCCCATTTTAAATAAGAAACATTTTTTTTAAAAAATAACGAGAATTTAAAATAACTTGGAGAAAACAAACCAATTTGTTTTCTCAAGATTAACTTTTTTATCACTATTAAAATTTGTTTTTCAAAACTTTTTTTTCCTCACGATTAAAATTTGTTTTCGCAAAAAAGAAAAAAAAGGGAGTTATTTTATCTTCTCGATTAAAAAAATTATCTTCACAAGAAAAAATTATTTTATCTTCACGATTAAAAAAAAAAAAAAATTAAATTTTGCAAGAAAAATTATTTTATCCTCATGATAAAAAAATTTGGCTTTGCAAGAAAAAATTTTTTTTTATTCTTCACGATTTAAAATTTGCTTTCAGTTTTTTTTTCACGACTTTTCACAACATTTTTTTAGTGATTTTTCAGAATATTTTTTTTATTTTTTTAAATCTTTTCTAAACTACCATTAATCAAGTTCCCATACGCGATAAAGGCTACACGTATAGAATCTTTTTTCTTTTCCCCCTTGCAAATAGAAATTTCTTTTTTTGTGTCGCGGGCACATTATGCACAAACCCAGCACTCGACAAAGCACATCTAGAAATCCGCCACGTGCAGTAGCTAATCCCATTTTAGCTGATTTATCCGGTAGAGGTAGAGTACAAGTCGTAGTCCGTCATCGGCAAAAGGTAGGGGAAAAGGAGCAGCTTTATTAACCGGAAAATCTCTTTCACGTTCAGAAAATTCGCAATCTAGCACAAGCATTAAAGCTTTGAGGTCCTCGTCTGTCTCTTCTTTATTAGGGTCGATTTTATCTGACAATACAAATACTGGGAGTAAAATTCCCAAAGGAGATACTTTTGCTCTTATTAAAATTTTTGATAAGGAATTATTTTGTCTTTTAGACTCTGGTGCCAACATATCCGTTTTGGGGAAAAGCAGTTTGAATCTTTTAAATGGAAATAACATTGAATTGAGAAAAATAAGATCTAGCATTTTAATCGCAAACGATCCGAAAATTCACGTTGCGGGGCATTGTACACTACCGGTTACTTTTAAAGGGGTAACAAGATTCATTGTATCTTATATCGTACCGAACTTATCTAAAGCAGGTTATTTCGGCGTTGACTTTTGGAGGACGTATGCTTTAGCTTCACAGATCTTTTCTGATGTCGAATGCGCGGAGCTCGCCAGAAAATCTGAGTCAGATTTCAATAATCTGAACTCAGAGGAGACACTAAGTTTTAAGCATGTTATTTCGAATCTTCCTTCTTATGGAAAAGCATGCAAGACCTATAACAAAAGGTTCAAGTCAGTAAATTTTGTTGAAGGCCAGGCAATTTATACGAGAAACAACTAGCAGAGTTATTTTTAAAAAAATTGCATAAACGTTAAAATTTAGATCGAAGTTCGTTAAGTATAGAATTAGAAGAGATAATTTAGAATACATTAATGAGCTTGAGGATCTTCAGGGAAGTTATATAGGAAGGTACAATGCTTCTGATATTCGCCCATAATTTTGCCAGGTACACATTCTGATTCAGGGACCTAAAACTAGTATTCTTTTATGCCCGGCTTCGTGGGTCGTGCCACACGTTGTATACAAAATTTTTTTTTGTATTTTTCTCCCACCAGTATAACTCTTCTACTTTTCCTACAAAAAAAATCCTTTCCTGTTCGTTAAGCGATTGGAAATCTTAAAACGAAGCAGTTTTGTTACGGATTTTTTTTTTATTTTATTCATTTGTCTTTAAAAGCTCCTATGCCATTCAAAATTACACATTCAAATATTCTGGCAAGGCTCGAAAATTTTACGTTCCTTTTTACAACTTTACATATTTGCATATATGCACGCACATATATATATATGGACAGGCATGTACATATACATATGCAACTGTTACGGTTGGCAACCAATTTTTTTTATGAGTTTCGATAGACGATCACAAACGGAAAGTTTTGTCACCTCTCATGTCCTTACGTCTCCTCTTACAATTGCCATCACCTCAGTTTACCGTTAAATTGTTTGACCAATAGCAGCACGACACATTTCAAACCGGTTTTGTGGAAAGAGGAATGGAAAAGAAAAAGATTTTGCAAGTGATGCCTTCCAGCGATTTGCTGATTTTGCATAATGTTTATAAGGGCCCAGTAGGCAAGATCACCTACTGGCAACTTTGCAAAAAGAAAACGAAAGGGAAAGAGAAGAAAAGAAAAGTCAGATTAGGAAGTTAAAAAGGGAGTTGACTTTAAGAAGTTGAAAAAGACAGTTGTTTTTTAGAGTTTGAAAAGAAAGGTTTAAATAAATGTAAAGTGTAAAAATAAATTATTTCTGTGGGAAAAAAAAGATCTAGTGATAAAAACTACAATCCTGTGGAATACTGTTGTTTTAAAATTTTACCAACAATTTTAATAATGGAAAGAAATTTTAAAAAGAGGAAAAAAAAATATTTAACACCAACAAGAATAAATAAAAATACTCTGTTAATGAAAATACTTACATATAATGTTTAATGGAAAAAAAATAAGAGAAACAAAATAAAAATAAAACTTTTCCTTGTTAAATATATAAAATATTTTCTAGTTTTAAGTAAGATAATTAATACCTTTAATAATTTACAATTTACTTTTAAAATCATTTTCACAAGTGCAAATGAGCTTTCCTTTAACTAAGTAACGAATTTATTTAAATCACAAAAAAAAATATTATATAAATAAAATTAAAACAAAGTTGACAAACATTTGAAACAAACTGTGTGCTAAAATAAAATGTTCCGAATAGCAAAACTAACTCTACCAAGCAACAACGCTTCTACCTGCAGCAACAACTTTACCAGCAAAGACAACTTTACCAGCAAAGACAACTCTACCAGCAACATCACATCTCCAGCAACGACAACGTTCCCCGAAAGCTGCAACATCAAATTAGGCTAAGTAATTTTATTATTAGTATTTCTATTAATTTCATTATTATTATTCTCTTTATTGTATTAATATTATTATCCTCTTTGATATTATTATTACTACAATTGTTACTACTATGATTATGATTATTAAAATTATTATCGTTAGTTCCTTTTTAATGAATATATAAAACAATTATATATGAAATTTGCAAGAATAAAGTTTTTATACCCGCCACCAAAAAAATGGTGGGGGTATATTCATTTTGTCATTCCGTTTGTAACACATCGAAATATCCATTTTAGACCCCATAAAGTATATATATTCTAAATCGTGGTTTGATCTTATGACGATCTAGCTATGTCCGTCCGTCTGTTGAAAGCACGATAGAGGTCGCACCGAAAAAGCTAGGGGGCTCAAATTTTGCCAGAATCTTTCTTATAGACAAGGTTTGTTTGGTATTGAAAATGGGCTAAATCGGAATATTAGGAAGAGAGTTATAGCTCGAAAAGCAAGAGTAGGTCGAAAAAACCGTGGTCTACGAACATCGAATAAAATGGAATTGTGTCCAAACAGATTAACGTAGACTCATGAAACTTCGAATATATATTTCCTGAGTATAAACAATATTACTTCCCGAAAATTATCTAAATCTATGCATTAGGAGAGGAGTTATCGATCAAAATGTACGAAAATTTATACCGCACAGTGTATTTTTCGATATATTTAAAAACAAAAACGCCATAAAAGCAACAAAATTGGATGTACGACTCTGAAATTTTGCACACCTTGCTTTTTGGGGAGGGGCTTTTTTGTAACGGAAAATCAATATTCCACGCCCACTTTTACGCCCACCTCCCATATAACGTTTTAGCTAAAATTCATATAATTTCTCTATTAATAAAGATTTTGGAATAATAAAGGGCTATATTGAAACACCTAAGTTGTACTCATTCGCAAAAATAACTTTGACACGCCTACTATAACGCCCACTTTTCACGTTATCTACCGTTATTAAAATTTAAAAGCTCATAAAACCACCAAAATTAGAGGTATGATGATCAAATTTGCTACGTATTGCCCCCTAGGCAATGTCATTGCTGTGCCAGAAAATTAAGGGGCCACGCCCACTTTTACGCCCACCTCCCATATAACGCTTTACCTGAAATTCATATAATTTCTCTATTAATAAAAATTTTGGAATAATAAAGGGCTATATTGAAACATCTAAGTTGTACTCATTCGCAAATACAACTTTGACACGCCTACTATAACGCCCACTTTTCACGTTATCTACCGTTAATGAAATTTAAAAGTTCATAAAACCACCAAAATTAGAGGTATGATGATCAAATTTGCTACGTATAGCCCCCTAGGCAATGTCAATGCTGTGCCAGAAAATTAAGGGGCCACGCCCACTTTTACGCCCACCTCCCATATAACGCTTTACCTGAAATTCATATAATTTCTCTATTAATAAAAATTTTGGAATAATAAAGGGCTATATTGAAACATCTAAGTTGTACTCATTCGCAAATACAACTTTGACACGCCTACTATAACGCCCACTTTTCACGTTATTTACCGTTAATGAAATTCAAAAGCTCATAAAACCGCCAAATTTAGAGGTTTGATGATCAAATTTGCTATGTATATCCTTCTAATCAATGTAATTGTTGTGCCAAAAAGTTTAGGTGACACGTCCACTTTAACGCCTACCTCCCATAAAACGGTTTATCTTAAATTCATGTAATTTCTCTATTGACAAAGTTTTTGGGAAAATAAAGGACTATATTGAAATATCTAAATTGTATTTATTAGCAGACTTTTTATTGACACGCCTACTTTAACGCCCACTTTCATTGAAAGACAACATTTACAAAAGCATTGTAGTAGCATATCGAAGTATCTGATGGTCCAAATTTTCAATGACAATGTTGATGCTCAATTGCCGGGCATGATGATGAGGCGATGTTGACTGCTCTTTTGCCACACTATCGCAAAAACCAGCAGTGGTTCCCATTCAACGAACTAAGAAGGCAGGATTATGTTGATCAAAAGAATTACATAAGAAGTGCATAAAATGCATTTTGTTTTGAACGCCCATTTTCATAAAAAAACCTGAATATTAAACCTGAAAATTAATTTACAAATAATTAATTAATAATAATTAATTAATTAATTAATAATTAATAATAATGAATTTTCCTGAAGATGCTACACGAAGGAGTGGCGAAATATTGAGAATTTAAATACAAAAATTGGATATTTAAATATGAAAATTTAAAAAAAGAGATCAACTAAAATAAATAATTAAATCTGAATAACTTTAACGCGTTGCTCATTTAGGTATCTTTCCACTGTTCAAAATAAGTTAGTCTGAAATTGAGAAATGTCAAATGAAATGCAAAAAAAAAACTTGTTGCTTATGTGTGGTTCACCTTCAACAGGGGCCCCTAAAAATTAACTACCCTCTATAAAGAAAGTAATACATATTTTATTTTAAAGAGATTATTCCATAGTGATTAACAAAATAATAAATAATGTACTATAAATGTACACAAAATTGGTGGTGGGTATAAAAGATTCGGCACAGCCGAATATAGTGCTCTTACTTGTTTTTACTTCATGTAAGTTCATCATGAAATTCTAAATTTTCTTTATTCAGAGGAGGAATGTTGAAGGTAAGTGGGGTAAACTAAGCGGGTGATCACGATATTGGGACAGACATAAAATTTTAGGTACTTGGTCTGTCATAGGAGCAAATTGCGGGAGGGAAAACAATAGTACCTGGCGTGACGATCCACCTGGTCATGCCAACGTTTGCATAACGACAGCGATGTTAGATTTTAAAGGCTTTGTTTAAAAATTCCCCGTACTCTAAAGGTGTGTAGAGTACGGTCATATGTTCACGTGCCAAATACCCCGGGTTGAGAACCACTGACCTTTTTGCTCGAGCTAGCTGGCAACCGCCTTTCACGCCCTTAACCCAATATTTGGCGTGGGTATGTTTCGTTTTGATATTTTTGTATTTGGTAGTCGAAAAATACCGGCACGTAACATAGATGGCGCCCAACGAAAAGCAATTTGCACAAAGTGAGGTTAATGTTAGCCCAACGCAAAGCATTTGCACAAAGTGAGGTTAATATTAGCCCAACATAAAGCAAAACTTGTTTTTGTAAGATTTATTTTATCTAACGGAAAATAAATTTTACTTAACACGAAACGAATTTAACAATGTAAATTATTTTTTCTTCCACCTGAAGTAACACATCGTTGACGTAATGCAAAAGTAAGTTTACGTAATCGTATATAGGGCTCGAATAATTAAATTTTCTTTTATTTGGCGTAAGTCATGACTTCTGGGAGACTAAACCTGGATTCATTTGCGACGCTAAAATGAAGGGAAGTTGGAAATGGTGATTGTTCGTTGACTAGCGTAAGTCATGATTTCTGGGTATGTAAACCTGGTATCATTTGCGACGCAAGATTGGCGAACAATAATTATTTCAAGATATTCGGTAACACCTTCGAATTTTGTTTTTTTTATGTCGGGGATATGATAAGTCCGAGCTGACGACAACTAGTCGAGCAGTCATCGTTGCGATCATGTCCCAATATTAGAAAACATTTCGAATAAAGGAATTATTAGATATTTCTGTAATTTCCCTATCAGAATACGTATTTTTTTTAATTGTGATTTTTTTGAACACGTTCTATTTTAATTGATTGAGTAATCAGTTTTTCTGAGAAAAGTAGGAAACTGATTAGCCAATCAGTAACGAGAAGAGTCAGCATACTATTGTATCTTAGCATTCTCGACGTATAGAACAATGTGATCACCGTTTGGCAACCACAGCACCCATTATTCCTCCTCCGTACGATTTTAATTTTTTTTATAATTTCATTTAAATTATATTATTCCATAACACAAATATAATTTTTTTTGATTTAATTTCATTCTAATGACGAAAAAAAAATACTTTTTTCCCAATAAACAACAATTTTTATCAAAATTATATTAAAATAATATATGTATATTAATTGAATTTTTTTTTCCAAATAAATTTAATCCCATTTTAAATAAGAAACATTTTTTTTAAAAAATAACGAGAATTTAAAATAACTTGGAGAAAACAAACCAATTTGTTTTCTCAAGATTAACTTTTTTATCACTATTAAAATTTGTTTTTCAAAACTTTTTTTTCCTCACGATTAAAATTTGTTTTCGCAAAAAAGAAAAAAAAAGGGAGTTATTTTATCTTCTCGATTAAAAAAATTATCTTCACAAGAAAAAATTATTTTATCTTCACGATTAAAAAAAAAAAAAAATTAAATTTTGCAAGAAAAATTATTTTATCCTCATGATAAAAAAATTTGGCTTTGCAAGAAAAAATTTTTTTTTTTCTTCACGATTTAAAATTTGCTTTCAGTTTTTTTTTCACGACTTTTCACAACATTTTTTTAGTGATTTTTCAGAATATTTTTTTTATTTTTTTAAATCTTTTCTAAACTACCATTAATCAAGTTCCCATACGCGATAAAGGCTACACGTATAGAATCTTTTTTCTTTTCCCCCTTGCAAATAGAAATTTCTTTTTTTGTGTCGCGGGCACATTATGCACAAACCCAGCACTCGACAAAGCACATCTAGAAATCCGCCACGTGCAGTAGCTAATCCCATTTTAGCTGATTTATCCGGTAGAGGTAGAGTACAAGTCGTAGTCCGTCATCGGCAAAAGGTAGGGGAAAAGGAGCAGCTTTATTAACCGGAAAATCTCTTTCACGTTCAGAAAATTCGCAATCTAGCACAAGCATTAAAGCTTTGAGGTCCTCGTCTGTCTCTTCTTTATTAGGGTCGATTTCATCTGACAATACAAATACTGGGAGTAAAATTCCCAAAGGAGATACTTTTGCTCTTATTAAAATTTTTGATAAGGAATTATTTTGTCTTTTAGACTCTGGTGCCAACATATCCGTTTTGGGGAAAAGCAGTTTGAATCTTTTAAATGGAAATAACATTGAATTGAGAAAAATAAGATCTAGCATTTTAATCGCAAACGATCCGAAAATTCACGTTGCGGGGCATTGTACACTACCGGTTACTTTTAAAGGGGTAACAAGATTCATTGTATCTTATATCGTACCGAACTTATCTAAAGCAGGTTATTTCGGCGTTGACTTTTGGAGGACGTATGCTTTAGCTTCACAGATCTTTTCTGATGTCGAATGCGCGGAGCTCGCCAGAAAATCTGAGTCAGATTTCAATAATCTGAACTCAGAGGAGACACTAAGTTTTAAGCATGTTATTTCGAATCTTCCTTCTTATGGAAAAGCATGCAAGACCTATAACAAAAGGTTCAAGTCAGTAAATTTTGTTGAAGGCCAGGCAATTTATACGAGAAACAACTAGCAGAGTTATTTTTAAAAAAATTGCATAAACGTTAAAATTTAGATCGAAGTTCGTTAAGTATAGAATTAGAAGAGATAATTTAGAATACATTAATGAGCTTGAGGATCTTCAGGGAAGTTATATAGGAAGGTACAATGCTTCTGATATTCGCCCATAATTTTGCCAGGTACACATTCTGATTCAGGGACCTAAAACTAGTATTCTTTTATGCCCGGCTTCGTGGGTCGTGCCACACGTTGTATACAAAATTTTTTTTTTGTATTTTTCTCCCACCAGTATAACTCTTCTACTTTTCCTACAAAAAAAATCCTTTCCTGTTCGTTAAGCGATTGGAAATCCTAAAACGAAGCAGTTTTGTTACGGATTTTTTTTTTATTTTATTCATTTGTCTTTAAAAGCTCCTATGCCATTCAAAATTACACATTCAAATATTCTGGCAAGGCTCGAAAATTTTACGTTCCTTTTTACAACTTTACATATTTGCATATATGCACGCACATATATATATATGGACAGGCATGTACATATACATATGCAACTGTTACGGTTGGCAACCAATTTTTTTTATGAGTTTCGATAGACGATCACAAACGGAAAGTTTTGTCACCTCTCATGTCCTTACGTCTCCTCTTACAATTGCCATCACCTCAGTTTACCGTTAAATTGTTTGACCAATAGCAGCACGACACATTTCAAACCGGTTTTGTGGAAAGAGGAATGGAAAAGAAAAAGATTTTGCAAGTGATGCCTTCCAGCGATTTGCTGATTTTGCATAATGTTTATAAGGGCCCAGTAGGCAAGATCACCTACTGGCAACTTTGCAAAAAGAAAACGAAAGGGAAAGAGAAGAAAAGAAAAGTCAGATTAGGAAGTTAAAAAGGGAGTTGACTTTAAGAAGTTGAAAAAGACAGTTGGTTTTTAGAGTTTGAAAAGAAAGGTTTAAATAAATGTAAAGTGTAAAAATAAATTATTTCTGTGGGAAAAAAAAGATCTAGTGATAAAAACTACAATCCTGTGGAATACTGTTGTTTTAAAATTTTACCAACAATTTTAATAATGGAAAGAAATTTTAAAAAGAGGAAAAAAAAATATTTAACACCAACAAGAATAAATAAAAATACTCTGTTAATGAAAATACTTACATATAATGTTTAATGGAAAAAAAATAAGAGAAACAAAATAAAAATAAAACTTTTCCTTGTTAAATATATAAAATATTTTCTAGTTTTAAGTAAGATAATTAATACCTTTAATAATTTACAATTTACTTTTAAAATCATTTTCACAAGTGCAAATGAGCTTTCCTTTAACTAAGTAACGAATTTATTTAAATCACAAAAAAAAATATTATATAAATAAAATTAAAACAAAGTTGACAAACATTTGAAACAAACTGTGTGCTAAAATAAAATGTTCCGAATAGCAAAACTAACTCTACCAAGCAACAACGCTTCTACCTGCAGCAACAACTTTACCAGCAAAGACAACTTTACCAGCAAAGACAACTCTACCAGCAACATCACATCTCCAGCAACGACAACGTTCCCCGAAAGCTGCAACATCAAATTAGGCTAAGTAATTTTATTATTAGTATTTCTATTAATTTCATTATTATTATTCTCTTTATTGTATTAATATTATTATCCTCTTTGATATTATTATTACTACAATTGTTACTACTATGATTATGATTATTAAAATTATTATCGTTAGTTCCTTTTTAATGAATATATAAAACAATTATATATGAAATTTGCAAGAATAAAGTTTTTTTTACTTCATGTAAGTTCATCATGAAATTCTAAATTTTCTTTATTCAGAGGAGGAATGTTGAAGGTAAGTGGGGTAAACTAAGCGGGTGATCACGATATTGGGACAGACATAAAATTTTAGGTACTTGGTCTGTCATAGGAGCAAATTGCGGGAGGGAAAACAATAGTACCTGGCGTGACGATCCACCTGGTCATGCCAACGTTTGCATAACGACAGCGATGTTAGATTTTAAAGGCTTTGTTTAAAAATTCCCCGTACTCTAAAGGTGTGTAGAGTACGGTCATATGTTCACGTGCCAAATACCCCGGGTTGAGAACCACTGACCTTTTTGCTCGAGCTAGCTGGCAACCGCCTTTCACGCCCTTAACCCAATATTTGGCGTGGGTATGTTTCGTTTTGATATTTTTGTATTTGGTAGTCGAAAAATACCGGCACGTAACATAGATGGCGCCCAACGAAAAGCAATTTGCACAAAGTGAGGTTAATGTTAGCCCAACGCAAAGCATTTGCACAAAGTGAGGTTAATATTAGCCCAACATAAAGCAAAACTTGTTTTTGTAAGATTTATTTTATCTAACGGAAAATAAATTTTACTTAACACGAAACGAATTTAACAATGTAAATTATTTTTTCTTCCACCTGAAGTAACACATCGTTGACGTAATGCAAAAGTAAGTTTACGTAATCGTATATAGGGCTCGAATAATTAAATTTTCTTTTATTTGGCGTAAGTCATGACTTCTGGGAGACTAAACCTGGATTCATTTGCGACGCTAAAATGAAGGGAAGTTGGAAATTGTGATTGTTCGTTGACTAGCGTAAGTCATGATTTCTGGGTATGTAAACCTGGTATCATTTGCGACGCAAGATTGGCGAACAATAATTATTTCAAGATATTCGGTAACACCTTCGAATTTTGTTTTTTTTATTTCGGGGATATGATAAGTCCGAGCTGACGACAACTAGTCGAGCAGTCATCGTTGCGATCATGTCCCAATATTAGAAAACATTTCGAATAAAGGAATTATTAGATATTTCTGTAATTTCCCTATCAGAATACGTATTTTTTTTAATTGTGATTTTTTTGAACACGTTCTATTTTAATTGATTGAGTAATCAGTTTTTCTGAGAAAAGTAGGAAACTGATTAGCCAATCAGTAACGAGAAGAGTCAGCATACTATTGTATCTTAGCATTCTCGACGTATAGAACAATGTGATCACCGTTTGGCAACCACAGCACCCATTATTCCTCCTCCGTACGATTTTAATTTTTTTTATAATTTCATTTAAATTATATTATTCCATAACACAAATATAATTTTTTTTGATTTAATTTCATTCTAATGACGAAAAAAAAATACTTTTTTCCCAATAAACAACAATTTTTATCAAAATTATATTAAAATAATATATGTATATTAATTGAATTTTTTTTCCAAATAAATTTAATCCCATTTTAAATAAGAAACATTTTTTTTAAAAAATAACGAGAATTTAAAATAACTTGGAGAAAACAAACCAATTTGTTTTCTCAAGATTAACTTTTTTATCACTATTAAAATTTGTTTTTCAAAACTTTTTTTTCCTCACGATTAAAATTTGTTTTCGCAAAAAAGAAAAAAAAAGGGAGTTATTTTATCTTCTCGATTAAAAAAATTATCTTCACAAGAAAAAATTATTTTATCTTCACGATTAAAAAAAAAAAAAAAATTAAATTTTGCAAGAAAAATTATTTTATCCTCATGATAAAAAAATTTGGCTTTGCAAGAAAAAATTTTTTTTTATTCTTCACGATTTAAAATTTGCTTTCAGTTTTTTTTCACGACTTTTCACAACATTTTTTTTAGTGATTTTTCAGAATATTTTTTTTATTTTTTTAAATCTTTTCTAAACTACCATTAATCAAGTTCCCATACGCGATAAAGGCTACACGTATAGAATCTTTTTTCTTTTCCCCCTTGCAAATAGAAATTTCTTTTTTGTGTCGCGGGCACATTATGCACAAACCCAGCACTCGACAAAGCACATCTAGAAATCCGCCACGTGCAGTAGCTAATCCCATTTTAGCTGATTTATCCGGTAGAGGTAGAGTACAAGTCGTAGTCCGTCATCGGCAAAAGGTAGGGGAAAAGGAGCAGCTTTATTAACCGGAAAATCTCTTTCACGTTCAGAAAATTCGCAATCTAGCACAAGCATTAAAGCTTTGAGGTCCTCGTCTGTCTCTTCTTTATTAGGGTCGATTTCATCTGACAATACAAATACTGGGAGTAAAATTCCCAAAGGAGATACTTTTGCTCTTATTAAAATTTTTGATAAGGAATTATTTTGTCTCTTAGACTCTGGTGCCAACATATCCGTTTTGGGGAAAAGCAGTTTGAATCTTTTAAATGGAAATAACATTGAATTGAGAAAAATAAGATCTAGCATTTTAATCGCAAACGATCCGAAAATTCACGTTGCGGGGCATTGTACACTACCGGTTACTTTTAAAGGGGTAACAAGATTCATTGTATCTTATATCGTACCGAACTTATCTAAAGCAGGTTATTTCGGCGTTGACTTTTGGAGGACGTATGCTTTAGCTTCACAGATCTTTTCTGATGTCGAATGCGCGGAGCTCGCCAGAAAATCTGAGTCAGATTTCAATAATCTGAACTCAGAGGAGACACTAAGTTTTAAGCATGTTATTTCGAATCTTCCTTCTTATGGAAAAGCATGCAAGACCTATAACAAAAGGTTCAAGTCAGTAAATTTTGTTGAAGGCCAGGCAATTTATACGAGAAACAACTAGCAGAGTTATTTTTAAAAAAATTGCATAAACGTTAAAATTTAGATCGAAGTTCGTTAAGTATAGAATTAGAAGAGATAATTTAGAATACATTAATGAGCTTGAGGATCTTCAGGGAAGTTATATAGGAAGGTACAATGCTTCTGATATTCGCCCATAATTTTGCCAGGTACACATTCTGATTCAGGGACCTAAAACTAGTATTCTTTTATGCCCGGCTTCGTGGGTCGTGCCACACGTTGTATACAAAATTTTTTTTTGTATTTTTCTCCCACCAGTATAACTCTTCTACTTTTCCTACAAAAAAAAATCCTTTCCTGTTCGTTAAGCGATTGGAAATCTTAAAACGAAGCAGTTTTGTTACGGATTTTTTTTTTATTTTATTCATTTGTCTTTAAAAGCTCCTATGCCATTCAAAATTACACATTCAAATATTCTGGCAAGGCTCGAAAATTTTACGTTCCTTTTTACAACTTTACATATTTGCATATATGCACGCACATATATATATATGGACAGGCATGTACATATACATATGCAACTGTTACGGTTGGCAACCAATTTTTTTTATGAGTTTCGATAGACGATCACAAACGGAAAGTTTTGTCACCTCTCATGTCCTTACGTCTCCTCTTACAATTGCCATCACCTCAGTTTACCGTTAAATTGTTTGACCAATAGCAGCACGACACATTTCAAACCGGTTTTGTGGAAAGAGGAATGGAAAAGAAAAAGATTTTGCAAGTGATGCCTTCCAGCGATTTGCTGATTTTGCATAATGTTTATAAGGGCCCAGTAGGCAAGATCACCTACTGGCAACTTTGCAAAAAGAAAACGAAAGGGAAAGAGAAGAAAAGAAAAGTCAGATTAGGAAGTTAAAAAGGGAGTTGACTTTAAGAAGTTGAAAAAGACAGTTGGTTTTTAGAGTTTGAAAAGAAAGGTTTAAATAAATGTAAAGTGTAAAAATAAATTATTTCTGTGGGAAAAAAAAAGATCTAGTGATAAAAACTACAATCCTGTGGAATACTGTTGTTTTAAAATTTTACCAACAATTTTAATAATGGAAAGAAATTTTAAAAAGAGGAAAAAAAAATATTTAACACCAACAAGAATAAATAAAAATACTCTGTTAATGAAAATACTTACATATAATGTTTAATGGAAAAAAAATAAGAGAAACAAAATAAAAATAAAACTTTTCCTTGTTAAATATATAAAATATTTTCTAGTTTTAAGTAAGATAATTAATACCTTTAATAATTTACAATTTACTTTTAAAATCATTTTCACAAGTGCAAATGAGCTTTCCTTTAACTAAGTAACGAATTTATTTAAATCACAAAAAAAAATATTATATAAATAAAATTAAAACAAAGTTGACAAACATTTGAAACAAACTGTGTGCTAAAATAAAATGTTCCGAATAGCAAAACTAACTCTACCAAGCAACAACGCTTCTACCTGCAGCAACAACTTTACCAGCAAAGACAACTTTACCAGCAAAGACAACTCTACCAGCAACATCACATCTCCAGCAACGACAACGTTCCCCGAAAGCTGCAACATCAAATTAGGCTAAGTAATTTTATTATTAGTATTTCTATTAATTTCATTATTATTATTCTCTTTATTGTATTAATATTATTATCCTCTTTGATATTATTATTACTACAATTGTTACTACTATGATTATGATTATTAAAATTATTATCGTTAGTTCCTTTTTAATGAATATATAAAACAATTATATATGAAATTTGCAAGAATAAAGTTTTTTTTACTTCATGTAAGTTCATCATGAAATTCTAAATTTTCTTTATTCAGAGGAGGATGTTGAAGGTAAGTGGGGTAAACTAAGCGGGTGATCACGATATTGGGACAGACATAAAATTTTAGGTACTTGGTCTGTCATAGGAGCAAATTGCGGGAGGGAAAACAATAGTACCTGGCGTGACGATCCACCTGGTCATGCCAACGTTTGCATAACGACAGCGATGTTAGATTTTAAAGGCTTTGTTTAAAAATTCCCCGTACTCTAAAGGTGTGTAGAGTACGGTCATATGTTCACGTGCCAAATACCCCGGGTTGAGAACCACTGACCTTTTTGCTCGAGCTAGCTGGCAACCGCCTTTCACGCCCTTAACCCAATATTTGGCGTGGGTATGTTTCGTTTTGATATTTTTGTATTTGGTAGTCGAAAAATACCGGCACGTAACATAGATGGCGCCCAACGAAAAGCAATTTGCACAAAGTGAGGTTAATGTTAGCCCAACGCAAAGCATTTGCACAAAGTGAGGTTAATATTAGCCCAACATAAAGCAAAACTTGTTTTTGTAAGATTTATTTTATCTAACGGAAAATAAATTTTACTTAACACGAAACGAATTTAACAATGTAAATTATTTTTTCTTCCACCTGAAGTAACACATCGTTGACGTAATGCAAAAGTAAGTTTACGTAATCGTATATAGGGCTCGAATAATTAAATTTTCTTTTATTTGGCGTAAGTCATGACTTCTGGGAGACTAAACCTGGATTCATTTGCGACGCTAAAATGAAGGGAAGTTGGAAATGGTGATTGTTCGTTGACTAGCGTAAGTCATGATTTCTGGGTATGTAAACCTGGTATCATTTGCGACGCAAGATTGGCGAACAATAATTATTTCAAGATATTCGGTAACACCTTCGAATTTTGTTTTTTTTATTTCGGGGATATGATAAGTCCGAGCTGACGACAACTAGTCGAGCAGTCATCGTTGCGATCATGTCCCAATATTAGAAAACATTTCGAATAAAGGAATTATTAGATATTTCTGTAATTTCCCTATCAGAATACGTATTTTTTTTAATTGTGATTTTTTTGAACACGTTCTATTTTAATTGATTGAGTAATCAGTTTTTCTGAGAAAAGTAGGAAACTGATTAGCCAATCAGTAACGAGAAGAGTCAGCATACTATTGTATCTTAGCATTCTCGACGTATAGAACAATGTGATCACCGTTTGGCAACCACAGCACCCATTATTCCTCCTCCGTACGATTTTAATTTTTTTTATAATTTCATTTAAATTATATTATTCCATAACACAAATATAATTTTTTTTGATTTAATTTCATTCTAATGACGAAAAAAAAATACTTTTTTCCCAATAAACAACAATTTTTATCAAAATTATATTAAAATAATATATGTATATTAATTGAATTTTTTTTCCAAATAAATTTAATCCCATTTTAAATAAGAAACATTTTTTTTAAAAAATAACGAGAATTTAAAATAACTTGGAGAAAACAAACCAATTTGTTTTCTCAAGATTAACTTTTTTATCACTATTAAAATTTGTTTTTCAAAACTTTTTTTTCCTCACGATTAAAATTTGTTTTCGCAAAAAAGAAAAAAAAAGGGAGTTATTTTATCTTCTCGATTAAAAAAATTATCTTCACAAGAAAAAATTATTTTATCTTCACGATTAAAAAAAAAAAAAAAATTAAATTTTGCAAGAAAAATTATTTTATCCTCATGATAAAAAAATTTGGCTTTGCAAGAAAAAATTTTTTTTTATTCTTCACGATTTAAAATTTGCTTTCAGTTTTTTTTCACGACTTTTCACAACATTTTTTTTAGTGATTTTTCAGAATATTTTTTTTATTTTTTTAAATCTTTTCTAAACTACCATTAATCAAGTTCCCATACGCGATAAAGGCTACACGTATAGAATCTTTTTTCTTTTCCCCCTTGCAAATAGAAATTTCTTTTTTGTGTCGCGGGCACATTATGCACAAACCCAGCACTCGACAAAGCACATCTAGAAATCCGCCACGTGCAGTAGCTAATCCCATTTTAGCTGATTTATCCGGTAGAGGTAGAGTACAAGTCGTAGTCCGTCATCGGCAAAAGGTAGGGGAAAAGGAGCAGCTTTATTAACCGGAAAATCTCTTTCACGTTCAGAAAATTCGCAATCTAGCACAAGCATTAAAGCTTTGAGGTCCTCGTCTGTCTCTTCTTTATTAGGGTCGATTTCATCTGACAATACAAATACTGGGAGTAAAATTCCCAAAGGAGATACTTTTGCTCTTATTAAAATTTTTGATAAGGAATTATTTTGTCTTTTAGACTCTGGTGCCAACATATCCGTTTTGGGGAAAAGCAGTTTGAATCTTTTAAATGGAAATAACATTGAATTGAGAAAAATAAAATCTAGCATTTTAATCGCAAACGATCCGAAAATTCACGTTGCGGGGCATTGTACACTACCGGTTACTTTTAAAGGGGTAACAAGATTCATTGTATCTTATATCGTACCGAACTTATCTAAAGCAGGTTATTTCGGCGTTGACTTTTGGAGGACGTATGCTTTAGCTTCACAGATCTTTTCTGATGTCGAATGCGCGGAGCTCGCCAGAAAATCTGAGTCAGATTTCAATAATCTGAACTCAGAGGAGACACTAAGTTTTGAGCATGTTATTTCGAATCTTCCTTCTTATGGAAAAGCATGCAAGACCTATAATACAAGGTTCAAGTCAGTAAATTTTGTTGAAGGCCAGGCAATTTATACGAGAAACAACTAGCAGAGTTATTTTTAAAAAAATTGCATAAACGTTAAAATTTAGATCGAAGTTCGTTAAGTATAGAATTAGAAGAGATAATTTAGAATACATTAATGAGCTTGAGGATCTTCAGGGAAGTTATATAGGAAGGTACAATGCTTCTGATATTCGCCCATAATTTTGCCAGGTACACATTCTGATTCAGGGACCTAAAACTAGTATTCTTTTATGCCCGGCTTCGTGGGTCGTGCCACACGTTGTATACAAAATTTTTTTTTGTATTTTTCTCCCACCAGTATAACTCTTCTACTTTTCCTACAAAAAAAATCCTTTCCTGTTCGTTAAGCGATTGGAAATCTTAAAACGAAGCAGTTTTGTTACGGATTTTTTTTTTTCTTTTATTCATTTGTCTTTAAAAGCTCCTATGCCATTCAAAATTACACATTCAAATATTCTGGCAAGGCTCGAAAATTTTACGTTCCTTTTTACAACTTTACATATTTGCATATATGCACGCACATATATATATATGGACAGGCATGTACATATACATATGCAACTGTTACGGTTGGCAACCAATTTTTTTTTATGAGTTTCGATAGACGATCACAAACGGAAAGTTTTGTCACCTCTCATGTCCTTACGTCTCCTCTTACAATTGCCATCACCTCAGTTTACCGTTAAATTGTTTGACCAATAGCAGCACGACACATTTCAAACCGGTTTTGTGGAAAGAGGAATGGAAAAGAAAAAGATTTTGCAAGTGATGCCTTTCAGCGATTTGCTGATTTTGCATAATGTTTATAAGGGCCCAGTAGGCAAGATCACCTACTGGCAACTTTGCAAAAAGAAAACGAAAGGGAAAGAGAAGAAAAGAAAAGTCAGATTAGGAAGTTAAAAAGGAAGTTGACTTTAAGAAGTTGAAAAAGACAGTTGGTTTTTAGAGTTTGAAAAGAAAGGTTTAAATAAATGTAAAGTGTAAAAATAAATTATTTCTGTGGGAAAAAAAAGATCTAGTGATAAAAACTACAATCCTGTGGAATACTGTTGTTTTAAAATTTTACCAACAATTTTAATAATGGAAAGAAATTTTAAAAAGAGGAAAAAAAAAATATTTAACACCAACAAGAATAAATAAAAATACTCTGTTAATGAAAATACCTACTTACATATAATGTTTAATGGAAAAAAAATAAGAGAAACAAAATAAAAATAAAACTTTTCCTTGTTAAATATATAAAATATTTTCTAGTTTTAAGTAAGATAATTAATACCTTTAATAATTTACAATTTACTTTTAAAATCATTTTCACAAGTGCAAATGAGCTTTCCTTTAACTAAGTAACGAATTTACTTAAATCACAAAAAAAAATATTATATAAATAAAATTAAAACAAAGTTGACAAACATTTGAAACAAACTGTGTGCTAAAATAAAATGTTCCGAATAGCAAAACTAACTCTACCAAGCAACAACGCTTCTACCTGCAGCAACAACTTTACCAGCAAAGACAACTCTACCAGCAACATCACATCTCCAGCAACGACAACGTTCCCCGAAAGCTGCAACATCAAATTAGGCTAAGTAATTTTATTATTAGTATTTCTATTAATTTCATTATTATTATTCTCTTTATTGTATTAATATTATTATCCTCATTGATATTATTATTACTACAATTGTTACTACTATAATTATGATTATTAAAATTATTATCGTTAGTTCCTTTTTAATGAATATATAAAACAATTATATATGAAATTTGCAAGAATAAAGTTTTTTTTACTTCATGTAAGTTCATCATGAAATTCTAAACTTTCTTTATTCAGAGGAGGAATGTTGAAGGTAAGTGGGGTAAACTAAGCGGGTGATCACGATATTGGGACAGACATAAAATTTTAGGTACTTAGTCTGTCATAGGAGCAAATTGCGGGAGGGAAAACAATAGTACCTGGCGTGACGATCCACCTGGTCATGCCAACGTTTGCATAACGACAGCGATGTTAGATTTTAAAGGCTTTGTTTAAAAATTCCCCGTACTCTAAAGGTGTGTAGAGTACGGTCATATGTTCACGTGCCAAATACCCCGGGTTGAGAACCACTGACCTTTTTGCTCGAGCTAGCTGGCAACCGCCTTTCACGCCCTTAACCCAATATTTGGCGTGGGTATGTTTCGTTTTGATATTTTTGTATTTGGTAGTCGAAAAATACCGGCACGTAACATTAACCGGTGTAATTACAGGTCATACGGAGTTGAGAACTCATCTAGCTCGCATGAGATTATCTGAGGAGACGACATGTAGAGCTTGCGAGGAAGAGGATGAGACTCTGGTACACTACCTCTATCATTGTCCTGCGTTTGGGCATATTAGGCGCGAAAATTTTACAGTGGATACTATGCCGAATTTGGAATACCTGGGGAACTCGAACTGGAGATCCATAAGGCGTTACATTGAGGGGACTGGTTTCTTGGACTAGTCCGTTATTTATGGGAAATTATGTTTATGGTTTTTTGTTTGGGAATTCCGTTTTCCACATGGAGCGCACAACATGCCAACTGGGCATAGGTGTATGTATACCTGTCATGGGTTTGGTCTTTTATACCCCTCCTTTTCAACCTAACCTAACCTAACCTTTTAGTTGAGTTTGCTATAAAGTTGCCAACTTAAAATATCGAACTGCCAACTTTAAATATTACATTTGGCAAATGAAAATTAAAAGAAAAATTTCTTATAATTGGTTTTAACTGGTGTACCGAATAAAAAGATTCATAATGGATATGTGTCGATTTATGTTATGATGATGAAAATAAACTCTTGTGTAGATGTGCTACGTACAAGAAGAAAAATTCGTGATGATTCAAACCCTCTTGAACTACCCAGTGCCAATTATATATATATGTATAATAAGTAAGGAAACCAAATAATAATTTAACTTTATAGATTTATAAGTTATTTCCGACTAAGCAAGGAAGCGTTTTGTTATTTGCTGGATGAAATTAAAGATCACCTAAAAACACCTGTTCGCGTGGTGGCTATTCCTCCCATATTAAAGTTATGTGCTGCTCTTAGATTTTTTGCTGAGGGAAGCTATCAAAAATGCAATGAAATGAAAAATTTATTATATATACATACATACAATCTCTCCACTTTGTTTTTTATTTTTACCGCTTTAAAAAAAATCAACCTTAACTGCCAATAACACAACTACTCTTAAGCAGTTATGTGTATTCAACGTTTTTGTCGACCAAATTTTTACAAAGTTGAAAACGGTAATAGCACGAAAAAAAAGATACACAACTGAATAGTCAACTGTCAATTGAGTTGAGAATGGCAATGTAAATTTGCCAAAGATAACCAAACTGTTACAAAAGTGGAGAACCGCAATAGGGGCATTAAATTGTATATTTTATTTATTTGATTTCAATACATAAGAAGCCTACAAGGCCAATAATACATGTATCGTTTTTAACAATCCACAATTATTATGGTAAATGTCAAATTGTTACCTGGCAAGCCTAGTTAAAACACACAACTTTATAATGAGTACGCGAGTCATACGTGCTTTTGGTCGTCTTTTTGTCTTGCATGAACGACAATAGCAATCATAGCAATTCAAGTTGACTTACTTCATTAGTATTCGTTGCAGATCTCTGATTCAAACAGGTATATGCAACGGCGAATTGATACAACAAAGCAACAATAGCAAGGCATATCCATAAGGTATATACAACGGCGAATTGATACAACAAAGCAACAATAGCAAGGCATATCCATAAGGTATATGCAACGGCGAATTGATACAACAAAGCAATTTCTGAGGGGATGTTTTATGTTAACCCTACGTTGCCACAGGCAAGTATTTACTTGCAAGTAGTGTATACGTATTACTAACGAAAATCAGGAAAAATGCCAAAAAAAACACAAAAATTTTTGAGCGGCTACACAGCACAGTGCAAGTTCATTTTTAAAATGTCGTCAACAAATAAACTTCAAACAAATTTAAAACAAATGGCGCTGCTTCAATTGGTAATTAAGTGTTGTCAATAGCCACTATTGAACGTTACCTTTAGACATGTAACTTTTTAATATAATTTTTTTTATTAAATATTGATATTTATATTAAAACTTACATTTTAAATGAATATTTATATTTTTTTCTTAATATTCTTCATATACATATATACATATTTATTAAAAAAAATTAGCTGAATTATTTACCACAATTGTATGATATATTGTTGAGTTAACAAAAAACTCAGTATTAGACAACACTGTTTTTCGGCTTGTCACTTTACTTGCCGTAACTGTAAAAATTTTACTTGCTTAAAAATTTCTTCGCAAGCTGAGTCGCAGGTTGCCAAAGTGTAGATGTGTAAGTAAAAAAGTGTTAGTGCATTGGTTTTTTTTTCACTTGCACTTGCATGTGGCAACGGTAGGTAAGGGCAATTCGTACATCAGGGATGGAAAAGTTGTTTTGACATATTAAATATAATAAAATTTGTTTAAAAAAAGGATATAAATGTTTGAAACACATTATTAATGACGCAAAAGCTACAAATATACATAAATTTAGCACCTTTATTATCAAAAAGGTACACGTAAGTTAATTGTTTAATACCGAATCAAAAATCACATTTTCCTTCCCTGCATTAATAAGACAAATCCCCCCCCCCCCCCCCATCAGCTGGGCCAGTGATGGTATATGAGAATTTCAGTCTTGTGCCAAAATTTTAGCTAGAAAGTGCCAAAATATATTGAAAAGTGCCATAACAAATATATACACAACATGTCTATTAAAAAAAATAAATCCATTTATTCAGTTCTTTTTTTAGATTAATATGTACATTTTTATACCCTTCACCTGTGGTGTACAAGGGTATATATAGCTTTGTCATTCCGTTTGTAATTTCTACAATTTTCATTTCCGACCCCATAAAGTATATATTTTCTGAAAGCTTATGAATAGAGGAGTCGATTAAGCCCTGACCGTCTGTCCGTCTGCCCGTCTGTCCGTGTGTTGGTTGAAATCAACTTTTAGAAGCAACTATATGTTCCTCAGATCTGTATATGGTATCAATCTCTTGGAAATATCCAGGAATGAATCGCTATTGAAATTCAGCACAATCGCCTTATAACTTTCTGAGATATGAGCAAAAAACCACGACCACCTCGTTTTTTTTCACAATTACAACAACAACATACATACATAGATACATGTAAAAAACATACCAAACAAAAAAAATTACAAAAAAAAAAAAATATTAAAAATAAGAAAAAAATAATAAAAAAAACTACAAAAAAAAAATTTTAAAAAAATTTAAAAAAAAAATTTAAAAAAATTTTTTAAAAATTTTTCTAAAAAAATTTTTTGAAAAAATTTAAAAAAAATATAAAAAAAAATAATAAAATATAAATAATATATTAAATAAAATAAAATAAAATTTTTTTGGCTCAGCTGGGATTCGATGCCACATTTATTCTAACGTGTACGTATGCACGTATTTTATATGGGATGAATGGTGATACAAACAATTGTTATTGCATGACTACACGTTGTGAAGGGTATATAAGATTCGGCACGGCCGAATATAGCACTGTTACTTGTTTTTAAATGAATTGATTATATACAAACAAAATTTCAGACTTCAATGTTTAAAAACTTTATACAGATAAATATTAGAAAAATAAAATAAATTAAAATTGAAAAATTGTTGGTTGGGTTTTTGAAAAAGTTTTTTATAGTTTTTTTGTTTTATTTTTGAATTCTAATTTTGTTAATGAGAATTTAAAAATATAACTTATAAAATTTTTTAACTTTTTCAAGAATTTGGGTAAAGGTTTACTGATGATCGGGCATAAGCACCAGTGAAATGCATATAAACCAGCTTAAACCCAACAACCAAATAAAGATAAATTATATATAAATATTATTATTTATGAAATACATACATACATATGTATTTAATATGTAATGTTTTTTGAGAATGAGAATCAAACGTACAGACGGACAGAGATATCTAGATCGTCATAAAATGAAACCCCGATTCAGAATATATATACTTTATGGGGTCTAAAATGAATATTTCGATGTGTTACATTCATTTTAAACTAATAGTTCAGAAAGCGGATTTAGTGTCTTTGTTTCAGTTTTTAGTAGTATTTGCAAGAGGGAGAAAAAGCATTTATTTTTTTTTTTTTTTTAATTAAAAACATATTTCTTCAAAAGTAAAATTATATTTTTATAATTTTTTTGAAAAAGTGCCAAAACAACTAATAGTGCCATTTAACAACTAATAGTGCCAAAAATGGCACGACTGTGCCACTTTTACCAACAGTGAGCTGGGCTGAAAATTTCACCTGTATGAATTCGCCTTGAACAATAGTCAAGCAAGGCGAATCCATACAGGTGAAATTATCAGCCCAGCTGATGGGGAGACTTTATGTCAAATTTGGTTGAATTTACCTTATTAATGCAGGGAAGGGAAATGTGATTTTAAATTCTGTAGTAAAGAATTAACTTAGGTGTACTTTTTGGATAATAAATGTGCCAAATTAATGTATATTTGTTGCTTTTGCGTCATTAATAATGTGTTTTAAGCAATTATATCCTTTTTTTAATCAAATTTTTAATCAAGGACTGAGCCACACCAACAGCTATAGCAGCCTTGCCATTACTTGGCTCACAGGCCAAGAAAATACAACGATTAGCTATTTTGCCTTCACGCACCATTTGTACAACACCAGCAGCGAAACGAGCATCTTTCTGGCCCAACATACCTTGTGAAACAGCACGATTCTTCAAGACATCGTCTAGACTTCTATTTTATCTTTATCAGCCATATTATTAGCAAATATTTACTATTAACACAATTTATTTTTGTTGTCTTGAAAAAATTGTTAAACAAAATGAAAACAAAATTTAATAGGCGTTGGGCATATTCATACAGGTATATGCAACTGCGAATTTGCTGTGCTGCTCTCTGTCAAATACCTCATAAAAAATAATTTTTTATACATAGAGTTTGACAGTAACGTTTCCCATCAGATGGACTGATAATTTCACCTGGATGAATTTTTTGATATTTTAGTCAGCTGTTTTTGACTACCTTAGAGTAATTTTACACTAACAAAATGCCCGTATATTTTTTTTGCTTTTTGTTTTTGTAGAGTTGCACAGACCTTATTTAATAGACCTTGGATATGCCTTGATAGTCAAGTTAACTTCGTATATCAGGGATGGAAAAGTTGTTATAATATGTTTAATTATAAAATTTTATTAAAAAGGGTATATATTAGTGAAACACATTATAAATGATAAAAAAAACAAATATACATAAATTTGGTATATATATAATTAAAATACCAAACCAAAATTTCTTAGTTGTGCTAATAATTTCCACTGTACGAATTCACTAGTACATGTAAATTCGCCTTGGTGAAGAGTATATATATGCATGTGGACTTATACAATTGTAGTGAAAGCCCATTTGATTATTTTTTGTTCTATATCAAACTGAATATATAAACAAAGATTTCTGTTCAAAGAGTTGTTAAACTCCATATAAAAAAATATAGTCAAAAAACTCAGTCTGTGATTATATACACCAAGCACATTACCCACCTTGCATTGTACGTTACATATTTTTTTTGCAGATTGACAGTTAGTAGTACCAAAAGAAATATCATCTGTACTTTTAGTATACCTGTATTAAGGCATATTTAATCATTGGTAGTCTTAATTCATAAGCAGAGTACTTTTTTCTTACTTATTTAGAACTTTAGATGTCAAAGCCCGTATATAAAAAATAATTCTCTTTCAATTATTCCAAATGTCTAACTTCATATAAAAAAATATAAACAAAAAATTCTCCTATCTGCGATTACCTGATAAATACTTGGTATTAAGTGTACTGTTGATGTTTTTCTGTTAATTTAGAAATTATTAAAAACCACAGACTATTAACTATCATATTCTGTGTTAAAAACATGGAGGATTCATTATTAAAAGAAAATCTTTGTCGTATTTGTCTAAAGGAAAAAGGAATACTTAACTGGAATGAAGAAGTTATTGAATTCTGTGGTATAAGCTACAAAGATTGCTACGAAAAATACATTGGAGTACAGGCAAAAGGTAGGTAGGTAGTTAATATTAACAAACTTCTATACAACAATAATTTATCTCATTTAGCAGATACTTTCCCACAAAGCCTATGTGAAATATGTTCAAATGGGTTTAAAAATGCCCATTTATTATTTGAGAGGGCGTTAAAATCTTTAACAATTCTTGAAAGTATCCATTCAACAGAGGGAAGTAAATTTCAAAATCAAGTAAAAGTTCACACAGATATTGTTGTGATGGATATAGAAGAGGAAATGTACCCAACATTTACGGACGATAATGAAAGTTTGGTACTCGCAGAAAATTATACAAACAGTATTAAAAAGGAAATATCAAGTAGTGATGATATGGCCATTGAAAAAGTACACTTTATTGAAATAAAACGTTGCGAATCATCTTCCGATGATCTATTGGAACCAGAAGTAAAAAAAAATTCTGATACAAAATCATCTACTAAGCAAGGCAGGGGAAGTAAGAAATATCTTTGCGCCTATTGTCGTAAGTAAGGATTTTAAACAAAACCTTAAAGTTATATAGGTACTTAACTTAAAAAGGGTATATGTATATAGGTTTGTCATTCCGTGTGAAATTTCTACAATTTTCATTTCCGACCCAATAAAGTATATATTTTCTGAAAGCTTATGAATAGGGGAGTCGATTAAGCTCTGTCAGTCTGTCCGTGTGTATGTTGAAATCAACTTTTTGAAGCCCCTGACATCGCTTGGACCCGGGTAAAGTATTAAAATATCGGAAATATTCGGGAGTAGATCGGTATTGAAAATCAGAAACATCGGTACATAAACAACTGAGATATGAGCAAAAACCCACGACCACCTCGACAATGGGATGTTTTTATATATGTATGTTTTTTATATGTATGTACGTATTTCATATGGGATGAATGTTGATACAAACTACTGTTATTGCATGACTACACTTTGTGAAGGGTATATAAGATTCGGCATGGCCGATTATAGCGCTCTTACTTGATTAATGTAATATTGAGCCTAATTAGTTTTAGGTAATTTTTAATATACTTATATTTTTTTGTTTCTGAACTAAAATGCCTGAAATTTTGATATATATTTTTAAGTATTGCATCAACTCTAAAAATTTTAATTTTTTTTTTTTTATAATTAAAATAGAACACATGACTATGTACAGGATTATTTAACAATTTAAAAATATCAAACTTTTTTAAACGAAATAATATAAATTGCTAATAATTAAATTCACATTATCTAACTATTATTTATTATTTATTATCCATATATCCTTATATGGAATTACAACAATATAAATATAAAGAAAAAACGGGGGGCATTTCGAAAGTTAAATTTGAAAATTCGTATTAGAATCTCTATACCTAAAGCACAGCGAACTCGATCGTTCGAGCAAAATGTCAATCGTGATCGAATGCAGTATATTGACCCCTGATTAAAAAAACATTTTAGTAAAGGATATTAAATTGTTTTTTTACAATCTATACAAAGCGATTTTAGTTTTTATTTATTTATTAAAAGTAATACATAGCCATCTTAAGCCTAAACTTAAACTAATTAAATAGCAAAAAAAAAAAAATTATGAACATTATGAAATTTAATTATTGGTTCATCATTCATAGTTCGAACAGAAAAAAAGGCAGAAAGCAAAAATTTTTTTAAGAAGATAAAAAAGTATATATTATACGTATGTAGTTATACAAATGCATACACAAATTAAAAATTGAAATGTAAAGATAACATTTTTAGACGAAAAGTCAAGATATTCTAACACTAAAAGTTTTTCAAGCAATATAGAACAAACTAAGGTTCAATCCCAATTTTTTATTGTATAGAAAAAAAGTTCCATAACCTAAAAAATAACTTACATATAATTTGTTTTTGTACATATTTTTATGTATTTTTGCCTATAGCTTTAAAAGTCAACGATAGTTTTGTCTTAAAAAATCATGAAGCTACACACAACGAAAATAGAGAACGAAAATTTACTTGTACCAAATGCGGTGTAAAATTATACACAAAAATGTCCTTAAGAACTCACATGGAAATTCATGCAGAAAATCGCGAAAAGAGATTTAAATGCGAATTTTGCGATAAAGCCTTTTTTAATCGTGGAGCATGCAATGTTCACAGACGTATACATCTCGGCCAGATGGTAACGTGCCCGATTTGTTCAAAAGAATTTGTTCGCCAAGTCGATTTAGATAGGCATTTGCCGAAACATTCCGTAGCTCCTTTAAAGAAAAACGTTGAACAGGTATGCAATTCTTGTTTTAATTAATAAAAAAAAAATAATTTTTTCTTACGCTCATAGATAAAACACACGATTCAATGTCAGAGTTGTAACAAAACTGTTGCTACAACAAAATGGAAAGAACATAGAGCTATTCATCTTAATCAACCAGCAATGAAATGTAAAATTTGTGAAAAGGATTTCTACTGCAGAAAAAAGTAATTTGTTTTAAACAAAAAAACGTGTGTATGTTTAAACTTTTTACCTTTCACTCTTCTCTTTTAGATGCGTTCGACATTTAAATAGGGTCCACCACAAAACCAAAGATGAATATGATAAATTTATTTATTGTTATGTTGATTGCACGAACCGTTTATCTCATTTAATGATTAAACAACAAAATGATGCAATACAATCAATATCTAAAAAAAATCTATCTAGTTAAAAATAATATTAAATATAAAAGTGACTCACTTATATTAGATTTTTCAGACAAAAAGAAATTTTATATTTCGTTAAATGAATACACATATGTATGTATGTATATATATTTCATTTACTTTTCCAATCATTAGATTATATTTTTACTAAAACTCTGTGTGCATGCAAACTTTAAATAATCGGTTAAGTAGAGTAAGTTTAACAAGAATATTTATGTTGTATGGGTGTGGTACTGCCCACTTTTTCAATCATTGTATTTTAGCATGTTGTAACTATATATGTAACTATAAGATGACTTAATTTCGGAGAATTTTTTGTTAACATTTTATATGAAGTTTTACAATTGGGAATGATGCAAAGATGAGAGCTGATCAAATAAAACTACCTAATTTAGTGTATCCTGAATTAAGTTTTTAAGAACTAGGGAGATCGTTTTTTTCTATTTTGCCAATTTTTTTAAAATAACGGTTATATTAAAAATTTATAATTTTTATACGTTTCCTTTAGTATTGTTTTGTATATACCCGTTATTTAAGTATTTCTTTTATTGGGCTTATTTTTTTTTAGAATCCGAACGATTGTGTGAGTAAAAATTTTACCTATTCTTTGCTACCGTAACAAAAACAAATTACACCAAATTCAGAAGACGATGATTTAAAATTGTGATTTTAAAGAATCTATAGAAATATCATCATTTATTCGATAATCTTTTTCCTTATAATTGGTCAATCCTTATAAAAATGTTGAACACAAATATAAATATTTGTAATAAAAAACATTTTTCCATTAAAACAATATAAAAAACTAGATTTTAACCCGCTACTTCGATAGCGCAGTTCTTAATATTTATTGAATACTCAAGTTCTATTTTTAATTAATAAATATTTTTGGTTCAATTTATGAAAATTTGTATCTCTGATTCAATTTACTTAGAAAAATAAAAAGTAGAGTAAGAATATAACGGGCATATATTTCCTAACTAAAAGCAAGATTAATGCTACTGAGTTTCAAAAATTAAGATTCGTATTTTGCAAAAATTACCATAAAAATAATAAAAGTAACATTTTTTCCTTCACTAAAACTTCAGAATTCTATGTATACAAGATATAAAAAAATTAGAAAAAGTAATTTTGGTCGTCCATATTATTAGGAGTTAGACCTCGGATCAAAAAACACAAATTTTAAGAGTCTATGTTTACAAACGTAAAAATACAAAGAGTACAATAAAAATACGAAAAGGCTTTTTTGTGTCTCCAATATCATTTTAATTCTTAAATTGAATCAACAATCCTTTATTTCACAATTTTAGCATTATAAACGTAGAAAATGCAAAAAGTACCATAAAAATTCAAAAAAGTACCTTTGTGATCGCCTATATCATTCTCATATTCACCTGGAATTAAAAGTTCTCGATTGTACAATTCTACCTTCATGATCGTAGAACATACAAAAAATTCCATGAAAACTCAAAAAAGTACCTTTTTTGGTCGCCCATAAAATTTGTAGTCTATCAATAGTCACTAATTTCAAAATTCTAGCTTCGCAAACGTTGAAAATACAAAAAAGTACCATAAAGATTCAAAAAGTACCTTTTTGTCTCACCTTGTATTAAGAGTCACTAATTTTAAAATTCTAGCTTCGCAAACGTTGAAAATAACAAAAGTACCATAAAATTCAAAAAAGTACCTATTTTGTCGCCCATAACATTTTTAGTCTCACCTGGAATCAATAGTCCTTGATTGTACAATTCTATCTTCATAAACGTATAAAATACAAAAAGTACTATAAAAAATTA
The DNA here is from genome assembly GCA_941918925.1 of Phyto melanocephala. Taxonomy (NCBI): domain Eukaryota; kingdom Metazoa; phylum Arthropoda; class Insecta; order Diptera; family Rhinophoridae; genus Phyto; species Phyto melanocephala. Next base: position 60,306,377 of record OW799234.1, on the reverse strand, counting down.
AAAAAGTACCTTTTTGGTCGCCTATAACATTTTCAGTCTCACCTTGTATCAATAGTCACTAATTTCAAAATTTTAGTTTCGCAAACGTTGAAAATACCAAAAGTACCATACAAATTCAAAAAAGTACCTTTTTGTAGCCCTTAAAATATTTAGTCTAGAATCAATAGTCCTCGATTGTACAATCCTATCTTCATAAACGTAGAAAATTCAAAAAGTACCATAAAAATTCAAAAAAGTACCTTTTTATTCGCCCATAACATTTTTAGTCTCACCTGAAATCAAAAGTCCTTGACTGTACAATCCTACCTTCATAAACGTAGAAAATACAAAAAGTACCATAAAAATTCAAAAAAGTACCTTTTTTGTCGACCACAACATTTTCAGTCTCACCTTTGTTGTCACTAATTTCAATATTCAAAAAAGTACCTTTTTTGTCGCCTATAACATTTTTGGTCTCCTTAGAATCAATACTCCTTGATTGTACAATCCTATCTTCATAAACGCAGAAAATACAAAAAAAATCATAAAGATTTATGTTCTAAAAAGTACTAAACGCTTTTCCCGATTTTGCTCCTTCTTACCGTGTTATGAATGTGTTTAAATTTTTACTAAATTACATAATTTTTATGTCTGGTGAAATCCCAATTAAAAATTTTGTGAAAATTGACCGCCCAATTATGAATTGCATTCATTTTCCGGAATTTTCCCTTTTTTGGTACTTTTTTTGCCCCCAAAAAAGTTTCCAAAAATTTCACCCAAATAATTGTCCATATTCTATTAGGAAATAATAATTATCAAATTTTGTCCCATTAAATAATATTAGAATTTTATTTAAAAAAAAGTACCAACAAAGGGACAATTTTTACCCCTTATACATGTGAATTTAAAAAAAGTGCCGAATTCCTATTCATATTTTTTCGCGGATTACTTAAAACAGCTTTTTCCAAGGTTTATGTGTTTGGAAGTTACGCAGGGTACCAAAAAAAGTACCAAATTATAGTTTTTACCCGTTTTTTTCCCTTAGTGTTTGAAAATTCAAAAAAAGGCCAGACACCTGTTAGCTTATTTTTTGTGCAAATTACAATACTTTTTGAATTTAATTTGTATCATTTTAAGTTTAGCAGATATAGGATTACCGATTTTACCCTTTTTTACCTCCTTCAAGTACGAATTTCCAAAAATTCTTTCTTAGTGGAGCTATACATTGAAAGAGGAACCGATTGTCCAAATTTCATGTCTCTAGCTCTTTGCGTTTGGGCTGTGCGATGATGAATCAGTCAGTCACGTTACTCTTTTATATACATACATATGTATATAGATTTAATCAAGGCATATTTATTCATCAGGTAATTGCAGTTCGGAGAGAATTTTTTTGTTTATATTTTTTATATATGAAGTTTGACATTTGAAATAAATTAGAAAAGAGAAAATTGTTTTTTATTTATGCATTGTGACAACTGAAATTTAAAATAAGTGTTGAAAAAAATAATCAGCTGACGAAACAAGAGTACCTGATGAATAAATATGCCTTGGATTTAATCTTACTAATATAATAAATGTGAATGTTTGTATGTTTGGATATTTGTTACTCAATCACGCAAAAACGGCTGAACGGAACTAAATAACATTCGGCACATAGATAGATAACAACCTAGATTAACACATAGGCTACTTTTTATCACGATAACCAGGCGAAGTCGTTGGCAAACTCATTATCACAGCCTAAACGGGTTGTTTATTTTGTAAAATTTTTATTTTTGTTGCAAGTTTTGACTTTTCTTTTTATACCCTTCACCTGTGGTGCACAAGGGTATATATAGCTTTGTCATTCCGTTTGTAATTTCTACAATTTTCATTTCCGACCCCATAAAGTATATATTTTCTGAAAGCTTATGAATAGAGGAGTCGATTAAGCCCTGACCGTATGCCCGTCTGTCCGTGTGTTGGTTGAAATCAACTTTTAGAAGCAACTATATGTTCCTCAGATCTGTACATGGTATCAATCTCTTGGAAATATCCAGATATGAGCAAAAAACCACGACCACCTCGTTTTTTTTCACAATTACAACAACAACATACATACATACATACATGTAAAAAACATACCAAACAAAAAAAAAATATTAAAAATAAGAAAAAATTAATAAAAAAAACTACAAAAAAAAATTTAAAAAAAATTAAAAAAAAAATTTAAAAAAGTTTTTTAAAAATTTTTCTAAAAAAATTTTTTAAAAAAATTTAAAAAAAATATAAAAAAAAATAATAAAATATAAATAATATATTAAGTAAAATAAAATAAATTTTTTTTTGGCTCAGCTGGGATTCGATGCCACATATATTCTAACCAGTATATACATATGCACGTATTTTATATGGGATGAATGGTGATACAAACAATTGTTATAGCATGACTACACGTTGTGAAGGGTATATAAGATTCGGCACGGCCGAATATAGCACTGTTACTTGTTTATTTTCAAATTCAATTTTTCAAATTGAAATAGGTATAATAAATGTGAATGTTGGGATAAATTTGACAAACATATAAATAACAATCTATGTTAATACTAAATCTTCCTTTTAGCCCTATAACTACGCAGACGAAGTCGCGGGCACAAGCTAGTTATATAATAAATGAATGTTTTCGATCTTTTTAATTTATATAAACAGTTTTTTCTATTAAGCTTAAGATTACTTTTTTTAATAAAAAATAGTTTTAATTTTATTTTCCGATATTTCGCTACCACATTGGGTAGCTTGTTCAGGGAAAGTTTTTACATTTTTTAACAATTAACAATTAAAATACCTATTAGATTTTTTTTGTCACTTCACTTCACATTGTCACTTCAAAATGGAAAAAAGAATAAAGCATAATAAGAAAACGTAAATTAGTGTAAAGAAAAATAAAAAAGTCTTCAAAAACATTAAACGTTATGTTTATTCCATGGTGTAATTACATAAGGTGGGGGTTGCGGCTTTGATTCCCGCCAGAGACTCTGAACTGGTCGGCTTCTCTTCTATTCTATTCTGCGACTCACCTACCGTTGCCACATGCAAGTGCAAGTGAAAAAAAACCTATACACTAACACTTTTTTACTAACACAACTACACTTTGGCAACCTGCGACTCAGCTTGCGAAGAAATTTTTAAGCAAGTAAAATTTTTACAGTTACGGCAAGTAAAGTGACAAGCCGAAAAACAGTGTTGTCTAATACTGAGTTTTTTGTTAACTCAATAATATATCATACAATTGTGGTAAATAATTCAGCTAATTTTTTTAATAAATATGTATATATGTATATGAAGAATATTAAGAAAAAATATAAATATTCATTTAAAATGTAAGTTTTAATATAAATATCAAAATTTAATAAAAACAAGTAAGAGTGCTATATTCGGCCATGCCGAATCTTATATACCCTTCACAACGTGTAGTCATGCAATAACAGTTGCTTGTATCACCATTCATCCCATATGAAATACGTACACGTATGTATGTTAAAAAAACGAAAAAAAAAAAAAATTTAAAAAAAAAATTATTATATATATAATATACATATATAAAACAAAAAAAAAATAAAAAAAAAAAATAAAAAAAAATTAAAAAAAAATAAAAAAAATTAAAAAAATAATAATAATAAAAATATAAATAATATATTAAATAAAAAATAAAAAAAATAAAAAAAAAAATTTTTTTTGGCTCAGTTGGGATTCGATGCCACGTTTTCTTTAACCAGTACCCATGTTCTGTAACTTTAGTGAGAACTTCTCGCATCGAAAAGTCATGAAACGAAATATCCCACCGTTTCTCGATGTGTGAGAAAAAAAGTGTATCTGTAACTCATGGCGAAAAATACCATTTATGATTACGTTGTTACGTTAGAGCTATCAAAAATTATACTTAATTATAAGAAAAAGAGAAGAAAAAAAAAATAAACTTTAGAAGTGCGGAAATAATACATATAAAATTTAGAAAATAAAAGTGTTTAAAAAAATAAGTGCAGAAGAAAGAAATAAAATGTACAATGCAGCTTTAGTTAGAGCGGTTGGGGATGATGAAAGGAATATGTTGCGGATTCATCGCAAAAGGTTGTGCGATTCAACAGACTCTTTTGAAATGCCGGAGAATTGATTTAAGGAACTATATCGCTTAAGCAGATCATCAGCAATGGTTCTGCTTGAAGGCACCTTTTATGAGAAAAGGTGTAAAGAATACAAATTTGCCTTCACTTTCCAAGACATTGGTAACATTGTTTCCTTTTGATGATAAACATAATGATGATGGTGGTGTATTTATGATTTTTGTTTAGGACACACGACATACAAATTAAACAATTTGGTTCAACAATAAACACTTTTTGTAAATATTTAAGGTCTAAATAAAAAAGGAATACAAAAATTATAAAAAGTATTTCGAAATTGAAATAAAAAAAATAAATGAAAAGAATTTAGCAATTTTATTTAGTTAGTTAGTTTTTTTAAACTTTAAATGACTTTGATGATTGTAAAAATATAATCAATATAAAATAAAATCTATCTTTTTTAGAAATATAAAAACTTTTGTAAATTAAACAAAGATAGTTACCATAAATTATTTCCCGTAGTAAGAAAATGTATAACCTCAAATTTAAAGTAATTAATTTTTCATTTCCTAATTTCTTTCTTTTACATACATAAAAGTTTAAAGCACAAAAAAAAAACATTATTTCAATTACACAACAAACTCGATATTTAATGTTCCTTTTTGTTGCTTTGAAACCCGCATATTTTTCTTAACGATAACAAATTTATAATATTAATACATACATATGTATGCATTAACAATAAAAAAAAACATTTAAACTTTACATTTTCCATGTTTTTGTCACTGATTTTTGACTTTTTATATTTTTTGGCTCAAAGTTTTTGCAATCTCGCGGTCTTTTTGTTTGTGACTTATTTTGACAGTTCAAAGTGAGAAGTTCTCGCCTGAAAACTTTACAGAAACACTTTTTTTATGGCTTACGAGTATTTTTCTTACGTGATAGGTATTTCTCGCATGAATAGTTACAGAAACACTACAGTGAGAAAAAACAGCTGTTTGTTTCGATTTGTTGTATTTCTGTACCAATTTACATGTTTCAAGTGAAAAGTTTCTCGTAGCGAGAGTTACAGAACATGGGCACAGTATACACGTTTGTATGTATGTATGTTGTTGTTGTAATGTTGTTTTTGTGAAAAAAAAAATCGAGGTGGTCGTGGGTTTTTGCTCATATCTCAGTTGTTTATGTACCGATGTTTCTGATTTTCAATACCGATCTACTCCCGAATATTTCTGATATTTTAATACCTTACCCGGGTCCAACCTATGTCGGGGGGCTTCAAAAAGTTGATTTCAACATACACACGGACAGACGGTCAGACGGACAGACTGACAGGGCTTAATCGACTCCCCTATTCATAAGCTTTCAGAAAATATATACTTTATGGGGTCGGAAATGAAAATTGTAGAAATTTCACACGGAATGACAAACCTATATATACCCTTTTTCACTGTGTGAAGGGTATAAAAATTATATTAAAAAGTTACATGTCTAAAGGTAACGTTCAATAGTGGCTATTGACAACACTTAATTACCAATTGAAGCAGCGCCATTTGTTTTAAATTTGTTTGAAGTTTATTTGTTGACGACATTTTAAAATTGAACTTGCACTGTGCTGTGTAGCCACTCAAAAAATTTTTGTGTTTTTTTTGGCCTTTCTCCTGATTTTCGTAGTAATACGTATACACTACTTGCAAGTAAATACTTGCTTGTGGCAACGTAGGGTTAACTACTAAACTGCTGCATGAACAGCCTCATACAGTGATCATGTTTATGTGTCAATGAATAAACAGCTAACATCGAAACTGGATAACTGAGTTCATGTTTGATCGAGTTTAACATTAGTAATCAAATGTTTGTTTATGTTGTAATCACAGTGAATACTGTTCGGTGTTCAATGAATTCTGTTTGATGTTCATGAACAGAAGGCATTGTTCAAACAGAAACAACCAGTTCGAATACTCATGCTGTATTGCGTTTCCATACGGTAATTGTTTTTGTTTTTATTTTCTTTTTATTAGGAATGAATTCTGTTCAGTGTTAAAGTTTTCAGGAACACGAGGCTTGCAATTTACGTACACTAACGGTTTTATTATTTATTTTTTAGGAAAAACAACTTAAAAATGAACGTATGTAAAAATTATAAATAATTTTATTAGTTTTTAGGGTTATTTTATTTATTTTTTTTAATATTGATCTCCTTAATTTGTAAGCTCCTTTCATTAAATGAGTAATTCTTCGAGGAATGTACCTGGTTTTTCGCCTTTTTATTTCATTTTAAAACAAGTAACAGTGCTATATTCGGCCGTGCCGAATCTTATATACCCTTCACAACGTGTAGTCATGCAATAACAATTGTTTGTATCACCATTCATCCCATATAAAATACGTGCATACGTACACGTTAGAATAAATGTGGCATCGAATCCCAGCTTAGCCAAAAAAATTTAATTTTATTTTATTTAATATATTATTTATATTTTATTATTTTTTTTTAATTTTTTTTAAAAAATTTTTTTAGAAAAATTTTTAAAAAATTTTTTTAAATTTTTTTTTTAATTTTTTTAAAATTTTTTTTTTGCAGTTTTTTTTATTATTTTTTTCTTATTTTTAATATTATTTTTTTTGTAATTTTTTTTTTGTTTTGTATGTTTTTTACATGTATGTATGTATGTATGTTGTTGTTGTAATTGTGAAAAAAAAAACGAGGTGGTCGTGGTTTTTTGCTCATATCTTAGAAAGTTATGGGGCGATTGTGCTGAATTTCAATAGCGATTCATTCCTGGATATTTCCAAGAGATTGATACCATATACAGATCTGAGGAACATATAGTTGCTTCTAAAAGTTGATTTCAACCAACACACGGACAGACGGACAGACGGTCAGGGCTTAATCGACTCCTCTATTCATAAGCTTTCAGAAAATATATACTTTATGGGGTCGGAAATGAAAATTGTAGAAATTACAAACGGAATGACAAAGCTATATATACCCTTGTGCACCACAGGTGAAGGGTATAACAATATTTTATTTTCATATGTAAATACAATACATAGGTATACCTTAAATAATACGTGAAATAATAGTGAATATATTAAATGAAAAAAATAAAACATTGTTTTTAAAATTTTAAATATGTATTGCATTTTTATTTTTACAAAATATGTATGTACAAAAAATATATACATATACCTTATAAAATGTATTTAAAAATCAATTAAGGTAGTATCGGGTACATATAAAAAAATAAATAAATTGATCGGAAACTACTGCATTTATTTTCTTTTTATATACATTTTTTAATGTGTTCGAACTTTGATTGAATACGCTGATCTTTTATTATTGTTTGAACTGTTCAACACTATTTCCACTATGTTTACTTGTGTTCATGATTATGAATACATATAATCGGTCGTATTCATGTTTATGATCATACTTGTTTGGTAGTGTTTATTGTTCATACTTGTCCACTCATCGGTGCTTGTCGGCAATAAACACAAACAAGTTAAACATAAAAAATAAAGTGAGCGTCTTCAGACACAGATTTTCTGTGTTCATGCAGCAGTCTATTAACTACCTACCTTGGCAAACATTGACACACAAAAAAATAATCAGCTGAGCTGGCGCCGCCACCTGTATAAGTGTACCCTGGGTACAAGAATTGCCAAATTTCATATATAAAAGGAGACAAAAATACTATCCCCTTACGTAATTACACCATAAATAAATACTGGGTGGCCCACAACTACCGAAGGGGTTTGAATTGCTCATAACTTTTTTATTATAATTTTTTTTCTTTTCAAGAAAACTTGGGGAATTTAAAATTTAGCAGTACTCAATTGAACAACGTGCCCAGATTGTTGAGCTTTATTTTTCAAATCAACGATCCATTGTTTTGACTCAGCGTGAATTTCGTCGTTATTTTAAGGTGCGGGTTGGACCCTCAGAGTCAACAATAAACCGCCTGGTTGCAAATTTTCGACAAGGGGCAGTAAGAGACCTGCTCTGCTGGTAGATGACGAACGGTACACAGTATTCGGGAAGATGGAGAAACATTAACCAGGAGACGTTCAACACAACTTGGCCTCTCACGAGCGTCGCTGCAAATAATTTTGCACACAATAGGAATGTTTCCATACAAGATTCAACTTATCCAAGAATTGAAACCGACAGATTACCAGCAACGACTTGATTATGCAAAAAGCAGAAGAAAATCATAATTTTATTCGTAATTTAATTATGAGCGACAAAGCCCATTTTCAATTATGTTAGTTCGTTAATAAGCAAACTGCAGGATATGTGCTACGGAAAATCCGAGAGTAATTCAACAGCGAAAATTACACCCATCTAAGTGTACGGTTTGGTGCAGTGTTTCATCGGAAAGGATAAATGGTCCTTATTCTTTTGAAAATTAACACGGTATGGTTCCAACAAGATGGAGCCACAGCGCACTGCAAGGGACACAATGGCTCTTTATGGGACATCTTTGATGAACGAATCATTTCGCGTACGAGTAATTTTAATTGGCTTTCGCGTTCACAGGATTTAACCGCTCCAGACTGTTTTCTTTGGGGTTATTTGAAAGGAAAAGTCTACATTAATAAGCCTAGAACCATCAAGCAATTGAAAAGCAATATACGCGACGAAAGGCCACCTAGTATAAGGACCGTTGCCATGTTATGAAAACACTTCCACGTACATATATAAAAGAAACTTTAAGCATATTTGTTCTCAATTGTCTTTTTGTTTTCAAGAAAATTAATTTTAAAATAAAATATTTGTATATATGTATGTACATATCATCACTTAATTAGTTTAAAGTATTAAAAGTATACGCGTCACCAATTTTAGTTTTTCGAAGGTACAATTTTTTTTTTTTAACAATCTCAAGTGTTAAATATTTAGGCACTAATATTTTTGCACTACCTTTAACCAAGTGCGTTGGAATAAATTGTCTAGTCTACAATACAATATGTATGTAAATTAATTAGCATTACAATATATATTTAATCAATGTCAATTAACATTAAAAACAGTGTAAGAGAATAAAATTTAACACTATGCTAAATTTTGCGCAAACACAAAAGAAATTTTATTATTTTTAGCACTTAACTCGTCAGCGTTTTAAGTTAGAAGCGGCGGCTTTAGCATTTCGACTACATTCTCCGAACGTTAAAAATCTTTTAGTAAAAAATTTCTCAGAAGCAAAACCGGTGACGTGAATACCTTTGTTATTTCACATTAAATAAAAAACATATACATAGTGAAGATATTACTCATTATCATTAGGTAAAATATGAGCTGTTTGCTCCAACATCAAATGTGATAAGCGACCTTTATCAAATGATATAATATATTCATTCAATTCCTCAGTCGTTTTTTTATGAATTGATTTCAAATGTTGTGTACAACTAAAAAAAAAGGAAAATTATATATATAAAGTAATACTAAAAACAAAATTTTAGAACTTATTAACGTACCAATCACGACGATAAAACCCTTTATCGCAAATCGAACACTTCATTAGAGGTTCATTTAGGTGAGCGGCTGTATGAGATTTGTAACTTGTGCTTAGTATCTTTTTCCCACAATACTTACATTGAACCCAATATCTAGACTAAACGAATTAATTATATGTGAAAGGGAAATTTGTATTAATTAATTTAATTTTTTTACTCACCCTTTTTTTAATTTTGCCATTTATTACAGCAGCTGAGTGTGAATTCATGTGTATGTCTAGATCAACTTGGCGGAAAAACTCTTTTGAACATAAACTACATGGTATCATTTGACCCAAATGTATTCGCCGGTGTACGTTGAGAGCGCCCTTTTCATAAAACTCTTTTTCACAAAATTCGCATTTATGCTTCTTTACTCTGTTTTCATTATGAATATTCATGTGACTTTTTAGGTATCCATCAAAAAATTTAACGCCACAAATTGGACAAATTGCTTTACGTTCTCGATATTTGTCATGCGTCTTTTCATGTTTTTGTAATGAATATTTGTTGTGTAAGATTTTTGCTGCAGCAATATACAATACGTTTTCATTAAATAAAACATTATAATTTTTTATATAAATGTGTTTAAAGAAATTTATTGCAAAATAACTCTGTAATATTTGTTTAGAAACAAATTGGAAATGTACTTACAGCAAATAGAACACATAGACGGGGTATTTTGCGAATTGATTTTTTTTTTAAATTTTTGTTTTATTTGCGTGCTTTTTTTATTGTCCATTGATTCTAATTTTCTCGAGTTTCTTGTTTGAGCTTCCCTTCTATATCGATTGCATCTTAAAGCAACTTGATTTACTGATTTTCTGTTAGTTTTACCTTTACTTTTAGATGCTTTTATTGTTTGCAAGTTATTTTTAGAATTTTCCTTTTTTAGATCATGATTATAATCAATTTCAATACTTTTGTTTTTAATGTTTTGCGATGTTTTATTTCTAATTTCTTTAACAGGGGAAGTGGAAATATTTGATGTACCAACTTTCGTTTTCACTGGAGACATCTCTTTAAATAACTCTTCATTTCCATTCTCACACTCAAAGTAATCCACTGATTCTGTATCTGTTTTCTCTACAAGTACTGTTTCAAAATCTGTAGAAGTGTAACTTAATTCTTCTTCAATAATTGTTTCTTCATCGTCAACATTAAATGTATCTTCAGCGTATATACTTTGGTCTTCTACATCAAATGCGACTTCAATGCAATTGACGTCCATAAGGAAATTATAAGAATCAATGGCTTGTAAAATAAGGGTATGCATATTTTCTAATCCATTTAAACAATTTTGACATAACATTGTCGAAAAAGGATCACTTTCTAAACAAAATAAAAAAAATGCAAATTTTAGTTGTTTATAGACAGGCTTATTTATAATTAACAAACCTAGGCATTTCAATTGTGTGTATTTGTAGTAACAATCTTTATAGGTTATATTGCCGTGTTCAGCGAGAGTATTATTCCAATCCAAAATAACATCTCCATCCATACAAATTCGACAAATAGTATTGTTGAAATCCTCAGAATTCATTATATTTTTTAGGAAGAAAACAATATTTTAATTTGATTTCAAGTTCATGAGAAGTAAACACAAGGAAAAACTATTCACAATGAATTAATAACTTTTATAAAACACGTTGACACAAGGCGAATATAATCAGTGTACACACAACCCAGGGTACACTTATACAGGTGGCGGTGCCAGCCCAGCTGATTATTCTTTTGTTTGTCAAACTCTATATATAGAGATTTCAGTGCCAAGAATTGTCAAGCTCCATATATAAAAAAGAGGCAAAAATTGCTCTTCTTTATGCTATCAGCTTATGTAATTATACCATGACACAACCCTAGTTTGATTATAATTTCCTAATAATTTAACATTATATGCTGACCCTATAGTAATAAAATAGTAAATTTATGTGATTTATGTATATAAATAATTATTTTTATTCCGTATTTCAGGAAAAACAACATTTTTATTAGAAAAGCAAGTAAGATTGCTATATTCGGCCTTGCAGAATCTGATAATACCCTTCATCATTAATATTATTTTTTAACTACCTCTGGCTGCCAAATAATACTCTTTATTTAAAAATAAAGCATTATTATATCATTTTTAATATAGAAATACTGCAATAAGTAGTTTCACTCTTAATGTAGAAATATTAGGACAATAAACTAATAGCAAATCAAAGTTACACAAAGAAAGTAATATATATTTTAGTCAAGGCATATTTATTCATCAGGTAATTGCAGTTCGGAGAATTTTTTGTTTATATTTTTTATATATGAAGTTTGACATTTGAAAAAAATTAGAAAAGAGAGAAAATTGTTTTTTATTTATGCATTTCGACAGCTGAAATTTAAAATAAGTGTTGAAAAAAATAATCAGCTGGCGAATCAAGAGTACCTGATGAATAAATATGCCTTGTATTTTAGTATAGAGATTATTCCATAGTGATAACTAAAAATACAAAATAATATATTTTTTTTATTACTTATTTATTTAAACTTATTCATTTTATTAATATCGTTAACAGCGTTATAAGAATTTACATATATTATTATGTATAACAGTTAACATCGAATTAATTAAATAATATTAATATCAGTTAAAAGTTGTTCGTATCAATTTAGAAGTTATAAGAGATTTTAAAACAATCACTGAAATGGGTCTTTTAAACAAAAGACCGTCAGTGGTTGCAGGGCGAATTCAATAAGGTGAACTTATTAGATCAGCTGATCATCAGCTGTTGACTACTTCTAGCAACCACTTGTCAAATTTTTGACATATCCTTTTGTTTTACACTAACAAAATACACGATTGTATTTTTAACTTTGTAGTTGTTTTAGCGACGAGTTCACCTTATTGAATTCGCCTTGAGTGGTTGTTCAGCAAATTTGTTATTATTTTAAAATTTGACCTTCGCATTTTTCAATAAATAACAGCGTCAGTTCCCTTGTCAATGAATTAAATATTTTGAAGTTAAAGTTTTTATGTTATGTTTTTTATTTTATATGATTTGCAATTTTTTGTATGCGTTTTAGCAAACTTTTGGGACCAGACTTGACAACCATAGATCATAATCAGTGGAATACATATTTTGTAAATAAGTACCTTGTTCTGTATATTAAATCATCGGCTAATTAAAGGGTGTAGGGCACGACTACACTTAATTGCCTTCTCGCAAATGTAATTAACATGCTGTTTGAATAAAAGTTTTCTGTCAAGGATTACTCCTAGATATTGATTTTCGTCCTTCAATGGGAAAATTGTTCCCCTAGACGATAAATATCTAGTAGAAAAGCGTTTTCGCGATTTGTTGAATGGCAATATAATTGCTTGAGTTTTATCGTCATTGACTTTTATTTTCCATTTGTCATAGTATATACGAATTAATTTAAGATTATTTTCCATTCTTCTAATTATCTCATTCGAGACTTTACCGCAACAAATAAAGGCGCTGTCATCCGCGTAAAAAACTGCATCATGGTCTCTTCTTAGAGTAACATCAGATGTATATATCGAGTATAGTGTAGGGGATAATACTGATCCTTGCGGCAAGCCCGCAGGTATTTGCCTTTCACTAGAAAATTTGTTATTGACAGATACAACAAACGTACGTTTATCTAAAAAGCTTTTGAAGGTAAATTGGAAAATTTAACGTATTTAATTTATACACTAGTCCATCATGCCAGATTGAGACAAAAGCTTTTTTGATATCAAGAAAAACGACTCCAGTACTTTTTCGATTACTTTTATTACATTCAAGAAAGTTTACAACTCTCTTAAGTTGATGTACAGTGGAGTGCTCTTTTCGAAAATCAAATTGTTCTTTATTTATGATATTATTGCAATTTGAAAAATCTAAAATTCTGGAGTAAATAATTTTCTCGAACAACTTATCCAATAGGCTTAGAATACTTATTGGCCTATAGCTGGAGGGCAATTTAGGATCCTTTCCAGGTTTGAGGATTGGAATTACGTTAGCCATTTTAAAAACGTGTGGGAAGTACCCATTCTCAGGCAGAAGTTAAATAATTTACTTAAGATTTCAAAAAAGGAGTCGGGCATAATTTTAAGTATTATACTGTTAATCCCATCCAAGCCAGGAGCTTTATTATTTTTCAGCAAATGGACAAATGATTTGACTTCAGCCAAATTTGTAAGTTTAATACTTGTATTGTCGGTAAGAGTTTGATTAAGGTCATTAATGTATCTTGATACAACCGAGTCCATGGGTGATGGATTGTTAATAGTAATAGTATGTGAACTAGCAAATACGTCAGCTATTGCATTTGACTTTTCGATTTCAGAATTCATCCATCTACATGAAGTTTAGAATATGTAGAATTCTTGCCTTTTAAAGTTTTAGTTAATTTCCGAAACTTTTTGGAACCGGTAGGCAGATTTGAAATGAATTTCGACCAAGACTCATTCCTGTCTTTATTCAGGTGAAAGTCAATAAGCCTATTAAGCTGTTTCAAGATACAATATAAATGAATTTTAAAATTAAAATCCCTTCATCTTTGGAATTTACGTCTATATTTGTTTCTCTGAGCAATTAGCATTTTGCTAATTTCTGAAATTTGCCGTTGCCAAGGGTTTCTATGACCAACTGGTATTCTATTGGTAGCTTCTTTTACAATATATATTAGTTTACTTAATGATACATCTAGATTACCTGCGTTTGTAATATTTTGATTTATATCTTGTAATAGTATTTCATTCTCCACCCAGTTTTTTATTGATAACCAATCAGCTCGATTATATAGGGGTATCAACAAAATGCTATTATGTACCTCTCCATAAATGACGCAAGATATTGGTACATGGTCCGACTGCAGAATATTTGGATGTGTTTCCAAGGTTGAAAAAGGAAAGCAAGAGTTAGTTAAAAGGATGTCTACTGTAGACAGCTGTACTGGATTAATATTTTGTCCAAAATGAGTAAATGCATTTGAGTAATAAATATAGTAGTTTGATTGAAGGCAATGGCTCATTACCAGCAATATTGTTTGAAAAGCAATTCCAGTGAGTATGTTGAGCGTTTAAATCACCGAATAAAAAGAAGTCATTTGTACGTTTCGTTAAGGCATCCATATCAGTTTTACAATTTATGGTGTGAGCGGGATTGTACGCAGATGTAAAAATCACAAGGCGCCTTTTTATTATTACTCGTACCGAAATATTTTCAGCCACACGTGTATTTATAGTTGGTAATATTTCGTGTTCAACATTATATTTTATCGCGATGAGAACACCTCCGCCATGTGTTGGTTTATCCTCTCTATAAATTTTGTAGCCCCCAAGTTTAAATTTATGGTGGGGTTTCCAAAATGTCTCATTGACAAGGAGAATATCAACTTCCTTGTCGTATAAAAATTTTTCCAGCTGTGAAGCTGCTGACTCAGTCGTTATGCCTTGAGCATTCCAGTGCATAACGTAAATATTGTGACTTACTGTTGATTTATATGGCATGTTGAAGCATCATTCCCAGCACTCGTAGCTTGTCGTACTTATTTTGGCATCTTTGAAGTGAATCGACAGCATCAAAAAATATTTCCATTAATTTCTCATTGGAAATATCATCTTTATTTCTGTTCACAAGATTTTTACTTCTTGTTGCATCAGAGTACAGTATATTATTTTTAGTACCAGAGTTACGTGGATAATTTTGATGCTCCTTACCGGGCAGTTGCGGAAAATTAACTTCATTGACGTTGAAGTTCATCATATTATTCCTTTGTGGCACCTTCATTCTGGCTGTGGTACGTTGTCGAATCTAAAGATATTCCTGACGACATGGGCATTTAGGGTCGTCAGCTCTGTGCTTCATATTTCTAAAATTCTTTTTTGTGCAGTTGTGACATTTATAAACGATGTTATCACTATTTGCAGATTTGTCCAGTGGGCAATCTGCAAATTCATGATTACCAGCACAGGCGGCACACACTACTACTCGTAACAGTTTCTAGCACCATGACCATACATAGAGCATTTGGTGCATTGTGTAGGACTTTTACTGCCCTTGAGTGGTCTTCTCCAGTAAACGGCATTATTACTAAAATACCTAATTTTTAATTTATCCCTCTTCGACACATGCTGGCGGTCAAACTCAATTAGATATAGTGTATCGTCGGCGGTAGACCTTTTGGTAGTGATTTCTTTAACACTTACCGGATTTATGTTATGTGATATGTTAAATTCATCACTGATTATCTTAGTGTCCATTTGAATAAAACCAAACAACACTTATTTAAAGGTTTTTGCATCTTTTATTTCATGCGTGTAAAACTGGTACTTTTTGGTTCTTAGTAGATTGAAGGCCTCTTCATAAAGAGTTCTTGACCTAGTTTATATTTTTGTTCCAATTGACATTCTTTTAAACTTATACCTTTCTCCAAATAGCCCAAAAACTGACGAAAAACTATGAACTGAGTCCACTACAATAGGTGGTATTTTCTCCTTATGAGTACTGTCTTCTTCTTCATTTGCAAATAGATGAAATCTATTTGCACTGCTGCTAGGTACATACGTCGGATATTTTTGGCACTTTAAATTTTGGGTTATTACCCCAGAGTTTTTTTCTTTTTTGTGACAACATTGTCAGAAATACACAATCACTTAAAAATTTTTTTTTATTGATTTTTTAATATATAAAATTGGTTTAACAATTTAGAGTAAAAAATAACACGATGTTCACGGTTTGAGGCAGAGATGCCAGATGATTAGGATATTTATGTTTTTTCATTCTTTTCTCAAATAAAATAAAATTTTTTTATATAATTCGTTTGCAATACAAACTTTATTTTTAAAATTCGCGGTGTTTCATTCCTCTCACTAATTAAATATATTTCATTCTAAGCAAAATAGAACCAAAAACGAATAATTCTTTTCAAAAATTTCGTCTTTTTATTTGTTGTTGCTTGTGGTATGAAAAAAATCTTAACATTAAATAATGTACAGTAGCGGCCATAATAATTTAAACAACACACACACACATATAAGTAGCTGTATCGTATATAAATATTATATTTTATATATATGTATGTACATATATAATATTTTTATGCTCTTAAATTTAATTATAATTGAATTATAGATGCGGTCAAGGAAAACAACTTTATAGGTCTTATAAAATAATTAGGCATTTATATAAAAAGGTAAAGTCTTAAAAGGATGTGCGTATTAGCAAAATACATATATCGGTTGTCCCAGCTAGAACGCAATTTTTAAATAAAACACAGATATTTAAAAAAAATCGTGAAACTTTTTTAAATCGTAAAGTAGATGAATGAGGTTATGTATGGAACAATATATCGTTCAGATGGCCGCCGCGGCTTTGCTGGCACACACGCGATCTTTTATGAAATTTTCAATGACCTTTTTGCATAAATGCTGCGATAAAATCAACATTTGTTTTACTATTTATACCGACTTTTATTCCGTAGGAATGTGGCTTTTGGAACAATCCTAAAAATTTAAATTTTTGGTTCTTAATTTTTTTTATGGCATTTTGAAAACAAAAAATTTGACGAATTTTGCAGGAAAATTTTTTTTTTCGCCATTACATTTTTAATAACTCCGAAATAGTAATAGATAGAAAATAAATGTGTTTGGTTAGTTTCCGGTGCATCTTCTGATCCTCCTGCTATTAAAATCGGAGTATCTGTTTTCAAGTTATGACAAAATATATTAGGGAACCCAACGATTTAGAGAGTGAAATATGCCACGCGTTTAACAGAAAATCCTTACGTATTAGAGAAAAACGGAAAACAGATTTGAATTAAGGGCATCAAAATCAATATAGCCCACATACTTTTATTTCTAGCAGAGACAAAAATATTCTTTTTTGCGCAGTGTACTTTTGTTGCGCAGTGTAATTTTTTCAAAATCTGCCACTAGATTTCTTATAACATACTACACGTAAAACTATCAAAAAACTAGAACTTTTAATTCAAAAAACACGTTTAATAATTTTGGCCAACTTTTCAGGCCAAATACTCCTCTGTGCGCCGTTTAATTGAAGGAATAACTTAACTAAAATTAAATATTTTTACTATTATTTTAAAGAAAATGAGTTCGCTTAAGGGAAAATAAGTTTTACAGCTTTTTTGTTTTTAAAGCTACAAACTTCAATAGAGCAAACACTGCTTAGTAGAAAAAATTTCTCATTAATATACGACGAAATACAACATTCTCTATAATTTTGTTTTAAAACAATATAAAAAGTAGACAATCTTTTTCATTATTTCAATTTATCCATTGTTTTTTTATTAATGAAAATCTTGCAAAAGCCAAAAAAAAACTAATCCTTCAATTATTAATTTCCCTTACCCGAATCCGACTGTATATGTGTAATGTTTATAAGTATTGTTTGTGTACAATGTTTACGTATGTCCCAAAAAATTAAGAGTGGAAAAAATCTGCAATAAATTTTTTTATAATAAATCAAAATAGGATTATTATCATAAAATCCTAAAAGGTAAAATAATTATATTAATCCAAATGCTTGTTTGAAACCCGTTTATATGCCTTTAACGTATGCATTTAATATGTGTAATAAAAATTTGTGGAGAAATAAAAGTTAGAAAAACTAAAAATTAAAGTTTTTAAAATATTTTCTTTAATTTCTAAACTGGTGGAATTGTCCCCATTAAAATAATAAACTTCAATGGCAACGCTGCTAACTTTTCTTCAACGAAAATAAAAATTATATTTGTGAATCGACTTTTTTTTTAATTTTTCGATTGTTATTTGAATGAATGATTCTTGTAAGGAATTTTATATTTAAATTGTGGAGAGAAATTTATTTTAATTTTTTTTTTAAATTTCATTTGTCTCGCAAATTTTATTTTTAAAATTCGAAAAACAAAAAGAATTATTCGTCACAATGTGGTAAATTTAATTCATTCGAATTAATATTATTCACGATAAATATCTATTCGAATGATTTCCGTCTATGATCTGAAAGCAAGTTCAAAGAAAAATAAAAAACTAACTTGTGCAAGAGACTTGCCTAATCAAAACGGAGACTAAGAGAATCTTAAAAAAATACTCATTAAGCTAAATTCAGGCATTATTATATTATTACAATAATAATAAAAACAAAATTACTTATTGCGTATGTTTCATATCATATTTTAAAACCCAGCTCTCTCATGTGATACGCCACACCAGCAAACACGTGATTAATACTACAAGCAAAAATTGTAAAAAAGTGCTAAATTAAATAATAAAAAAAAATAATGATAAATAGTAATAAACAATAATAGGTAAAACAAATTATTTAATAATAATATATCATATACTTTAATTCTAAAACTAAATTAAGTTTGTATAAATCTCACTGTTTATGTTTTGTTTTTGTTAAGTGCTAGGCTGATGTAACGTTCATGCGCAGAACGAAACATTTTTTACAGTCGGAATGTGTAATCTTGTTTTTATTATTCTTGCCTTATTTATTAGTAAATTGAATATCTGCCTTTTGTTCTAAAAACAAATGTGATATGCGATTTTTCTTATACTGTATAATAAAGTCATTGTACTCTTCATTAGTTTTTTGATGGGCCTTTTTTACATGAAGAACGCAGCTATTAGGAAATAAAAAAATAAAAATAATATCCTTAGCGATAAAGTATTTTTCCATTAAAATTTAAAAATAGTAACAAGTTTTGTCTAGAAAAAACACCTTACCTTCCACGTCTAAAAAACTCCTTGTTACATATGGAACATTTCATTAAGGGTTCATTAAGATGAGCTGCTGTATGAGATTTGAAACTCGTACTTAGTATAGATTTGTCACAATGTTTGCAGCGAACAAAGTATCTTGACTAAAATAAGTTAAGTATGTAACATATCATTTTACCAGTTATAACACTATATTACTTACTCTCTTTTTCGTGTCAGAATTTATCGTTGTTGCAGAGTGTGAATCCATGTGTCTATCCAAATCTATTTGACGAAAGTATTGCTTTGGGCATAGAGTACAAGGTATCATTTGTCCCAAATGAATTCGACGGTGTATATTAAGACCACCTTTATCATAAAAGGCTTTGTTGCAAAATTCACACTTATGGCTCTTTTCCCGATTTTCTTTGTGTATGCGCTTGTGGGAGTAAAGATTTCGTTTGTCATAAAATTTAAGACCACAGACTTTGCAGGTTTCTTTACGTTCTCGATTTTCTATGTGTGTTCTCTCGTGCATTTGTACAGCATATTTGTTGTGCAATATTTTTGCTACAGCATCATTGTTTCAAAGATATCATCACACAAAATATTAAAATTTTTATTGTTTCTTAAATTGTTTTAAATTTGATGTAAATGTTAAAAAGCAAAGAAAAAATTATTTATTTTTATTCATTTTAAAACTATATATCGCTACCTTAATTTAAATAAGTAAGAGCCAACCACCAATTTTGAGTACTTTTATAGCATAAAATTTATTATTTTGTGGTTAAAAGTAATCGCTATGGAATAATCTCTTTTTACTAAAATATTTTTTACTTTCTTAGTGTAACTTCGATTTGCTGTTAATTTTTTTAGTCTTACAATGAAACATTAAGAATTTCTGTATTAGAAATGATACTACTGACTCTTTTTTTAACAATGTTATATTTTTACGGAATCTAAAGAATAAAATTTGGTACCCAGAGGTTGTTAAAAAATAATATTGGCTTTGTGTGGGCATGGCACCTCCTACTTTAAAAATTTTATAATTAATGTTTGAATTTAACTCAGATAATACATTACAGACATCTTTTTTTGTAATTTTTGCCCACATAAAAAAATATGAATTTAAGATTAAGAGTTATATGGGAGGTGGGCGTGTCATTTTCATTTTTTGAATTCTATATATTCATTATTATACATAATTTTGTATGTATTTACTTATTTATTATTCTATCTCTATTTAAATTGTTTATATTTTTATATGAAACAGGGCAAGGGCAGACTGTTTAGTATCGTTGCTGTTTTTACTGATCGCTCGAAGATGGGGGGCACTGGTGCTGACGTCTATATTGAGGATCTGGACATCAGAAGATCATACAGACTTTCTGACAACTGTAGTGTGTTTCAGGCGGAGGTTTTAGGGATCATGAGGGCCGTAGAACTGGTTAGGGGTAACATCGATACGGGCTCGGAGGTCACTATATACGTGGATAGCCAGGCGGCTCTTAATGCCATGAGGGGCTATTATGTGAATTTCGGGCTGGTCAATGAAGTCCTTAAAACTTGCCTCAGCCCTCAGCCGATCGGAGTTGTATAGAAGGGGTGATGCCGCCTTAAAGCACGTGCTTATTGATGTATTGATTTTGTTAAGATTTCTTTTCGAAGTCCAGTCGTAGATCGTTAATCCATGTTGTATTGTAACAGTTTTTTTTTATTAATAAATGTTGAGGGCTATTTCAAAAACATTGAGTTTATTTTAAGCGAATAAGTACAATTTTATTTATTCAATTTAACCAAATCCCTACGTCTGATATAAAGCTTAGATAAGGGGGAAAAATAGGGTGTTGGTAGTGATTACTATGAACTATAGTTGAAGGTTGACTTAAAAGTAAATAGTCTATCAACGAAGTTGTATTAGTTGGCAAATGAAGATTAGTTGGCAAACAGTTGTGTGCACAGATAAGATCACATTTAGAAATTAAAGAATAAACGTAGCAAACTCTTAAACGCATCAACCATTAGGCAAATATACTACACCAACTTCCATCGAAAAACACCAATACCAAAAATTTCAATAATACGATTCACAGATTTAATATGGTACTTTTGTAACGCAATTTATTAGAAATGTACACACAGACATCACCAGCCCTACTAGAATGTTTACTATCATTTTAAGTCTGGGACGATCAGTTCTAATAATTGTATAACTAATAAGACTAATTGAACAAATCTGGTTTGAACCAAGTTTCAGATTTGTTAATAATGTCGAAAACGAATTCTTTTAATGTACTTTTTAAATCTTTTAAGATTGATATTAATGTAATGTAATTTTTATTGAGACTTTCAGGTCAGATCACAATTGCGCAAAAATGGAAAGTTAACAATAAATATATATAAACTTAAAACTATATGTATTATTTTAATAAACATTAAAAACATTATAAGGACAATAACGCTACATGCTTAAGTTAAAAATATGATATGATTTTACATCAGACAATAAAAATTACAATTATATTGTTAAAAAATATAATAAAAGTTTACATAAACTGCTGACACGTCAAAATGAGATCAAAACTCTAAACTATTACTTAAACTAAGCAAAAAATATTAAAAACAATAAAAATTAGCCCTATATTGTAGCCTACAAATGAATTACTGTAGAAATCTGGTAGACAATAACGGCTTGGGTTGGTCGTGATATTTAAATCTTCCTCTTAAAAAATACCGGCGGATGAGGTATATAAACTGTTAGACCAGTTATACCCAGTTTGACTAAGAATAACATTTCTCATCAAACTGTTGTGATGAAACTCCAATCACTTCACAAAATTATGAATCAACGTAAGAGCATAAGACGACAGTGGTAGAACATCTGTCTTTTTGTAAATATAAGTATTTCAACTTCTTTTTACGTAATTCTCATAATTTGCAAGACGCAAGCAACTGCTTTCAAGGACTTCCAACTCCTTCATAACGGTTGGTGGTATTGTGTACCAAATTGGAAAACCATCAATGATCGCTGATCTGATACAAACTTTATAGATTAGTAATTTGGTTCTTTGACTTTAGTCTCTGTTTAATAATAATCTAGAACACATCCCCTTGATGCGTTATCTCTTATTTTTTACCAATTTGCCGTGTTGGTTAAATTTAAAAAGTTTATTTAATGTTATTCCAAGATACTTTACTTTATTCCTGAAGAGAATAACGGACCCGTTTAATGAAAGGGATTTATTTTGATTCCCCAGTTCCTGTAGTACTTATCAATTACAGCTAGGTGGTTCTGTACCTTTCTAAGTCCGGTACGTGGGTCACTATCATGAGCGTATATTAGAGAGTCATCGTCGTTGAGAATGCTATTTGAGCCGTTATAAATATGTGGTAAGTCACAAGAATGGAGCTAAAATAGCACCTTGTGGACGAAATCAGATTTAGAGTTATTAATTTGCACAAAAAATTGTCTTTCTTCGAAATAGCTATAAAATATGAATATGAGTCACATTCTATATGAATGAGTTTAAAGAGAATACCAAATTGATAAGCGCGGTCAAACGCTTTCTCGATATCGACGAAAATTGCAACGGTACATTTCTTTTCTCTTAAATAAATTACAAATTACGTTATTTTCAAGATGAACTAGAGCAGACGGAGAAATGAACTCGTTTAAAACTGAATTGGTGAATGGGTATTTGACTCAGTACTTGAGAGTATTCGAGCCTCAGCATAATAATTATTTCAAACAGTTTACCGTCAGCAGAAACTTATTGAAATTGGTCGTGAGTTATCAGTTCGAAAATCATTTGGCTTCTTTATTAGAGGAAACAATTTTGCTACTTTCCATAGCTTGGGGAAGTAGCCATTGTTTAGACAATTATTAAATATGATAACTAACATTTTTATAGCTCAATGTGGTGCTTTTTATACCCTTCACCTGTGGTGCACAAGGGTATATAGAGCTTTGTCATTCCGTTTGTAATTTCTACAATTTTCATTTCCGGCCCCATAAAGTATATATTTTCTGAAAGCTTATGAATAGAGGAGTCGATTAAGCCCTGACCGTCTGCCCGTCTGTCCGTGTGTTGGTTGAAATCAACTTTTAGAAGCAACTATATGTTTCTCAGATCTGTATATAGTATCAATCTCTTGGAAATATCCAGGAATTAATCGCTACATACATGTAAAAAACATGCAAAAAAAAAATTACAAAAAAAAAAATTAAAAATAAAAACAAGTAAGAGCACTATATTCGGCTGTGCCGAATCTTTTATACCCACCACCAATTTTGTGTACATTTAAAGCACAATATTTATTATTTTGTTAATCGCTATAGAATAATCTCTTTATAATAAAATATGTATCACTTTCTTTGTAGAGGGTGGTTAAATTTTAAGGGCCCATGTTTAAGGTGAACCACATCTAAACTTCAACTTTTTTCTTGTATTTCATTTGACATTTCTCAATCTCAGACTAACTCAATTTGAACTGTGGAAAGATACGCAATCGAGCAACGCTTTTAAATATTAAAGATTTTTATAAAAATGGGCGTTCAAATCAAAATGCATTTTGTGGACTTCGTGATTCTTTTGGTCAACATAATCGTTCTAATTCGTCCACAATCGTGAGAATTGTAAAAAATATTTAAATGTCTGCAAAGCCGGTCAGTATGAAATGTGAAAACATCTGTGAATGCCATCTTAGTTCGTTGAATGGGAAACATTGCTGTTTTTCACGATAACGTGGCAAAAGAGCAAGCAACCTCGACTCATCATCGTGCCCAACAATTGAGCATCAACAGTGTCATTGAAAATATGGACTATCGGATCGAGGTGTGCCGCCTAGGTTGGGGGGGCCATTTGGCCGATATTTTGTTCCATACATAATTGAAGCATACAAATATTATCATTATAAAAATAAATGATAATAATTTCATAATAATTTTATTCAAAATCAACATAGTCCCTTAAAATTAAACCACCCATTATAACTTCGGTATGCTAGTAAAATGTTTTCGTAAATTAAGTCTTTCAATGAAAGTGGCCGTTAAAATACGCGTGTCAATAAAGTTTCTGCTAATTAACATAACTTAGATATTTCAATATAGTCCTTTAGTATTCCAAAATCTTTATTCATAGGGAAATTTACATGAATTTAAGAGGAAGAAAGTGAATTTAAGGTTAAATTTTAAGGGCCACGGGGTGATTTAAAATATACATTCTCTGCATTTTTCTAAAACGGGAAATTTTATAGTAAGATTTTGTTTTTTAAACTTCTATAACATTTTGCTTTTAAAAGATTTTCAAACGAAATAAGTTTTGTATAATTTTAAAATTTGTTAGCCATTAGTACATGAAAATAAATTGTTTATAATGTTGAGATAATTTTTTTTTTACTTAGGTCAAACTTTTCCTAAATTCCCATTTTTAATAGAGCATAACTTCAGGCGAACATAAGCATAAGTTGTTAGCATGCCATCTAGTAGTTGCTAGTAGAGTCATCTATCTTATCATCTTTATCTTATATTTAGCTACAGTACAATAAATGGTGCAGTGTAAGATGAATAAATGCTAATATATATGACTAATATATTTTTATAAAAATTTAAGGCAAAAAGTGTGCGTGGCACATCTATTTTCCGTTATAACGAAGACTTTGACCAAAAAGCCATGTTTGCAAAATTTCAGAATCGTACATATAGTTTTGTCAGTTTTATTACGTTTTAAATTTGAAATATACACTGTGCGGTATAAATTTTCGTACATTTTTATCTATAACTCTTTTCCTAATTCATAGATTTAAGCGATTTTCAGGGAAAAATATTCTTTTGACTCGATAAATATATATTCGAAGTTTCATGACTACGTTTATGCGTCTGGACACAATTCAAAAGTGAAAGTGGGCATTATAGTAGGCGTGTCAAAGTTGTTTTTGCTAATGAGTACAACTTAGGTGTTTCAATATAGTCCTTTATTATTCCAAAATCTTTATTAATAGAGAAATTATATGAATTTTAGATAAAACGTTATATGGGAGGTGGGCGTAAAAGTGGGTGTGGCACCTTAATTTTTTGGCATAGTAATGAAATTGCCTAGGGGGATAGACGTAGCAAAATTTATCATCATACCTCTAATTTTAGCGGTTTTATGAGCTTTTAAATTTCATTAACGGTAGATAACGTGAAAAGTGGGCGTTGTAGTAGGCGTGTCAAAGTTATTTTCGCGAATGAGTACGACTGAGGTGTTTCAATATAGGCCTTTATTATTCCAAAATCTTTATTAATAGAGAAATTATATGAATTTTAGTTAAAACGTTATATGGGAGGTGGGCGTAAAAGTGGGCGTGGCACATTGATTTGCCGTTACAAGAAAGCGTGTCACCAAAAAGCAAAGTGTGCAAAATTTCAGAGTCGTACATCCAATTTTGTTGCTTTTATGACGTTTTTGTTTTTAAATATACCGAAAAATACACTGTGCGGTATAAATTTTCGTACATTTTGATCGATAACTCCTCTCCTAATGCATAGATTTAGACAATTTTCGGGGAAAAATATTGTCTTTACCCAGGAAATATATATTCGAAGTTTCATGAGTCTACGTTAAGGCGTTTGGACACAATTCCATTTTATTCGATGTTCGAAGGACACGGTTTTTTCGACCTACTCTTGCTTTTCGAGCTATAACTCTCTTCCTAATATTCCGATTTAGCCCATTTTCAATACCAAACAAACCTTGTCTATAAGAAAGATTCTGGCAAAATTTGAGCCCCCTAGCTTTTTCGGTGCGACCTCTATCGTGCTTTCAACAGACGGACAGACGGACGGACATAGCTAGATCGTCATAAAATCAAACCACGATTTAGAATATATATACTTTATGGGGTCTAAAATGGATATTTCGATGTGTTACAAACGGAATGACAAAATGAATATACCCCCACCATTTTTTTGGTGGCGGGTATAAAAAATATAATAAAAAAATTACAAAAAAAAATTTAAAAAAAATTTACAAAAATTTTTTTAAAAAATTAAAAAAAAATAATAAAATATAAATCTATATATATAAAAGTGAAACTCTGTGTGTGTGTGTGTTAGCTATAGACTCCGAAACTGTAAAACCGATCGGGCTCAAACTTTGGTAAGTTGTTGTACTCATACCAGGGAGTGTTTATGGGTGGAAAAAAGTGGGCGGGGCCACGCCCATAAAAAATTAGTTATCATTTTAAGCTACTTCCACATTACCGATTTTTCTGAAACTTTGCACACATATCGAGCTGTCATGACTAAAAAATTTCGTGATAAGAAAAGTGGGCGGGGCCACGCCCCTAAAAAAGTTTTAATTTTGAGGTACTTGCACTGGACCGATTTTTCTGAAACTTTGCACACATATTAAGCTGTCGTGACTTTATAATTTCGTGATTAAAAAAGTGGGCGGGGCCACGCCCATAAAAAAAGGCTATAATTTTGAGGTACTTGCACTAGACCGATTTTTCTGAAACTTTGCACACATATTGAGCTGTCATGACTAAATAATTTCGTGATTAGAAAAGTGGGCAGTGCCACGCCCATAAAAAGAGGTATCATTTTGAGGTACTTGCACTGGACCGATTATTCTGAAACTTTGCACACATATTGAACTGTTATGACTTTACAATTTCGTGATTAGAAAAGTGGGCAGGGCCACGCCCATAAAAACAATTTTAATTTTGAGGTACTTGCACTGGTCCGATTCTTCTGAAACTTTGCACACATATTGAGCTGTTATGACTTTACAATTTCGTGACTAGAAAAGTGGGAAATACCACGCCCATAAAAAAATTATAATTTTTAGGTTTTTGCACTTAATATTCAATTAAAATTCAGAATGCATTTCGATTCATTAAGGGGCGTAGCAACGCGCGCCGGGTTTGGCTAGTAATATATAAAATAAAATAAAATTTGTTTGGCTCAGCTGGGATTCGATGCCACATTTATTCTAACCAGTATATACATATGTACGTATTTTATATGAGATGAATGGTGATACAAACAATTGTTATTGCATTACTACACGTTGTGAAGGGTATATAAGATTCGGCACGGCCGAATATAGCACTGTTACTTGTTTTATTAAAAATTGGATAAATTATTCAGTCTCGAAGACTTTTTATTGTTTAATATTTTTTAATGGTTCAAAAACTTCAGAAAAGTAAGTAAAAATGTTATTGGCCGTTGGATTTAAAGCACTGTTAACAAATTTGTTTGAAGGCAATTATTAAGGTAAGAGTTAATATTGTTAGGAACATCGTTAGTTTCAGCACTATCAGGATTAACGAAGCTGTAAACATTTGAAAAATTATTTTGGAATTGATTCATCATTACCGACTACAATTTTAGAAAAACTTTTAGATTTTTTTTATCTATAATATTAAATACTTCCTTAAATACCTTCGGATCTGGTTTAATCTTTTCTAGCTTTTTACTAAACTCGTCGACTTGAAACAATTCGACTTTTTCTTTAATAATTGTCTTAAGAAGTTGTATTTGTGTTCTTAAAAGATGATATTCATCGGATTGTCTATTCCCATTTCTATGAAATATTTTTTTGAGGTCTTTCTGTCACGAATATTTGATATTTGAATATTTGGTAGTAAAAATTTTCTATTTTTTAGCTCAACCACTCTTGAATGTCGGTAAATTTCTCCGTTAATAAAATCATTAAATCGTGAAAAAACATTATCTATCTCCTCATTATATATATTTCTATAGTCTGGAGGCCTAAATTTAATATCATATTTTTACCTTTATACCTTTTATAAACTTTGGCTTATTTCCCTTAAATAAACATTGAGTTCTTTTATTGCAATCAAAAACAGTTGAAATTAGTTATAAAATTAAGAGCACTTTATTTACTTAAACACATCCAGATATTGTTTTATAGCACTTTACTTATTTCACTTATCGTAACACACTTTTATTATCAAACTCACTTTGATATGCGCTTTACAAGCTCTACTTTTATACTGCTCATGTTAGCTGTGTTGTTCGACAAAGTTCTCGTATGTACACACTAGTACATTCGAAAACCGTTACATTTAAATTACGACGTAATGTTAATGTTAAGTAATATGCAAGAATAAATAAAGTGCCTAAGAGTATGCTACACATAACATCATGTTCGAACAACCAGCGAAACAAACTAATACAAACAAAACTACAGTAACTTTAACTACTACAACTAAATAATTTATAATGTAAATTAACTATTTAAAAATAAATCTGTAACAATATGATGGACATCATCACGAAAATCATTCCAATTGATGTCCTCAAATGATTTGAAAGAAATTGGTGGAGACATTAGACGTTCAAAGTCTTGAAATTTTAAAGTCAATTTGCGAGGATAATGGTCCGAGAAGGTGGAAAGGGAAGTTATCTGACAATTTGTGTTTACTGTAACGATTTACCTTCTACTTATAAGAAAGTGTTCTAAAAATGATGGACCCGCAGGGAAAGAAGGATTTATATCGAAAATCCGTGTAAAACATTCCTCTGAGTAATTTAACCAGTCAAAGAGACATTGGTCATTTATTAAGTTGTTCAATGAATCACCCCAGTTGGGAGTTCTTAAGTTTTAATCACCATCGATTAATGTGTCATCATATAATCTTGAAGCAGGTTTAATAGCATCCAAACTTAATGTCAAATCGCTGCGAGGAAAGTTCGAGGGAATATAAAAACAGCCTAAAAGTAATTTATTTACACGACCTCCGAAAAACAAATCTATCTCTCTGAGACTATTTGGAAAAAGTATATTGTGCACATCATTAGAAGATTTTTTTATATATTTTTTTTTTTAAATTAAAATTGCAGTGCCTTGGCTAGAAAAATCACTAATTAAGTTATAATCCTCAAAATTGAGTTTAGAATTATTCTGAAAATGAGTTTCTTGTAAAAAGAAAATTTTAATTTTATGAAAGTTAAGAATTTTTACTTATTCTATACGCCTACATAATTCGACTAATGACCTTACGTTAAAATTGATATGTTTTCGGTTATTACAGGCCAATGTAAAAAGAACTTCATTTAATAAACTTGTATATTCGTTATTAGCTTGTATATTCGTCATTTCTAATGACATGGATTTGTAGGATTTTAAAAAATTCAAAATTTTAGAGTCTTATGTATTCTTCTTCGGCTCCCTGAATAACTCACCAAGTTTAATAAATTTTTCCACTATTGGAGGCTACTTCTTTTTATTATCAGTCGGGTTTTAAAGGTCTGAATGAAACTGACTAGCGAATGAAGTCTTGTTGTTAGCCCGTTGACTATTAAAAATAGCATTTCCAACATTATTTATAGCCTGTGCCCGTCCAGGCTTAGCCTTGTCTAAAAATTCTTTCTTATTTTTTAAATATGTCTTATAAGCTAAACAGCCTTTATAGTTTGCAGCATGACCAGTTTCATTGCAATTAACGCATATCGGGAATGACTCACCCTTTTAAATTGCATTTTACGCATTTAAATAAATCTTGAATTGCAGTTACGGGCTGTAACATCGAATATCTCTTTTTTTAACTTTTGACGACTCTCAACTAATCGACTGATTCAATAGATAACTTAATTTATTTACATCATTTAGAGTTTTTCCTTGTTCTAAAGTAACAATAAATAAACCTGTGTCGCAATCGTTATTCGCAAAATACTCTGTGACATCACATCATCATCCACATCAAGGGCTGTTTTAATTTCAGATGCTTCTGTCAAATAATATATTCCTTTTAAAATCACTGAAACTCTTTTTGATTCCTGTGTCGTAAATAAGTACGATTAAATATTCTGTGCCCTTAGAATTTCCATCATCTCTAAGCGCACAGAAAGGTCTTCAATGTATAGCTTGCTTTTGCTCTTAGACGAGTTGATAATCTTGTAGACAATCTTTGGTGTTCTATGACTTAGCTGGTCAACTAGTTTCTTAACATTAACATTATAGGTGTGTTCCACAAGATCTCGGACAAGTTCGGACTAATGAGAGTAAAATGAAAATTACTCTCTAAATTTGCCAAAACTACCCAAAATTGCTGGAACGCAAAAAACCATTTTTGCACTTCTTGTAATACTAATGGTGCTTACTTTTTAAATTAAAATCTATTTAAGTGATTTTAGACGCTTAAAAGCAATAACATTATAAAAACAAAACATTTGCATCATTGCCAACAGATGTTAAAAATAATTTAAAAAGAACTGAAAGAGAAGTTGAGCCAGTGTAAATTTTTTAAAAGTATTTATTTTAAAGAACAAGGGAGATATGAATTCACTAATGTATTTACCACTTTAACTTTTTCATTAAAACCTTCCATTTTGCTTTTTAATATATTTTTTAACAAAAACTAAACTTTTTCTTTTGAACATTTTTTGATTAATTTTCAGTTTCATATGTAAACAAAAAACAGCTGATTGTTAAATTCTTGTCCGAACTTACCCAAAGAAAAAGTTCGGGCAAATTTGTACAGGGAATGAAAAAAATTACTCTCTCAATTACTCTCATAATTGAACAAAAATTGTTATGTGGAACGCTTTTGGGTAACTTTGGGCAAGTTCGGACTGTTTCGTTATGCATGTGGAACACACCTTATATAAGACGATAGGACAGAATTTTTTTTGTAGGTCTACCAGAATTTTTTACATCATTAACGCTAAATGAACTTTTGGGAATGTTTTTACTTGTCGAGGCTCTTTCATTTAATTCTATATTAGGACTACCTAGTAGTTCATAACGCTTTGTGATATAGTAGTAGACCCAAAATTTGCAATGTCTACATTTGATTTTGTTGTGCTCTTACGTGAGACAGTTTCATCGCACACACTTCTCCTTGGCCTTTTAAATTTAACTTCTTCAAAATCTGCGTCATTACTGGATCCAGCATCCATATCGTCAGTATCAAACTGTGTGGATATTCCACTGTGTAACATCAGGTCGGCAATAATATTATTGGTCGCATTCTTTTTATCTGGTGGCAATTTGTTATAAATGGCGGCGGCTCAGCCGACACAAATGGAATATTACTCATAGAGTAAATTTTTTTTAATTACTTCGTTTTAAATTATCTCACAAAGTTATATTTGTTTTAAATTAACTCAAATTGAGTTAAAGTAAATTGTGGTAAAAATATAATTAAATTAATTCTAAGTTATCACAACTATAAAATTTTTCTCACGTTCATTTATCATTCGATTGATATTATATATGAGGAGCCGCAGAACAAAATGTGCTTTTTCGCATTTCGCGAAAAATTGGTTTTTTGGTATTTTTATAATATTTAGGTTGAAATCTTGTAGAAACAATCAAGTTTGCATTATTATTATTTTTTTTTACAAAGTAAATGGGTTCTAAAAAATTTATGCTTAACAAAAGGTGCTTTTTTGATTATTTTTTATCAAGAGGGTCTTTTCCATAATCTTTGTGTAGTTTCACTTTTTACTTTAATGATCAAACCAAGCTACAGTTAAAGTAAAATTAATCAGATGTTAAAATCTTTGTGGAAAGTCTTTTAATAAAACAGTTTGTTAAAGACTGGAGTGAAAATCAGTCATTATTTTGGTACAAGGACATTTTGTATAACCAGGATAAAGGTATGGAGAATTCAATAGACGAAAATGTTCTTGCCTAGAAAAAGATGTTGGAACAAGAGTTTAACTATTTAACAAATTTCATATGTATTTAATTTAAGGCTAAGAAAGAAATGTTTAAGTTGCAATTTAATTTAATAAAACGACAAATACTTAGCTTAACATTTTTTATAATTTTTTTATTAGATCAGGTTTAACCACATTCAGTCAAAATTTTATCGTCACCCAGCAAAAAAAATTGGAAGTAGTGCAAAGCGAATTACATTTACAAGACTTCTAAATCAATTGTGTAAAAGCATTAATTCTAAATGACTTCTTAACTGCAAAATAATTTGTCATAAATGATGTGCTTAAAAATGAATGCAACATCATGCAAAGTATCTTAAAGAATTCATGTAAACAAACAACTTTAACACATGAAATATCCGATACTTGTCACCAAATATGCATGAGTTCCATGCACTTATTAGAATGGAGTGCAGTACATTAAAATATTCATGTAAACACATGATCGCCAATGACACGCTAATGTTAAAATCACTAGTGTTTTCACCTAAATTAAAGTACTTCATCATCAGTTAAACCCCTGAAAAATCACTTCTTTGTCATAGATTTTTTTGCTGGGCATATATGTGTATTCGCATTACCAAATGTACTTTTTCCTTCTATAACAAAACGTGCTTTTTTGACTTTTTTTTTATTGAAAGGTATTTTTACTTTATTCCTAACAAAAGGTGCTTTTTTGCTTTCTTTTTTGCAAAAGGTGCTTTTTTCAAAATAAAAATGGAATTATATCAAACATCCTTAACATTTAATCGGGTGACTTACGACAGTTAGATGCATCTGTAGATAAGTAAAAATCTTGTAAGCATTTTCATGTTCTTGCAGTTTTTCAAAGGGGTGAAAAAAATAAATCTCGATTTCCCAAAAATTTGAAATGAGCGAAAAAGCACCTTTTGTTCTGCGGCTCCTCATATGTCCAACTTTCAACTTTGCATTTTTACTCTTACTACTACTATACTATACGACTTATGACGCTATAACTACAATAATAGCTATAACGTTTATTTTAATTATACCCTTCACCTGTGGTGCACAAGGGTATATATAGCTTTGTCATTCCGTTTGTAATTTCTACAATTTTCATTTTCGACCCCATAAAGTATATATTTTCTGGAAGCTTATAAATAGAGGAGTCGATTAAGCCCTGACCGTCTGCCCGTCTGTCCGTGTGTTGGTTGAAATCAACTTTTAGAAGCAACTATATGTTCCTCAGATCTGTATATGGTATCAATCTCTTGGAAATATCCAGGAATGAATCGCTATTGAAATTCAGCACAATCGCCCCATAACTTTCTGAGATATGAGCAAAAAACCACGACCACCTCGTTTTTTTTCACAATTACAACAACATACATACATACATACATGTAAAAAACATACCAAATAAAAAAAATTACAAAAAAAAAAATACTAAAAATAAGAAAAAAATAATAAAAAAAACTAAAAAAAAAAAATTTAAAAAAATTTAAAAAAAAATTTAAAAAAATTTTTCAAAAAAAATTTTTTAAAAAAATTAAAAAAAAATATAAAAAAAAATATTAAAATATAAATAATATATTAAATTTTAATGTGAACCATTTTTTATTTTGGCTTAAGTTCATTTATTCTTTTTATTTAATTTTATAATTCAAATTAAATTAAATTGTAACCATTTTAGGAATATTCTTTCTAAAAATTATTTCCGATATTAGCCGAGTGGAATGCATTTTCGAAATCAGCTACGATTTCATCAGCAGCACTCTTTATCGGTATACTACTATGTAACTTAAAATTCCTATTTATGTTACAATTGAATGAAATTTGAATTAGTGAATCTTAGTATTAATTTTCATATTTTTGTTGAATATTTAATTTCACCTATCAAATGACAATTCATAATTCAACATGTTCATATTCTTCTATATTCGTAATACATTTTCGTTATGCTTTCAATATCCATCCTTTGGCTGGAATTATTGAAAACAAGGTTGTATTTACATTTTCATTTATATAAGTCCATCAAGGTGATAGACACTGAACAATGAATTCTTGAATGTCATTAACACCGTGCCATGTGTGTTATAATTATATATTTATATTTTATTCGAACTTTTTTCTATATATTAAATTTTAATGTGAACCATTTTTTATTTTGGCTTAAGTTCATTTATTCTTTTTATTTAATTTTATAATTCAAATTAAATTAAATTGTAACCATTTTAGGAATATTCTTTCTAAAAATTATTTCCGATATTAGCCGAGTGGAATGCATTTTCGAAATCAGCTACGATTTCATCATCAGCACTCTTTATCGGTATACTACTATGTAACTTAAAATTCCTATTTATGTTACAATTGAATGAAATTTGAATTAGTGAATCTTAGTATTAATTTTCATATTTTTGTTGAATATTTAATTTCACCTATCAAATGACAATTCATAATTCAACATGTTCATATTCTTCTATATTCGTAATACATTTTCGTTATGCTTTCAATATCCATCCTTTGGCTGGAATTATTGAAAACAAGGTTGTATTTACATTTTCATTTATATAAGTCCATCAAGGTGATAGACACTGAACAATGAATTCTTGAATGTCATTAACACCGTGCCATGTGTGTTATAATTATATATTTATATTTTATTCGAACTTTTTTCTATATATTAAATTTTAATGTGAACCATTTTTTATTTTGGCTTAAGTTCATTTATTCTTTTTATTTAATTTTATAATTCAAATTAAATTAAATTGTAACCATTTTAGGAATATTCTTTCTAAAAATTATTTCCGATATTAGCCGAGTGGAATGCATTTTCGAAATCAGCTACGATTTCATCATCAGCACTCTTTATCGGTATACTACTATGTAACTTAAAATTCCTATTTATGTTACAATTGAATGAAATTTGAATTAGTGAATCTTAGTATTAATTTTCATATTTTTGTTGAATATTTAATTTCACCTATCAAATGACAATTCATAATTCAACATGTTCATATTCTTCTATATTCGTAATACATTTTCGTTATGCTTTCAATATCCATCCTTTGGCTGGAATTATTGAAAACAATGTTGTATTTACATTTTCATTTATATAAGTCCATCAAGGTGATAGACACTGAACAATGAATTCTTGAATGTCATTAACACCGTGCCATGTGTGTTATAATTATATATTTATATTTTATTCGAAATAATTATCGGAAATAATTTTTAGAAAGAATATTCCTAAAATGGTTACAATTTAATTTAATTTGAATTATAAAATTAAATAAAAAGAATAAATGAACTTAAGCCAAAATAAAAAATGGTTCACATTAAAATTTAATATATAGAAAAAAGTTCGAATAAAATATAAATATATAATTATAACACACATGGCACGGTGTTAATGACATTCAAGAATTCATTGTTCAGTGTCTATCACCTTGATGGACTTATATAAATGAAAATGTAAATACAACCTTGTTTTCAATAATTCCAGCCAAAGGATGGATATTGAAAGCATAACGAAAATGTATTACGAATATAGAAGAATATGAACATGTTGAATTATGAATTGTCATTTGATAGGTGAAATTAAATATTCAACAAAAATATGAAAATTAATACTAAGATTCACTAATTCAAATTTCATTCAATTGTAACATAAATAGGAATTTTAAGTTACATAGTAGTATACCGATAAAGAGTGCTGATGATGAAATCGTAGCTGATTTCGAAAATGCATTCCACTCGGCTAATATCGGAAATAATTTTTAGAAAGAATATTCCTAAAATGGTTACAATTTAATTTAGTTTGAATTATAAAATTAAATAAAAAGAATAAATGAACTTAAGCCAAAATAAAAAATGGTTCACATTAAAATTTAATATATAGAAAAAAGTTCGAATAAAATATAAATATATAATTATAAATAA
This sequence comes from Phyto melanocephala, assembly GCA_941918925.1. Taxonomy (NCBI): domain Eukaryota; kingdom Metazoa; phylum Arthropoda; class Insecta; order Diptera; family Rhinophoridae; genus Phyto; species Phyto melanocephala. The sequence goes on along the minus strand of OW799234.1, from coordinate 60,270,532 downwards.
TATATTAAATAAAATAAAATAAATTTTTTTTGGCTCAGCTGGGATTCGATGCCACATTTATTCTAACGTGTACGTATGCACGTATTTTATATGGGATGAATGGTGATACAAATAATTGTTATTGCATGACTACACGTTGTGAAGGGTATATAAGATTCGGCACGGCCGAATATAGCACTGTTACTTGTTTTTTATTTCCAGCAGCTCTTTAATACATAATTGTATTGCTTAAGACAGATAATTCTCATTAAGATAAGAATCGGCCACCATTAGCACCATCAACATCATTAGACAGCTTCAGCGATTTGGATTTAAAGTGTTCAGGCATTATTTTGTCACGTTTATTAATTTGTCTAAATTTTACAAGGACAGCAGAAAATATTCCAATGTGCAAATTTGGAATATCACTCTGAACAATATTCACTTTTATATGTGTCCATAAGTTGTAAACAGTATCGTTAGGATTAGTTAAATCAGTAGAAAGACCAGAGATGATAATATCCTTTCTATTAAGGCGATATTAAAGTGAATGATTTTAAAGTTTAAGCTCAAGAAATTTCCTTTTGTTAACAATTATATTTGAATTTTTAAAAGCTTTACAATTAACCTTTCAATTGACAATTTCCTAAAATCACATTTACTTAATCAATGTAACTATCCATCCCATTAAACACTACTTTTTAAACACCTTCGCAAGCAGAATGATACCAGTTGTCACAGGAACCACATAGCAAACATCTAGTTTCTAAATTAAAAAATGTACAGGGGTAAGCCCTTACGGTAATTTTTTGTATAAAATTATCTTTAAAATTATAGATTTCCAATAAAATGGTAGTATTAATTTGGATTGCATATTCTTGTGTGATTCACTTAATTTTTTTCAATTTTGAAGGGTCCGCCATCTAACGTTTTATTCAACTAGTGTTTATTTCGTGAATGGTAACACTTAGCTCATGTCTGATTTGACAGATAATTAGTTTTATCATTCCGCTGAACGTATATGGTTGTGTATACGCTTGAACAACGCTGGGAAATATTGCGACATTACTTTGGCCGATTTTGCCAAAAAATCATCTTTTCATATGAAGCTCATTTTGATCTTGGCGGGTATGTAAACAAACAAATTGTCGCATACACCCAAAACGAGTCACTGTTTGGTGCGGATTTTGGTCCAGAGGCATAATTGCGCCATTTTTCTTCGAAAATGAGCAAGGAGTGGCCGTAGTCAATAACGATCGTTATCGAGCCATGTTGAACGAATTTTTATTCACAAATATTGAAGAATAGGATATTGGCAAAATTTGGTTTCAACAGGACGGCGCTACGTGCCTCACAGCCGAAGCTACACTTATTTTTTTATAGTTTTTTCAAAAAAAAAAAAAAGTTATTTGGCGTACCCTTTATATTTGGCTGGGGAGCCTATTTAATAGCATAAATGTTTGTTTTTTGAATTTTATTTTATATATCTACTAGCTGACCCGGCGAACTTCGTAACGCCCTATAATCAAGAAATATCTGTTACCTTTTTATCTGAATTAAGTTAATTTCTTTATTAAGTATTGCTGTTGGTATATTAATAAATCAAAATTATTCCAAAAACAAAGTGTTTATTATTCTAATGCTTTATGATACACAATATTCTTAGTTTTATTTTCTGGCGCGTATATAAATGAGGCCATGTGAAAAACATGAATTTTCAAGATTAATGCCACAAACACTTAGCGACTGCCCTTGTGATTAATTTATCGACATTGCAAATGCTAGCCGCACTGGAAATTGTAACCGTTAAACAAACACACAGTACGAATTATTCTGTAGAAACCAATGTGAAATGGTAAATGAATTATGTAGGTATTTTGTTATTATAACTCCGACCACAGACCAACTCCGACCGATATATTTGCAAAGAGCATGTAAACTACGTTTCTTTGTTTTAATGTCAACTACGTGCCAGTGACACATTATTATTATTATTTTCTTACATAAGAACCTTCTTCTAATAATAACAAATACAACAAAAAAAGAATTAGTGAAATCGGTCCAGCGATTCACGCGTGATGCATTGACCAAGGGATTAATTTTTATATATATAGATTATTTTTAACTATTTTAATTTTTATTTTTGTATACTTTATTTATTTAATATCTCAGGATTTTGTATTTCCATACAATATGTATATTTTGGCCTTATAGGCTTTGTATTACTATTTGAATTAATAAATAAATAAATTAGCAACCGAAAAAAAAAACAACTGTTGATTGTAGTTGGTAACAACGAAATTTTGGGAAAAATAACGCGTCACAGGATAATAAAAAGTATGTATCAGAATATATTGTTTAAAATAAACAAAATTCAAAGATTTACGAAACAACTTTATATATGCCGGTAAGATAGCGTTTTTAAAATATGTTAAACTTTGTCTTATCACTTTTTTTCACTAAATGAATAAAATTTATAAATTTCAATAAAGAGGATTTTTTTATCACATCAACCTCACTACATATACTAGCGTGTGCAGGCAGCTGTTGAGCAGCTCACTTGGGTATATCGTATTTATCCCTTTGTCATACCTGAATAGAATAGAAATAATAACCAGTATCTGGCGGGAATCGAACCAGCAACATTGACTAGTCCACTCGTTAATTATTTTTGTAGTAATTAAAAAAAAATAGTTTCCCGTCGACAGGGTTGAAAAATTCGAAAAAGTGGCATAAAAAGGGGTATTTTTAAATAAAAAGGTTCAAAAAAGGGTATTTTAAAGTAAAATAGGGTCAAGTTTTTTGTAAACAAAAAAACTTTATTTCAATATAAGAGAAAAAAACACAGAATTTTATTAATTAATTCAATACATAAGACTAAAATAAAAGTAATTATAAATATAAGATATGTACATATTTGAATAATAAAGCCATGTTTAAAGTAATGAAAGCATGGACTCGCAAGTTTTTATTTTAAGTCTGTTTAAAAGTTTATTTTTTATTAATGATAGTTTTGAAAAAATTCGTTCAGCTGAAGCATTACTACGAGGCAAAATAATTATGTACATACATATGTAACAAATTCAAATAAATTTTAATAAATATTTTCATCAAATCTATTTTTCACGTTTCTGGAAAGGATCCTAAATTGCCCTCCAGCTATAGGCTAATAATAATCTAAGCCTATTAAATAAGGTGTTCGAGAAAATTATTCACTCCAGAATTTTAGATTTTTCAAATTGCAATAATATCATAAATAAAGAACAATTTGGTTTTCGAAAAGAGCACTCCACTGTACATCAACTTAAGAGAGTTAACTTTCTTGAATGTTATAAAAGTAATCGAAAAAGTACTGGAGTCGTCTTTCTTGATATCGAAAAAGCTTTTGACTCAATCTGGCATGATGGACTAGTGTATAAATTAAATACGTTAAATTTTCCAATTTATCGTCAAAAACTTATCAAAAGCTTTTTAGCCTGCGGGCTTGCCACAAGGATCAGTTTTATCCCCTACACTATACTCGATATATACATCTGATGTTACTCTAAGAAGAGATCATGATGCAGCTTTTTACGCGGATGACAGCGCCTTTATTTGTTGCGGTAAAGTCTCGAATGCGATCATTAAAAGAATGGAAAATAATCTTAAATTAATTCGTAAATACTGTGACAAATGGAAAATAAAAGTCAATGACGATAAAACTCAAGCAATTATATTTCCATTCAACAAATCGCGAAAACGCTTTCCTACTAGATATTTATCGTCTAGGGGAACAATTATCCCATTGAAGGACGAAATTAAATATCTAGGAGTAATCCTTGACAGAAAACTTTTATTCAAACAGCATGTTAATTACATTTGCGAGAAGGCAATTAAGTGTAGTCGTGCCTTATACCCCTTAATTGGCCGAAGATCTAATCTTAATATAAAGAACAAAGTTCTTATTTACAAAATGTGTATTCGACTGATTATGACCTATGGTTTTCAAATCTGGTCCCAAAAGGCTGCTAAAACGCATACAAAAAAATTGCAAGTCATTCAAAATAAAAACTTGAAAATAATACACTATCTACCTTTTAGATATCCAACTTATCTTCTACACAGAAACTTTGACTTCAAAATGTTTAATTCATTGACAAGGGAACTGACGCTGTCATTTAATGAAAAATGCAGAAGGTCAAATTTTGAAATAATAAGAAATTTGCTGAACAACCACTGAGGGTCTTTTGTTTAAAAGACACATTTCAGTGATTGTTTTAAAATCTCTGATAACTTCTTAGTTGATGCGAGGTTTTTTATGAACAACTTTTCCTTAAATCTGTGATATTAGTAGTTTCTTTATTTTATTAATAAGATGTTAATTGTTGTAATACTATATGTAAATTCTCATAACTCTGTTAATGATATTGATAAAATGAATAAGTTTTTAATAAAGGATAATAATAAATCTATTTTTCACATTTTCTATCTCAAACTTTTCTGCGTTATTTCCTCATACGATTTGCTGTTTATATTACTTTCTAATAATTTAAATTAATTCACAAAAGTTTCTGGCTCGACAATTGTCTTTGAACTCAGAAACTTGCTTGATGAAGCCTGCTGCTCATCGTTTCTTTTTGATTTAACCACAAACCTAATGTATAAATATATATATTATACATGATTTTCAATAGATTTTATACAACAAAAACAGAAATTTAGATCATCATCAGTTGATTTTAAACAATTGTCAAACTCTATATATATGTTCCTCTAACTCCCACTGGAGCATAGGGCGCCAAAAAACTCTATATGAATAAACATAACAGTTGCTTAAAAGTCAGTTGTTGTATCAATAAACTCGCATGCAGTAGAGTCGCCTTGATATGCATGTCTGAATCACTGTAAAAACTATCTTGGAAATATCTAAAACACAATAAAATGTAAAACAATTTTGACAACTTTAAGATTAAAAACCACGCTATACAAAATAATCATCTGGTGTTGCATTGACCTAGTGTTTATATACATACAACATATACAAAAGAAAAAAATTTAGTAAGAAAAATTATAACTTTTACTCATTTAAAAAAGTGTCAAAAAGTGGCACAAATTTGTTTAAAATGATACAAGGGGATAAATTAAAAAAAGTGTCATAAAAAGTATCATTAGAATGAAAAAGGACTTAAAGTGATACTTTCGTCACAATGACAACGCTGCCCCCCTATACCCCTAGTAGGTACCTAGTCTTATACAAAATTTGCAGATTTCTATTTAACATTTTAAATTTAATCTTGAATAGTGTGTACATTGTTATCAATTTATTATATTCAACTTACAACAAATGGAACACATTCTTGGTTTTTTTATTTCCTTATATTTCCTTTTTACTTTAGACACGACTTTCTCCTTACCATCTTCGTTTTTAATAAAGAATTCACCACCGAAAGCTTTAGTTGACTCGTCTTTCGTGTATGCGTTATTTCCGGCTTGTTTAGTGAATTTAATTGTTCTTATAGATTTTCTTGTTTTTTTTAACGGTATATTTAAATTTAATTCTGTATTATCCGTTTTTAAGATCTCTTCAAAGACTGTTTCCTTAACGATTTTTTTAGTTATATGATTTTTTAATTTATTTTTAGATCTTTTTTTATCTTTAGTTTTTATTGGTTCAGCATTAAACTCTTCATCGGAGGACATGTCATACACAAAGTGATCTTGTATTACTGGTTCTACCTCTAATTTTTCCACCAAAACTGTTTCAAATTCAGTTTGTGTATATTTCATATCGTTTCTAATATTAGAATAATCTTCTATTTGCAAATTGACGAGATTGGCATCTTGCATAAAATATTTATGCGACTCTATGGCTTTTAAAAACAATACGTGTGCACTTTGTAATCCATTTACACAAATTTGGCATAACATTGGCGAAAATGAATCTACAGCTAATATACATAATTCCACAAATAATATATTTTAAAATATAAAATGAAATCATTAAAATACAAAATCATTATGGAATCATATACAAACCCAAACATTTTAACTGGGTATATTTGTAGTAGCATTCTTTGTATGTTGTATAGTCGTATATTAATTCATTCCAATCTGTAATTACATTCTCATCTAAACAAATACGACAAACTTTTCTCATTAATTCCTCCGAATTCATTTTTTACGGTTTAAAAAGCGAAACTTTTGTTGATTTTTTAAGGGATAAACAATAAATTCTCCTGGAATTGATAGCCACCCTATGGCGGCAAGGAGGTATATTAACTTCAGGTAGACCAAGGCGAATTCAATAAGGTCAACTCGTCGCTAAAACAACTACAAAGTGAACAAATACAACGTGTATTTTGTTAGTGTAAACTAACTTGAGCTGTCAAAAATAAAAAGCACGCAGAACACACACATATTATTCACAAATCAAAATAGTCTGTTTTATTTAATTTTATTTTTTTAAACGTTTTAATAAATTTTTCACAATTTTTCTATCTTTTTTTTTACAATTTTTAAAAGAATTTGCACAATTTTTCACAATTTTAAAAATTCTTCAACTAATGGCGCCCACAAATGTAAACAATAAAAAAGTAGAAACACACATAAAAACACAAACAAAATTTGACATTTCAATATTAACAAGTAAGAGTACTATATTCGGCTGTGTCGAATCTTTTATACCCACCACCAATTTTGTGTACATATAAAGCACAATATTTATTATTTTGTTAATCGCTATGTAATAATCTGTTTATAATAAAATATGTATCACTTTCTTTGTAGAGGGTGGTTAAATTTTAAGGGCCCATGTTGAAAGTAAACTACACCTAGTCTTTAAATTTGTTTTCTGCATTTCATTTGACATTTCTCAATCTCAAACCTACTCAATTTGATCCGTGGAAAGATACGCAAATGAGCAACGCTTTAAAGTTATTCAGGTTCCTTATAAAAATGGGCGTTCAAATAAAAATGCATTTTGTGCACTTCGTAATTCTTTTGATCAACATAATCTTTCAAATTCGTCCACAATCGGGAGAATAGTAAAAAAAAATATTTAAATTTCTGCAAAACAGGTCGGTGGCAAAAGAGCAGTCAAACTCGACTCATCATCATGCCCAACAATTAAGCATCAACATTGTCATTGAAAATTTGGACCATCAGATAGAGGAGTGGCGCCAGAGATGGGGGGGCCATTTGGCCGATATTTTGTTAAATACATAATTGAACCATACAAATATTATCATTATAAAAAGAAATGATAATAATTTCTTAAATAATTTGTGTCTTAGTTAAAATCAACATAGGCCCTTAAAATTTAACCACCCTTAATAACTTCGATATGATAGTAAAATGTTTTCGTAAATTTAGTCTTTTAGTGAAAGTGGGCGTAAAGTAGGCGTGTCAATTAAGTTTCTGTTAATAAATACAACTTAAATATTTCAATATAGTCCTTTATTTTCCCAAAAACTTTGTCAATAGAGAAATTACATGAATTTAAGATAAAACGTTATATGGGAGGTAGGCGTTAAAGTGGGCGTATCACCTAAACTTTTTTGCACAACAATAACATTGATTAGAAGGATATATGTAGCAAATTTCATCTTATACCTCTAGATTTGTCGGTTTTATGAGCTTTTAAATTTTATTAACGGTAGATAACGTGAAAAGAGGGCGTTATAGTAGGCGTGTCAAAGTTATTTTTGCTAATGAGTACAACTTAGATGTTTCAATATAGTCCTTTATTATTCCAAAATCTTTATTAATAGAGAAATTATATGAATTTCAGTTAAAACGTTATATGGGAGGTGGGCGTAAAAGTGGGCGTAAAAGTGGGCGTGGCACCTAAATTTTCTGTCACAGTAATGACATTGCCTAGAAGGATATACGTAGCAAGTTTAATTATCATACCTCTAATTTTGGCGGTTTTATGAGCTTTTAAATTTCATTAACGGTAGATAACGTGAAAAGTGGGCGTTATAGTAGGCGTGTCAAAGTTGTTTTTGCTAATGTTTACAACTTAGATGTTTCAATATAGTCCTTTATTATTGCAAAATCTTCATTAATAGAAAATTATATGAATTTTAGGTAAAACGTTATATGGGAGGTGGGCGTAAAAGTGGCCGTGGCACCTTGATTTTCTGGCACAGTAATGACATTGCCTAGGGGGATATACGTAGCAAATTTTATCATCATACCTCTAATTTTGGCGGTTTTATGAGCTTTTAAATTTCATTAACGGTAGATAACGTGAAAAGTGGGCGTTATAGTAGGCGTGTGAAAGTTATTTTTGCGAATGAGTACAACTTAGGTGTTTCAATATAGCCCTTTATTATTCCAAAATCTTTATTAATAGAGAACTTATATGAATTTTAGGTGAAACGTTATATGGGAGGTGGGCGTGGCACATTGGTTTTCCGTTACAGAAAAGCCTTTCACCAAAAAGCAAAGTGTGCAAAATTTTAGAATCGTACAGCTAATTTTGTCCCTTTTATTAGGTTTTAAATTTAAAATATACTATCAAATACACTGCGCGGTATAAATTTTCGTAAATTTTTCTTTATAACTCCTTTCCTAATGCACATGGAAAAATATTTATGATGCACACACGTTTTGCATAAAACAAGGTATGTAAACAAACAAAAAAAGGTAAACAAATTTTGACATTAGGGAAAACAAGTAAGAGCGCTATATTCGGCCGTGCCGAATCTTATATACCCTTCACAACGTGTAGTCATGCAATAACAGTAGTTTGTATCACCATTCATCCCATATGAAATACGTATGTATGTACAAACATATAAAAAACACACATATATAAAAACATCCCATTTTAAAATTATAAATTTACGTATGTATGTTAAAAAAAATATAAAAAAAAAAATTTAAAAAAATTTAAAAAAAAACTTTAAAAAAAATAATTAATATAAATAATAAAAATATAAAACAAAAAAAAAAATTAAAAAAAAATTTTAATAAAATAATAAAAATATAAATAATATATTAAATAAAAAATAAAAAAAAATTTAAAAAAAATTTTAAAAAAATTTAAAAAAAATATAAAAAATTTTTTTTTGGCTCAGCTGGGATTCAATGCCACGGTTACTTTAACCAGTATACACGTTTGTATGTATGTATGTTGTTGTTGTAATGTTGTTTTTGTGAAAAAAAAAATCGAGGTGGTCGTGGGTTTTTGCTCATATCTCAGGTGTTTATGTACCGATGTTTCTGATTTTCAATAGCGATCTACTCCCGAATATTTCTGATATTTTAATACCTTACCCGGGTCCAAGCGATGTCTGGGGGCTTCAAAAAGTTGATTTCAACATACACACGGACAGACGGTCAGACGGACAGACTGACAGAGCTTAATCGACTCCCCTATTCATAAGCTTTCAGAAAATATATACTTTATGGGGTCGGAAATGAAAATTGTAGAAATTTCACACGGAATGACAACCTTATATATATACCCTTTTTCACTGTGTGAAGGGTATAAAAATGCATAAACAAAACAATGATCAACTGTAGACTTAAGTCTACCTGGTGAAAATATACCTTGACTTGTGTGTACCCCAAGGTATATTAACTCCAGGTAGACTTAAGTCCACAGCTGATCATTGTTTTGTTTATACAATTCTCTTCCCAAATTTCAAAATTTTTTACATGTTTTTATTGGTTTACATACATTGGTTTATACTAAACGTGTTTGTATCATAAATATTTTGTATTTACTAACATTTTGCTACTTTTTTTGTCAGCTGTTTAAGTGTTTGTTATGACATTTAGGAAGTTTTTTGTAGCAACAAAATACACGGTGCGTCACCTCAAGGCGAATTTACTTCAGGTGAAGTTATTAAAGCAGCTGTTTGTCAGCTGAGCACTCTTTTTATACCCGCCACCAAAAAAATGGTGGGGGTATATTCATTTTGTCATTCCGTTTGTAACACATCGAATTATCCATTTTAGACCCCACAAAGTATATATATTCTGAATCAGGGTTTGATTTGATGACGATTTAGCTATGTCCGTCCGTCTGTCCGTCTGTTGAAAGCACGATAGAGGTCGCACCGAAAAAGCTAGGGGGCTCAAATTTTGCCAGAATCTTTCTTATAGACAAGGTGGTATTAAAAATGGGCTAAATCGGAATATAAGGAAGACAGTTATAGCTCGAAAAGCAAGAGTAGGTCGAAAAAACCGTGTCCTTCGAACATCGAATAAAATGGAATTGTGTCCAAACGCATTAACGTAGACGTATGAAACTTCGAATATATATTTCCTGAGTAAAAACAATATTTTGCCCCGAAAATTATTTAAACCTATTCATTAGGAGAGGATTTATCGATCAAAATGTACAAAAATTTATACCGCACAGTGTATTTTTCGGTATATTTAAAAACAAAAACGTCATAAAAGCAACAAAATTGGATGTACGACTCTGAAATTTTGCACACTTTGCTTTTTGGTGAGACGCTCTTTTGTAAAGGAAAATCAATGTGCCACGCCCACCTCCCATATAACGTTTCACCTAAAATTCATATAAGTTCTCTATTAATAAAGATTTTGGAATAATAAACGGCTATATTGTAACACCTTAGTTGTACTCATTCGCAAAAATAACTTTGACACGCCTACTATAACGCCCACTTTTCATGTTATCTACCGTTAATGAAATTTAAAAGCTCATAAAACCGCCAAAATTAGAGGTATGATAATAAAATTTGCTACGTATATCCCCCTGGGCAGTGTCATTACTGTGCCAGAAAATCAAGGTGCCACGCCCACTTTTACGCCCACCTCCCATAACGGTTTACCTAAAAGTGATATAATTAATCTATTAATAAAGATTTTGGAATAATAAAGGGCTATGTTGAAACACCTAAGTTGTACTCATTCGCAAAAACAACTTTGACACGCCTACTATAACGCCCACTTTTCACGTTCTCTACCGTTAATGAAGTTTAAAAGCTCATAAAACCGCCAAAATTAGAGGTATGATGATCAATTTTGCTACGTATATCCTTCTAATCAATGTAATTGTTGTGCCAAAATGTTTAGGTGACACGCCCACTTTAACGCCTACCTTTCATATAACGTTTTACCTAAAATTCATATAATTTATCTATTAATGAAGATTTTGCAATAATAAAGGACTATATTGAAACATCTAAGTTGTAAACATTAGCAAAAACAACTTTGACACGCCTACTATAACGCCCACTTTTCACGTTATCTACCGTTAATGAAATTTAAAAGCTCATAAAACCGCCAAAATTAGAGGTATGAGAATTAAACTTGCTACGTATATCCTTCTTCACCTCCCATATAACGTTTTAACTGAAATTCATATAATTTCTCTATTAATAAAGATTTTGGAATAATAAAGGACTATATTGAAACATCTAAGTTGTACTCATTAGCAAAAATAACTTTGACACGCCTACTATAACGCCTTCTTTTCACGTTATCTACCGTTAATAAAATTTAAAAGCTCATAAAACCGACAAATCTAGAGGTATAATGATGAAATTTGCTACATATATCCTTCTAATCAATGTTATTGTTGTGCAAAAAAGTTTAGGTGATACGCCCACTTTAACGCCTACCTCCCATATAACGTTTTATCTTAAGTTCATGTAATTTCTCTATTGACAAAGTTTTTGGGAAAATAAAGGACTATATTGAAATATCTAAGTTGTATTTATTAACAGAAACTTAATTGACACGCCTACTTTACGCCCACTTTCACTAAAATACTAAATTTACGAAAACATTTTACTATCATATCGAAGTTATTAAGGGTGGTTAAATTTTAAGGGCCTATGTTGATTTTAACTAAGACACAAATTATTTAAGAAATTATTATCATTTCTTTTTATAATGATAATATTTGTATGGTTCAATTATGTATTTAACAAAATATCGGCCAAATGGCCCCCCCATCTCTGGCGCCACTCCTCTATCTGATGGTCCAAATTTTCAATGACAATGTTGATGCTCAATTGTTGGGCATGATGATGAGTCGAGTTTGACTGCTCTTTTGCCACCGACCTGTTTTGCAGAAATTTAAATATTTTTTTTTTACTATTCTCCCGATTGTGGACGAATTTGAACGATTATGTTGATCAAAAGAATTACGAAGTGCACAAAATGCATTTTGATTTGAACGCCCATTTTTATAAAGAACCTGAATAACTTTAAAGCGTTGCTCATTTGCGTATCTTTCCACGGATCAAATTGAGTAGGTTTGAGATTGAGAAATGTCAAATGAAATGCAGAAAACAAATTTAAAGACTAGGTGTAGTTTACTTTCAACATGGGCCCTTAAAATTTAACCACCCTCTACAAAGAAAGTGATACATATTTTATTATAAACAGATTATTACATAGCGATTAACAAAATAATAAATATTGTGCTTTAAATGTACACAAAATTGGTGGTGCGTATAAAAGATTCGACACAGCCGAATATAGTGCTCTTACTTGTTACACTTGCTCACATCTTAGCGGAATGCGTGGAAGATATTGCAAATGAAAAAAACTTGTTTACATTTGCAACATCTTTCATCCTTCATCTGTCATAATAGGTTTGTTCGAGGTACGTTACCGCGGGAACCCGCGGGCTCCCAATTTTACCGAAAAGCGTTTCTTGTGTTGAAAATTGGGTAAATGAGAACGTTCAAGAGAGAGTAATTTGTGTCTCTCTTTTTACTAGACTTTACCCGTACTTTTTTTGCGTGTAAAATGGGAAACTGTCAGATCACTAAATCAGCTGTTTTTAAATTTTTTTTTTATTTATATTTATTTATTAAAACTTATTAATTTTATCAATATCGTTAACAGAGTTATGAGAATTTACATATAGTATTACAACAATTAACATCTGATTAATTAAATAAAGAAACTACTAATATCACAGTTTAAAGGAAAAGTTGTTCATAAAAAACCTCGTATCAACTTAGAAGTCATAAGAGATTTTAGAACAATCACTGAAATGTGTCTTTTAAACAAAAGACCCTCAGTGGTTGTTCAGCAAATTTCTTATTATTTCAAAATTTGACCTTCTGCATTTTTCATTAAATGACAGCGTCAGTTCCCTTGTCAATGAATTAAACATTTTAAAGTTAAAGTTTTTATGTAGAAGATAAGTTGGATATCTAAAAGGTAGATTGTGTATTATTTTCAAGTTTTTATTTTGAATGATTTGCAATTTTTTTGTATGCGTTTTAGCAGCCTTTTGTGACCAGATTTGACAACCATAGGTCATAATCGGTCGAATACACATTTTGTAAATACGTACCTTGTTCTTTATATTAAGTTTAGATCTTCGGCTAATTAAGGGGTATAAGGCACGGCTACACTTAATTGCCTTCTCACAAATGTAATAAACATGCTGTTTAAATAAAAGTTTTCTGTCAAGGATAACTCCTAAATATTTAATTTCGTTCCTCAATGGAATTATTGTTCCCCTAGACGATAAATATCTAGTAGGAAAGCGTTTTCGCGATTTGTTGAATGGAAATATAATTGCTTGAGTTTTATCGTCATTGACTTTTATTTTCCATTTGTCATAGTATTTACGAATTAATTTAAGATTATTTTCCATTCTCCTAATTATCGCATTCGACACTTTACCGCAACAAATAAAGGCGCTATCATCCGCGTAAAAAGCCGCATCATGGTCTCTTCTTAGAGTAACATCGGATGTATATATCGAGTATAGTGTAGGGGATAATACTGATCCTTGTGGCAAGCCCGCAGGTATTTGCCTTTCACTAGAAAATTTGTTATTGACAGATACAACAAACGTACGTTTATCTAAAAAGCTTTTGATAAGTTTTTGTAGATAATTTGAAAAATGCAACGTATTTAATTTATACACTAGTCCATCATGCCAGATTGAGTCAAAAGCTTTTTCGATATCAAGTAAAACGACTCCAGTACTTTTCCGATTACTTTTATTACATTCAATAAAGTTTACAACTCTATTAAGTTGATGTACAGTGGAGTGCTCTTTTCGAAAACCAAATTGTTCTTGATTGTTAATATTATTGTTATTTGAAAAATCTAAAATCCTGGTGTGAATAATTTTCTCGAACACCTTATCTAATAGGCTTAGAATACTAATTGGTCTATAGCTGGAGGGTAATTTAGGATCCTTTCCAGATTTGTGGATTGGAATTACCTTAGCCATTTTAAAAACGAGTGGGAAGTACCCATTGCTTAAACAAAAGCTAAATAGTTTACTTAAAATTTCAAAAAAGTAATCGGGCATATTTTTAAGTACTATGCTGTTAATCCCATCTAAACCAGGGGATTTATTATTTTTTAACAAATGGACAAACGATTTGACTTCAGACAAATTTGTAAGTTCAATACTTGTATCATCGGTAAGAGTTTGATTAAGGTCATTAATGTATCTTGATACAACCGATTCCATGGGGGATGGATTGTTAAAAGTAATAGTATGTGAACTGGCAAATACGTCAGCTATTGCATTTGCCTTTTCGACGTCAGAATTTAAAATTGTTCCATTTAAATGAAGTTTAGACAATGTGGAGTTTTTTCCTTTAAAAGTTTTTGTTAATTTCCAAAACTTTTTAGAGCCGGTAGGCAAATTTGATATGAATTTCGACCAAGAATCATTTCTGTCTTTATTTAGGTGATAGTCAATAAGCCTATTTAGCTGCCTTAAGATACAGTTTAATTGCATTTTAAATTTACTATCCCTACATCTTTGAAATTTACGTCTATATTTGTTTCTCTGTGAAATAAGCATTTTACTAATTTCTGAAATTTCACGTTGGAAGGGGTTTCTATGACCAACTGGTATTTTATTAGTAGCTTCTTTTACAATGGATATTAGTTTACTTAATGCTAAATCTAGATTACCTGTGTTTGTAATATTTTGATCAATCTCTTGTAATATTATTTCACTTTCAACGAAGTTTTTTATTGATGACCAATCGGCTCGATTATACAAGGGTAGCATCAAAATGCTATTTTGTACCTCTCCATAAATGACGCAAGATAGTGGTACATGGTCCGACTGCAACATATTTGGATGTGTTTCCAAGGTTGAAAAAGGAAGACAAGAGTTAGTTAAAAGGATGTCTACTGTAGACGGCTGTACTGGATTAATATTTTGTCCAAAGCGAGTAAATGCATTTTTGTAATAAATGTAGTAGTTTGATTGAAGGCTATGGCTATAAAGCTCATTACCAGCAATATTGTTTGAAAAACAATTCCAGTGCGTATGTTGTGCGTTTAAATCACCAAATAAAAAGAAGTCATTTGACCGTCTAGTTAAAGCATTCATATCAGTTTTAAAATTTATAGTATGAACCGGATTGTACGCAGATGTTAAAATCACAGGGCGCCTATTTATTATTACTTGAACCGAAATATTTTCAGCCACACTTGTATAGTTGGTAATATTTCATGTTCAACATTGTATTTTACTGCGATGAGTACACCGCCACCATGAGTTGGTCGATCCTCTCTATAAATTTTGTAGCCTCCAAGTTTAAATTTATGGTGAGGTTTCAAAAATGTCTCATTGACAAGGAGAATATCGACTTCCTTGTCAAATAAAAATTTTTCCAGCTGTGAAGCTGCTGACTCAGTCGTTATGCCTTGAGCATTCCAGTGCATAACATGAACATTGTGACTTACTGTTGATTTATATGGCATGTTGAAGCATCATCCCCAGCACTCGTAGCTTGTCATACTTGTTTTGGCACCTTTGAAGTGCATCGACAGCATCAAAAAATATTTGCATCAATTTCTCATTAGAAATATCATCTTCATTTCTGTTAACAAGGGTCTAACTTCTTGTTACATCAGAGTACAGTACATTACTTTTAGCACCAGAGTCACGTGTATAATTTTGATGTTCCTTACCAGGCAGTTGGGGAAAATTAACTTCATCGGAGTTAAAGTTCAGCATATTAGTTCTTTGTGGTACTTTATTTCTGGATATGGTGCGTTGACGAATCTCCAGGTATTCCTGACGACAGGGGCATTTCGGGTCGTCCGCCCTGTGCTTTACATTTTTAAAATTCCTCCTAGCACAGTTGTAACATTTGTAGATAATGTTCTCACTATTAGCGGCTTTGTTTAATTGACAATCTGCAAATTCGTGATTACCCGCACAGGCTGCACACACTACTACTCTGTTACAGTTCCTAGCACCGTGACCATACATAGAGCATTTTGTGCATTGAGTAGGGCCTTTGCTACCCTTGAGTGGTTTTCTCCAGTAAACAGCAATATTACTAAAATATCTTATTTTAAGTATATCCCTCTTCGACACTTGTTGACGATCGAATTCAATAAGATATAGCGTATCATCTGCGGTTGATCTTTTCGTGGTGATTTCCTTTACACTTACCGGATTTATATTGTGTGAGTTGTTAAATTCATCACAAATTATCTTAGTATCCATTTGAATAAGACCAAACAACACTAATTTAAACGTTTTTGCATCTTTTATTTCATGCGTGTAAAATTGGTACTTCTTAGTTCTTAATACATTTAAGGCCTCGTTATACAGTATCCTTGAGCTCGATATTATTTTTGTTCCAATGGACATTCTTTTAAACATATACCTGTCTCCAATTAGTCCAAAAACTGATGAAAAACTATGGACAGAGTTCACTACTATTGGTGGTATTTTCTCCTTGTGGGTATCATGTTCTTCTTCTTCATTTGCAAGTAGATGAAATCTATTTGCACTGCTGCTAGGTACGTCGGATATTTTTGGCACTTTAAATTTTGGGTTATTACCCCAGAGTTTATTTCTTTTTTGCGACAACATTGTCAGAAATACACAATCACTTAAAATTTTATTTTAATTGACTTTTTAATATATAAAATTGGTTTAACAATTTGGAGTAAAAAATAAACACGATGTTCACGGTTTGAGGAAGAGATGCCAGATCCTGTTTTTAAATTGTAAAAATATAAAATGTTGAAAAGATTTTTTATTTTTGTAAACAATGAAATATACTTTGTCTGAGAATATAAATAGAGTTTTTGTAATTTGAATAATTTTAATAACTAATAAAACATATGCATTACACTCTAGTGTTTGTTTGGATATACTTTAACAAACATTTAACGTAAAAACTAAAAATTTGTTGAACAATTTTTTTTAGCCAAAGCAGAGGTCCAAGCTGTTGGTAGAAAAACGGCGTGGTGGCGGCTAAGTGCAAAAAGTACTGGCGGTAGATTGGAGCTGGTTTAATAAATTATTAAAATAAAAAAAAAACCGAAAATAAGTGTTTTAACGAAATAAGTAGGTTTTGCGTTAATCATCTTGTGCAGACATATCTTTACGATTACAAAAACTTAGCATTCCACTATTTTTTATAACAAGAGTATTGATCCAGGATATATTTGAGTAAAACTTAATATATTAAATTTTAATGTGAATCATTTTTATTTTGGCTTAAGTTCATTTATTCTTTTATTTAATTTTATGATTCAAATTAAATTAAATTGTAACCATTTTTAGAAATATTCTTTCTAAAATTATTTCCGATATTAGCCGAGTGGAATGCATTTTCGAAATCAGCTACGATTTCATCATCAGCACTCTTTATCGGTATACTTTATTATACTTATTTATACTTTATTCTTTATTCAACATGTTCATAACGAAAATGTATTACGAATATAAAAGAATATGAACATGTTGAATAAAGAATTGTCATTTGATAAGTGAAGTAAAAATGCAAAATGCAATGCAATACAAAAATTTGAAAATTAATACTAAGATTCACTAATTCAAATTTCATTGAATTGTAACATAAATAGAAATTTTCAGTTACATAGAAGTATACCGATAAAGAGTGCTGATGATGAAATCGTAGCTGATTTCGAAAATGCATTCCACTCGGCTAATATCGGAAATAATTTTAGAAAGAATATTCCTAAAAATGGTTACAATTTAATTAAATTTGTATTATAAAATTAAATAAATGAATAAATGCACTTAAGCCAAAATAAAAATGATTCACATTAAAATTTAATATATAGTAAAAAGTTCGAATAAAATATAAATATAAAACTCAATATAATTTCTTATATCAAACCCAATAATGATTAAACTATTTTAACGTTATCATACAGAAACTTCTGTTTTTTTTATAATAGAAAATTAAATTGATTTCGTATTACCATATATGCACGAATGAAAGCGAGTTGAAAAAACAACGATATATGTTAATATGTTTTTATTGCAATTTTTAGTGCAGCCGTAATATATATATACTCTATTGTTTGATTGCGGAAATAACAAAGTTATTTTAAATCTTTTTCATTAAAACTTAGTGCTAAGTCCCCTTTTACAATAGAGAAACTGAAAAGCAGACAGTCGAAATTCGGTAGCAACGGGTGGAAGTGCATAGTACACATTTATTTATCTTTAATTTTTTTTATATACATATTTTTTCATATTATTTTTTTATCTCATCATCTCTTTAGTAGTTCGTTATACGATCTAAACACCATGCGACAGCGAAAAAAATTAGAAAAATAAATTTCTTAATTGTAAAAATTTTAGGAAGTTTTAAAAGAGAATGAAAAAAAATATAGGCCTCTCATTTCTAGTTTGTAAAAAGCATTTAACGCCATCAGTCGAGATAGCCTGATGCGGTTCATCCGAAAAAAATAATTCGGCGACGGCGGTAAGCCGGCTGGGGGCATATCAACCTAGACCTCTAAACAACAGCTGTACAATTTTGACATTTTTTTTTCGGGCTTGAAATGTGGTTTTTTGCGTTCCAGCAAATTTTGGTAAATTTATCGTTTTCTGAGAGAATTTTTTGCTTACTCTCATTTTACCGGACTTTACCCGGATTTACGTCGAACAAACCTAATATATATATTTTACATGATTGCTCAAATAAAAATTAAAAAAATGGATTTAAAAATTCTGTTTTAATTGTATTTATTATTGCCCTTGGAGAGCAATTATTACAATATGCACATTTTGTTAGAGGATAAAGATAATAAAGATATTTTGTTTTATACGACATATATAAGTCCACTCGTTGTATGTATTTATTTTTGTTTTTGGCAATTGTAATTTTTTTCTTGTGATGTCATGTATTTTTTGCGACGATATTTTTTTTCTAGTGAAGACACTAAAATAACACTGCTCAGCAGCAAAATCCTCCATTAAATAAAACTATGTGGACTATATGGATTATGAAGCGCTGGACTCAAATCCGTTGTCAGTTTTTTTCCATCCGATCGAGATTTTTTTTATGGGCGTGGCAAATTTTTTCCTCTAAATTGGTACGGAGACGTATTTCATCCTAACTCGAGAACCAGTCATCCGATTTTCAAAAACACCGGCGGATGTGTAACAAAATTATATTTATTTTAGTCGATGAATTTTTCTCTATCTCTTATCGTTTTGGAATTATTAAAAAATTAATGGAGAAAAAAAATTTTTTTTGTGCAAAGTTCGTAATATTTTTCAATTTAAAAATAAAATTAAAAAAAAATATAAAGCAAATATTCAACATTTTAAACTTTTTTCTGAGAGCTACTTATCTTAGAAATAAAAAAAAGCCATAAACCATAAAAATCGGTTAAAAAATGTAGATTTTATTGTCAATTTACCGCAGGTACCAATATTGACCAAATATGTGTAATGCAGCAAACAACGTCAGATTGGGTGCACTAAAGCGCCTTGTAGCAACAATGAATGACAACTATTTACTTCTATCTACTTTCGTACAGCAAAAAAATTTTCCAGATTGTAATTTTGTAGCAACGCCTCGCTTAAAGCACCCACCCTGTCGTCACCCGTAGATAACTTCAAATTACTATAAAAAATTAAAATATTTACAGTCTATTTTATTTAAAATAACACAAAACTTTTGTTAATAATTACAAATTTTTATTTAGGAAACATTGTTAAAATCAAAAAGTAGCTTAAGCTGTTCATGCTCTTTCTTCCACATCATTCAATTTCGTTCTAAAGACCTCGTCCTTCATAATTTGTCGTATTTGTGGACCTACAAATATGCCTTCTTTTACCTTAGCATCTCTGATTCTATGAAATTTGCTCTTAATGTATAGAAAGCCTTCACCATCCTTGTTCATTGTTTTGACAAAATTTTTCATTAGGCCTAGCTTTTTATGAAGAGGAGGCAGAAGAGTTTTTTCTTTTTGAATTAAAGGCTCTTCTGCTAAATTTTTTTCTCCTGGTAAAAAATTTACTCTTTTCGGTCAAATTTTAACATTGTAGTGTTTTTCTTTTGCGCGGCTATACTATTCACATAAGAAGCAACAAAACTTTGCAATCCATTTAACATTGCTACGACTTTCAAATCCGCAGATTCCATGAGTAATGGGAATATAAAAATTTTTTGTAGTATCATCTTCATGCTACAATAGTTTTCTTTCATATTTCTTGCGTACGCGAGTGGGACCGATGGAAATTTGTTGCCATTGCGAAGTAAAACGGCTTTCAAACTTGTCTTGGATGAATCAATAAATGCCTTCAAGCCTCAGATTTATGACTGAAACACAGTTGTCGCAAAAGTCCATCAGCATTATCACAAAATACCAAACCTTCCTCTCTGCTGAAAAAACTCAAAGAAGGTTGTTCTTTTTTTCGAAAGTACGAGACGTTAACGTTCTTTTGCACCAAATTTCTTTCTTTTCATTGGGATGCAAGAAGCTCAGAATTTTTTTTCTAAAGCCCTAATTTACGAACTAAGTTATTCATATCAGTTTTATTCGGAAAATAAGGTTTACTCGTTGGACTTCCAAATGAATGCGAAGAAACGCCCATGCTGGCGTAAGTGGATTCAGTTGCTGCAGAAAGCCCATCTTCTTCATCGTCTGTAGGAGGCAATGGAGGTAAAAATTTACTTGTAAACTGGAAAACTGGTCGTTTAACGCATGAAGTATTTGGATATGTAATTTCATTTTTGGTTTTATTTTTTTGTAAACCCACGTGTTTTAGTATGCAATCATTTTGATGATTTTGTGGTTCACTCCAAATCGCAGGCTTCATAAACGGCAAAGACTTATGACTTCCTTTTACACAATCTGTTAAAGAACTTGCACAACTACTACAACACATTTATGGCAGCCAATTTTTATCTCTATCATCGATAGGAAACCCATAATAACGGCGATAAGCATTTTTAATCTTGAAAGATATTGTCTCCCGTTGAGTACTTAAAGTTAGATCGCCACATACGTAACAAAATAAATTTGGAGATTTTTTACAAATCCTTGATAGTTTGTAATATGAAACTGTTTGTGGATTCTTTAATTGCTTTATTTCTTTACCCAATAACAAAGTACACTATAAGATCTAGTTACTGTTGCCTGTTTTAACCGCACGATATTCAAATTAAAGTGACTCACTTATTGTCCATTAGCTTCTATACTTACCATAAATACTAGAATCTACCCTAATGTTCTTAATTCGAAATCACAGGTAATTGAAAAATATTGTTATAAATTTTAATTTCAAGAACTCACTTAACGAAATGCTATATCATATGTAAGGCTGGTTGCATTACAATATTGAGTACCTGCGGTAAATTGACAAAAAAATTTACATTTTTTAACCGGTTTTTATGGTTTATGGCTTTTTTTATTTTTAAGATAAGTAGCTCTCAGAAAAAAGTGCAAAATGGTAAATATCATTGTATTGATATTAAATAAATAAATAAATATTTGTTTTATATTTTTTTTAATTCTATTGTTAAATTGAAAAATATTACAAATTTTTGAGGAAAAAAACTTATACATAGTTTTTTGTTTTATTTTTGAATTTTCATTTTGTTAATGAGAATTTCAATAGGTGTCTATTGGGGTACACACTGCACGTCCTAGGCTAAGTGAAGCGAATTTTCTCGCTAGACGACGGCCAAACAAAACATTGATAAGTAGAGTCAACAAGAGGAAGCGTTTTTTAAAAAAATTTAAAAAAAAATACATAAAAACAAGTAACAGTGCTATATACGGCCGTGCCGAATCTTATATACCCTTCACAACGTGTAGTCATGCAATAACAACTGTTTGTATCACCATTCATCCCATATAAAATACGTGCATACGTACACGTTAGAATAAATGTGGCATCGAATCCCAGCTGAGCCAAAAAATTTTTATTTTATTTAATATGTTATTTATATTTTATTATTTTTTTTATATTTTTTTTAAATTTTTTTAACAAATTTTTTTTGAAAAATTTTTAAAAAATTTTTTTAAATTTTTTTAAAATTTTTTTTTGTAGTTTTTTTTTATTATTTTTTTCTTATTTTTAATATTTTTTTTTTTGGTATGTTTTTTACATGTATGTATGTATGTTGTTGTTGTAATTGTGAAAAAAAAACGAGGTGGTCGTGGTTTTTTGCTCATATCTCAGAAAGTTATGGGGCGATTGTGCTGAATTTCAATAGCGATTCATTCCTGGATATTTCCAAGAGATTGATACCATATACAGATCTGAGGAACATATAGTTGCTTCTAAAAGTTGATTTCAACCAACACACGGACAGACGGGCAGACGGATAGACGGTCAGGGCTTAATCGACTCCTCTATTCATAAGCTTTCAGAAAACATGTACTTTATGGGGTCGGAAATGAAAATTGTAGAAATTACAAACGGAATGACAAAGCTATATATACCCTTGTGCACCACAAGTGAAGGGTATAAAAAAATAATAAAATATAAATAATATATTAAATAAAATAAAATCTTTTTGGCTCAGCTGGAATCCGATGCCACGTTTACTTTAACCAGTATGTATGTAGGTTGTTGTTGTAATTGTGAAAAAAACGAGGTGGTCGTGGTTTTTTGCTCATATCTCAGAAAGCTATGGGGCGATTGTGCTGATTTTCAATAGCGATTCATTCCTGGATATTTCCAAGAGATTGATACCATATACAGATCTGAGAAACATATAGTTGCTTCTAAAAGTTGATTTCAACCAACACACGGGCAGACGGATAGACGGTCAGGGCTGAATCGACTCGTCTGTTCATAAGCTTTCAGAAAATATATACTTCATAAGTCGGAAATGAAAATTGTAGAAATTACAAACGGAATGACAAAGCTATAAATACCCTTGTGCACCACAGGTGAAGGGTATAAAAAGTTATTTTCAAAACATTTTATTTCTATATTGTCACAAAGTCATATTTTGTACATCTGTCTTAACAAAAAATAATGATATTCTGTGATTTTTCATAATATAAATTGTACAATAGTTTTGACACAATGTTATTTTTACCAAAATGTTTTACATGCTGCTTCTAAAAAACGTATTTTTTTTAGAAAACAACTTAATATTACTTTTTTAAATAAAGCGCGAAAAGAAAATACGAAATTCGGATATAAGAAATATTTAAAAAAAATCCAACAACTATTATAAAAAAATGAAAAGTAGATATTAATCGTTCTCAAGTTCAAGGTATGTAAACGAATAAAAAAAGGTAAACAAATTTTGACATTTGGGAAGAAAAATGCAAAAACAAAGCAATGATCAGCTGTGGACTTAAGTCTACCTGGAGTTAATATACCATGACTTAAAACATACAAAAGGTACCATAAAAATTAGGAAAAAGTACTTTTTGGGTTGCCCAGTCCTTTTCAATCTCAGCTTGGATCAAATTCAAAATTCTAGATTTATAAGCTGGAAACACTCAGAAAAAACAAATACTAAAATGTCGAAATATCTTTTTAACAACAAAATATTTTAAAAGACGTGATTTAAAGTTTATAAATCTTTTATTTGCATAAAAGAACTTTTTTAATTCATTAAACAAGGCTAGGCTACCACAAATGTAGAGAACAATCAACCGCAAAACAATGTGAATTGGATAATTATGTTTTCAAAGCATCCCACAAAGATTATGGTAATAAGCGTTGCATTTTTTATGTTCGCAAGTGTATTGTTTTATTAAAATAAATAATTTTTATTCAATTACTATATTTTGTTCTTTCATTAAACTTGTAAATCGTGGTTTGAATTTTTGGTTAAATTTTATAATAAAGTCATCATATTGCTCTAAAGATGCATTATGAATTTTGTTTAAATGTCGACACAGTCTGAAAAAGAAGACGAAGTTCATAAATAAAAAAGGGTTTTCTTGCATTATAGGAGTGAATAACATACGATTTACGAGTGTAATAATCTTTGCCACAAATACTGCATTGAAACAAAGGCTGGTTTAAATGCTTTGCTTTATGTATTTCCCAACTTCTCCAAGAAACTTTTTTGCCACAAGTTTTACAATCCATAAAATGCTTTGTCTAAAATTATTTTATTTTTTTTACATGTGCATATAAATAGGAAAATAATGTTTGATTTCTCTTACTCTTGACTTTTTATCTTCGTCCAATGTTACAGGCACAATATTATGGCTTCGCATGTGATTATCTAAATCGACTTGACGATTATATTCTTTTGGACATAACTGACATTTCACCATTTGTCCCAAATGTATGCGTCTGTGAACATTAAGTGCACCACGAGCAAAGAAAGATTTTATACAAAATTCGCATTTGTATTTTCGTTCTCGGTTTTCTGAATGTATAAGCATGTGAGATTTTAAGCACGTCTGATCAAAGAATTTTAAGCCACAAATGGGACAAGACTCAGTTCGTTCACGCTTTTCGTGGGTTCTTTCGTGGTTCCTTAATTTTATTTGTGATTTACAAATTTTTGCTAAAAGATAAGAATCTTTATAAAAAGGAACTTTTTACAATTTAACATTTCTTATTGTGGTGATACCTACAACAGTACATACACATTAAGGATAGTCCTTTATGTGTTGATGTTGCTATATTGTGGCAATCTGATTCAGAAAATGAAGACGAGTCTTCATTGGAAAGCACATTACTTTCATTTTGAATTTCATCACCGGAGTATGTATTCAAAATTTTAACTTCTGTTGAGTATAATTCCACCTTTGTTTCTCCAGTATTTTCATATAAGGAATCTATTGTATCCGGTAAATAAACTTTATGCATATCGCGTTCCTTGAATGAATCATCACCATTAACATACGTTTTGTGTTCTTTTAGTTTTTTATTAGAAGCTAACGCTTTTTCCACCAACAAATATGTATTTCTTAAATCGTTTGCGCAGTCAGGGCATAACATCTGTGTATAAGGATCTTTATCTAAAAATATAAGTCGGTTGCCAATGGTAATACAAATACCAACTTATGCACATAATTTACCTTCTTCCTGTAGACATGTGTATTGATAATAACACTCCTTGTATGATGGACCAGAGAATTCAAAAATTGCTTCAAACCATTCAAAAAATACGTTACCCTTCAAACAAATTCGACATAAATTATTTGAGCTTTCTAAGTTCATAGTGATTTATTCACACAAAAATTATCAACTATTATTGAGTTATTTGATTAAGAGGTAAAATAAAAATTTTGTAAAAAATTTTTGAATTCGCCTTGATTTCATTTTTTAATCCAGGGATGGAAAATGAGATTTTTGTTTCGATATAAAACACAACTAAAGTGTACTTTTTTGTTAACAAATGTACCAAACTAACACGTGTAGTAAAAGGCCCCTTTCGCATTAGGCAACTTTAATTGCGCAATATAATTTTAATTTTTATTTATTTTCTTTTTAACTTGCTTTTATGTTCACATTGAGCAACTTGGTTGCGCAAGTTTAATTGAATTAGTTGTTCTGTTTCATCTCGCTTCCAATTTCTCATCATTTTTAAATATTTGGTTCACTTATAAACAAATAAAATTTTCACACACAAAATTACACAACATACCGAAGAAGAAATAAAAGGCAATGTCAAAAACAAATAAATATTCCAAGACAAGAATGACAGCAGAAGCAGAATTGCCAAGTACAAGCAAGTCTGTACTCAAATCTCAGCAATTCTTTCCCCTTCACACCGACCTTTCCTCTCACAACCACAAACACAAGACTTGCGCAATTATAGTTGCCTAATGCGAAAGGGGCCAAAAACAATGTATGTAAACCAACAAAAAAAAGGTAAACAAATTTTGACATTTGGGAAGAGAAATGTATAAACAAAACAATGATCAACTGTGGACTTATTATTTCAAGGCATGTTTATTCATGCCTTGGTATATTTGTTGCTTTTGCCCTGTTTCTAAAGTGTTGCACAAATATATAAACTTTTTGTTAAAAATTTTTAGTAAATTAAACATATAACAACTTTCTTATTTAATATATAAGTAAAATGTGGAAGAAACCAATGTTATTTATTAAATTACTAAAGTAATAATTTTTCAGCCCGTCATACAAAATTTTCTTTTTTCGAATAATAACCAATATTTTAAAACATATTTAAACATATAAAAAACATACAAAAGTATAAAACAAGAAAGGGTTTTAAAGTAAATTAATAATTATACAACAAACTTTTTCGTTCTTAATTTACGAATATGCCTTTACAGAAAACATATCCTAAAAAGAAGAGTGCACTTATACAGGTGTCGTTGCTAGCCTTGTTGATTATTTTTTTGTATACCAATGTTAGTCAAACTCCATATAAAAAACAGATCTCAGTGGTAAGAATTGTCAAACTCCATATATAAAAAAAAGAAACAAAAAATTCTCTCTCTTTACGTTATCACCTTATGTAATTACACAATGCTAAATAGTTGCTTTGTTATATCCTGTATGAATATGCCTTGGCCACAATGGTTTAAAACACAAACTAAGTTTGTGGTTTAAAAATAGAAGATACCTGTGACCATAACAAAGGAGCAAACCTATTTTTTACCCACTCGTAATACAATTATGTTTTTTTTCATATGAGTAAATCATACTCCGAGAATGTGCTACAAAGATATTGGTAGGCTTTAATAATTTATACGTGTTATGACTCGAGTACTTGGTGTTTACTTTCTTTTTTCCCATATTTTTACTACCAAAAATTAAAATTTTCAGCCATAGAATAATTTTGCTACCATTTATAGATATAATATGCCTTTAGAGAAATTCGTGAAACAAATTGGATAAAGCGGGCCCTAATCGGTAAAGATATAGGCAAACAAATTTTTTTAATATATGATCCAAAAATTTACAGACGAAAATCAAATTTTTTTTAGCTTCTAGACAATCGAGAGAGTCAATATTGGTATCATCTGAAAGGACTTGACTAGCGCAATATAAGCACTATAAAAAAATTAAAACTCATGTTGGCCGCAACTACAAAATGGCGGACAATAAATTTATATTTAGGTCAAATCTGGTATTTTTAAATGTAACTTCTTGAACCCCCTCAATATTGGTATCAAATGAAAGGGCTTGACCACTAGAATGCAGTAAATTATTAAAAATGGTAAAAACCAAGATGACGTCTAAAACAAGATGGCGGAAGAAAGTTATGGCGTGTCAAAGTTATTTTTTGCTAATGAGTACAACTTAGATGTTTCAATATAGTCCTTTATTATTCCAAAATCTTTATTAATAGAGAAATTATATGAATTTCAATTAAAACGTTATATGGGAGGTAGGCGTTAAAGTAATTACATTGTCACAGTAATTACGTTACCTAGAAGGATATACACAGCAAATTTTATCATCATACCTCTAATTTTGGCGGTTTTATGAGCTTTTAAATATCATTAACGATAGATAACGTGAAAAGTGGGCGTTATAGTAGGCGTGTCAAAGTTATTTTTGCTAAAGAGTACAACTTAGGTGTTTCAATATAGTCATTTATTATTCCAAAATCTTTATTAATAGAGAAATTATATGAATTTCAGTTAAAACGTTATATGGGAATTGGGCGTAAAAGTGGGCGTGGCACCTAAATTTTCTGTCACAGTAATGACATTGCATAGAAGGATATACGTAGCAAATTTAATTATCATACCTCTTATTTTGGCGGTATTATGAGCTTTTAAATTTCATTAACGGTAGATAACGTGAAAAGTGGGCGTTATAGTAGGCGTGTCAAAGTTTTTTTTGCTAATGAGTACAACTTAGATGTTTCAATATAGTCCTTTATTATTGCAAAATCTTCATTAGTAGAGAAATTATATGAATTTTAGGTAAAACGTTATATGGGAAGTGGGCGTGGCACATTGATTTTCCGTTACAGAAAATCCTTTCACCAAAAAGCAAAGTGTGCAAAATTTTAGAATCGTACAGCTAATTTTGTCCCTTTTATTAGGTTTTAAATTTAAAATATACTAAAAAATACACTGCGCGGTATAAATTTTCGTACATTTTTGGGGAGAGATATTGTTTTGACTCGAGAAATATATATTCGAAGTTTCATGGCTGTACGTTAATGCGTTTGGACACAATTCCATTTTATTCGATGTTCGAAGGACACGGTTTTTTCGACCTACTCTTGCATTACGAGCTATAACTCTCTTCCTAATATTCCGATTTAGCATACCAAACAAACCTTGTCTATAAGAAAGATTCTGGCGAAATTTGAGCCCCCTAGCTTTTTCGGTGCAACCTCTATCGTGCTTTCAACAGACGGACGGACATAGCTAGATCGTCATCAAATCAAACCCTGATTCAGAATATATATACTTTATGGGGTCTAAAATGGATATTTCGATGTGTTACAAACGGAATAACAAAATGAATATACCCCCACCATTTTTTTGGTGGCGGGTATAAAAATTAAAAAAAATAATTAAAAACAAATAAAAAAACATAAAAAAATTTTTTTGAAAGAAATGTTCCTGAAGATGTGCACAGTCTTAAACTTATTATAAGTAAGGAGTTATAAGCGATTTAAGTTGCTACCAACGGTTGCGCAAAACATATGTGTGTAACAAAACAAAAAAGCTCGAAATATTTTATTTAGCTATTTTCAACAATGCGTTTAGCTTTTTCTTTAATTCAAATTTCATGTAATAATTTTTTATAAAAAAAAACTCTATGTCGGAATAAAATATATGCGGTAACCATATAAAGTAGTACTTACATATATACAATACTAGCATATTACCCGCTTAATCGATAGCGCAGTTCTTACTATTTATTGAATACTCAATTTTTATTTTTAATTATTAAAAATTTTTAATTGATTCTTCAAGCTCGAGGTCTTTATAAATATTTGTTGATTTATTTACTATTCAATATTTCGCTACTCCTTTGTGTAGCATCTTCAGGAAAGAAATTGTGTGTTTTTACAAAATTTTTATATAATTTTCTAATTTTTTTTCCTGAAGAAAAATTGTCCAAATTTCATGTCTCTAGCTCTTTGCGTTTGGGCTGTGCGATGATGAATCAGTCAGTCAGTCAGTCACGTTACTCTTTTATATATTGTTACAGATTTATTTTAAATAGCTGTATTTGCATTGTAGTTTTGTTTTAGTTATATTTGCCGAAGTTTAAGTTACAGTAGTTTTGTTTGTATTGGTTTGTGTGCATTTGACATTTCGTTTGGCTCGCTAGTTATTATGTGCAACATACTCTTAGGCACTTTTATTATTCCTGCATATTACTTAACATTACATTACTTCTTAATTAATATGTAACGGTTTTCGAATGAACTAGTGTGTACATACCAGAACTTTGTCGAATGTTACAGAACACCACTATGTTACTATAAATAGCCGAACAACACAGCTAACATGATCAGTATAACAGTAGAGCTTGTTAAATTTGTGTCAAATTGAGTTCGACCAAACACTAAGGGGTGTCTCGAAATGCTTTTTTACATTTTTTACATTGCACTACGCAAACAATTATTATCGAATACATTTTTTTGTTCCACTCTGTGATAGTTATAAGTGTCAACAATACTTTGTTAATAAGTTTAAACAAATTATTTAATCCGTATTTAAAATGTCGTCAAATAGAGAAAAAGTGAGAAAAAATATTGCGCGACGGGCAAAAGTGTCCAGACAGACTGCCCGTAACATTATTTTTAAATTCAAAAAAGACTTGTCTATTAAGCACAAGGTGGAAAGCCTCGTGGTTTTAGGAATCCTCAAATCCTTAAAAAGGTGAAGGCACTTTGGAAGCAAAATCCAAACATTTCCATTCGCGATATCGCACGAAAACTAAATATTTCGAAGTCGCTTGTAGTGTTTAAAATAATCAAATTGCTATGAATAAAAAACTTTTAAGGAATCGTCAACTTTTGCGATGCAATTTTTAGTCTTGCCTTTTAGTAATGCAGATGTTAAGCACGCATTCAGTGGTATAAATTCAATAAAAACTATAATTAGAAACAAATTTACATAATGAATTCACTTCTGTACATCAGATATGGGTTCGTCTGTCCGTGTGTATCGCTCTATAAACAACTGAGATATGATAAAAAAAACCTAGACCACCTCGTCTTTTCACACCAATACAAACTGAATAAACGTAGGTTCGAATCCTAGTTATAACAAAAAAATTGCTTTGGCTTATTACTATAGGAGATTTAGTCCCAATTTTGCTTCTCTCGCAGCGCCTCTAAATTATATAACCAGAAAAAATAAATTTCCTAAATTTTCAAATAGCATTTGAAAATATATCATCGGAATTGATTTCTCCAAAAATTCTAAAATATCCGGATTTTACGAAGCAATTCTTGATTACAGTTGATGCTTCAAGGATTGGTTGCGGAGCAATTTTAAGCCAAGATCTCGATGGTCATGATCTTCTAATATATTATGCATCTAAAGCGTTCAATCATGCAAAGCAAAATAAGCCAACCATAGAACAAGAATTATTTGCAATTTATTTTGCCAATAATCAGTTTACACCGGTATTGGCCGAATTTAGCACTTTTGCTTGTTATATTTAATAATGATTTTTTGTCTGGCTTTTAAGCCAGTATAAGAATATGATGAAATGATTACATGCACCCATGTATTGTTATATTAATTTTAAAAAGATTTTATAATAATATAAAATGCTTTTAAAAGGCCATTAAATTTTGTTTTACACAAAGCTAGGTTTATTTTTTTTTTTACTTTTATTTAATTTCTATATTTACTTAAGCTAAAATTTTTTTTACATATAAACCTAAGATATTTTTATACCCTTCACACAGTGAAAAAGGATATATATAGGTTTGTCATTCCGTGTGAAATTTACACAATTTTCATTTCCGACCCCATAAAGTATATATTTTCTGAAAGCTTATGAATAGGGGAGTCGATTAAGCTCTGTCAGTCTGTCCGTGTGTATGTTGAAATCAACTTTTTGAAGCCCCCCGACATGACTACACGTTATATTATAAATTCACGTAAACAAAAAAAAAATAAAAAAAAAATTATTTTATACATATATATATTATGTATATATAAAAATTATAAAAAAAAATTTAAAAAAAATAATAATAAAAATATAAATAATATATTAAATAAAAAATAAAAAAATACAAAATTTAAAAAAAAAATAAAAAAAATATTTTTTTTTGGCTCAGCTGGGATTCGATGCCACGTTTTCTCTAACCAGTATACATGTTTGTATGTATGTAGTTGTTGTAATGTTGTTTTTGTGAAAAAAATATCGAGGTGGTCGTGTTTTTTTGCTCATATCTCAGTTGTTTATGTACCGATCTACTCCCGAATATTTCTGATATTTTAATACCTCGCCCGGGTCCAGGCGATATCGGGGGCTTCAAAAAGTCGATTTCAACATACACACGGACAGACTGACAGAGCTAAATCGACTCCCCTATTCACAAGCTATCAGAAAATATATACTTTATGGGGTCGGAAATGAAAATTGTAGAAATTTTACACGGAATGACAAACCTACTTATATATACTATTTTTAACTGTGTGAAGGGTATAAAAAATGAATGATTTGCATTTCAGACTTTTCTCACTCAGGAAGTAAAAGGTATTTTCTATTTTTATTAAGGAATTTAAAATTTCTTCGTCCACAGTATGATTGAAGACATAAAATCTTAATTTATTAATTGCCAATTTTGCATCTTTATTCGTCATTAAGGGAACTTCGCTATCGTCGTCATCATCACTTTCTATATTGTTAGCTTTTAGCAAGGTCTATTTAATAGACCTTGGCTTTTAGCATTCTTTCCATGTTTACGTTGTTTTTATTACTAATTATAAGTGATAGTTAGCAAACAATTACGATTTATAAGAAGGCAAAGAAGATTTTATTTGAAACAAAAAATTACGAATCAGCGAGGGGACCAAAATGTATGGAAATTTTGCAAATGACCGAGATTTTTTCAAGGGACCGACAGTTTATTACGAATTATTGGGAATTACGATTTATCTGGGTACGAATTATCGGGATTTGACTATTTTTATATAAACACATGGTCTTCACTGACACGTAAGTGTCAAAGTCATGCTGGTTTCACCTTAATTAAACCACTTCATCACGAGCTGAAAGCATGCATTCACTATTTCTTTTGCCATGCATTCGTTATTTCTTTTGCATGTTTTATTTTTTCTGGTTTTAGTTGAATAACTTGTTTTTTTTTTGTTTACCTTTTAAATTTATATATATAAAAGTGAAACTCTGTCTGTGTGTTAGCTATAGACTCCGAAACTGTAAAACCGATCGGACTCAAACTTTGGAAAGTTGTTGTACACATTCCGGGGGGTGTTTATGGGTGGTAAAAAGTGGGCGGGGCAACGCCCATAAAAATTTGTTGTCATTTTTAGCTACTTGCACTTGACCGATTTTTCTAAAACTTTGCACACATATTGAACTCTCATGACTGTATAATTTCGTGATTAAAGTGGGCGGGGCCACGCCCATAACAAAGTTATAATTTTGAGGTACTGGACCTATTTTTTTTTAACTTTGCACACATATTGAGCTGTCATGACTATACAGTTTCGTGATTAGAAAAGTTGGCAGTGCCTCGCCTTGAAAATAAATTTACTTTTTGTTTATACTCTCTATGATCGGCTTGCTGGAATATTTTTTTATTTATAAAAAAAAATTACAAACATTTCAACATTCAATTTTATGTTTCTTTTAATGCAACATCTGTCAAATAAGCTTTCAATAAACCTAAAATATTTTTTATGAACACAGCAGAAAAAATTTAAAATGCTTTTTTTCCAATATGTCGCAACTTTAAACAAATTTTTAATTATGTTTAACTTTATTATGCCTAATTTAATAAACCTTAAATATACTATTGCAATAAACATTAAATTAAGAGAATACAATACTCACCTTTCGTATTTTACAATATTCGACTTATTTGGATTATTTGTAATTTTAATGAAGTAATAATGTTTGCAATCAGTCCTTAAAACAAATATGCATTACAAAATAAATTGTATTATTAAATGAATATTTTTGTTTCATCCTTTGTAATACAATTGGAAAATTCTGTAATACAATTAGAAATTTCTGTAATACAATTGGAAGATTCCGAAATACATTTTGAAACTCTGAAATGCAATTAGAAATTTCTGATATGCAATTGGAAATTTCTGAAATACATTTGGAAAATTCTGAAATACAATTAGAAATGTACATAATTGGAAACTTCTGAAATATAATTGAAAATTTCTGAAATATACATAAATGGAAATTTCTGAAATATACATAAATGGAAATTTCTGAAATATACATAAATGGAAATTTCTGAAATACAAGTGGAAATGGAGTTCATCACGGCTGAATGGACTGCCCCAGAAACGCAAAAAAAAAACTAAATACATACATATATGAAATTTGGGCAGTAGGTTTCTCTTCTGATGTGTATCTCCACTGGAAATTCAAACTTTAAGGGGATAAAATCAGTAACCCTTTATCAGCTTAACTAAAATGATACAAATTAATTATTTTACAATATAACAGTAGAGATTTTTGGAAATTCAAACCTTAAGGGTATAAAATCAGTACCCTTATATCGGTTTAACTAAAAATGATGCAAATTTAATTATTATACAATAGGACATGAATTGATTACGCATAACAAAATACGGAAAATTTTTAGGTTAAACTTTTAAAATCCTTTACTGGAACGAATAAAAACACTGAATTCGGAGTTAAATACAGTAGCAGCGAAAACATTTACAAGTCAGGAATTAAGTTTAAATAAAATAATTATAAAAACACTTTAAAAAAACCTGAATCAAATATTTCATTGACACTAGAAGTCTGGTTTCCACCTAATGCGTATGTGTGTTTCATACGAAAGTTTGCCACTAAATCCTTATAATTTTTGCTGCCTAAACCAAAAAGATTTTGATCCGATGTATTTGAATTTAATGTGGACAAAAATATTTTTCCGTTTTTTTTGTAGTTGTTTTAATTTATAAAAATTTCCTTGAAAAAAACTACCCAAAGTGCTAGCAAAATATCGGATTAAAAAATAAGAAAAAAATTGATCTCATGCTTGAAAAATAAGAACATGTTGTTTAAATTTCAGTAATAAGAAATTTACCCCTTCAACCTCCCTTAATATTGGTTTCATGTAAAATCCAAAAAGTCGGAAATAATGCAAATGGCGTATCACATTAAATCTGAAAATTAGGCCGCGCTACGATAAGGTCATCATGCTAACTTTTTTATGTATGAACATGATCGTGAAAAATGTTTTTAGATTCGGCACGGCCGAATATAACACTCTTACTTGTTTCTTTTGTAATTATTATTTAAAACATTTAATAATTTTGTACAAGGCAAAAGATTATTTTTAATTCTTCACTTATTTAAAACTTAATCTAAGTCCGTAGGTAAAAAGCAATTCTCTCTATTTTCTCACATACTTCCAATGTCAAACTTCATATAAGTATACAAAACAAACAACATTTTCTCCGAACTGCGACTACCTGATGAATAAATATGCCTTGATTGCACACTTAGGCTTATATTCGTAAAAAAAAATGTATTTGAAATCTATTTTAACAAAATTTTGTATGAAAATTTTTAAATAAAATACATTTCAAACTTATTTTAAATTTTATAAATATAAAGGTTAGCCAATAAAAAATTTTATGTGCTCTCATTGAATTAATTTTTCATATTAATTAAATTTTTGTAGGTTGTTGCATTTTATTCAATTACTATATTTTGTTCTTTCATTAAACTTGAAAGTCGTGGTTTATACCTTTGGTTTATTTTTAAAATAAATTTGTCATATTGTTCTCTGGATACATCATGATGTTGTTTTAAATGTCGACACATTCTGAAAATTAAGAAAAACAAAATTTAAATTATACACATGTATTTCTTGAATAATTAAAGCAATTAACATACGATTTACGCCTGTAATATTCTTTGCTACATATACTGCATTGAAATAGAGGCTGATTTAAATGCTTTGCTTTATGAATTTCCCAATTCTCCCATGAGACTTTTTTACTACAGGTTTTACAATCCATAAAATATTTTGTCTAGAAAATTTTTTTAATTATACATAGATGTATAAAAGATATTAGTAAAAAGGTTTTTGTGTGCTTCACGGTAAGCTGGTAACTATTAAGGTATTGCTATTACTATGTAATATTTTTATTTGGCCATTTGGCTTATATTACTTTGTAGAATTGAATAAATAAATAAATAAATAAAAATAATTATAAAAAAATTATTATAATAAATTTAAAATAACAATAATTATCATAATAAATTATTTTGTCTTAATGCTTACTAAAAACTTTTGTACTTTCTTAGTTATACCCACTTTTTATATGTTCAGAAATTGAAAATCGCACATACATACATATACATATATGTAGGTATACACATTTTCTATCACGCTAAGATTTTTTTAATTTAAAGTGCGTTGGTAAATTAGATTAGTTTTTAAAACGATTAAAATTTAAACGAAGTCAGCAGGTAAAAACGCACCAGTGTTGAAGGTACCCAAAGGTTATTTTTAATTGTATAATTACTTAACCCGATAATCAGCCTACCGTGAAAAACTAGTAATTTATTTATCTTACTACCCTATTTCTATATCTTTTATCTTTGTACAATGTTATAGGCGTAACATCATGGCTTTGCATGTGACGATCCAAATCGACTTGACGATAAAACTCTTTAGGGCATAATTGACATTTCACCATTTGTCCCAAATGTATGCGTCTGTGAACATTAAGACCGCCACGATTAAAAAAAGATTTTATACAAAATTCACATTTGAATTTTCGTTCTCGGTTTTCTATATGTATATCCATATGAGATTTTAAGCACATTTGGTCAAAAAATTTCAGGCCACAAATAAGACAGGTTTCGGTACGTTCCCGTTTTTCGTGAGTTCTTTCATGATTTCTTAATTTTACTTTCGAATTACAAATCTTTGCTAAAAAATAAAAATATCACTAAATTGAATCTTCCTGCAATTTTATATTGTCGTTATACTTACAACAGTACATACACAATAATGACAGTACTTGCTGTTTTGATGTTGATATTTTGAGGCAATCTGATTCAGACATTGAGGACGAGTCTTCATTTAAAATGCAATTATTCGAATTTGAAATTTCAATATCAGCAGATTTTTGTAATATCTGTTCTGCTGAGATTTGAGCATTACCTTCTGGATATGTTTCCAAAATTGTAACATCCGTTAAATACATATCTACATTACCTTCTCTCTCATTTACATTTAATGAATCTGATGTATTAGGCAGGGTTACTGGTTCTATTTTGTATTCATTAAAAAGATCATACGTTTTATGTTCTTTTAATTTTTTATCAGAAGCTAATGCTTTTTCCACCAATTGATATGTATTTCTCAAATCGTTTGCACAGTCAGGGCATAACATTGTTGTATAAGGATCTTCATCTTAAAATAAGACCGTTACCTGTTAATATACACCACATACGTACGCATGCATGTGTGTATGTACTTCATATATTTACCTTCTTCCTGTAGACGGGTATATTGATAATAGCATTCTCTGTATGATGGCCCAGAGAACTCAAAAATGGCTTCAATCCATTCAAAAAATACATTATCATTTAAACAAATTCGACAAAGACTTTTATTTAAATTTTCTAAGCTCATAGTGATTATATCAAACAAAAATTAAAAAATAGAATAAACTACTACTAATGTTGTGTCTTGCTTAAATTATATATTGTAGTGTTGTAAGAGTATAAGGTATTTGAGTACCTAATACTGAGTATACCCAGCAAAAAAAAATTGGAAGTAGGCCAAAGCGAATTAAATTTTAAAGGCTTCTAAATTATTTATTTAAAAGCAATAATTATAAATGACTCCCTAAATGCGAAACAATTTATCATAAATGATGTGTTTAAAATTGAATGCAACATCATGCAGAATGCAGAATTTCTTATACAATTCATGTAAACAAACAAAATTAACTCATGTAACAGCGGATGCTTTCCACCATTTATGCATGAACTCTGTCACTTGGTAAAATAAAGTAAAGTTTATTAAAATATTCATGTAAACACATGATCTGCAATGACACGCTTATGTTAAAATCATTAGTGTTTTCACCTAAATTTAATCACTCCGTCACCAGTTGAACCCCTGTAAATTCACTTATTTGTCAAAACACCTCTTGCGCAAGTTAGTTTTTTATTTTCTTTTATTTTCCTTTGAACTTGCTTTCACGTTCAGACTCAGCAATTAACTTGCCCAAGTTTCGTTCTCTTTTACTTATTATACCCTTCACACAGTGAAAAACGGTATATATAGGTTTGTCATTCCGTTTGAAATATCTACAATTATCATTTTGTTGAAATCAACTTTCTGAAGCCCCATAACATCGCCTGGATCCGGTATTAAAATATCGGAAATATTCGGGAATAGATTTTATATAAACAACTGAGATATGAGCAAAAAACCACGACCACCACGTTTTTTTTCACAACAAAAACATACAACACATACATATAGGCGTGGTATACTGGTTAGAGTGAGCCAACATTTTTTTTTATTTTTATATATTAATTATATTTTTATTGTTTTATTTTTAATAATTATTTTTTTTAATTAATTTTTTTTTAAACATTTCTTTATTTTTACATTCCTTTTTGGTTTCTCAATAACAACTTGCTCGTACTTGCCGAGTATAAGCAAGTGTGTACTCAAATATGAGCAAGTTTCTTCCTCTTAATCCGACCTTCCCCTTTTAAAATAATCACAAGACTTGCGCAAGAGACTTTCCTAGTCAGAAAGGGGTCTAAGTAACTAGTGGAGAAGTCTACGAAAAAGGTCATAGGCATGGCGAATTTATTATAAGGTGGTGTTTTGTGGTGGTGTTGACAACGCAGCTGATCTGCTTTTTTATTTGCAAAAATGATGATTGGATTGTCAAATATTATTTATGTTTACATAGATTACTCCTTCCCACGCAAAAAACAAACAAAAACCATGTAGTTTTTGACACATCGTCAGTCATTTGTTGTAGAATTACCACCACCTGATAAATAAATTCGCCTTGGTCATAGGTTTGTACATTTAATTCTCTTTTGTTCTTAGCCGCGGTCTCCACGTAGCAATATTTATTACCGCAATTCTCAAATTTGATCCCTTCCATAGATATTGTGACGTGTAGACCGAAATTTGCTATATGTGGCAATTTATTGCGCAATCATTGCTCTGCTGATTGCTTGAGCAATTAGCTGTCAAAATCGTTTAATTTTCTTTGAATTTTATGTTTTTCTTTGCAGAAACAAAGGAAAATAAAAATAATTTTACCTGATAATAATTAAGAGTGAGGTATTCCAAAAAACTCATAAAAGTTAAAACAAAAATATTAAATTTATATATTTAATTAAATTAAAGTTAAAATCATATAATTTTCTTTGAAATTTTTGTTTTTCTTTGCCAAAAAACAAAGGAAAATAAAATAATTTTACCTGATAATATTTTAGAGTGAGGTGTTTAAAAAAAACATAAAAGTTAAAACAAAAATATTAAATTTTATAAATTAATTCTTGTGTCGTGTTCTCTACCCATAAATAAAGTGTCGTTATTCTGCCGACGTTTTTGCTTATGCTTAGCAATGAAAATTGCTACGTGGATCTCCGTTATTATTTTTGCTAAAGCAGCTAATACACGGCATGTTTTATACATCTGACTTGGTAAATTTGTATCCATTTGTCATTGTTTATTTTATGTCGGTAGAAATTTTAATTTAACACTCAACCGCTACTGGCTGATGGCAGGTGGTTTGTCAAAGCAAATTAGAGCACGCCCTGACTAAAATGTCAGATAACTTAGCACAGGCGTTTTGTAGAAGTATGTTTTTATACTTGGGGGATTCACAGTAGTGTCATAAAGTCATGTGTCCTATAATAATTGCATGAAATATTAAGACTATTGTGAACAACCCCTCATAATTAAGTGTGCTATTTTAAATTTAAATCAGCTTATGTAAAACAATTATAAAAATAAATATTTTCTTTCATAATGCCAGTTTGTGCGAAAAGTACATTTTAGATGTTGTAATGGCAAACTCAAATAAATTACAAATAAATTAAATTTTGTTTGATAAACAAAAACAGCAGAGTCCTTAGCCGATCTTATTTGACGCCACCAGTGATTTGTTATCAAAAATTAGCAACTGCGCTCAAATTTTAATGTCGGCCCGATAAAATTATACAATGAACGGCGACAGCTTACAAAAACTGTTGCGGCTTGGCTTAGCCGTTTAGCACAGGTCTCTGCTTATTAAATACGACAGCACAATAAACATAGCGTACAATGTTCTATTATTGTAAGACACTTTTTGTTTGAA
Source organism: Phyto melanocephala (assembly GCA_941918925.1). NCBI lineage: Eukaryota > Metazoa > Arthropoda > Insecta > Diptera > Rhinophoridae > Phyto > Phyto melanocephala. The sequence continues at coordinate 60,230,938 of OW799234.1, read as the reverse complement.
AGGCAACAACAACATTTTTGAACCATTGTAAAATTTTAGGACAATATGACACCTTGTGAATCACCCAACTATCACACGACATGTACGTCTATAGCAGTGTTGAAAAACCATACCGTGTATTAGCTGCTAATTTAGTGTTTACACCTGCCACTAACTGTTAAAAACTTAGTACACTTACAACAAAAACTATAGTCTTTGCTTATAGCCTTTTTACACTTGCTCACATCTTTCATCATCTCAACAAGATGTTAACATCATCCCATACGAATTGTACAGGTTTGTGTTTCAAAATACATACAAAAATTGGACTTGAAATAAGTCGTAAAAAATAAGATATCTTAATTATCTTCATCCTCCTACAAAGTTTAACGAAATCTGCCTATTACTACAGAATTTTTAAATTTCATTTTTGAATGTCTTAAATATTATGGCAGATGAAAGATGTTGCAAGTGTCATCAAGTCTGTTTCATTTTCAACATCTTCAACGCATTCCGCTGAAGGCCATGACTTACTATCCTACAAAGTCGTACGATTATATCAAATAAAATCTGATGGAGTATATATATATATATAAGTTTTTTAAACATATTATTAATGACGCAAAAGCCGCAAATATACATAAATTAAGCACATTTATTATCAGAAAAGTACACTCAAGTTAATTGTTTAATACCGAAACCAAAATCACATTGCTTATCCCTGCATTAATAAATGAAATCAGGGCGAATTAAACCAATTTTGACAAAAAGTTTCCCCAACAGCTGGGCTCAAGGCGAATTTATGCAGGTGAAATTATCAGCCCAGCTGATAGGGAACACTACTGTCAAACTCCATATATAAAAAATTATTGCCTTTTTTTATGTGGTATTTGACAGAGAACATCACAGCGAATTCGCCGTTGCATATACCTGTATGAATATGCCTTGGCTGGGCTGATAATTTCACCTGTATGAATTCGCCTTGGATATGCCTTGCATCGCATATAAACAAAATGAAATTTTACTTTAAAAAGAATCCGAAAATGTTTTATAATTTTGTCAACTCCAAACGTAGAGTTTCAACATATCCAACTACTATGAAAATTAATAATGATGTTTATTCTAATAATGTAGATATTGCCAATTCTTTTGCTGATTTCTTCGCCTCTACTTTTTCTGCAAAAACGTTCCATAGTTCAATTTATCCTTATGATATTACTTCGTCTTCATCAATTATTATGTCATCTTTAGATGTCGATACTGTCTTAAAAAGCCTGAGAAGTTTAAAAAATTGTTATAAACCTGGTCCTGATGGTATTCCTAGCTGCATATTAAAAAATTTTTCCAACGTTTTAGCTATTCCTATCACTCATCTATTTAACAGTTCTTTGAAATTTTGTATATTTCCTAAATGTTGGAAAGATTTATTTATCATGCCGCTTTATAAATCTGGTAGCCGTAGTGATGTTACTAATTATAGAGCAATAGCTAAACTTAACTCCAATCCTAAACTGTTTGAGAAAATATTAACGGAAATCCTAACTACCCAAATATCAATAATTCTTTCTCCAGCACAACATGGTTTTTGTATGGGTAGATCTACATCCACAATCCTAATGGAACTGACGTCCTTCATCAATACAGGATTTTGTAATGGTAACCAAACTGATGTAGTCTATACTGATTTCAGTAAAGCTTTCGACAAGGTTAACCATGATTTATTGTTAGTGAAGCTAAAAAAATTAGGGTTTCCGGTTATTCTTTTAAAATGGATTAGTTCTTATTTAAAGGATCGGAGACAATGTGTTTTTTATAATGATTGTATATCAAAACATATTGAAGTAACTTCCGGGGTTCCTCAGGGAAGTCACCTCGGTTTGCTGATGATGTTAAACTTTATTCATGGATTAGAACTGCTGACGACAGTTTTTATCTCCAAACTGATTAGAATAATTTTTTTAATTGGTGTACGGTAAATCTTTGTTACGAACCGTTTTGGCCCAGTGAGGTTTCCGACTAGCTTGTTCGTGGCGATAGCTCAGGCAGGTTCCAACCCTCTCACTGGCCACGCATCCGCTCATAAAACAAACTGAAAAACAAAAACTACTACATCATACACTACACAAACTCCACCACAAGAAGAATTCACGAGAGTCAGGTGTTTACTCCCGTTTTGCCCACCCAACCATGTCGCAGCAGCATCCGCTGTAAAATTTCTCTGCGACCCAAAAATTTACATGACCTCTCTTAACCACTTACTCATCCATCATTCCACAATTTAATAACTACTAAAATTATTTATGTTAACTATATTAAATACAAAATTTATTAAAAATATAAAAAAAACAATAATAAAAATAATAATTAAAAATAACAATCAAAAATAAAAACAATAATATTTAAAAAAAATAAATTTAATAATAATAATAATAATAATAATAATAAAAATTAAATTGATAATAATAATAAAAATAATAATAATATTTACAAATTATATACATATATTACACTAATTAACATATACACAAAATTTATACACATATAAACAAAATCTTTTTTCCCTCAATTCAATTTCATTATAGCCGTTTAAATTTTCTCATTTTTATTTATTAACCTTTTCTAGTGCTCAAGTTATTTTAATATTTGTTATTTAATTTAATAATTTCACTATTCTCCTACAATCCAAAGAGCTCTCTAAATTGGGCATTTTTTCACGGCTGTCATTGTACAGACCTATTTTTTTCTACACATCAACTTGGGCCCTAGATAAGCAAAATATTCTATTCTTTAACTTTCCACATTTTAATTATTTTATCTTTACTATTTCAGATTGCCGGCTACCGAGGGTCAGATGTCACTAAACAAAACAAAACTAAAAACAAACACACAAACACTAACACTGAACATTGCACTTATAATTTCTTTTTTTTACACAAAGCACAACTACATTCGACACTCATTTATCATTTGAAATGTTTTCTCATATACAAAATATTATAATTAATATAAAAAAAAACTAATATAAAAAAAAATGTCCATTTAAATTAAGTCACTAGTATTAATTTCTTCTGCTCCATTTTGAGGCCGATTCCCTTTTCACTTTCCTGTTACATTATTTGTGCCCTTGCCAAGACGTTAGGGGTAGCTTATGACACTAACATTTCCATTTTCTCCCATCTTATTTGGGCCACAGTCCAGGATATGCCGCAAAAAAAATTGGATTCTAATATATATAAAAATATTACCTGGCTACCTTTCATCCGTGCGGTCTTGGATAAGTCCTAAGATTTTCCCCATTCGGACAGGATATATAGCCAGCTATAAAATTACAAATATTCACTTTATAAATACAAGCTACACTATTTATCATTCGCTGGTATATACTCACGTAATATCATTTTATATTAAGTGTTGAAAGTTCAATAAACTTAAAATTAACATCACTTGTTAATTAAATAATAAAAAAAAACTAAAACTTTTGAAAATTATTTTCAATTTCCCGCACGGAACGAACATTTAATTGCACTATTTTACAGGTGTCTTCTCAATATTCTCTGTATCTAAATTCTTGTTCCGTTAAAGTAATATGTAGCGGTCTTCAACCATATGCTGGAAGAATCCTGTTCCATTTCTCCTATATATTATTTTACCTATATAAAAAAAAAAAATTATTATCTACCCTATATTTATCCCTTTCTCTTATTTGGTCCTCCTACATATTCATATTCTCATTCATAAATAGGCTTTACTACCCACTGTAGTAATTTATAATAACACTGACTAAACAAAATAAACACATCCAACTTTTTGTACATTTAGTACAAAACACACATACATTCACACATTCATGATGACATTTGTCGAGAAGGTAAACAAAACAAAGTATGTATTTACAAATATTATTTTTCTATTTTAATTTTTTTTGCAGGAAAATGGACAGTTCGGACAACATATAACAAAAAAAACGTAAGTATACATAAGGTGAACCATGCTGTGTATAAAAAAACAGGACTACACAAAAGAACAACACAACAAATAACATCAAAACATTCAGCCGCCAGAGACGTTCAGGTATGCGGCCAATATCACCCGCAACAAAACTCCGGTTTCACTGGTGTTAGCCAGAGGGAACGGTGGGCGGGTCGTTCTTTGAGTTAAGAGCCCAACGTGGGGAACTCCCACACCCTGACACAGAGTCTCATGATCTACAGACTGAGTCAGCCGGGCATATCACAAAGTAAGTATATTTTATTTATTATATATACTCCACTGTATTTGGAAATTATCATTATTAGGCCCGGGACACATATGGTTTTCCTTTTGAACGACGTCACTCTTCCGAATTCTTTTCAACAGGAAAAAGAAATCGTAGAGGCAAACCCATTACGCAACAAAATTTCCTTTTACCGGCAATGGCCAGTAGTGCACAAACGTGCTTAAATATTAAGCGATCGCCCCTAGAGGCTAATAATCTCAAAAATTTATCATCAAAAACAAACTACAGGGTATCGCCTCAACTTTAAACTTTTTTCCTTCGAAGTTCGCGTCCAATTATGACAAGCCGCTGAGAACGTTTTTAATACTAAAAAGTTCAGCGAAGTAAAACATCCCATTGGCCTCATCATGCATTATTTGACGGGAAGTATTTTTTTATAAATTTATAATAAAAATCCTTACTTTGTGATGTTTTTTATTTTTCTTTCCAGATTTCCTCAAAACAAAACATTCTTCTACAGACTGTAACAACATAAAAAAAAACTACTCTTTATTGCAATAATTTAATTTTCTACAAAAAAAAAAAAACAACTATACTATAATGGACGTCACATCTCTAAAATCTATATCACATGTGGCTATATAATTAAAAAAATTACCTAATCTATATTGCACTAATTTATTAAACTAATTTATCATAGTCTTATCACAAACTTTTAAAAGAGTGAAATCTATGCGGGATAAAAAAATATAAAATTTCCTCCACAAAGTGTAAACCAAAATTATGTCACCATATTTACGCTCTGAAAACTATCTTTATAAAATTTCTCCTATCTGCACGAGAATTCTGGTCTACGGTAAAAATTTGGTTAATACTAAAGAAAATGGATATTAAGAAAAAAATTCTAAAACTTGTGGCTATTGAAGAAAAATAATTAAGCATTGTTGAATCCTGAGTTACAAAAAAAATCAAGTGATAAAAAAAAAGTTATCTACAAATATAGTGTTTAAATAAATAAATATAAAAATAAATTATACATATTTCAAACAGCATCATGCAATAAAACGGAAACAAATTTATCAATAATCTTATAACTAAACAAATAAATATTAAAACTGATTTAAATTACAAGATATAAAAAATAAAACTTGATAACTTGTTATATACTATTTACATTATAAAATAATTTTTAAAATAAATAATAAAATATTTAAACAACTACTAAAACAAAATTAATAATAAATAAAGATATGAACATCTAATAATAAAATAAATAAAATTCATAAATAAATAATTAATAAATAAATTTTAAAAACATAAAATGAATATAATAACAACAAAAAATATACATGCAAGTTTAAATATAAGTACCTTAAAAATATAACATCCATGCAAACTTAAATATACATTAACTAATAATTTAATCAAATAACTAAAAATATAAAACTTATATAAAAATCAAGTTAATTTAAGTAATAAAAAAACTTAAAATTTAATAATTGAAATATAAATATAAAAAAAAATTTACTATATTGATAATCTTAATTTGTCTTCCTTTTTAGGTAATGATGGAAGGTTATGATGGTCAACAAGATTCATCAAAATACAATAAGAATTCTTCATGCGGTGTACAAACAAATTTAACAAAGTTACCTACAGTAAGAGTACATCTAACACTGATACTACACACTTCACGAAACGATCATGACAGGCAATCAGATGTTATTCAACACTCAAAACTACTAGATAACTACAACAAAAAATGAAATCTACTAAATCACAACAGGATACAAGCATATAACACTGACACAACACACTTCGCTATACACAGATAGGACAGGATATCAGATGTTAAATACATGCACCACAAAATAATGATTAAAAAAAATACTACTTCAAATTTACAACGCAAAATAAGGATACAAACACAATACATTTGGGGACTAAACATGTCACTCACAAGCTATTGTTTTGTTATCCTACAAGTATAAATTTACCACACAACATGTCCAAGAGTTCCATTTACATACACCCTGCATATCGTCCTACAGCGGCTATGCAAACCAACTCTCGCAACATGTTTTATGATCAATAAGATGGGCTATTGAACATAAAACTATTTGGCTATTGTCACATGTGTAGGTGTTTCTACATGTACCACGTATGCAGACTAGGACACATTCCAAGAAATTAGAAAACATCTCTAGCTGCCTCATTCGATTGGGCGCCATTTATGTTACGAACCGTTTTGGCCCAGTGAGGTTTCCGACTAGCTTGTTCGTGGCGATAGCTCAGGCAGGTTCCAACCCTCTCACTGGCCACGCATCCGCTCATAAAACAAACTGAAAAACAAAAACTACTACATCATACACTACACAAACTCCACCACAAGAAGAATTCACGAGAGTCAGGTGTTTACTCCCGTTTTGCCCACCCAACCATGTCGCAGCAGCATCCGCTGTAAAATTTCTCTGCGACCCAAAAATTTACATGACCTCTCTTAACCACTTACTCATCCATCATTCCACAATTTAATAACTACTAAAATTATTTATGTTAACTATATTAAATACAAAATTTATTAAAAATATAAAAAAAACAATAATAAAAATAATAATTAAAAATAACAATCAAAAATAAAAACAATAATATTTAAAAAAAATAAATTTAATAATAATAATAATAATAATAATAATAAAAATTAAATTGATAATAATAATAAAAATAATAATAATATTTACAAATTATATACATATATTACACTAATTAACATATACACAAAATTTATACACATATAAACAAAATCTTTTTTCCCTCAATTCAATTTCATTATAGCCGTTTAAATTTTCTCATTTTTATTTATTAACCTTTTCTAGTGCTCAAGTTATTTTAATATTTGTTATTTAATTTAATAATTTCACTATTCTCCTACAATCCAAAGAGCTCTCTAAATTGGGCATTTTTTCACGGCTGTCATTGTACAGACCTATTTTTTTCTACACATCAACTTGGGCCCTAGATAAGCAAAATATTCTATTCTTTAACTTTCCACATTTTAATTATTTTATCTTTACTATTTCAGATTGCCGGCTACCGAGGGTCAGATGTCACTAAACAAAACAAAACTAAAAACAAACACACAAACACTAACACTGAACATTGCACTTATAATTTCTTTTTTTTACACAAAGCACAACTACATTCGACACTCATTTATCATTTGAAATGTTTTCTCATATACAAAATATTATAATTAATATAAAAAAAAACTAATATAAAAAAAAATGTCCATTTAAATTAAGTCACTAGTATTAATTTCTTCTGCTCCATTTTGAGGCCGATTCCCTTTTCACTTTCCTGTTACATTATTTGTGCCCTTGCCAAGACGTTAGGGGTAGCTTATGACACTAACATTTCCATTTTCTCCCATCTTATTTGGGCCACAGTCCAGGATATGCCGCAAAAAAAATTGGATTCTAATATATATAAAAATATTACCTGGCTACCTTTCATCCGTGCGGTCTTGGATAAGTCCTAAGATTTTCCCCATTCGGACAGGATATATAGCCAGCTATAAAATTACAAATATTCACTTTATAAATACAAGCTACACTATTTATCATTCGCTGGTATATACTCACGTAATATCATTTTATATTAAGTGTTGAAAGTTCAATAAACTTAAAATTAACATCACTTGTTAATTAAATAATAAAAAAAAACTAAAACTTTTGAAAATTATTTTCAATTTCCCGCACGGAACGAACATTTAATTGCACTATTTTACAGGTGTCTTCTCAATATTCTCTGTATCTAAATTCTTGTTCCGTTAAAGTAATATGTAGCGGTCTTCAACCATATGCTGGAAGAATCCTGTTCCATTTCTCCTATATATTATTTTACCTATATAAAAAAAAAAAATTATTATCTACCCTATATTTATCCCTTTCTCTTATTTGGTCCTCCTACATATTCATATTCTCATTCATAAATAGGCTTTACTACCCACTGTAGTAATTTATAATAACACTGACTAAACAAAATAAACACATCCAACTTTTTGTACATTTAGTACAAAACACACATACATTCACACATTCATGATGACATTTGTCGAGAAGGTAAACAAAACAAAGTATGTATTTACAAATATTATTTTTCTATTTTAATTTTTTTTGCAGGAAAATGGACAGTTCGGACAACATATAACAAAAAAAACGTAAGTATACATAAGGTGAACCATGCTGTGTATAAAAAAACAGGACTACACAAAAGAACAACACAACAAATAACATCAAAACATTCAGCCGCCAGAGACGTTCAGGTATGCGGCCAATATCACCCGCAACATCTTATGGAATTGAATTTAACAAAATGCAAATCTAAGACTTTCTGCAGATATTCACCGATTTCAAATGTTTACTCTCTAAATGGCTCTAATTAAATATTGTTGATTCGTTTTTGGATCTTGGAATTCTCTTTCATGTAAAAATTAATTTCAACTCACATGTAATAATGACAGTAAATAAAGCTTATGGAGTATAAAGTTTTATAAAGCGTTGGGCTAAGGAATTTAATGATCCTTATGTAACAAAAAATTTATTCACGTCATTGGTAAGGCCTTTACTGGAATATGGATCAGTAATTTGGGATCCCCAATATGATGTTTATATTCAAAAACTTGAATCAGTCAAAAAACAATTTTTGCTGTTCTGCCTTCTTAACCTTTGTTGGAATCCTAATACAAGCTTACCGTCATATCGTAGTCGTTTACTATTCATTGCGCTCCCAACGTTACAAAGCCGAAGAATTGTTTCGAATATTGCATTTGTCATGAATCTGATTTCAGGCAAAATTGATTGTATATATCTTCAACGTAAAATATGGATCAATGCTCCTAATAGGCAGCTCAGACTTTATGAACCGTTATATGTACCATTTCATAGATCAAACTACATTAATTTTGATTCAATTAGAATAATTTGTGCTGAGGTAAATAAGTTCTATGTTCACATTGACTTCTGTGATAATGTTGCTGTAACAAGTGGAAAGCTGATAAGATTTCTAAACTCAAAATCATACGTTTAATGTTGTTTTTAGCTGTCATGACTAAATAATTTCGTGATTAGAAAAGTGGGCTGTGCCACGCCCACTAATAAAGCTATAATTTTTAGCTTTTAGCACTTGATATTCCATTTAAATTCAGAATACAATTTTATTCATTAAAGGGCGTAGCAACGCGCGCCGTACTTTTCTAGTAAATAAATAAATGTCAAGCTTCATATAATTATATAAAACATAAACAACATTTTCTCCGAACTGCGACTACCTGATGAATAAATATGCCTTGATTGCACACCTAGGCTTATATTCGTAAAAAAATGTATTTGAAATCTATTTTAACAAAATTTTGTATGAAAATTTTAAAATAAAATACATTTGAAACTCATTTTAAATTTTAAAAATATAAAGGTTAGCCCAAGGCATATTTATTCTTCAGGTACTCTTGATTCGTCAGCTGATTACTTTTTCTTCACTTATTTCAAGTTTCAGATGTCAAAATGCATAAAAAAAACAATTTTCTCTCTTTTCTAATTTATTTCCGAACTGCAATAACCTGATGAATAAATATGCCTTGGGTTAGCCAATAAAAAATTTTATGTGCTTTCATTGAATTAATTTTTCATATTAATTAAATTTTTGTAGGTTGTTGCTTTTTATTTTTATTCAATTACAATATTTTGTTCCCTTATTAAACGTGTAAGTCGTGGTTTATACGTTTGGTTTATTTTTAAAATAAATTTGGCATATTGTTCTCTAGATACATCATGATGTTGTTTTAAGTGTTTACACATTCTGAAAATTAAGAAAAACAAAATTTAAATTATACACATGTATTTCTTGAATAATTAAAGCAATTAACATACGATTTACGACTGCAATATTCTTTGCTACATATACTGCATTGAAATAGACGCTGATTTAAATGCTTTGCTTTATGAATTTCCCAATTCTCCCATGAGACTTTTTTAATACAGGTTTTACAATCCATAAAATATTTTGTCTAGAAAATTTTTTTAATTATACATAGCTGTATAAAAGATATACGTAAAAATGTTTTTGTGTGCTTCACGGTAAGCTGGTAACTATTAAGGTATTGCTATTACTATGTAATATTTTTATTTGGCCATTTGATTAATATTACTTTGTAGAATTGAATAAATAAATAAAAAAAAATAATTATAAAAAAAATATTATAATAAATTTAAAATGAAAATACATATCATTATAAATTATTTTGTCTTAATGCTTACTAAAAACTTGTGTGCTTTCTCAAAGTTATACCCACTTTTTACATGTTCAGAAATTGAAAATCGCATATACATACATATATAGGTATACACGTTTTCTATCACGCTAATATTTTTTTTAATTTAAAGTGCGTTGGTAAATTAGATTAGTTTTTAAAGCGATTAATATTCAAACGAAGTGAGCAGGTAAAAACGCACCAGTGTTGAGGTACCCAAAGGTTTTTTTAATTGTATAATTACTAAACCTGATAATCAGCCTACCGTGAAAAACTAATTATTTATTTATCTTAATACCTTATTTCTATTTATTTTATCTTTGTGCAATGTTATAGGCATAACATCATGACTTCGCATGTGACGATTCAAATCGAATTGACGATAAAATTCTTTAGGGCATAATTGACATTTTACCATTTGTCCCAAATGTATGCGTCTGTGGACATTAAGACCGCTACGATTAAAAAAAGATTTTATACAAAATTCACATTTGAATGTTCGTTCTCGGTTTTCTATATGTATATCCATATGAGATTTTAAGCACATTTGGTCAAAAAATTTCAGGCCACAAATAAGACAGGTTTCGGTACGTTCCCGTGTTTCGTGAGTTCTTTCATGATTTCTTAATTTTCCTTTCGAATTACAAATCTTTGCTAAAATATAAAAATATCACTAAATTGAATCTTCCTGCAATTTTATATTGTCGTTATACTTACAACAGTACATACACAATAATGACAGTACTTGCTGTTTTGATGTTGATATTTTGAGGCAATCTGATTCAGACATTGAGGACGAGTCCTCATTTAAAATGCAATTATTCGAATTTGAAATGTTAATATCAGCAGATTTTTGTAATATCTGTTCTGCTGAGATTTGAGCATTACTTTCTGCATATGTTTCCAAAATTGTAGTATTCGTTAAATACATATCTACAATACCTTCTCTCTCATTTACATTTAATGGATCTGATGTATTAGGCAGGGTTACTGGTTCTATTTTGTATTCATTAAATAGATCATACGTTTTATGTTCTTTTAATTTTTTATCAGAAGCTATTGCTTTTTCCACCAATTGATGTGTATTTCTCAAATCGTTTGCACAGTCAGGGCATAACATTGTTGTATAAGGATCATCATCTTAAAATAAGAACGTTAATATACACCACATACTTACGCATGCATGTGTGTATGTACTTCATATATTTACCTTCTTCCTGTAGACGGGTATATTGATAATAGCATTCTCTGTATGATGGCCCAGAGAACTCAAAAATGGCTTCAATCCATTCAAAAAATACATTATCATTTAAACAAATTCGACAAAGACTTTTATTTAAATTTTCTAAGCTCATAGTGATTATATCAAACAAAAATTAAAAAATAGAATAAACTACTACTAATGTTGTGTCTTGCTAAAATTATATATTGTAGTGTTGTAAGAGTATAAGGTATTTGAGTACCTAATACTGAGTATACCCAGCAAAAAAAAATTGGAAGTAGGCCAAAGCGAATTAAATTTTAAAGGCTTCTAAATTATTTATTTAAAAGCAATAATTATAAATGACTCCCTAAATGCGAAACAATTTATCATAAATGATGTGTTTAAAATTGAATGCAACATCATGCAGAATTTCTTATACAATTCATGTAAACAAACAAAATTAACTCATGTAACAGCGGATGCTTTCCACCATTTATGCATGAACTCTGTCACTTGGTAAAATAAAGTAAAGTTTATTAAAATATTCATGTAAACACATGATCTGCAATGACACGCTTATGTTAAAATCATTAGTGTTTTCACCTAAATTTAATCACTCCGTCACCAGTTGAACCCCTGTAAATTCACTTATTTGTCAAAACACCTCTTGCGCAAGTTAGTTTTTTATTTTCTTTTATTTTCCTTTGAACTTGCTTTCACGTTCAGACTCAGCAATTAACTTGCCCAAGTTTCGTTCTCTTTTACTTATTATACCCTTCACACAGTGAAAAACGGTATATATAGGTTTGTCATTCCGTTTGAAATTTCTACATTTATCATTTTGTTGAAATCAACTTTCTGAAGCCCCATAACATCGCCTGGACCCGGTATTAAAATATCAGAAATATTCGGGAATAGATTTTATACGATTTTATAAAACCACGACCACCACGTTTTTTACATTCCTTTTTGTTTTTGGTTTCTCAATAACAACTTGCTCGTACTTGCCGAGTATAGGCAAGTGTTTACTCAAATATGAGCAAGTTTCTTCCTCTTATCCCGACAATCCCTTTTGCAATAAACACAAGACTTGCGCAGGAGACTTTCCTAGTCAGAAAGGGGTCTAAGTAACTAGTGCAGAAGTCTACGAAAAAAGTACAATGTCTTAGGCAAGGTCTATTAAATAATTTAATTTAATAGACCTTGGATCAAACTACATTAACTTTGATCCAATTAGAAAAATTTGTGCTGAGGTAAATAAGTTCTATGTTCACATTGACTTTTCTGATAATGTTGCTGTAACAAGAGGAAAGCTGATAAGATTTCTAAACTCAAATGCATACGTTTAATGTTGTTTTTATTTTTCTTTATTTTTGTAATTAAATTCAAAAATGTTGCTCAACTGTAAATTTTATTATGTTGATTAAATTAAATAAATCAATAAATATAAAAGTGAAACTCTAGCCATAGACTCCGAAACTGTAAAACCGATCGGACTCAAACTTTGGCATGTTGTTGTACTCATACCAGAGAGTGTTTATGGGTGGAAAATAGTGTGCGGGTCCACGCCCATAAAAAAATAGTTATCATTTAGAGGTACATATGGATGTACTGTATGGTGGGAGGTATTAGAAAAGGGTTGTTATAGGAAGCTCCTTACAAAGGTCCAAAGGTGTGCTTCACTTGGCATCACTGGTGCTATGAGAAGCACACCTCAGGGGTCTTTGGACATCATTCTCGGCACTATGCCTATAGAGGTATGGGTGAAGGGAATGGCGGCAAGGAGCTTGTTTAGGCTAGGTGAGTCAGGGTTGGGTAGGATACTTAACATAGGCCACACTAGAATTTTATGGGAAACTGGTCTCCAGGATTGTGTGCGATGTCAGGGTAATTTGACGGACTACAAGGTCACAGAGATCAGTTTTGTTAGGACAGCCCCGCTGATAATTGCGGATAGGGATTGTTGGGTAGGATCCGACAGACTGTTTGAGGGGTGTGCAGTCTTAACGGATGGATCGAAGATGGATATAGGCACAGGGGCAGGTGTCTATATTATGGGAGAGAACATCAGGAGGTCTTACAAACTTTCTGATAACTGTAGTGTGTTCCAAGCGGAGATACTGGCTATCTATAAAGCGACGGATCTTATATTGGAACATGTTCCAAGGGGTAGGGAGGTTACTCTATACGTTGATAGTCAGGCGGCGCTCAAGGCCTTGAAGGGACATTATGTCAAGTCTAGGTTGGTTGAGAAGTGTAGGAGGGCACTCAATAGGATCATGAACCTCTTCGATGTCAGACTGTGTTGGGTGCCAGGGGACAATGGAATCGTCGGCAATGAAATTGCTGACGAACTTGCGCGCGGTGGATCGGCATTGGTTTCGACAATCGAAGAGGACATGGACATCGACAAGCGAAGAGGACATGGACATGAGACCTCCGTTAGGATACTATTTTGGGCGTATCAGGGCGTGGGTATCTGACAGGACCGATATGGCGTAAAGGGACAGAAGAGACTGCAGTGTGTCAAGGGCTTTTCTTCTGGGCCTGGGTAGGGTATGTATGAGGGCCACTATTGGGGTTTTAACAGGGCACTGTCCTGTGAGGGCTAGAATTAGTAAATGGGATCGCGACACTCCGGATAATTGTAGGATGTGTGAAGATGAGGAGGAGTTGGAAACTGTGGAACACATTGTCTGTCACTGCCCAAGGCTACATAATCACAGGCTAAAGTGGTTAGGTAAACGATTCCACGATGAGTTGGGTGATGTTTCAAAGTGCAAGCTGGGGAATATTATCAGATTCATCATGGGGATCGGGTGGCTAGTTAACATGCAATGGGGCTCGTAGAGAATATGTTTTTCTTTCTTCTATTTTGTTTTCTACTAACTCATTTTTATTTTTATAATTTTCTCTTGTAATATATCTTTGGAAAGTTTCCCTCTCTCTCTCTCTTTTCTATCCTTAATACATGAAAGGGTAACGCAATGGACCTAATTGGTCTCCGAGTGTGGGTGTAGGAGGCAGATACTGCTTTCTGCATCCCCCTTTCCTACCTACCTACCTACCTACCTAGAGGTACTTGCACTGGACCGGTTTTTCTGAAACTTTGCACACAGATTCAGCTGTCATGACTTTACAATTTCGTGATTAGAAAAGCGGGCAGGGCCACGCCCATAAAAAAAAGTTATCATTTAGAGGTACTTGCACTGGAACGATTTTTCTGAAACTTTGCACACATATTGAGCTGTCATAACTTTACAATTTCGTGATAAGAAAAGTGGGCAGTGCCACGCCCATAAAAAAAATAATTTGCAGCTACTTGAACTTTACCGATTTTTCTAAAGCTTTGCACACACATATTGAGCTCTTATGATTTTACATTTTCGTTATCAGAAAAGTGGGCAGGGCCACGCCCATAAAAAAAGTTTTAAGTTTGAGATACTTGCTCTGGACCGATTTTTCTGAAACTTTGCACACATATTAAGCTATCATGACTATACAATTTCGTGAATAGAAATGTAAGCACTGCCACGCCCATAAAAAAGTTATAATATTCAGCTACTTGAACTTTACCGATTTTTCTAAAGCTTTGCACACACATATTGAGCTCTCATGATTTTACATTTTCGTGATCAGAAAAGTGGGCAGGGCCACGCCCATAAAAAAGTTATGATTTGGAGGTACTTGCACTAGACCGATTTTTCTGAAACTTTGCACACATATCGAGCTGTCATGACTAAATAATTTCGTGATTAGAAAAGTGGGCAGTGCCACGCCCACTAATAAAGCTATAATTTTTAGCTTTTAGCACTTGATATTCCATTTAAATTCAGAATACAATTTTATTCATTAAAGGGCGTAGCAACGCGCGCCGTGCTTTTCTAGTAAATAAATAAATGTCAAGCTTCATATCTATATATATAAAAGTGAAACTCTGTGTGTGTGTGTTAGCTATAGACTCCGAAACTGTAAAACCGATCGGACTCAAATTTTGGCAAGTTATTGTACACATACCAGGGAGTGTTTACGGGTAGAAAAAAGTGGGCGGTGCCACGCCCATAAAAATTAGTTATCAGTTTTAGCTACTTGCACTTGACCGATTTTTCTGAAACTTTGCACACATATCGAGCTTTCATGACTAAATAATTTCGTGATAAGAAAAGTGGGCGGGGCCACGCCCCTAAAAAAGTTTTAATATTGAGGTACTTGCACTGGATCGATTTTTCTGAAACTTTGCACACATACTAAGCTGTCATAACCATAAAATTTCGTGATTAGAAAAGTGGGCAGTGCCACGCCCATAAAAAAAGGTATCATTTTGAGGTACTTGCACTGGACCGATTATTCTGAAACTTTACACACATATTGAGCTGTTATGACTTTACAAATTCGTGGTTAGAAAAGTGGGCAGGGCCACACCCATAAAAACAATTATAATTTTGAGGTACTTGCACTGGTCCTATTCTTCTGAAACTTTGCAGACATATTGAGCTGTTATGACTTTACAATTTCGTGAGTAGAAAAGTGGGCAATACCACACCCATAAAAAAAATTATAATTTTTAAGTTTCTGCACTTTCGATTCATTAAGGGGCGTAGCAACGCGCGCCGGGTTTGGCTAGTAATTATATAAAACATAAACAACATTTTCTCCGAACTGCGACTACCTGATGAATAAATATGCCTTGATTGCACACCTAGGCTTATATTCGTAAAAAAATGTATTTGAAATCTATTTTAACAAAATTTTGTATGAAAATTTTAAAATAAAATACATTTGAAACTCATTTTAAATTTTAAAAATATAAAGGTTAGCCCAAGGCATATTTATTCATCAGGTACTCTTGATTCGTCAGCTGATTACTTTTTCTTCACTTATTTCAAGTTTCAGATGTCAAAATGCATAAAAAAACAATTTTCTCTCTTTTCTAATTTATTTCAAATGTCAAACTTCATACATAAAAAATATAAACAAAAAAATTCTCTCCGAACTGCAATTACCTGATGAATAAATATGCCTTGGGTTAGCCAATAAAAAATTTTATGTGCTTTCATTGAATTAATTTTTCATATTAATTAAATTTTTGTAGGTTGTTGCTTTTTATTTTTATTCAATTACAATATTTTGTTCCCTTATTAAACGTGTAAGTCGTGGTTTATACGTTTGGTTTATTTTTAAAATAAATTTGACATATTGTTCTCTAGATACATCATGATGTTGTTTTAAGTGTTTACACATTCTGAAAATTAAGAAAAACAAAATTTAAATTATACACATGTGTTTCTTGAATAATTAAAGCAATTAACATACGATTTACGACTGTAATATTCTTTGCTACATATACTGCATTGAAATAGACGCTGATTTAAATGCTTTGCTTTATGAATTTCCCAATTCTCCCAGGAGACTTTTTTACTACAGGTTTTACAATCCATAAAATATTTTGTCTAGAAAATTTTTTTAATTATACATAGCTGTATAAAAGATATACGTAAAAATGTTTTTGTGTGCTTCACGGTAAGCTGGTAACTATTAAGGTATTGCTATTACTATGTAATATTTTTATTTGGCCATTTGATTAATATTACTTTGTAGAATTGAATAAATAAATAAAAAAAAATAATTATAAAAAAAATATTATAATAAATTTAAAATGAAAATACATATCATTATAAATTATTTTGTCTTAATGCTTACTAAAAACTTGTGTGCTTTCTCAAAGTTATACCCACTTTTTACATGTTCAGAAATTGAAAATCGCATATACATACATATATAGGTATACACATTTTCTATCACGCTTATATTTTTTTTAATTTAAAGTGCGGTGGTAAATTAGATTAGTTTTTAAAGCGATTAATATTCAAACGATTTGAGCAGGTAAAAACGCACCAGTGTTGAGGTACCCAAAGGTTTTTTTAATTGTATAATTACTAAACCTGATAATCAGCCTACCGTGAAAAACTAATTATTTATTTATCTTAATACCTTATTTCTATTTATTTTATCTTTGTGCAATGTTATAGGCATAACATCATGACTTCGCATGTGACGATTCAAATCGTATTGACAAAAAAATTCTTTAGGGCATAATTGACATTTCACCATTTGTCCCAAATGTATGCGTCTGTGAACATTAAGACCGCCACGTCTAAAAAAAGATTTTATACAAAATTCACATTTGAATTTTCGTTCTCGGTTTTCTATATGTATATCCATATGCAATTTTAAGCACAATTGGTCAAAAAATTTCAGGCCACAAATAAGACAGGTTTCGGTACGTTCCCGTTTTTCGTGAGTTCTTTCATGATTTCTTAATTTTCCTTTCGAATTACAAATCTTTGCTAAAATATAAAAATATCACTAAATTGAATCTTCCTGCAATTTTATATTGTCGTTATACTTACAACAGTACATACACAATAATGACAGTACTTGCTGTTTTGATGTTGATATTTTGAGGCAATCTGATTCAGACATTGAGGACGAGTCCTCATTTAAAATGCAATTATTCGAATTTGAAATGTTAATATCAGCAGATTTTTGTAATACCTGTTCTGCTGAGATTTGAGCATTACTTTCTGGATATTTTTCCAAAATTGTAGTATTCGTTAAATACATATCTACAATACCTTCTCTCTCATTTACATTTAATGGATCTGATGTATTAGGCAGGGTTACTGGTTCTATTTTGTATTCATTAAATAGATCATACGTTTTATGTTCTTTTAATTTTTTATCAGAAGCTATTGCTTTTTCCACCAATTGATGTGTATTTCTCAAATCGTTTGCACAGTCAGGGCATAACATTGTTGTATAAGGATCATCATCTTAAAATAAGAACGTTAATATACACCACATACTTACGCATGCATGTGTGTATGTACTTCATATATTTACCTTCTTCCTGTAGACGGGTATATTGATAATAGCATTCTCTGTATGATGGCCCAGAGAACTCAAAAATGGCTTCAATCCATTCAAAAAATACATTATCATTTAAACAAATTCGACAAAGACTTTTATTTAAATTTTCTAAGCTCATAGTGATTATATCAAACAAAAATTAAAAAATAGAATAAACTACTACTAATGTTGTGTCTTGCTTAAATTATATATTGTAGTGTTGTAAGAGTATAAGGTATTTGAGTACCTAATACTGAGTATACCCAGCAAAAAAAAATTGGAAGTAGGCCAAAGCGAATTAAATTTTAAAGGCTTCTAAATTATTTATTTAAAAGCAATAATTATAAATGACTCCCTAAATGCGAAACAATTTATCATAAATGATGTGTTTAAAATTGAATGCAACATCATGCAGAATGCAGAATTTCTTATACAATTCATGTAAACAAACAAAATTAACTCATGTAACAGCGGATGCTTTCCACCATTTATGCATGAACTCTGTCACTTGGTAAAATAAAGTAAAGTTTATTAAAATATTCATGTAAACACATGATCTGCAATGACACGCTTATGTTAAAATCATCAGTGTTTTCACCTAAATTTAATCACTCCGTCACCAGTTGAACCCCTGTAAATTCACTTATTTGTCAAAACACCCCTTGCGCAAGTTAGTTTTTTATTTTCTTTTATTTTCCTTTGAACTTGCTTTCACGTTCAGACTCAGCAATTAACTTGCCCAAGTTTCGTTCTCTTTTACTTATTATACCCTTCACACAGTGAAAAACGGTATATATAGGTTTGTCATTCCGTTTGAAATTTCTACATTTATCATTTTGTTGAAATCAACTTTCTGAAGCCCCATAACATCGCCTGGACCCGGTATTAAAATATCAGAAATATTCGGGAATAGATTTTATATAAACAACTGAGATATGAGCAAAAAACCACGACCACCACGTTTTTTTCACAACAAAAACATACAACACATACATATAGGCGTGGTATACTGGTTAGAGTGTGCCAACATTTAATTTTATTTTTATATATTATTTATATTTTTATTGTTTTATTTTTAATAATTATTTTTTTTAATTAATTTTTTTTAAACATTTCTTTTTTTTACATTCCTTTTTGTTTTTGGTTTCTCAATAACAACTTGCTCGTACTTGCCGAGTATAGGCAAGTGTTTACTCACTACTAATCATAGAATTGTGGTAAATAATTCAGCTAATTTTTTGAATAAATATGTATATATGTATATGAAGAATATTAAGAAAAATTATAAATATTCATTTAAAATGAAAGTTTTAATATAAATATCAATTTTTAATAAAAAAATTATATTAAAATGTTATATGTCTAAAGAAACGTTCAATAGTGGCTATTGACAACACTTAATTACCAATTGAAGCAGCGCTATTAGTTTTAAATTTGTTTGAAGTTTATTTGTTGACGACATTTTAAAAATGAACTTGCACTGTGCTGTGTAGCCACTCAAAAAATTTTTGTGTTTTTTTGCATTTCTCCTGATTTTCGTTAGTATACTTTCGTTAGTAAATACTTGCTTGTGGCAACTTAGGGTTAAGCAATTATTGCCGCAATAAGCTGTTAAATTCATATAATATTCTTTGAAATTTTTGTTTTTCTTTGCCAAAAAACAAAGGAAAATAAAATAATTTTACCTGTTAATAATTTAGAGTCAGGTGCTTAAAAAACATAAAAGTTAAAACAAAAATATTAAATTTTATAAATCAATTGTTGTGTCGTGTTCTCTACCCAATGAAATTAAACATACTTTAGCAATAAAGTGTCGTTATTCTGCCGACGTTTTTGCTTATGCTTAGCAATGAAAATTGCTACGTGGAGATCCAGCGTTATTATTTTTGCTAAGGCAGCTAATACACGGCATGTTTTATAAATCTGACTTGGTAAATTTGTATCCATTTGTCATTGTTTATTTTATGTCGGTAGAAATTTTAATTTAACACTCAACCGCTACTGGCTGATGGCAGGTGGTTTGTCAAAGCAAATTAGAGCACGCCCTAACTAAAATGTCAGATAACTTAGCACAGGCGTTTTGTAGAAGTATGTTTTTATACTTGGGGGATTCACAGTAGTGTCATAAAGTCATGTGTCCTATAATAATTGCATGAAATATTAAGACTATTGTGAACAACCCCTCATAATTAAGTGTGCTATTTTAAATTTAAATCAGCTTATGTAAAACAATTATAAAAATAAATATTTTCTTTCATAATGCCAGTTTGTGCGAAATGTACATTTTAGATGTTGTAATGGCAAACTCAAATAAATTACAAATAAATTAAATTTTGTTTGATAAACAAAAACAGCAGAGTCCTTAGCCGATCTTATTTGACGCCACCAGTGATTTGTTATCAAAAATTAGCAACTGCGCTCAAATTTTAATGTCGGCCCGATAAAATTATACAATGAACGGCGACAGCTTACAAAAACTGTTGCGGCTTGGCTTAGCCGTTTAGCACAGGTCTCTGCTTATTAAATACGACAGCACAATAAACATAGCGTACAATGTTCTATTATTGTAACACTTTTTGTTTGAAAGGCAACAACAACATTTTTGAACCATTGTAAAATTTTAGGACAATATGACACCTTGTGAATCACCCAACTATCACACGACATGTACGTCTATAGCAGTGTTGAAAAACCATACCGTGTATTAGCTGCTAATTTAGTGTTTACACCTGCCACTAACTGTTAAAAACTTAGTACACTTACAACAAAAACTATAGTCTTTGCTTATAGCCTTTTTACACTTGCTCACATCTTTCATCATCTCAACAAGATGTTAACATCATCCCATACGAATTGTACAGGTTTGTGTTTCAAAATACATACAAAAATTGGACTTGAAATAAGTCGTAAAAAATAAGATATCTTAATTATCTTCATCCTCCTACAAAGTTTAACGAAATCTGCCTATTACTACAGAATTTTTAAATTTCATTTTTGAATGTCTTAAATATTATGGCAGATGAAAGATGTTGCAAGTGTCATCAAGTCTGTTTCATTTTCAACATCTTCAACGCATTCCGCTGAAGGCCATGACTTACTATCCTACAAAGTCGTACGATTATATCAAATAAAATCTGATGGAGTATATATATATATATAAGTTTTTTAAACATATTATTAATGACGCAAAAGCCGCAAATATACATAAATTAAGCACATTTATTATCAGAAAAGTACACTCAAGTTAATTGTTTAATACCGAAACCAAAATCACATTGCTTATCCCTGCATTAATAAATGAAATCAGGGCGAATTAAACCAATTTTGACAAAAAGTTTCCCCAACAGCTGGGCTCAAGGCGAATTTATGCAGGTGAAATTATCAGCCCAGCTGATAGGGAACACTACTGTCAAACTCCATATATAAAAAATTATTGCCTTTTTTATGTGGTATTTGACAGAGAACATCACAGCGAATTCGCCGTTGCATATACCTGTATGAATATGCCTTGGCTGGGCTGATAATTTCACCTGTATGAATTCGCCTTGGATATGCCTTGCATCGCATATAAACAAAATGAAATTTTACTTTAAAAAGAATCCGAAAATGTTTTATAATTTTGTCAACTCCAAACGTAAAGTTTCAACATATCCAACTACTATGAAAATGAATAATGTTGTTTATTCTAATAATGTAGATATTGCCAATTCTTTTGCTGATTTCTTCGCCTCTACTTTTTCTGCAAAAACGTTCCATAGTTCAATTTATCCTTATGATATTACTTCGTCTTTATCAATTATTATATCATCTTTAGATGTCGATACTGTCTTAAAAAGCCTGAGAAGTTTAAAAAATTGTTATAAACCTGGTCCTGATGGTATTCCTAGCTGCATATTAAAAAATTTTTCCAACGTTTTAGCTATTCCTATCACTCATCTATTTAACAGTTCTTTGAAATTTTGTATATTTCCTAAATGTTGGAAAGATTTATTTATCATGCCGCTTTATAAATCTGGTAGCCGTAGTGATGTTACTAATTATAGAGCAATAGCTAAACTTAACTCCAATCCTAAACTGTTTGAGAAAATATTAACGGAAATCCTAACTACCCAAATATCAATAATTCTTTCTCCAGCACAACATGGTTTTTGTATGGGTAGATCTACATCCACAATCCTAATGGAACTGACGTCCTTCATCAATACAGGATTTTGTAATGGTAACCAAACTGATGTAGTCTATACTGATTTCAGTAAAGCTTTCGACAAGGTTAACCATGATTTATTGTTAGTGAAGCTAATAAAATTAGGGTTTCCGGTTATTTTAAAATGGATTAGTTCTTATTTAAAGGATCGGAGACAATGTGTTTTTTATAATGATTGTATATCAAAACATATTGAAGTAACTTCCGGGGTTCCTCAGGGAAGTCACCTCGGCCCCAACTTATTTTTATTGCTTATAAATGATCTTCCAAAGGCTATTTAATACAGCAATATTTTAATGTTTGCTAATAAAGTTAAACTTTATTCATGGATTAGAACTGCTGACGACAGTTTTTATCTCCAAACTGATTAGAATAATTTTTTTAATTGGTGTACGGTAAATCTTATGGAATTGAATTTAACAAAATGCAAATCTAAGACTTTCTGCAGATATTCACCGATTTCAAATGTTTACTCTCTAAATGGCTCTAATTAAATATTGTTGATTCGTTTTTGGAGCTTGGAATTCTCTTTCATGTAAAAATTAATTTCAACTCACATGTAATAATGACAGTAAATAAAGCTTATGAAGTATAAAGTTTTATAAAGCGTTGGGCTAAGGAATTTAATGATCCTTATGTAACAAAAAATTTATTCACGTCATTGGTAAGGCCTTTACTGGAATATGGATCAGTAATTTGGGATCCCCAATATGATGTTTATATTCAAAAACTTGAATCAGTCAAAAAACAATTTTTGCTGTTCTGCCTTCTTAACCTTTGTTGGAATCCTAATACAAGCTTACCGTCATATCGTAGTCGTTTACTATTCATTGCGCTCCCAACGTTACAAAGCCGAAGAATTGTTTCGAATATTGCATTTGTCATGAATCTGATTCCAGGCAAAATTGATTGTATATATCTTCAACGTAAAATATGGATCAATGCTCCTAATAGGCAGTTCAGATTTTATGAACCGTTATATGTACCATTTCATAGATCAAACTACATTAATTTTGATTCAATTAGAAAAATTTGTGCTGAGGTAAATAAGTTCTATGTTCACATTGACTTTTGTGATAATGTTGCTGTAACAAGTGGAAAGCTGATAAGATTTCTAAACTCAAAATCATACGTTTAATGTTGTTTTATTTTTCTTTATTTTTGTAATTAAATTAAAAAATGTTGCTCAACTGTAAATTTTATTATGTTGATTAAATAAATAAATAAATATCTATATATATAAAAGTGAAACTCTGTGTGTGTGTGTGTGTGTTAGCTATAGACTCCGAAACTGTAAAACCGATCGGACTCAAACTTTGGCAAGTTGTTGTACACATACCAGGGAGTGTTTATGGGTGGAAAAAAGTGGGCGGGGGCACGCCCATAAATATTAGTTATCAGTTTTAGCTACTTGCACTTGACCGATTTTTCTGAAACTTTGCACACATATCGAGCTGTCATGACTAAATAATTTCGTGATAAGAAAAGTGGGCGGGGCCACGTCCCTAAAAAAGTTTTAATATTGAGGTATTTGCACAGGACCGATTCTCTGAAACTTTGCACACATATTAAGCTGTCGTGACTTTATAATTTCGTGATTAAAAAAGTGGGCGGGATCACGCCCATAAAAAATTAGTTATTAGTTTTAGCTACTTGCACTGGACTGAATTTTATGAAACTTTGCAAACATACTGAGCTACCATGACTTTACACTTTCGTCATTAGAAAAGTGGGCAGTGCCACGCCCATTGAAAAAAGGTATCATTTTGAGGTACTTGCACTGGACCGATTTTTCTGAAACTTTGCACACATATTGAGCTGTCATGACTAAATAAATTCGTGATTGGAAAAGTGGGCAATGCCACGCCCATAAAAAAAAGCTAAAATTTTCAGCTACTTGAACTTCACCGATTTTCCTTAAACTTTGCACACACATATTGAGCTATCAAGACTATATAATTTCATGATTGGAAAAGTGGGCGGTGCCACGCCCATAAAAAAATTATAATTTTTAGGTTTTTGCACTTGGTATTCAATTAAAATTCAGAATGCATTTTGATTCATTAAGGGGCGTAGCAACGCGCGCCGGGCTTGGCTAGTATGTATATAAAAGTGAAACTCTGTCTGTGTGTTAGCCATAGACTCTGAAACTGTAAAAACGATCGGACTCAAACTTTTGCATGTTGTTGTACTTATACCAGAGAGTGTTTATGGGTGGAAAAAAGTGTGCGGGTCCACGCCCATAAACAATTAGTTATCATTTAGAGGTACTTGAACTGGACCGATTTTTCTGAAACTTTGCACACATATTGAGCTGTCATGACTTTACAATTTCGTGATCAGAAAAGTGAGCAGGGCCACGCCCATAAAAAAAGTTATAAGCTTGAGATACTTGCTCTGGACCGATTTTTCTGAAACTTTGCACACATATTAAGTTGTCATGACTATACAGTTTCGTGATTAGAAAAGTGGGCAGTGCCACGCCCATTAAAAAAGTTATAAGTTTGAGATACTTGCTCTGTACCGATTTTTCTGAAACTTTGCACACATATTGAGCTGTCATGACTATATAATTTACTGACTAGAAAAGTGGGCAGGGCCACAACCATAAAAAAAAGTTATAATTTTGAGAAACTTGCACTTGACCGATTTTATTGAAACTTTGCACACATATCGAGCTGTCATGACTAAATAATTTCGTGATAAGAAAAGTGGGCGGGACAACGCCCACAAAAAAGGTATAATATTTAGCTACTTGCACTTGAAAGATTTTTCTGAAACTTTGCACACATATCGAGCTGTCATGACGTGATAAGAAAAGTGGGCGGGACCACGCCCATAAAAAAGTCATAATTTTGAGGTACGTGCACTAGACCGATTTTTCTGAAACTATGCACACATATCGAGCTGTCATGACTAAATAATTTCGTGATTAGAAAAGTGGGCAGTGCCACGCCCATTATTTAAGTTATAATTTTTAGCTTTTGGCACTTGATATTCCATTTAAATTCAGAATACAATTTTATTCATTAAGAGGCGTAGTAACGCACGCCGTGCTTTTCTAGTAAATAAATAAATGTCAAGCTTCATATAAGTATACAAAACATAACCAATATTTTCTCCGAACTGCGACTACCTAATGAATAAATATGCCTTGATTGCACACCTATGCTTATATTCGTAAAAAAATTTATTTAAAATCCATTTTAACAAAATTTTGTATGAAAATTTTTAAATAAAATACATTTAAAACTCATTTTAAATTTTATAAATATAAAGGTTAGCCCAAGGCATATTTATTCATCAGGTACTCTTGATTCGTCAGCTGATTATTTTTTTCTGCAATTTAAATCAAATTTCAGCTGTCAAAATGCATAAATAAAAAACAATTTTCTCTCTTTTCTAATTTATTTCAAACGTCAAACTTCATACATAAAAAATTTAAACAAAAAAATTCTCTCCGAACTGCAATTACCTGATGAATAAATATGCCTTGGGTTAGCCAATAAAAAATTTTATGTGCTTTCATTGAATTATTTTTTCATATTAATTAAATTTTTGTAGGTTGTTGCTTTTTATTCAATTACAATATTTTGTTCCCTTATTAAACGTGAAAGTCGTGGTTTATACGTTTGGTTTATTTTTAAAATAAATTTGGCATATTGTTCTCTAGATACATCATGATGTTGTTTTAAATGTTGACACATTCTAAAAATTAAGAAAAACAAAATTTTAAATATACATATGTGTTTTTTGAATAATTTAAGCAATTAACATACGATTTACGCCTGTAATATTCTTTGCTACATATACTGCATTTAAATAGACGCTGATTTAAATGCTTTGCTTTATGAATTTCCCAATTCTCCCATGAGACTTTTTTACTACAGGTTTTACAATCCATAAAATATTTTGCCTAGAAAATTTTTTTAATTATACATACATAGATGTAGAAAAGATATACGTAAAAAGGTTTTTGTGTGCTTCACAGTAAGCTGGTAACTATTAAGGTATTGCTATTACTATGTAATATTTTTATTTGGCCATTTGGCTTATATTACTTTGTAGAATTGAATAAATAAATAAATAAAAATAATTATAAAAAAATTATAATAAATTTAAAATAAAAATAATTATCATTATAAATTATTTTGTCTTAATGCTTACTAAAAACTTGTGTACTTTCTCAAAGTTATACCCACTTTTTATATGTTCACAAATTGAAAATCGCATATACATACATATATAGGTTTACACATTTTCTATCACGCTAATATTTTATTTAATTTAAAGTGCGTTGGTAAATTAGATTAGTTTTTAAAGCGATTAATATTCAAACGAAGTGAGCAGGTAAAAACGCACCAGTGTTGAGGTACCCAAAGGTTTTTTTAATTGTATAATTACTAAACCTGATAATCAGCCTACCGTGAAAAACTAATTATTTATTTATCTTAATACCTTATTTTTATTTATTTTATCATTGTACAATGTTATAGGCATAACATCATGACTTCGCACGTGACGATCCAAATCGTATTGACAAAAAAATTCTTTAGGGCATAATTGACATTTCACCATTTGTCCCAAATGTATGCGTCTGTGAACATTAAGACCGCCACGTCTAAAAAAAGATTTTATACAAAATTCACATTTGAATTTTCGTTCTCGGTTTTCTATATGTGTATCCATATGAGATTTTAAGCACAATTGGTCAAAAAATTTCAGGCCACAAGTAAGACAGGTTTCGGTACGTTCCCGTGTTTCGTGAGTTCTTTCATGATTTCTTAATTTTACTTTCGAATTACAAATCTTTGCTAAAATATAAAAATATCAGTAAATTGAATCTTCCTGCAATTTTATATTGTCGTTATATTTACAACAGTACATACACAATAATGACAGTACTTGCTGTTTTGATGTTGATATTTTGAGGCAATCTGATTCAGATATTGAGGACGAGTCCTCATTTAAAATGCAATTATTCGAATTTGAAATTTCAATATCAGCAGATTTTTGTAATATCTGTTCTGCTGAGATTTGAGCATTACCTTCTGGATATGTTTCCAAAATTGTAACATCCGATAAATACATATCTACATTACCTTCTCTCTCATTTACATTTAATGAATCTGATGTATTAGGCAGGGTTACTGGTTCTATTTTGTATTCATTAAATAGATCATACGTTTTATGTTCTTTTAATTTTTTATCAGAAGCTATTGCTTTTTCCACCAATTGATGTGTATTTCTCAAATCGTTTGCACAGTCAGGGCATAACATTGTTGTATAAGGATTATCATCTTAAAATAAGAACGTTAATATACACCACATACTTACGCATGCATGTGTGTATGTACTTCATATATTTACCTTCTTCCTGTAGACGGGTATATTGATAATAGCATTCTCTGTATGATGGCCCAGATAACTCAAAAATGGCTTCAATCCATTCAAAAAATACATTATCTTTTAAACAAATTCGACAAAGACTTTTATTTAAATTTTCTAAGCTCATAGTGATTATATCAAACAAAAATTAAAAAATTGAATAAACTACTACTAATCAGTGATGGTATATGAGAATTTCAGTCTTGTGCCAAAATTTTAGCTAAAAAGTGCCAAAACATCTTAAAAAGTACCATAACAAACATGTCATGTCTACATATTTAAAAAAATTAAATCCATTTATTGAGTTTTATTATTATATTATATATAAAAAAATTTTCGAACTTAAATTTTTAAAAAATTTATACAGATAAATTATATATACATAAATACTAGCTTGTGCCCGCGACTTCGTCTGCGTAGTTATCGGGATAAAAGGTAGACTTAGTATTAACAACAAAAATATTTACAACACAAACAACCCATTTAGGATGTGTTATGATTAGGGTTGCCATTTCTATTTAAAAAAAAGAGGACGCCAGCATAAAAAATGTAGGACATTTGCCCAAAAAAAGAGGACACATTTAAAAAAAATTAAATTTGATAAAATTTACGACGCCATTTAAAATACAAAAACAAAATTTATTTTTACGAAAAAACTTTATTTACAAAAATACAAACTGAACATATCATTCTGATTTAATAGTTGAAAATAAAAACAAACAAAAAACAACAAACATTCATTGCATTCATAATCGGGAATGTATACTTTTAAAAATTTTACATTTATTTTTCAACACTTCCAATTTGAGCCAATATATTACCATCGCATCTCTTCAAATATTTGTAAAACTCTAGGCAATCCATATCAAAATTATATACCCTTACTATATTTTTTGTTCAAGATTTTCTTCTATATCTGGAAAACAAACTTTATGAAAAACACACAGATGACAAGCAGACCCCTTTGCCGAACTTTTTTAAAATAAAAGACAAGTTGAAATAGGCCACTTCGATAAATAGCGACAATTAAGAATAATAAAACTAATTTTGTAAAAAGAGAAGTTTTAAAATTGTACTTTTTCAAAACTAATTGTACGAGCACCTAAATCTTTTTTTTATAAATTTTGTGACCTGTGATATAAAGTTTAAATGTAAGAAAAAAAACTTCAGAGAAGGTGCAAAAAGCCGGACAACCCCGGACATTTGCTAAAAAATAAGTAGGACTGCCCCGGATGCCCTAAAAAAGAGGACGGTGTCCGGGGAAAAGAGGACGGATGGCAACCCTAGTTATGATGAGCTTGCCAACGACTTTGCGTTATTATCGCGATATTTGTTAATCTAGGTTGTTGTCTATCTATGTGCCGAATTTCATTTAGTTCCGTTCAGCCGTTTTTGCGTGATTGAGTATCAAATATCCAAACACACAAACATTCACATTTATTATATTACTAGCCAAACCCGGCGCGCGTTGCTACGCCCCTTAATGAATCGAAATGCATTCTGAATTTTAATTGAATATCAAGTGAAAAAACCTAAAAATTATAATTTTTTATGGGCGTGGCATTGCCCACTTTTCTAGTCACGAAATTGTAAAGTCATAACAGCTTAATATGTGTGCAAAGTTTCAGAAGAATCGGACCAGTGCAAGTACCTCAAAATTAAAATTGTTTTTATGGGCGTGGCCCTGCCCACTTTTCTTATCACGAAATTGTAAAGTCATAACAGCTCAATATGCGTGCAAAGTTTCAGAATAATCGGTCCAGATCAAGTACTTCAAAATGATACCTTTTTTTTGGGCGTGGCACTGCCCACTTTTCTAATCACGAAATTATTTAGTCATTACAGCTCAATATGTGTGCAAAGTTTCAGAGAAATCAGTCTGGTGCAAGTACCTCAAAATTATAGCCTTTTTTTATGGGCGTGGCCCCGCCCACTTTTTTAATCACAAAATTATAAAGTCACGACAGCTTAATATGTGTGCAAAGTTTCAGAAAAATCGGTCCAGTGCAAGTACCTCAAAATCAAAACTTTTTTAGGGGCGTGGCCCCGCCCACTTTTCTTATCACGAAATTTTTTAGTCATGACAGCTCGATATGTGTGCAAAGTTTCAGAAAAATCGGTCAAGTGCAAGTAGCTAAAACTGATAACTAATTTTTTATGGGCGTGGCTCCGCCCACTTTTTTTCACCCATAAACACTCCCTGGTATGTAACAAAAAATTTATTCACGTCATTGGTAAGGCCTTTACTGGAATATGGATCAGTAATTTGGGATCCCCAATATGATGTTTATATTCAAAAACTTGAATCAGTCAAAAAACAATTTTTGCTGTTCTGCCTTCTTAACCTTTGTTGGAATCCTAATACAAGCTTACCGTCATATCGTAGTCGTTTACTATTCATTGCGCTCCCAACGTTACAAAGCCGAAGAATTGTTTCGAATATTGCATTTGTCATGAATCTGATTCCAGGCAAAATTGATTGTATATATCTTCAACGTAAAATATGGATCAATGCTCCTAATAGGCAGTTCAGATTTTATGAACCGTTATATGTACCATTTCATAGATCAAACTACATTAATTTTGATTCAATTAGAAAAATTTGTGCTGAGGTAAATAAGTTCTATGTTCACATTGACTTTTGTGATAATGTTGCTGTAACAAGTGGAAAGCTGATAAGATTTCTAAACTCAAAATCATACGTTTAATGTTGTTTTTATTTTTCTTTATTTTTGTAATTAAATTAAAAAATGTTGCTCAACTGTAAATTTTATTATGTTGATTAAATAAATAAATAAATATATATAAAAGTGAAACTCTGTCTGTGTGTTAGCCATAGACTCTGAAACTGTAAAAACGATCGGACTCAAACTTTTGCATGTTGTTGTACTTATACCAGAGAGTGTTTATGGGTGGAAAAAAGTGTGCGGGTCCACGCCCATAAAAAATTAGTTATCATTTAGAGGTACTTGAACTGGACCGATTTTTCTGAAACTTTGCACACATATTGAGCTGTCATGACTTTACAATTTCGTGATCAGAAAAGTGAGCAGGGCCACGCCCATAAAAAAAGTTATAAGCTTGAGATACTTGCTCTGGACCGATTTTTCTGAAACTTTGCACACATATTAAGTTGTCATGACTATACAGTTTCGTGATTAGAAAAGTGGGCAGTGCCACGCCCATTAAA
This sequence comes from Phyto melanocephala, assembly GCA_941918925.1. Classification (NCBI taxonomy): domain Eukaryota; kingdom Metazoa; phylum Arthropoda; class Insecta; order Diptera; family Rhinophoridae; genus Phyto; species Phyto melanocephala. Next base: position 60,199,541 of record OW799234.1, on the reverse strand, counting down.
AAAGTTATAAGTTTGAGATACTTGCTCTGTACCGATTTTTCTGAAACTTTGCACACATATTGAGCTGTCATGACTAAATAATTTCGTGATTAGAAAAGTGGGCAGTGCCATGCCCATTATTTAAGTTATAATTTTTAGCTTTTGGCACTTGATATTCCATTTAAATTCAGAATACAATTTTATTCATTAAGAGGCGTAGCAACGCACGCCGTGCTTTTCTAGTAAATAAATAAATGTCAAGCTTCATATAAGTATACAAAACATAACCAATATTTTATCCGAACTGCGACTACCTAATGAATATATATGCCTTGATTGCACACCTATGCTTATATTCGTAAAAAATTTATTTAAAATCTATTTTAACAAAATTTTGTATGAAAATTTTTAAATAAAATACATTTAAAACTCATTTTAAATTTTATAAATATAAAGGTTAGCCCAAGGCATATTTATTCATCAGGTACTCTTGATTCGTCAGCTGATTATTTTTTTCTGCAATTTAAATCAAATTTCAGCTGTCAAAATGCATAAATAAAAAACAATTTTCTCTCTTTTCTAATTTATTTCAAACGTCAAACTTCATACATAAAAAATTTAAACAAAAAAATTCTCTCCGAACTGCAATTACCTGATGAATAAATATGCCTTGGGTTAGCCAATAAAAAATTTTATGTGCTTTCATTGAATTAATTTTTCATATTAATTAAATTTTTGTAGGTTGTTGCTTTTTATTCAATTACAATATTTTGTTCCCTTATTAAACGTGTAAGTCGTGGTTTATACGTTTGGTTTATTTTTATAATATATTTGGCATATTGTTCTCTAGATACATCATGATGTTGTTTTAAGTGTTTACACATTCTGAAAATTAAGAAAAACAAAATTTAAATTATACACATGTGTTTCTTGAATAATTAAAGCAATTAACATACGAATTACGACTGTAATATTCTTTGCTACATATACTGCATTGAAATAGACGCTGATTTAAATGCTTTGCTTTATGAATTTCCCAATTCTCCCATGAGACTTTTTTACTACAGGTTTTACAATCCATAAAATATTTTGTCTAGAAAATTTTTTTAATTATACATAGCTGTATAAAAGATATACGTAAAAATGTTTTTGTGTGCTTCACGGTAAGCTGGTAACTATTAAGGTATTGCTATTACTATGTAATATTTTTATTTGGCCATTTGATTAATATTACTTTGTAGAATTGAATAAATAAATAAAAAAAAATAATTATAAAAAAAATATTATAATAAATTTAAAATGAAAATACATATCATTATAAATTATTTTGTCTTAATGCTTACTAAAAACTTGTGTGCTTTCTCAAAGTTATACCCACTTTTTACATGTTCAGAAATTGAAAATCGCATATACATACATATATAGGTATACACATTTTCTATCACGCTTATATTTTTTTTAATTTAAAGTGCGGTGGTAAATTAGATTAGTTTTTAAAGCGATTAATATTCAAACGATTTGAGCAGGTAAAAACGCACCAGTGTTGAGGCACCCAAAGGTTTTTTTAATTGTATAATTACTAAACCTGATAATCAGCCTACCGTGAAAAACTAATTATTTATTTATCTTAATACCTTATTTCTATTTATTTTATCTTTGTGCAATGTTATAGGCATAACATCATGACTTCGCATGTGACGATTCAAATCGTATTGACAAAAAAATTCTTTAGGGCATAATTGACATTTCACCATTTGTCCCAAATGTATGCGTCTGTGAACATTAAGACCGCCACGTCTAAAAAAAGATTTTATACAAAATTCACATTTGAATTTTCGTTCTCGGTTTTCTATATGTATATCCATATGCAATTTTAAGCACAATTGGTCAAAAAATTTCAGGCCACAAATAAGACAGGTTTCGGTACGTTCCCGTTTTTCGTGAGTTCTTTCATGATTTCTTAATTTTCCTTTCGAATTACAAATCTTTGCTAAAATATAAAAATATCACTAAATTGAATCTTCCTGCAATTTTATATTGTCGTTATACTTACAACAGTACATACACAATAATGACAGTACTTGCTGTTTTGATGTTGATATTTTGAGGCAATCTGATTCAGACATTGAGGACGAGTCCTCATTTAAAATGCAATTATTCGAATTTGAAATTTCAATATCAGCAGATTTTTGTAATATCTGTTCTGCTGAGATTTGAGCATTACCTTCTGGATATGTTTCCAAAATTGTAACATCCGTTAAATACATATCTACATTACCTTCTCTCTCATTTACATTTAATGAATCTGATGTATTAGGCAGGGTTACTGGTTCTATTTTGTATTCATTAAATATATCATACGTTTTATGTTCTTTTAATTTTTTATCAGAAGCTATTGCTTTTTCCACCAATTGATGTGTATTTCTCAAATCGTTTGCACAGTCAGGGCATAACATTGTTGGATAAGGATCGTCTTAAAATAAGAACGTTAATATACACCACATACTTACGCATGCATGTGTGTATGTACTTCATATATTTACCTTCTTCCTGTAGACGGGTATATTGATAATAGCATTCTCTGTATGATGGCCCAGATAACTCAAAAATGGCTTCAATCCATTCAAAAAATACATTATCTTTTAAACAAATTCGACAAAGACTTTTATTTAAATTTTCTAAGCTCATAGTGATTATATCAAACAAAAATTAAAAAATAGAATAAACTACTACTAATCAGTGATGGTATATGAGAATTTCAGTCTTGTGCCAAAATTTTAGCTAAAAAGTGCCAAAACATCTTAAAAAGTACCATAACAAACATGTCATGTCTACATATTTAAAAAAATTAAATCCATTTATTGAGTTTTATTATTATATTATATATAAAAAAATTTTCGAACTTCAATTTTTAAAAAATTTATACAGATAAATTATATATACATAAATACTAGCTTGTGCCCGCGACTTCGTCTGCGTAGTTATCGGGATAAAAGGTAGACTTAGTATTAACAACAAAAACAAAAATATTTACAACACAAACAACCCATTTAGGATGTGTTATGATGAGCTTGCCAACGACTTTGCGTTATTATCGCGATATTTGTTAATCTAGGTTGTTGTCTATCTATGTGCCGAATTTCATTTAGTTCCGTTCAGCCGTTTTTGCGTGATTGAGTATCAAATATCCAAACACACAAACATTCACATTTATTATATTATTATAGTAGGATTATTATTTATTAAATATACACATATGTAATGTTAAATAATTATTCCAAAATAGGGATATATTAAATATATATTGTTAAATAACATTAAATACAATATTTATTTGGTTGTTGGGTTTAAGCTGGTTTATATGCATTTCACTGGTGCTTATGCCAGATCAAAATAATAATAGAAAAATAAAATAAATTAAAATTAAAAAATTGTTGGTTGGTTTTGAAAGAGTTTTTTATAGTTTTTTGTTTTATTTTTGAATTCTCATTTTGTTAATGAGAATTTAAAAATATAACTTATAAAAATTTTAAACTTTTTTAAGAATTTGGGTAAAGGTTTACTGATGATCTGGCATAAGCACCAGTGAAATGCATATAAACCAGCTTAAACCCAACAACCAAATAAATATAATTGAAAAAATATGGGAGCATATCCTAAATAATTTAGTAAATTAATTAAATATAATATATAACTACATATTATAAAATTCTAGTAAAACCTCGTTTACAAAAATTGTATTTGTAACATTTGTTTGGGTAATTATTTTTAAGACATCACTGTCATAACAACATTTTGAGTTGGATTTTAATAAATCCTGAGATCAAATTAATGATGATAAAGTATTTACCTGAAGCCAAACACCAAATTCAAATTGAACTTCTTTAAGCAGAGCCTGCAAACAATTATTCTTTCCCATCATAACCGAACAATTAACCGATTAAGGGCCGTATTCATAAAAAATATTTTAGGTTTATAAAAGGCTTATTTGAAAAATTTCTCTACAACATCTGTCAAATAAGCCTTTAATAAGCCTAAAATATTTTTTATGAACACGGCCCTAAATTTTTTATAAGAATTTCATTATCCTGTAAAACGTTCATAATGGCATTACAAATCGATTGATTGGAAAATCGATCAACACATTTTCCAACATATAAACGTACTAAAATGGCTAAATTTTTGATACTGTGCAGTCCGTAGTTTCGCATTTTGATATTTACAACAGAGAGAAAAAGCATTTATTTATTATTATAAAAAAATATATTTCTTAAAAACTAAGTAAAATTATATATTTTTAATTGTTTGAAAAAGTGCCAAAATTTTATTGAGCGTGCCATTAAACAATCAATAGTGCCAAAAATGGCACAATTGTGCCACTTTTCGTAACAGTGATACCAGGGTACACTTATACAAGGTGGAGGTGCCAGCCCAGCTGACAATTTTTTTGTGTTCTGGAGTATGTCAAACTACATATTAAAAAAATGATTTCAACTCTGGAAATTGTCAAACTTCATACATAAAAAAAGAGAGCCGAAAATCGCTCTCCTTTACGCTATCACCTTATGTAATTACACCATGAGTGATACATAAGTAAATTATATCTAAATGGCAATGCCGAATAGTTTTATGGGAGAGGATTTTCGGTCTTCAACAAACTTTTACATGTATTTCAACAAACTTTTCGGTCTACTCAATGAAATTTAAAAAATTATTTTTTAACTTTATTTCCAAATGCCGTAAAACACAAATAAATTATAGCTATATAATTTTTTTATTACTATAAAAAATAAATTTAAACAAGTAAGAGCGCTATATTCGGCCATGCCGAATATTATATACCCTTCACAACGTGTAGTCATGCAATAACAGTAGTTTGTATCACCATTCATCCCATATGAAATACGTAAAATATATAAAAACATACATATATAAAAACAACCCATTTTAAAATTATAACTTTACGTATGTTAAAAGAAAACAAGTAAGAGCACTATATTCGGCTGTGCCGAATCTTTTATACCCACCACCAATTTTGTGTACATTTAAAGCACAATATTTATTATTTTGTTAATCGCTATTGAATAATATCTTTATAATAAAATATGTATCACTTTCTTTGTAGAGGGTGGTTAAATTTTTTAGGGCCCATGTTGAAGGTGAACTACACCTAGTCTTTAAATTTGTTTTCTGCATTTCACTTGACATTTCTCAATCTCAAACTTACTCAATTTGATCTGTAGAAAGATACGCAAATGAGCAACTCTTTAAAGTTATTCAGGTTTTTTTTATGAAAATGGGTGTTTAAATCAAAATGCATTTTGTGCACTTCGTAATTCTTTTGATCAACATAATCATTCAAATTCATCCACAATCGGGAAAATTGTAAAAAATATTTAAATTTCTGCAAAACAGGTCTGTATAAATTGTTAAAAAATCTGTGAATGCATTCTTATTTCGTTGAATGGGAAGCATGGTTGTTTTTTTCGATAGTGTGGCAAAAGAGCAGTCAACCTCGACTCATCATCGTGCCCAACAATTGAGCATCAACATTGTCATTGAAAATTTGGACCATCAGATAGAGGAGTGGCGCCAAGGATGGGGGGGGGGCATTTGGCCGATATTTTGTTAAATACATAATTGAACCGTACAAATATTATCATTACAAAAAGAAATAATAATAATTTCCTAAATAATTTGAATAATTCAACATCAGCCCTTAAAATTTAACCACCCTTTATAACTTCGATATGCTACTAAAAGGCTTTTGTAAATGTAGTCTTTTAATGAACGTGGGCGTTAAAGTAGGCGTGTCAATAAAGTTTCTGCTAATAAATACAACTTAGATATTTCAATATAGTCCTTTATTTTCCCAAAAACTTTGTCAATAGAGAAATTACATGAATTTAAGAAAACCCGTTATATGGGAGGTAGGCGTTATAGTAGGCGTGTCACCTAAACTTTTTGGCACAACAACTGCATTGATTAGAAGGATATATGTAGCAAATTTCCTTTATGATACCTCTAATTTTGTCTGTTTTAGTGGGCGTTATAGTAGGCGTGTTAAAGTTATTTTTACGAATGAGTACATTTTAGATGTTTCAATATAGCCTTTTATTATTCCAAAATCTTTATTAATAGAGAAATTATATGAATTTTAGGTAAAACGTTATATGGGAGGTGGGCGTAAAAGTTGGCGTGGCACCTTAATTTTTTTGTACAATAATGACACTGCCTAGGGGGATATACGTAGCAAATTTGATCATCATACATCAAATTTTGGCGGTTTTATGAGCTTTGAAATTTCATTAACGGTAGATAACGTGAAAAGTGGGCGTTATAGTAGGCGTGTCAAAGTTATTTTTGCGAATGAGTACAACTTAGGTGTTTCAATATAGCCTTTTATTATTCAAAAATCTTTTTTAATAGAGAAATTATATGAATTTTAGGTAAAACGTTATATGGGAGGTGGGCGTAAAAGTGGGCGTGGCACCTTAATTTTTTGTACAATAATGACACTGCCTAGGGGGATATACGTAGCAAATTTGATCATCATACCTCTAATTTTGTCGGTTTTATGAGCTTTTAAATTTCATTAACGGTAGATAACGTGAAAAGTGGGCGTTATAGTAGGCGTGTCAAAGTTATTTTTGCGAATGAGTACATTTTAGATGTTTCAATATAGCCCTTTATAATTCCAAAATCTTTATTAATAGAGAAATTATATCAATTTTAGGTAAAACGTTATATGGGAGGTGGGCGTAAAAGTGGGCGTGGCACCTCAATTTTTTTGTACAATAATGACACTGTCTAGGGGGATATACGTAGCAAATTTGATCATCATACCTCTAATTTTGGCGGTTTTATGAGTTTTTAAATTTCATTAACGGTAGATAACGTGAAAAGTGGGCGTTATAGTAGGCGTGTCAAAGTTATTTTTGCGAATGAGTACATTTTAGATGTTTCAATATAGCCCTTTATAATTCCAAAATCTTTATTAATAGAGAAATTATATCAATTTTAGGTAAAACGTTATATGGGAGGTGGGCGTAAAAGTGGGCGTGGCACATTGATTTTCCGTTAAAAAAAAGCCTTTCACCAAAAAGCAAAGTGTGCAAAATTTCAGAGTCGTACATCCAATTTTGTTGGTTTTATGACGTTTTTGTTTTTAAATATACCGAAAAATACACTGTGCGGTATAAATTTTCGTACATTTTGATCGATAACTCCTTTCCTAATGATTAGATTTAGGTAATTTTTGGTGAGAGATATTGCTTTGACTCGAGAAATATATATTCGAAGTTTCATGACTGTACGTTAATCAATTTGGACAAAATACCATTTTATTCGATGTTCGTAGGACACGGTTTTTTCGACCTACTCTTGCATTCCGAGCTATAACTCACTTCCTAATATTCCGATATAGCCCATTTTCAATACCAAACAAACCTTGTCTATAAGAAAGATTCTGGCAAAATTTGAGCCTCCTAGCTTTTTCGGTGCGACCTCTATCGTGCTTTCAACAGACGGACAGACGGACAGACGGACAGACGGACAGACGGACAGACGGACAGACGGACAGACGGACAGACGGACAGACGGACGGACATAGCTAGATCGTCATCAAATCAAACCCTGATTCAGAATATATATACTTTATGGGGTCTAAAATGGATATTTCGATGTGTTACAAACGGAATGACAAAATGAATATACCCCCACCATTTTTTTGGTGGCGGGTATAAAAAAAATTTAAAAAAAAAATTTAAAAAAAAAATTAAAAAAAAAAAATTTAAAAAAAAAATTTTTGTAAAAAATAATTAAATATATATAATAATTATGAAACAAAAAAAAAATAAAAAAAAAAATTAAAAAAAAATATAATAAAAATATAAATAATATATTAAATAAAAAATAATAAAAAAATAAAAAAAAATTAATAAAAAAAAATATAAATAAATAAAAATTTTTTTTTTGGCTCAGCTGGGATTCGATGCCATGTTTTCTTTAACCAGTATACACGTTTATATGTATGTATGTTGTTGTTGTAATGTTGTTTTTGTGAAAAAAAATCGAGGTGGTCGTGGGTTTTTGCTCATATCTCAGTTGCTTATGTACCGATGTTTCTGATTTTCAATACCGATCTACTCCCGAATATTTCTGATATTTTAATACCTTACCCGGGTCCAACCTATGCCGGGGGGCTTCAAAAAGTTGATTTCAACATAGACACGGACAGACGGACAGACTGACAGGGCTTAATCGACTCCCCTATTCATAAGCTTTCAGAAAATATATACTTTATGGGGTCGGAAATAAAAATTGTAGAAATTTCACACGGAATGACAAACCTATATATACCCTTTTTCACTGTGTGAAGGGTATAAAAAAAGTAGCGACATACTCATATGTATGTAACTCAATGCACATTTTTAGCAATTTATGGTCAATTGGGTTAAAATAAGGAGATGTGCCAAAAATTAGAAAATGAGGTATGATAGAGGAACGTACTGGCTACATTTCCTCATTTTCAGTTTCTTCAAATATAGTTTTTTTTTAAAACAACTTTTTCAAAAAACTATTTGTATGAAAGTCTCTCGAATCACTTTTTGGTCAACTGGGTCAAAATAAAGATATGTGCCAAAAATTGGAAAGTGACGTATGATAGAAGACGGTACAGGCTAAATGTCATCATAACCCGTTTCTATCAATATACTTTTTTCTATAACTACTTTTTAAAAAAACTAAAAGTATGGAAGTCACTGAAATAACTTTTTGGTCAATTGGGTCAAAATAAAGAGATGTGCCAAAAATCGGAACATGACGTATGATAGAGGATGGTACTGGATACATTTCCTCATACCACGTTTCTTTCAGTATACTTTTTTCTAGAACAACTTTTAAAAAAAACTAATTGTATGAAAGTCACTGAAATCACTTTATGGTCAATTAAGTCTAAATAAAGAGATGTGCCAAAAATCAGCAAATGAGGTATAATAGAAGATGGTACTAGCTACATTTCCTCATACCACGTTTCTTTCAATATACTTTTTTCTATAACAACTTTTTGAAAAAACTGATTGTATGAAAGTCACTCTTTTCACTTTTTGGTCAATTGGGTCAAAATAAAGAGATTTGCCAAAATTTGGAAAAAGAGGTATGATGGGGGATGGTACTGGCTATATTTCCTCATTTCCCGGTTCTTTCAATATACTTTTTTCTAGAACAACTTTTAAAAAAAACTAATTGTATGAAAGTCACTGAAATCACTTTATGGTCAATTAAGTCTAAATAAAGAGATGTGCCAAAAATCAGAAAATGAAGTATAATAGAAGATGGTACTGGCTACATTTCCTCATACCACGTTTCTTTCAATATACTTTTTTCTAGAACAACTTTTTCAAAAAACTAATTGTATGAAAGTCACTGAAATAACTTTTTGGTCAATTGGGTCAAAATAAAGATATGTGCCGAAAAGTGGAAAATGAGGTATGATAGAAGACGGTACTGGCTACATTTTCTCATACCACGTTTCTTTCAATATACTTTTTGCTAGAACAACTTTTTTAAAAAACTAATTGTATGAAAGTCACTGAAATAACTTTTTGGTCAATTGGGTCAAAACAAAGAGATGTGCCAAAAATTGAAAAATTGGACACGGTAGAATAAGGTATGATCTAGATTTCCTCATATCCCGTTTCTTTCAATATACTTTTTTCTAGAACAACTTTAAAAAAAAACTAATTGTATAAAAGTCACTGAAATCCCTTTATGGTCAATTAGGTCAAAATAAAGAGAAGCGCCAAAAATCGGAAAATCACGTTTAACTTTTTTCTAGAACAACTTTTTCAAAAAACTAATTGTATGAAAGTCACTGAAATAACTTTTTGGTCAATTGGGTCAAAATAAAGAGATGTACCGAAAAGCGGAAAATTGGACACGGTAGAGGAAGGTATGGTCTAGATTTCCTCATATCCCGTTTCTTTCAATATACTTTTTTCTAGAACAACTTTTTAAAAAAACTAATTTTATGAAAGTCACTGAAATCACTTTATGGTCAATTGGGTCAAAATAAAGAGATGTGCCAAAATTTTGAAAATGAGGTATGATAGAAGACGGTACTGGCTAAGTTTCCTCATATCCCGTTTCTACCAATATACTTTTTTCTAGAACAACTTTTTCAAAAAACTAATTGTATGAAAGTCACTGAAATAACTTTTTGGTCAATTGGGTCAAAATAAAGAGATGTGCCAAAAATGGGAACATGAGGTATGATAGAGGATGGTACTGGCTCCATTTTCTCATACCACGTTTCTTTCAATATACTTTTTTCTAGAACAACTTTTTCAAAAAACTAACTGTATGAAAGTCACTGAAATAACTTTTTGGTCAATTGGGTCAAAATAAAGAGATGTGCCGAAAAGTGGAAAATTGGACACGGTAGTGGAAGGTATGATCTAGATTTCCTCATATCCCGTTTCTTTCAATATACATTTTTCTAGAACAACTTTTTAAACAAACTAATTTTATGAAAGTCACTTAAATCACTTATTGGTCAATTGGGTCAAAATAAAGAGATGTGCCGAAATTTGGAAAATGAGGTATGATAGAAGACGGTACTAGCTAAATTTCCTCATTTCCCGGTTCTTTCAATATACTTTTTTCTAGAAAAACTTTTTCAAAAAACTAATTGTATGAAAGTCACTGAAATAACTTTTTGGTCAATTGGGTCTAAATAAAGAGATGTGCCAAAAATCCGAAAATTAAGTATAATAGAAGATGGTACTGGCTACATTTCCTCATACCACGTTTCTTTCAATATACTTTTTTCTAGAACAACTTTTTCAAAAAACTAATTGTATGAAAGTCACTGAAATAACTTTTTGGTCAATTGGGTCAAAATAAAGAGATGTGCCAAAAATGGGAACATGATAGAGGATGGTACTGGCTACATTTTCTCATACCATGTTTCTTTCAATATACTTTTTTCTAGAACAACTTTTTCAAAAAACTAATTGTATGAAAGTCACTGAAATAACTTTTTGGTCAATTGGGTCAAAAGAAAGAGATGTGTCGAAAAGTGGAAAATTGGACACGGTAGAGGAAGGTATGATCTAGATTTCCTCATATCCCGTTTCTTTCAATATACTTTTTTCTAGAACAAATTTTTAAAAAAACTAATTTTATGAAAGTCACTGAAATCACTTATTGGTCAATTGGGTCAAAATAAAGAGATGTGCCAAAAATTGGAAAATCGGGCACGGTAGAGGAAGGTATGATCTAGATTTCCTCATATCCCGTTTCTTTCAATATACTTTTTTCTTGAACAACTTTTTAAAAAAACTAATTGTATGAAAGTCACTGAAATAACTTTTTGGTCAATTGGGTCAAAATAAAGAGATGTGCCTAAAAGTGGAAAATTGGACACGGTAGACGAAGGTATGATCTAGATTTCCTCATATCCCGTTTCTTTCAATATACTCTTTTCTAGAACAACTTTTTAAAAAAACTAATTTTATAAAGTCACTGAAATAACTTTTTGGTCAATTAAGTCTAAATAAAGAGATGTTCCAAAAATCAGCAAATGAGGTATAATAGAAGATGGTACTGGCTACATTTCCTCATACCACGTTTCTTTCAATATACTTTTTTCTATAACAACTTTTTAAAAAAACTAATTGTATGAAAGTCACTGAAATAACTTTTTGGTCAATTGGGTCAAAATAAAGATGTGCCAAAATCTGGAAAATGAGGTATGATGGGGGATGGTACTGGCCACATAGCCTCATTTCCCGGTTCTTTCAATATACATTTTTGCTAGAACAACTTTTTAAAAAAACTAATTGTATGAAAGTCACTGAAATCACTTTATGGTCAATTGGGTCAAAATAAAGAGATGTGCCAAAAATCAGAAAATGAGGTATAATAGAAGATGGTACTGGCTACATTTCCTCATACCACGTTTCTTTCAATATACTTTTTTCTAGAACAGCATTTTAAGAAAACTAATTGTATGAAAGTCACTGAAATCACTTTATGGTCAATTGGGTCAAAATAAAGAGAAGTGCCAAAAATCAGAAAATCACGTTTAACAGAGGATGGTACTGGCTACATTTCCTCATACCACGTTTCTTTCAATATACTTTTCTCTAGAACAACATTTTAAGAAAACTAATTGTATGAAAGTCACTAAAATAACTTTTTGGTCAATTGGGTCAAAATAAAGAGATGTGCCAAAAATCAGAAAATGAAGTATAATAGAAGATGGTTCTGGCTACATTTCCTCATACCACGTTTCTTTCAATATAGTTTTTTCTAGAACAACATTTTAAGAAAACTAATTGTATGAAAGTCACTGAAATAACTTTTTGGTCAATTGGGTCAAAATAAAGAGATGTGCTAAAAATGGGAACATGACGTATGATAGAGGATGGTACTGGATACATTTTCTCAAACCACGTTTCTTTCAGTATACTTTTTTCTAGAACAACTTTTTCAAAAAGCTAATTGTATAAAAGTCACTGAAAAAACTTTTTGGTCAATTGGGTCAAAATAAAGAGATGTGCCAAAAATTGGAAAACTGGACACGGTAGAATAAGGTATGATCTAGATTTCCTCATATCCCGTTTCTTTCAATATACTTTTTTCTAGAACAACTTTTTAAAAAAACTAATTTTATGAAAGTCACAGAAATCACTTTATGGTCAATTGGGTCAAAATAAAGAGAAGTGCCAAAAATCGGAAAATCACGTTTAACAGAGGATGGTACTGGCTACATATCCTCATACCACGTTTCTTTCAATATACTTTTTTCTAAAACAACTTTTTAAAAAAACTAATTGTATGAAAGTCACTCTTATCACTTTTTGGTCAATTGGGTAAAAATAAAGAGATGTGCCAAAATTTGGAAAATGAGGTATGATAGGGGATGGTACTGGCTACATATCCTCATTTCCCGGTTCTTTCAATATACTTTTTTCTAGAACAACTTTTTAAAAAAACTAATTGTATGAAAGTCACTGAAATCACTTTATGGTCAATTGGGTCTAAATAAAGAGATGTGCCAAAACACAGAAAATGAAGTATAATAGAAGATGGCACTGGCTAAATTTCCTCATACCACGTTTCTTTCAATATACTTTTTTCTAGAACAACTTTTTCAAAAAACTAATTGTATGAAAGTCACTCTTATCACTTTTTGGTCAATTGGGTAAAAATAAAGAGATGTGCCAAAATTTGGAAAATGAGGTATGATAGGGGATGGTACTGGCTACATTTCCTTATACCACGTTTCTTTCAATATACTTTTTTCTAGAACAAGTTTTTAAGAAAACTAATTGTATGAAAGTCACTGAAATCACTTTATGGTCAATTGGGTCAAAATAAAGAGAAGCGCCAAAAATCAGAAAAACACGTTTAACAGAGGATGGTCCTGGCTACATTTCCTCATACGACGTTTCTTTCAATATGCTTTTTTCTAGAACAACTTTTTCAAAAAACTAATTGTATGAAAGTCACTGAAATAACTTTTTGGTCAATTGGGTCAAAATAAAGAGATGTGCCGAAAAGTGGAAAATTGGACACGGTAGAGGAAGGTATGATCTAGATTTCCTCATATCCCGTTTCTATCAATATACTTTTTTCTAGAACAACTTTTTAAAAAAACTAATTGTATGAAAGTCACTGAAATCACTTTATGGTCAATTGGGTCTAAATAAAGAGATGTGCCAAAAATCAGAAAATGAAGTATAATAGAAGATGGCACTGGCTACATTACCTCATACCACGTTTCTTTCAATATACTTTTTTCTAGAACAACTTTTTCAAAAAACTAATTGTATGAAAGTCACTGAAATAACTTTTTGGTCAATTGGGTCAAAATAAAGAGATGTGCCGAAAAGTGGAAAATTGGACACGGTAGAGGAAGGTATGATCTAGATTTCCTCATATCCCGTTTCTATCAATATACTTTTTTCTAGAACAACTTTAAAAAAAACTAATTGTATAAAAGTCACTGAAATCACTTTATGGTCAATTAGGTCAAAATAAAGAGAAGCGCCAAAAATCGGAAAATCACGTTTAATAGAGGATTGTACTGGCTACATTTCCTCATACCACGTTTCTTTCAATATACTTTTTTCTAGAACAACTTTTTCAAAAAACTAATTGTATGAAAGTCACTGAAATAACTTTTTGGTCAATTGGGTCAAAATAAAGAGATGTACCGAAAAGCGGAAAATTGGACACGGTAGAGGAAGGTATGGTCTAGATTTCCTCATATCCCGTTTCTTTCAATATACTTTTTTCTAGAACAACTTTTGAAAAAAACTAATTTTATGAAAGTCACTGAAATCACTTTATGGTCAATTGGGTCAAAATAAAGAGATGTGCCAAAATTTTGAAAATGAGGTATGATAGAAGACGGTACTGGCTAAGTTTCCTCATATCCCGTTTCTACCAATATACTTTTTTCTAGAACAACTTTTTCAAAAAACTAATTGTATGAAAGTCACTGAAATAACTTTTTGGTCAATTGGGTCAAAATAAAGAGATGTGCCAAAAATGGGAACATGAGGTATGATAGAGGATGGTACTGGCTCCATTTTCTCATACCACGTTTCTTTCAATATACTTTTTTCTAGAACAACTTTTTCAAAAAACTAACTGTATGAAAGTCACTGAAATAACTTTTTGGTCAATTGGGTCAAAATAAAGAGATGTGTCGAAAAGTGGAAAATTGGACACGGTAGTGGAAGGTATGATCTAGATTTCCTCATATCCCGTTTCTTTCAATATACATTTTTCTAGAACAACTTTTTAAACAAACTAATTTTATGAAAGTCACTTAAATCACTTATTGGTCAATTGGGTCAAAATAAAGAGATGTGCCGAAATTTGGAAAATGAGGTATGATAGAAGACGGTACTAGCTAAATTTCCTCATTTCCCGGTTCTTTCAATATACTTTTTTCTAGAAAAACTTTTTCAAAAAACTAATTGTATGAAAGTCACTGAAATAACTTTTTGGTCAATTGGGTCTAAATAAAGAGATGTGCCAAAAATCCAAAAATGAAGTATAATAGAAGATGGTACTGGCTACATTTCCTCATACCACGTTTCTTTCAATATACTTTTTTCTAGAACAACTTTTTCAAAAAACTAATTGTATGACAGTCACTGAAATAACTTTTTGGTCAATTGGGTCAAAATAAAGAGATGTGCCAAAAATGGGAACATGATAGAGGATGGTACTGGCTACATTTTCTCATACCATGTTTCTTTCAATATACTTTTTTCTAGAACAACTTTTTCAAAAAACTAATTGTATGAAAGTCACTGAAATAACTTTTTGGTCAATTGGGTCAAAAGAAAGAGATGTGTCGAAAAGTGGAAAATTGGACACGGTAGAGGAAGGTATGATCTAGATTTCCTCATATCCCGTTTCTTTCAATATACTTTTTTCTAGAACAAATTTTTAAAAAAACTAATTTTATGAAAGTCACTGAAATCACTTATTGGTCAATTGGGTCAAAATAAAGAGATGTGCCAAAAATTGGAAAATTGGGCACGGTAGAGGAAGGTATGATCTAGATTTCCTCATATCCCGTTTCTTTCAATATACTTTTTTCTTGAACAACTTTTTAAAAAAACTAATTATATGAAAGTCACTGAAATAACTTTTTGGTCAATTGGGTCAAAATAAAGAGATGTGCCTAAAAGTGGAAAATTGGACACGGTAGACGAAGGTATGATCTAGATTTCCTCATATCCCGTTTCTTTCAATATACTCTTTTCTAGAACAACTTTTTAAAAAAACTAATTTTATAAAGTCACTGAAATAACTTTTTGGTCAATTAAGTCTAAATAAAGAGATGTTCCAAAAATCAGCAAATGAGGTATAATAGAAGATGGTACTGGCTACATTTCCTCATACCACGTTTCTTTCAATATACTTTTTTCTAGAACAACTTTTTCAAAAAACTAATTGTATGAAAGTCACTGAAATAACTTTTTGGTCAATTGGGTAAAAATAAAAAGATGTGCCAAAAATGGGAACATGACGTATGATAGAGGATGGTACTGGCTACATTTCCTCATACCACGTTTCTTTCAATATACTTTTTTCTATAACAACTTTTTAAAAAAACTAATTGTATGAAAGTCACTGAAATAACTTTTTGGTCAATTGGGTCAAAATAAAGAGATGTGCCAAAATCTGGAAAATGAGGTATGATGGGGGATGGTACTGGCCACATAGCCTCATTTCCCGGTTCTTTCAATATACATTTTTGCTAGAACAACTTTTTAAAAAAACTAAATGTATGAAAGTCACTGAAATCACTTTATGGTCAATTGGGTCAAAATAAAGAGATGTGCCAAAAATCAGAAAATGAGGTATAATAGAAGATGGTACTGGCTACATTTCCTCATACCACGTTTCTTTCAATATACTTTTTTCTAGAACAGCATTTTAAGAAAACTAATTGTATGAAAGTCACTGAAATCACTTTATGGTCAATTGGGTCAAAATAAAGAGATGTGCCGAAAAGTGGAAAATTGGACACGGTAGAGGAAGGTATGATCTAGATTTCCTCATATCCCGTTTCTATCAATATACTTTTTTCTAGAACAACTTTTTAAAAAAACTAATTGTATGAAAGTCACTGAAATCACTTTATGGTCAATTGGGTCTAAATAAAGAGATGTGCCAAAAATCAGAAAATGAAGTATAATAGAAGATGGCACTGGCTACATTTCCTCATACCACGTTTCTTTCAATATACTTTTTTCTAGAACAACTTTTTCAAAAAACTAATTGTATGAAAGTCACTGAAATAACTTTTTGGTCAATTGGGTCAAAATAAAGAGATGTGCCGAAAAGTGGAAAATTGGACACGGTAGAGGAAGGTATGATCTAGATTTCCTCATATCCCGTTTCTATCAATATACTTTTTTCTAGAACAACTTTTTAAAAAAACTAATTGTATGAAAGTCACTGAAATCACTTTATGGTCAATTGGGTCTAAATAAAGAGATGTGCCAAAAATCAGAAAATTAAGTATAATAGAAGATGCTACTTGCTACAATTCCTCATACCACGTTTCTTTCAATATACTTTTTTCTAGAACAACTTTTTCAAAAAACTAATTGTATGAAAGTCACTGAAATAACTTTTTGGTCAATTGGGTCAAAATAAAGAGATGTGCCAAAAATGGGAAGATGACGTATGATAGAGGATGGTACTGGATACATTTTCTCATACCACGTTTCTTCCAGTATACTTTTTTCTAGAACAACTTTTTCAAAAAACTAATTGTATAAAAGTCACTGAAAAAACTTTTTGGTCAATTGGGTCAAAATAAAGAGATGTGCCAAAAATCAGAAAATTGGACACGGTAGAATAAGGTATGATCTAGATTTCCTCATATCCCGTTTCTTTCAATATACTTTTTTCTAGAACAACTTTTAAAAAAAACTAATTTTATGAAAGTCACTGAAATCACTTTATGGTCAATTGGGTCAAAATAAAGAGAAGTGCCAAAAATTGGAAAATGAGGTATGATAGGGGACGCTACTGGATACATTTTCTTATACCACGTTTCTTTCAATATACATTTTTCTAGAACAACTTTTTCAAAAAACTAATTGTATGAAAGTCACTGAAATAACTTTTTGGTCAATTGGGTCAAAATAAAGAGATGTGCCAAAAATGGGAACATGACGTATGATAGAGGATGGTACTGGATACATTTTCTCATACCACGTTTCTTTCAGTATACTTTTTTCTAGAACAACTTTTTCAAAAAACTAATTGTATAAAAGTCACTGAAAAAACTTTTTGGTCAATTGGGTCAAAATAAAGAGATGTGCCAAAAATCAGAAAATTGGACACGGTAGAATAAGGTATGATCTAGATTTCCTCATATCCCGTTTCTTTTAATATACTTTTTTCTAGAACAACTTTTTAAAAAAACTAATTTTATGAAAGTCACTGAAATCACTTTATTTTCAATTGGGTCAAAATAAAGAGATGTGCCAAATTTTGGAAAATGAGGTATGATAGGGGATGGTACTGGCTACATATCCTCATTTCCCGGTTCTTTCAATATATTTTTTTCTAGAACAACTTTTTAAAAAAACTAATTGTATGAAAGTCACTGAAATCACTTTATGGTCAATTGGGTCTAAATAAAGAGATGTGCCAAAAATCAGAAAATGAAGTGTAATAGAAGATGGTACTGGCTACATTTCCTCATACCACGTTTCTTTCAATATACTTTTTTCTAGAACAGCATTTTAAGAAAACTAATTGTATGAAAGTCACTGAAATCACTTTATGGTCAATTGGGTCAAAATAAAGAGTGTGCCAAAAATCAGAAAATCACGTTTAACAGAGGATGGTACTGGCTACATTTCCTCATACCACGTTTCTTTCAATATACTTTTCTCTAGAACAACATTTTAAGAAAACTAATTGTATGAAAGTCACTGAAATAACTTTTTGGCCAATTGGGTCAAAATAAAGAGATGTGCCAAAAATCAGAAAATGAAGTATAATAGAAGATGGTTCTGGCTACATTTCCTCATACCACGTTTCTTTCAATATACTTTTTTCTAGAACAACATTTTAAGAAAACTAATTGTATGAAAGTCACTGAAATAACTTTTTGGTCAATTGGGTCAAAATAAAGAGATGTGCCAAAAAGTGGAAAATTGGACACGGTAGAGGAAGGTATGATCTAGATTTCCTAATATCCCGTTTCTTTCAATATACTTTTTTCTAGAACGACTTCTTAAAAAAACTAATTTTATGAAAGTCACTGAAATCACTTTATGGTCAATTGGGTCAAAATAAAGAGATGCGCCAAAATTTGGAAAATGAGGTATGATAGAAGACGGTTCTGGCTAACTTTCCTCATATCCCTTTTCTACCGATATACTTTTTTCTAGAACAACTTTTTAAAAAAACTAATTGTATGAAAGTCACTGAAATAACTTTTTGGTCAATTGGGTCAAAATAAAGAGATGTACCAAAAATGGGAACATGATAGAGGATGGTACTGGATACATTTTCTCATACCACGTTTCTTTCAGTATACTTTTTTCTAGAACAACTTTTTCAAAAAACTAATTTTATAAAAGTCACTGAAAAAACTTGTTGGTTAATTGGGTCAAAATAAAGAGATGTGCCAAAAATTGGAAAATTGGACACGGTAGAATAAGGTATGATCTAAATTTCCTCATATTCCGTTTCTTTCAATATACTTTTTTCTAGAACAACTTTTTAAAAAAACTAATTTTATGAAAGTCACTGAAATCACTTTATGGTCAATTGGGTCAAAATAAAGAGAAGTGCCAAAAATCGGAAAATCATGTTTAACAGAGGATGGTACTGGCTACATTTCCTCATACCACGTTTCTTTCAATATACTTTTTTCTAAAACAACTTTTTTAAAAAACTAATTGTATGAAAGTCACTCCTATCACTTTTTGGTCAATTGGGTCAAAATAAAGAGATGCGCCAAAATTTGGAAAATGAGGTATGATAGGGAATGGTACTGGCTACATATCCTCATTTCCCGGTTCTTTCAATATACTTTTTTCTAAAACAACTTTTTAAAAAAACTAATTGTATGAAAGTCACTGAAATCACTTTATGGTCAATTGGCTCTAAATAAAGAGATCTGCCAAAAATCAGAAAATGAAGTATAACAGAAGATGGTACTGGCTACATTTTCTCATACCACGTTTCTTTCAATATACTTTTTTCTAGAACAAGTTTTTAAGAAAACTAATTGTATGAAAGTCACTGAAATCACTTTATGGTCAATTGGGTCAAAATAAAGAGAAGTGCCAAAAATCAGAAAATCACGTTTAACAGAGGATGGTCCTGGCTACATTTCCTCATACGACGTTTCTTTCCATATACTTTTTTCTAGAACAACTTTTTCAAAAAACTAATTGTATGAAAGTCACTGAAATAACTTTTTGGTCAATTGGGTCAAAATAAAGAGATGTGCCGAAAAGTGGAAAATTGGACACGGTAGATGAAGGTATGGTCTAGATTTCCTCATATCCCGTTTCTATCAATATACTTTTTTCTAGAACAACTTTTTAAAAAAACTAATTGTATGAAAGTCACTGAAATCACTTTATGGTCAATTGGGTCTAAATAAAGAGATGTGCCAAAAATCAGAAAATGAAGTGTAATAGAAGATGGTACTGGCTACATTTCCTCATACCACGTTTCTTTCAATATACTTTTTTCTAGAACAGCATTTTAAGAAAACTAATTGTATGAAAGTCACTGAAATCACTTTATGGTCAATTGGGTCAAAATAAAGAGATGTGCTAAAAATGGGAACATGACGTATGATAGAGGATGGTACTGGATACATTTCCTCATACCACGTTTCTTTCAATATACTTTTTTCTAGAACAACATTTTAAGAAAACTAATTGTATGAAAGTCACTGAAATAACTTTTTGGTCAATTGGGTCAAAATAAAGAGATGTGCTAAAAATGGGAACATGACGTATGATAGAGGATGGTACTGGATACATTTTCTCAAACAACGTTTCTTTCAGTATACTTTTTTCTAGAACAACTTTTTCAAAAAACTAATTGTATAAAAGTCACTGAAAAAACTTTTTGGTCAATTGGGTCAAAATAAAGAGATGTGCCAAAAATTGGAAAATTGGACACGGTAGAATAAGGTATGATCTAGATTTCCTCATATCCCGTTTCTTTCAATATACTTTTTTCTAGAACAACTTTTTAAAAAAACTAATTTTATGAAAGTCACAGAAATCACTTTATGGTCAATTGGGTCAAAATAAAGAGAAGTGCCAAAAATCGGAAAATCACGTTTAACAGAGGATGGTACTGGCTACATATCCTTATACCACGTTTTTTTCAATATACTTTTTTCTAAAACAACTTTTTAAAAAAACTAATTGTATGAAAGTCACTCTTATCACTTTTTGGTCAATTGGGTCAAAATAAAGAGATGTGCCAAAAATCAGAAAATTGAACACGGTAGAATAAGGTATGATCTAGATTTCCTCATATCCCGTTTCTTTCAATATACTTTTTTCTAGAACAACTTTTTAAAAAAACTAATTTTATGAAAGTCACTGAAATCACTTTATTTTCAATTGGGTCAAAATAAAGAGATGTGCCAAATTTTGGAAAATGAGGTATGATAGGGGATGGTACTGGCTACATATCCTCATTTCCCGGTTCTTTAAATATGTTTTTTTCTAGAACAACTTTTTAAAAAAACTAATTGTATGAAAGTCACTGAAATCACTTTATGGTCAATTGGGTCTAAATAAAGTGATGTGCCAAAAATCAGAAAATGAAGTGTAATAGAAGATGGTACTGGCTACATTTCCTCATATTACGTTTCTTTCAATATACTTTTTTCTAGAACAGCATTTTAAGAAAACTAATTGTATGAAAGTCACTGAAATCACTTTATGGTCAATTGGGTCAAAATAAAGAGAAGTGCCAAAAATCAGAAAATCACGTTTAACAGAGGATGGTACTGGCTACATTTCCTCATACCACGTTTCTTTCAATATACTTTTCTCTAGAACAACATTTTAAGAAAACTAATTGTATGAAAGTCACTGAAATAACTTTTTGGTCAATTGGGTCAAAATAAAGAGATGTGCCAAAAATCAGAAAATGAAGTATAATAGAAGATGGTTCTGGCTACATTTCCTCATACCACGTTTCTTTCAATATACTTTTTTCTAGAACAACATTTTAAGAAAACTAATTGTATGAAAGTCACTGAAATAACTTTTTGGTCAATTGGGTCAAAATAAAGAGATGTGCTAAAAATGGGAACAGGACGTATGATAGAGGATGGTACTGGATACATTTTCTCAAACCACGTTTCTTTCAGTATACTTTTTTCTAGAACAACTTTTTCAAAAAACTAATTGTATAAAAGTCACTGAAAAAACTTTTTGGTCAATTGGGTCAAAATAAAGAGATGTGCCAAAAATTGGAAAACTGGACACGGTAGAATAAGGTATGATCTAGATTTCCTCATATCCCGTTTCTTTCAATATACTTTTTTCTAGAACAACTTTTTAAAAAAACTAATTTTATGAAAGTCACAGAAATCACTTTATGGTCAATTGGGTCAAAATAAAGAGAAGTGCCAAAAATCGGAAAATCACGTTTAACAGAGGATGGTACTGGCTACATATCCTCATACCACGTTTCTTTCAATATACTTTTTTCTAAAACAACTTTTTAAAAAAACTAATTGTATGAAAGTCACTCTTATCACTTTTTGGTCACTTGGGTAAAAATAAAGAGATGTGCCAAAATTTTGGAAATGAGGTATGATAGGGGATGGTACTGGCTACATATCCTCATTTCCCGGTTCTTTCAATATACTTTTTCTAGAACAACCTTTTAAAAAAACTTATTGTATGAAAGTCACTGAAATCACTTTATGGTCAATTGGGTCTAAATAAAGAGATGTGCCAAAAATCAGAAAATGAAGTATAATAGAAGATGGTACTGGCTACATTTCCTCATACCACGTTTCTTTCAATATACTTTTTTCTAGAACAACTTTTTCAAAAAACTAATTGTATGAAAGTCACTGAAATAACTTTTTGGTCAATTGGGTCAAAATAAAGAGATGTGCCGAAAAGTGGAAAATTGGACACGGTAGAGGAAGGTATGATCTAGATTTCCTCATATCCCGTTTCTTTCAATATACTTTTTTCTAGAACAACTTTTTAAAAAAACTAATTTTATGAAAGTCACTGAAATCACTTTATGGTCAATTGGGTCAAAATAAAGAGATGTGCCAAAATTTGGAAAATGGGGTATGATAGAAGACGGTACTGGCTAAATTTCGTCATATCCCTTTTCTACCAATATACTTTTTTCTAGAACAACTTTTTAAAAAAACTAATTGTATGAAAGTCACTGAAATAACTTTTTCTTCTTTCTTCTTTCAATATACTTTTTTCTAGAACAACTTTAAAAAAAAACTAATTGTATGAAAGTCACTGAAATCACTTTATGGTCAATTGGATCTAAATAAAGAGATGTGCCAAAAATCAGAAAATGAAGTATAACAGAAGATGGTACTGGCTACATTTTCTCATACCACGTTTCTTTCAATATACTTTTTTCTAGAACAAGTTTTTAAGAAAACTAATTGTATGAAAGTCACTGAAATCACTTTATGGTCAATTGGGTCAAAATAAAGAGAAGTGCCAAAAATCAGAAAATCACGTTTAACAGAGGATGGTCCTGGCTACATTTCCTCATACGACGTTTCTTTCCATATACTTTTTTCTAGAACAACTTTTTCAAAAAACTAATTGTATGAAAGTCACTGAAATAACTTTTTGGTCAATTGGGTCAAAATAAAGAGATGTGCCGAAAAGTGGAAAATTGGACACGGTAGAGGAAGGTATGATCTAGATTTCCTCATATCCCGTTTCTATCAATATACTTTTTTCTAGAACAACTTTTTAAAAAAACTAATTGTATGAAAGTCACTGAAATCACTTTATGGTCAATTGGGTCTAAATAAAGAGATGTGCCAAAAATCAGAAAATGAAGTGTAATAGAAGATGGTACTGGCTACATTTCCTCATACCACGTTTCTTTCAATATACTTTTTTCTAGAACAGCATTTTAAGAAAACTAATTGTATGAAAGTCACTGAAATCACTTTATGGTCAATTGGGTCAAAATAAAGAGATGTGCTAAAAATAGGAACATGACGTATGATAGAGGATGGTACTGGATACATTTCCTCATACCACGTTTCTTTCAATATACTTTTTTCTAGAACAACATTTTAAGAAAACTAATTGTATGAAAGTCACTAAAATAACTTTTTGGTCAATTGGGTCAAAATAAAGAGATGTGCTAAAAATGGGAACATGACGTATGATAGAGGATGGTACTGGATACATTTTCTCAAACCACGATTCTTTCAGTATACTTTTTTCTAGAACAACTTTTTCAAAAAACTAATTGTATAAAAGTCACTGAAAAAACTTTTTGGTCAATTGGGTCAAAATACAGAGATGTGCCAAAAATTGGAAAATTGGACACGGTAGAATAAGGTATGATCTAGATTTCCTCATATCCCGTTTCTTTCAATATACTTTTTTCTAGAACAACTTTTTAAAAAAACTAATTTTATGAAAGTCACAGAAATCACTTTATGGTCAATTGGGTCAAAATAAAGAGAAGTGCCAAAAATCGGAAAATCACGTTTAACAGAGGATGGTACTGGCTACATATCCTCATACCACGTTTCTTTCAATATACTTTTTTCTAAAACAACTTTTTAAAAAAACTAATTGTATGAAAGTCACTCTTATCACTTTTTGGTCAATTGGGTCAAAATTAAGAGATGTGCCAAAAATCAGAAAATTGGACACGGTAGAATAAGGTATGATCTAGATTTCCTCATATCCCGTTTCTTTCAATATACTTTTTTCTAGAACAACTTTTTAAAAAAACTAATTTTATGAAAGTCACTGAAATCACTTTATTTTCAATTGGGTCAAAATAAAGAGATGTGCCAAATTTTGGAAAATGAGGTATGATAGGGGATGGTACTGGCTACATATCCTCGTTTCCCGGTTCTTTAAATATATTTTTTTCTAGAACAACTTTTTAAAAAAACTAATTGTATGAAAGTCACTGAAATCACTTTATGGTCAATTGGGTCTAAATAAAGAGATGTGCCAAAAATCAGAAAATGAAGTGTAATAGAAGATGGTACTGGCTACATTTCCTCATATTACGTTTCTTTCAATATACTTTTTTCTAGAACAGCATTTTAAGAAAACTAATTGTATGAAAGTCACTGAAATCACTTTATGGTCAATTGGGTCAAAATAAAGAGAAGTGCCAAAAATCAGAAAATCACGTTTAACAGAGGATGGTACTGACTACATTCCCTCATACCACGTTTCTTTCAATATACTTTTCTCTAGAACAACATTTTAAGAAAACTAATTGTATGAAAGTCACTGAAATAACTTTTTGGTCGATTGGGTCAAAATAAAGAGATGTGCCAAAAATCAGAAAATGAAGTATAATAGAAGATGGTTCTGGCTACATTTCCTCATATCACGTTTCTTTCAATATACTTTTTTCTAGAACAACATTTTAAGTAAACTAATTGTATGAAAGTCACTGAAATAACTTTTTGGTCAATTGGGTCAAAATAAAGAGATGTGCTAAAAATGGGAACATGACGTATGATAGAGGATGGTACTGGATACATTTTCTCAAACCACGTTTCTTTCAGTATACTTTTTTCTAGAACAACTTTTTCAAAAAACTAATTGTATAAAAGTCACTGAAAAAACTTTTTGGTCAATTGGGTCAAAATAAAGAGATGTGCCAAAAATTGGAAAATTGGACACGGTAGAATAAGGTATGATCTAGATTTCCTCATATCCCGTTTCTTTCAATATACTTTTTTCTAGAACAACTTTTTAAAAAAACTAATTTTATGAAAGTCACAGAAATCACTTTATGGTCAATTGGGTCAAAATAAAGAGAAGTGCCAAAAATCGGAAAATCACGTTTAACAGAGGATGGTACTGGCTACATATCCTCATACCACGTTTCTTTCAATATACTTTTTTCTAAAACAACTTTTTAAAAAAACTAATTGTATGAAAGTCACTCTTATCACTTTTTGGTCACTTGGGTAAAAATAAAGAGATGTGCCAAAATTTGGGAAATGAGGTATGATAGGGGATGGTACTGGCTACATATCCTCATTTCCCGGTTCTTTCAATATACTTTTTTCTAGAACAACTTTTTAAAAAAACTAATTGTATGAAAGTCACTGAAATCACTTTATGGTCAATTGGGTCTAAATAAAGAGATGTGCCAAAAATCAGAAAATGAAGTATAATAGAAGATGTTACTGGCTACATTTCCCCATACCACTTTTCTTTCAATATACTTTTTTCTAGAACAACTTTTTCAAAAAACTAATTGTATGAAAGTCACTGAAATAACTTTTTGGTCAATTGGGTCAAAATAAAGAGATGTGCCGAAAAGTGGAAAATTGGACACGGTAGAGGAAGGTATGATCTAGATTTCCTCATATCCCGTTTCTTTCAATATACTTTTTTCTAGAACAACTTTTTAAAAAAACTAATTTTATGAAAGTCACTGAAATCACTTTATGGTCAATTGGGTCAAAATAAAGAGATGTGCCAAAATTTGGAAAATGAGGTATGATAGAAGACGGTACTGGCTAAATTTCCTCATATCCTTTTTCTACCAATATACTTTTCTCTAGAACAACTTTTTAGAAAAACTAATTGTATGAAAGTCACTGAAATAACTTTTTGGTCAATTGGGTCAAAATAAAGAGATGTACCAAAAATGGGAACATAATAGAGGATGGTACTGGATACATTTTCTCATACCACGTTTCTTTCAGTATACTTTTTTCTAAAACAACTTTTTAAAAAAACTAATTGTATGAAAGTCACTCTTATCACTTTTTGGTCAATTGGGTAAAAATAAAGAGATGTGCCAAAATTTGGAAAATGAGGTATGATAGGGGATGGTACTGGCTACATATCCTCATTTCCCGGTTCTTTCAATATACTTTTTTCTAGAACAACTTTTTAAAAAAACTAATTGTATGAAAGTCACTGAAATCACTTTATGGTCAATTGGGTCTAAATAAAGAGATGTGCCAAAAATCAGAAAATGAAGTATAATAGAAGATGGTACTGGCTACATTTCCTGATACCACGTTTCTTTCAATATACTTTTTTCTAGAACAACTTTTTCAAAAAACTAATTGTATGAAAGTCACTGAAAAAACTTGTTGGTCAATTGGGTCAAAATAAAGAGATGTGCCAAAAATTGGAAAATTGGACACTGTAGAGTAAGGTATGATCTAAATTTCCTCATATCCCGTTTCTTTCAATATACTTTTTTCTAGAACAACTTTTTAAAAAAACTAATTTTATGAAAGTCTTTGAAATCACTTTATGGTCAATTGGGTCAAAATAAAGAGAAGTGCCAAAAATCGGAAAATCATGTTTAACAGAGGATGGTACTGGCTACATTTCCTCATACCACGTTTAGTTCAATATACTTTTTTCTAAAACAACTTTTTTAAAAAACTAATTGTATGAAAGTCACTCTTATCACTTTTTGGTCAATTGGGTCAAAATAAAGAGATGTGCCAAAATTTGTAAAATGAGGTATGATAGGGAATGGTACTGGCTACATATCCTCATTTCGCGGTTCTTTCAATATACTTTTTTCTAGAACAACTTTTTAAAAAAACTAATTGTATGAAAGTCACTGAAATCACTTTATGGTCAATTGTATCTAAATAAAGAGATGTGCCAAAAATCAGAAAATGAAGTGTAACAGAAGATGGTACTGGCTACATTTTCTCATACCACGTTTCTTTCAATATACTTTTTTCTAGAACAAATTTTTAAGAAAACTAATTGTATTAAAGTCACTGAAATCACTTTATGGTCAATTGGGTCAAAATAAAGAGAAGTGCCAAAAATCAGAAATCCACGTTTAACAGAGGATGGTCCTGGCTACATTTCCTCTTACGACGTTTTTTCCATATACTTTTTTCTAGAACAACTTTTTCAAAAAACTAATTGTATGAAAGTCACTGAAATAACTTTTTGGTCAATTGGGTCAAAATAAAGAGATGTGCCGAAAAGTGGAAAATTGGACACGGTAGAGGAAGGTATGATCTAGATTTCCTCATATCCCGTTTCTATCAATATACTTTTTTCTAGAACAACTTTTTAAAAAAACTAATTGTATGAAAGTCACTGAAATCACTTTATGGTCAATTGGGTCTAAATAAAGAGATGTGCCAAAAATCAGAAAATGAAGTATAATAGAAGATTGCACTGGCTACATTTCCTCATACCACGTTTCTTTCAATATACTTTTTTCTAGAACAACTTTTTCAAAAAACTAATTGTATGAAAGTCACTGAAATAACTTTTTGGTCAATTGGGTCAAAATAAAGAGATGTGCCGAAAAGTGGAAAATTGGACACGGTAGAGGAAGGTATGATCTAGATTTCCTCATATCCCGTTTCTATCAATATACTTTTTTCTAGAACAACTTTTTAAAAAAACTAATTTTATGAAAGTCACTGAAATCACTTTATGGTCAATTGGGTCTAAATAAAGAGATGTGCCAAAAATCAGAAAATGAAGTATAATAGAAGATGCTACTGGCTACATTTCCTCATACCACGTTTCTTTCAATATACTTTTTTCTAGAACAACTTTTTCAAAAAACTAATTGTATGAAAGTCACTGAAATAACTTTTTGGTCAATTGGGTCAAAATAAAGAGATGTGCCAAAAATGGGAAGATGACGTATGATAGAGGATGGTACTGGATACATTTTCTCATACCACGTTTCTTTCAGTATACTTTTTTCTAGAACAACTTTTTCAAAAAACTAATTGTATAAAAGTCACTGAAAAAACTTTTTGGTCAATTGGGTCAAAATAAAGAGATGTGCCAAATATCAGAAAATTGGACACGGTAGAAAAAAGTATGATCTAGATTTCCTCATATCCAGTTTCTTTCAATATACTTTTTTCTAGAACAACTTTTTAAAAAAACTAATTTTATGAAAGTCACTGAAATCACTTTATGGTCAATTGGGTCAAAATAAAGAGAAGTGCCAAAAATTGGAAAATGAGGTATGATAGGGGACGCAACTGGATACATTTTCTTATACCACGTTTCTTTCAATATACTTTTTTCTAGAACAACTTTTTCAAAAAACTAATTGTATGAAAGTCACTGAAATAACTTTTTGGTCAATTGGGTCAAAATAAAGAGATGTGCCAAAAATGGGAACATGACGTATGATAGAGGATTGTACTGGATACATTTTCTCATACCGCGTTTCTTTCAGTATACTTTTTTCTAGAACAACTTTTTCAAAAAACTAATTGTATAAAAGTCACTGAAAAAACTTTTTGGTCAATTGGGTCAAAATAAACAGATGTGCCAAAAATCAGAAAATTGGACACGGTAGAATAAGGTATGATCTAGATTTCCTCATATTCCGTTTCTTTCAATATACTTTTTTCTAGAACAACTTTTAAAAAAAACTAATTTTATGAAAGTCACTGAAATCACTTTATTTTCAATTGGGTCAAAATAAAGAGATGTGCCAAATTTTGGAAAATGAGGTATGATAGGGGATGGTACTGGCTACATATCCTCATTTCCCGGTTCTTTCAATATATTTTTTTCTAGAACAACTTTTTAAAAAAACTAATTGTATGAAAGTCACTGAAATCACTTTATGGTCAATTGGGTCTAAATAAAGAGATGTGCCAAAAATCAGAAAATGAAGTATAATAGAAGATGGTACTGGCTACATTTCCTCATACCACGTTTCTTTCAATATACTTTTTTCTAGAACAACTTTTTCAAAAAACTAATTGTATGAAAGTCACTGAAATAACTTTTTGGTCAATTGGGTCAAAATAAAGAGATGTGCCGAAAAGTGGCAAATTGGACACGGTAGAGGAAGGTATGATCTAGATTTCCTCATATCCCGTTTCTATCAATATACTTTTTTCTAGAACAACTTTTTAAAAAAACGAATTGTATGAAAGTCACTGAAATCACTTTATGGTCAATTGGGTCTAAATAAAGAGATGTGCCAAAAATCAGAAAATGAAGTATAATAGAAGATGGTACTGGCTAGATTTCCTTATATCCCGTTTCTTTCAATATACTTTTTTCTAGAACAACTTTTTAAAAAAACTAATTTTATGAAAGTCACTGAAATCACTTTATGGCCAATTGGGTCAAAATAAAGAGATGTGCCAAAATTTGGAAAATGAGGTATGATAGAAGACGGTTCTGGCTAAATTTCCTCATATTCCGTTTCTACCAATATACTTTTTTCTAGAACAACTTTTTAAAAAAACTAATTGTATGAAAGTCACTGAAATAACTTTTTGGTCAATTGGGTCAAAATAAAGAGATGTGCCAAAAATGGGAACAGAGGTATGATAGAGAATGGTACTGGATACATTTTCTCATACCACGTTTCTTTCAGTATACTGTAACGTGGTTTTGTCGTTGGCTGGGATAGCTTGGTCGTGTCCAGGGTCTACTTACGGGTCCACAAACCTTAAGTAATAAGACAGTTGTTTTACCCTTTCGGGGGGGTTACAATAATTATTTATTTTATTAAAATTTTTCAATTTACAATAATAATAGCAGAATTTAAACGATAATTTAGATTCAATCGGCTTGCAGTATATATACTCGGCTTTTCACGGGATGCCCTTTCGGAGTCAGGCTGTCGGGTTCAGCAACGCGGGAACGTTCGGAGATTTTACAATTTCTACAATAATTAACAATCGGGTATAGTACTGACAATCGGTTATAATATTAAATATCGTGTGGATAATTAGCAATCGGTAATAGTAGTAAGTACTTCGTAAATAATTGACAATCGGTAAAATATATGGTAAATACTCGGGTGATGAATAATAATAATCAGGTATACTACTGACAATCGGTTATAATATCTTATGGATAATTAACAATCGGTAATAGTATTAAGTACTTCGTAAATAATCGGTAAAATATCTGGTAAATACTCGGGTAATGAATAATAATAATCGGGTATAATACTAACACATTCGGGTAATAGTTAACAATTCTTAACTCTAATTTCTAAATATTTACAATGTGTTCTACAGCCGAAGCCACTGTGGGAACAGTCAGTCGAAACCGCTGTGGGAACAGTCAGCCGAAGCCGCTGTAAATACGGGCATTTATTAATCTCCCAGTACCTAGCTTTCGCTACTACTGATTGGTTAATACGTAAGTATTCGGCAACTAGTTTTGCAAGGACTAGTCGGCTCTTCTTTAGATTATATAATATAATCTCCAAGACTTGTTTGGCGTTTTCTCGTCTGGTATGAAACGCCCCGACTGTAACTTAATGTAACTTCCTTATACTAAAACTTAAATAAACTAATTGGGAATCGTAACTTATCCAACTAACTTAACTAACATACATGGCCTGTGATGTGTGCATACACACACACACACACATCCACGTTTGTATAAGGTGAAGTGTACCTTACCATGTTGTTACACTAACAACGTGTCATGTCAACAACACGTGTTTATATTAGACTGGTATCATAATACTGATTATAAACAGTAGGTACAACATATGTACGTGGAATTTTCCACGTTACATTCCCCTCCTTCTTCGGGGACTGATCGTATGATCGTGGTAAGGTGACGCTTTTCCTTTTCGGACTTAACTAATACTCTATTCAATGCCTGTCCGACAGCTTACTAATTAACTCAGTTCTTAACTTAACTGCTGTCCTACAGCTTTTTTTTTTTTTTTTTTGTTTTTTTTCGGTCATTGCGATGTTCTTGTGGTGGCCTAGGCCGGCAAAACGGTTGTTGAGGATGGTAAATTTTTCGTCTGGTAGCCCTTCCCGTCGTATTATGTACTGGAGGTGTCGGCTTTTTAGTGCTCACGCCTTTGAATAAGTGCACTGCGGTCGGATCTTTAGCGTTCGCGGCATTGGTCGAAGTCGATGGTTCTTCGCCTCTTTTTTTCCTCTGTTGCCTGGTGGGTGGGGCGCCAGGTGGTGTAACTATTATTCTCGGTTCAGCTTCATTCCGGTGGTCGGGTTGTTTCTGGAGTTGGGGCTACCGTTACTTTTCTGGGTTTGGTGTGTTTTCTTTGTTTAATTGGTTTTTGGTATTTGAGCCGAATTTCCTGAGCAGCTACTGTACACAACCCCTTTTCTTCTTGAAACAGGAAATCTCGACTTGTCAACTTGTCAAGTGAATGAAGGGGTTGGACTTCGTCTATCGCACTGGATTTCACCATCTAGCCGAAGCTCGAGATCTAAGGCGCTAAGGAAGTCCATTCCGACTATGATTGGTTCGGCTAGGGTTGTTATAACGGAGGCTTGAAGCCTAACCTGGTTGCCTTTGTAAGTTACGCTGACGGGGAATACATCTAGGTAGGTAGCGAGCGACTGATCGGCCATCTGTACCATCCCCTGGACGCTAATTGGGCTGATATTTAATGCGAGCAATTTCTGCTTTAGCGATTCTCCGAAGTACGTGCGAGATGCCCCCGTATCAATTAGCGCGGTAGTGGGTTGTCCGCATATTTCGACGCTTATGTAGTATCGGCCATCGCTCTTATATGCCTTTTCTGCTGGCGTTCTCGATCTACTTTTTCTGCAGAGACACGTTCGGGAGAGCACGCCATCGCGTCCACAAAACGAACAAAACAGTCGGAAAGGTCGTGTGCAGGTGAGTCGTTTGTGACCGACTTGTTTGCACCTCCAACACCGGGTGGATCGATTATAAACCGAAGGTATTACCATGTGCGATGTCTGGGGTCGCTCCTCTTGTCTTAATGCCTCGTACACTCAAAAAAAAGTTTACTAAATTTAAGTAAATTTTACTAAAATTAAAGAAATTCGGTAATGATTTGACTCCAAGTAAAATAAAACTTAAACGAAGTTTATATTTTTCCTAAATTATAGTATAAATAATTTTCTATAATTAACTAGAAATTAGTAAATTTTTACTACGATGAAGTTAAATTATACTTTTTACTTATCCACACTTCTAAGGAATAAGTTAATTTTTTGCTACAACTAACCATTTTTTTTTACACAAACTTAATAAAATTATCTAATATTAAGTTAAAAATGTATGAGTATGGGGCATTATATAGTTAATTTATCTTGTTTTTACGAACGATTTTAACTTAAATAAAGTTGTTTTTATTATTTTTAAAAAATATTTAACTTATTTCAAGTTAAATTTTTCTTAAATTAAGTTTTTATGATTATTATTCATTAAAAATTTCTTTAATTTAAGTACATGGTTGTACTTAATATTATGAAGTATTATTTGAAACTGTCAACAAATTCTTGAAATTTATTATAAGACGTTAACTTAATTTGAGTATATTTTGTGTTATTTTTAAGAAAGTAGTATTATATTTGAGTACAAATATCAACTTAAAGTAAGCAAAACTACTTTAAATAAAAGAAGTTATATCCATATTTAGGTAAAACTTTTCTTATATGAAGAACTATTTTTTCTCAATGAAATAGCAGTGAACTAATTCTTAGTAAAATCTAACTTTCTTTCAGTACATACACCTTTAGTAAAGACTTTTAATTTTTGTTACTTTTTTATTTATTAACAGATTAAATAGATTTTTATAGTTTTTTAAATATACATACATATTTACATATCTTATTTTTTATTTGGTAAAATTAATTGTTTTAAGTTAAAAGAGTGGTCTTGGCCTTAAATAGTACAAATTCTTTATTTTTTTATATTTTTTTTAAATTATAAATACATGTTTTGATAAATGTTCTTCTTCGGGTACATTCAATAGGTTTTCGGGAACTTGGCTTAACAAGGCATAAAGTTTTTGCTTGAACACAACTTTTCTTAAATCTGAAAAAATAAAAAATATTTTAAAATAAATGTTTATAGCTCTGAAAACGAAAAATAAACCGTATATAATACGTTTAAAACTTTTAGTATTTAGCAAAATATTTTTAATTTCAGATAAAACTTTAGTGTCTGCTAGGATGTTACAACTCATATTGATAATCTATATATATAAAAGTGAAACTCTGTGTGTGTGTGTGTGTGTGTGTGTGTGTTAGCTATAGACTCCGAAACTACAAAACCGATCGGGCTCAAACTTTGGTAAGTTGTTGTACACATACCAGGGAGTGTTTATGGGTGAAAAAAAGTGGGCGGAGCCACGCCCATAAAAAATTAAATATCAGTTTTAGCTACTTGCACTTGACCGATTTTTCTGAAACTTTGCACACATATCGAGCTGTCATGACTAAATAATTTCGTGATAAGAAAAGTGGGCAGGGCCACGCCCCTAAAAAAAATTTAATTTTGAGGTACTTGCACTGGACCGATTTTTCTGAAACTTTGCACACATATTGAGCTGTCATGGGTTTATAATTTCGTGATTGAAAAAGTGGGCGGGGCCACGCCCATAAAAAAATAGTTATCAGTTTTAGCTACTTGCACTGGACTGAATTTTCTGAAACCTTGCACACATACTGAGCTATCATGACTTTACACTTTCGTCCTTAGAAAAGTGGGCAGTGCCACGCCCATTAAAAAATAGGTATCATTTTGAGGTACTTGCACTGGACCGATTTTTCTGAAACTTTGCACACATATTGAGTTGTCATGACTATGCAGTTTCGTATTTAGAAAAGTGGGCAGTGCCACGCCCATAAAAAAAGGTATAATTTTGAGGTACTTACACTGGACCGATTTTTCTGAAACTTTGCACACTTATTGAGCTGTCATGACTATATAGTTTCGTAATTAGAAAAGTGGGCAGTGCCAGGCTCATAAAGAAAAAGTTATAGTTTTTAGCCTTGCACTTTATATTCGATTAAAATTTAGAATGCGATTAAAATTCATGAAGGGGCGTAGCAACGCGCGCCGGGATTGGCTAGTCTATATATATAAAAGTGAAATTCTGTGTGTGTGTGTGTGTTAGCTATAGACTCCGAATCTGTAAAACCGATCGGGCTCAAACTTTGGTAAGTTGTTGTACACATACCAGAGAGTGTTTATGGGTGAAAAAAAGTGGGCGTAGCCACGCCCATAAAAAATTAGTTATCAGTTTTAGCTACTTGC
The DNA here is from genome assembly GCA_941918925.1 of Phyto melanocephala. Classification (NCBI taxonomy): domain Eukaryota; kingdom Metazoa; phylum Arthropoda; class Insecta; order Diptera; family Rhinophoridae; genus Phyto; species Phyto melanocephala. The sequence goes on along the minus strand of OW799234.1, from coordinate 60,164,802 downwards.
ACTTGACCGATTTTTCTGAAACTTTGCAAACATACTGAGCTGTCATGACTTTACACTTTCATCATTAGAAAAGTGGGCAGTGCCACGCCCATTAAAAAAAAGGTATAATTTTGAGGTACTTGCACTGGACCGATTTTTCTGAAACTTTGCACACATATTGAGTTGTCATGACTATACAGTTTCGTATTTAGAAAAGTGGGCAGTGCCACGCCCATAAAAAAAGGTATAATTTTGAGGTACTTACACTGGACCGATTTTTCTGAAACTTTGCACACTTATTGAGCTGTCATGACTATACAGTTTTGTAATTAGAAAAGTGGGCAGTGCCACGCTCATAAAGAAAAAGTTATAGTTTTTAGCCTTGCACTTGATATTCGATTAAAATTTAGAATGCGATTAAAATTCATGAAGGGGCGTAGCAACGCGCGCCGGGATTGGCTAGTATTTAAATAAAATGGAATTTATTTCAGCAATATGTTTATCTTTTATTCTCTTTTATGAAGAATTAAAAACGATTTTACAATTGATATTTTTCAAGTTTGAAATTTAAAATTATGTACTTAGAGGTTACTCTACAGAAAAATAATTTGGGGTAAGGACAACCAGCTTTGCTATGGTCTGTTATATGCTACCATATATTTACCAATCACATTTGTGAAATTGGCTCATTGAAATAAACGAACGCATTTAACAAAATATTGATAAATGAAAGCTGTACAATTCATTAAAATGCGTATTCGCTTATCCTCTTGCGAGATTATAAATGGGGATCGATAAGAGCAATTGTGCTTTGACCTGCATCTACAATCCTTTAAACCAATAATTCAATGGCCTAATGTAAATTCTGAATCTTACAGCAAACAGATCCAATTAAAAGCAAACCAAAGTTATTTACTGAAGCTCAACTATTTTAATTTTTAAACTTGAAAAAATCCAAAAATTTTCAAAATTTCACTTTTTAAATAACTTTTAACAAAATCACGTATTTGAAAAAAAAGGAGAAATAACATTTTTAAATATAAAGGAGATTTAAATATAAAATTTTTGATGTATGACACTAATGTAGTAAAAAAGCGATATAACGAATTTGATGAAAATCGCTTAAATTAACTATTTTTTTTTAATTATTTTTAAAAGGATAAAAAATAAATTAATTCCTAAATTAAACTTTTCCAAAAGTTCTACATAAAACACACTTAAAATTTTTGATAAATTAATTAAACTTTTAGCCGCCACCCATTTTTTTCTGTAAACGCCGTTGCCTCTTGAAATAATTGGCGGCGTTACCGGCTAATTTTTTACACCGACTTCGGTTTTTTTTACAAGCCTAGAACAATTTGAACTAATTACACTAAATTAACTTAAAATAACACTTTTTAAATTCATTTTTTACTTACCTTCTTTAAATTCACTATTTGCACTTTTTTCACAACTTCTTATTTATAGTTTTAGCTTTTTTTGAATTTTTTCCGTTTTTTACTATTTTTCATTTATTTATGTATGTATATCAAAACTAAAATGCTTACATCGGGGCTGGAAAAGTAAATACCAATGTAATTGTTTTAATATGAAATAAATACATAGCCGACGGCAGTCTGCAGACCACAAACAGTCAAAATAAATATATTTGTATGGAGACTATTAATTTTTGTAATTTAATTCGTCTAAAGTAGTCTTAAAGTAGTAAATTTAGCAAAAGATTAGTTTGTATCAGCGTTGCAACTTTCCGGTTAATTATTCAAAAAGAAACATTTTGATAGTTTTAAAATGATAAAGGTTTTGAATAATTTTTGAATAATTTTTGGATAATTTGTCTTATTACAGAAATTTTAACAAAATCCAAATTAAATCTGCATTTTATAATACAAAATACAAATTTTTATATCTGAATTTCTGCCTCACTGAAATTTAACTCAAAAAAACTCGATTTTGACAAATTTTGAATGAAGGTACTTTGATATAGAATACTGCGAAATTATAATATTATATAAATTTAAATTGTATAAGAAAGTTAGCAAGTACACGCAAAGAAAAATCATAGCTTGATAAATTTGTAATCATACTGTTGTCTCAGTTATTATTTAATGATTATTTTTAATTTTTAATGCTTTCGAATATAATGTTATTTTTGTCAAATTATTTTTTTTTAATCATACTATTTCTAAATGATAACCGTTTTGAAATTTTTACGAAAAGTAAACATTAAATGATACAATTCCAACAAATGCTTGATTATCGTGACTTTTCTTTTTTTTTTTTCTTTTTTATCGTGGTTTTTCTTTGCGTGTAGTAAATGTATGTAAGGGCAGGAAAAAAATTTTGCTTTAAAAGCAACTTAATATGCATATGCACTAGTAGCAATACCAAATATTTCCATCTGTATATTTTCTAATACTAGCACGTACCTAATTTAAAAATTAGTCGAAATTTAAGAAAAGACTGATGCATCAAAAAAATGCATAACGATCGTTACTAAACATCATTCTAAATAAAAAATAAATAAAAACAGCAGAAACTATTTTGACACGCCTACTTCAACGTCCCCTTCTCACGTAATTTACCGTTAATGAAATTAGAAAGCTCACTCGTAATATAGATATACTTAATGTTCCATTGCAAGACTAAATTTAAGAAAAAAAATAATAGCAAACAGAAGTTACACAAAGAAAGTAATATATATTTTATTTAAAGAGTTTGTTACATAGCGATTTCTGTTAATATCAATATAAATTTTTTTCTGTTATAAAAGTACCCAAAATTGGTGGTGGGCATTAAAATTTATGCATTAAGCATTTAATTTATTATTGCTTATATTTTTGCTATTAAAGCATTCTATACCATTATACAAGTTTAGATTTTTAAGTAGCAATTGAAATTTTCAAAACATATAAATTTTAACCTTAAACATTAGCTTTGATTTGCTCTTCCCAATCCTGATATACATTTTAAAGATTTTGTACTTAATTATAACATTTTGTATTTAAAACAAGTACGAATTAACTAAAATTTAACCAACAACTATTGACAGAAGTAAATACATATACATACTTATGTATGAACATATTTTTGATATTTACATACATATGTTATTTTTTAATCATACTATATCAATGAAATTTTTCTTTAATTCAAGTAAATTTTACCTAGTATACGCTTTACTAGAATTAAGCAAATGGTACTATAATCAAATATATTTTCTTTATTGAAAGTGAATTTGTACTTAAAGTAAAGAATGAAACATACTTCTTTTAAGTTTATAATAAAACATATACTAGATATAAGAAAGAAATGAACTAAATTTTTTACATTTAATACAAAAATCTTATTACTTGTTTTAAGTATGAAAATACTCAAAATTAAGATATTTTTACTGTAGGTCTGAAAAATTTTATTTAATTTAAGAACTATTTACTTTATTTAAGTATGTACAATTAAGCACATTTATGGACTGTTTTTAAGTTAGTTAGAATTTTGCGTAAACTTTTATCAAGTACAATTTTTTTCATATGAAGTTAAATTTTTTATATTTTAGTTAATTTGGACTTATTTTTAGGAAATTCAATAAACTAAAATTAAGTTCATGCCAAACTTAATTTTAGATCAATCTTTTTTTCGGTGTACTCGCTCGTAAGAGAGATCAGTTCGTCGAGATTGGTAAAGTCGTGCCGCCGAACATAGTGTCGGTACTCGGTTCGCAGCCCATCATATATTCGTTCTAAATGGTTTTGGTGTCGTAATTGGGGGTGTTGTCTCGATAGTGTGAGCATGGACAGTATATAGTTTTTGGCGCTTTCTCGTCCGTTTTGCTTTCGACTATAAAACGTTTGTTCAAGATGCGAAAGGTATCGATTTGGCAAAAAGAACTTATCTAACTCCTGTCTAAAAACTGACCAGGTGCTAATTGTGCCCCGTTTTACACGATACCAGGCGAGAGCGTTACCCTGGAGTACGCTTAACATTGCCGGGAGTAGGCGGTCGAACGCAAAATGATAGCTTTCTGCCAGCTCTTCGCATCGCTCAAGGAACTCCATCAGGTCGGTCTCCCCTGAGTACGACAGGTTCCAGCTTTGCACGGTCGTCATAATTTCTGCATTCGATGGGTCATGTGGTACGAGAACAGATACCTCGTCTTCACATACTACGCTTTCCTCGACGGTTTGTACTTCATCGCGTAGTTTTCGTAACAGATCTTCGGTTGAGCTTCGTAGTGTTTTTGATCGAAGGTTCTCGGAAAGTTGTTTTCTTAGGTGTTCAACGGTGTAACCTGTCGTAGGTATACCAGCGTTTCGGCACTGTTCAACCAGTTGATCCTTTCTTAATAAGTAAATCCACCCGATTGAATCTTTGTGTAGTGTTCTGCTAGTAGATGGATTATCGTTTCTGCTATTATCATAATTTTTACCCGATTCTTCCTCGTTGGCGACGGTAGTGTTTTTTTCGCATTGCGACTTGGAATCGGGTCCCTGCTCGGGCGCCATTTTGTAACGTGGTTTTGTCGTTGGCTGGGATAGGTTGGTCGTGTCCAGGGTCTACTTACGGGTCCACAAACCTTAAGTAATAAGACAGTTGTTTTACCCTTTCGGGGGGGTTACAATAATTATTTATTTTATTAAAATTTTTCAATTTACAATAATAATAGCAGAATTTAAACGATAGTTTAGATTCAATCGGCTTGCAGTATATATACTCGGCTTTTCACGGGATGCCCCTTCGGAGTCAGGCTGTCGGGTTCAGCAACGCGGGAACGTTCGGAGATTTTACAATTTCTACAATAATTAACAATCGGGTATAGTACTGACAATCGGTTATAATATTAAATATCGTGTGGATAATTAGCAATCGGTAATAGTAGTAAGTACTTCGTAAATAATTGACAATCGGTAAAATATATGGTAAATACTCGGGTGATGAATAATAATAATCAGGTATACTACTGACAATCGGTTATAATATCTTATGGATAATTAACAATCGGTAATAGTATTAAGTACTTCGTAAATAATCGGTAAAATATCCGGTAAATACTCGGGTAATGAATAATAATAATCGGGTATAATACTAACACATTCGGGTAATAGTTAACAATTCTTAACTCTAATTTCTAAATATTTACAATGTGTTCTACAGCCGAAGCCACTGTGGGAACAGTCAGTCGAAACCGCTGTGGGAACAGTCAGCCGAAGCCGCTGTAAATACGGGCATTTATTAATCTCCCAGTACCTAGCTTTCGCTACTACTGATTGGTTAATACGTAAGTATTCGGCAACTAGTTTTGCAAGGACTAGTCGGCTCTTCTTTAGATTATATAATATAATCTTCAAGACTTGTTTGGCGTTTTCTCGTCTGGTATGAAACGCCCCGACTGTAACTTAATGTAACTTCCTTATACTAAAACTTAAATAAACTAATTGGGAATCGTAACTTATCTAACTAACTTAACTAACATACATGGCCTGTGATGTGTGCATACACACACACACACACATCCACGTTTGTATAAGGTGAAGTGTACCTTACCATGTTGTTACACTAACAACGTGTCATGTCAACAACACGTGTTTATATTAGACTGGTATCATAATACTGATTATAAACAGTAGGTACAACATATGTACGTGGAATTTTCCACGTTACAATACTTTTTTCTAGAACAACTTTTTCAAAAAACTAATTGTATAAAAGTCACTGAAAAAACTTTTTGGTCAATTGGGTCAAAATAAAGAGATGTGCCAAAAATTGGAAAATTGGACACGGTAGAATAAGGTATGATCTAGATTTCCTCATATCCCGTTTCTTTCAATATACTTTTTTCTAGAACAACTTTTTCAAAAAACTAATTGTATGAAAGTCACTGAAATAACTTTTTGGTCAATTGGGTCAAAATAAAGAGATGTGCCGAAAAGTGGAAAATTGGACACAGTAGAGGAAGGTATGATCTAGATTTCCTCATATCCCGTTTCTTTCAATATACTTTTTTCTAGAACAACTTTTTAAAAAAACTAATTGTATGAAAGTCACTGAAATCACTTTATGGTCTATTGGGTCAAAATAAAGAGAAGTGCCAAAAATCAGAAAATCAGGTTTAACAGAGGATGGTACTGGCTACATTTCCTCATACCACGTTTCTTTCAATATACTTTTTTCTAGAACAACTTTTTCAAAAAACTAATTGTATGAAAGTCACTGAAATAACTTTTTGGTCAATTGGGTCAAAATAAAGAGATGTGCCAAAAATGGGAACATGACGTATGATAGAGGATGGTACTAGATACATTTTCTCATACCACGTTTCTTTCAGTATACTTTTTTCTAGAACAACTTTTTCAAAAAACTAATTGTATAAAAGTCACTGAAAAAACTTTTTGGTCAATTGGGTCAAAATAAAGAGATGTGCCAAAAATTGGAAAATTGGACACGGTAGAATAAGGTATGATCTAGATTTCCTCATATCCCGTTTCTTTCAATATGTTTTTTTCTAGAACAACTTTTTCAAAAAACTAATTGTATGAAAGTCACTGAAATAACTTTTTGGTCAATTGGGTCAAAATAAAGAGATGTGCCGAAAAGTGGAAAATTGGACACGGTAGACGACGGTATGATCTAGATTTCCTCATATCCCGTTTCTTTCAATATACTTTTTTCTAGAACCACTTTTTAAAAAAACTAATTGTATGAAAGTCACTGAAATAACTTTTTGGTCAATTGGTTCAAAATAAATAGATGTGCCAAAAATTGGAAAATTGGACACGGTAGAGGAAAATATGATCTAGATTTCCCCATATCCCGTTTCTTTCAATATACTTTTTTTAAGAACAACTTTTTAAAAAAACTAATTGTATGAAAGTCACTGAAATAACTTTTTGGTCAATTGGGTCAAAATAAAGAGATGTGCCAAAAATCGGAACATGACGTATGATAGAGGATGGTCTGGCTGCATTTCCTCATACCACGTTTCTTTCAATATACTTTTTTCTAAAACAACTTTTAAAAAAAACTAATTGTATGAAAGTCACTGAAATAACTTTTTGGTCAATTAAGTCAAAATAAAGAGATGTGCCAAAAATCAGCCAAAGAGGTGTAATAGAAGATGGTACTGGCTACATTTCCTCATACCACGTTTCTTTCAATATACTTTTTTCTAGAACAACTTTTTCAAAAAACTAATTGTATGAAAGTCACTGAAATAACTTTTTGGTCAATTGGGTCAAAATAAAGAGATGTGCCAAAAATCGGAACATGACGTATGATAGAGGATGGTACTGGCTGCATTTCCTCATACCACGTTTCTTTCAATATACTTTTTTCTAAAACAACTTTTAAAAAAAACTAATTGTATGAAAGTCACTGAAATAACTTTTTGGTCAATTGGGTCAAAATAAAGAGATTTGCCAAAATTTGGAAATAGAGGTATGATAGGGGATGGTATTGGCTACATTTCCTCATTTCCCGGTTCTTTCAATATACTTTTTTCTAGAACAACTTTTTAAAAAAACTAATTGTATGAAAGTCACTAAATTAACTTATAAAATTTAACATTAAATTGAATTTAATGAGAAAATTTTATTAAATAAAATTAAATTTACTTGAACTGAACTGAAATTTAATTGTACATAATTAAGTTCAAATGAACTAAAGAATAAAAAGATAAAGTACATTAACATTAATAAACAAGAAACAAAAAAAAAGAAGAAGTGAACATTGAAAATTAAGAACATTTGAAAAGAGAAAAGGAATAAAAAATTCGTAAAAGAAAAATTTTGAGAGAAAAATTTTAAAAGAAAAGAAATTAAATTAGAATTGAAAATTAAAAACAATTTGAAAAAAAAAATATTTGTAAAAGAAAATTTAAAAATAAAAAAAGAAAAAAAAAAATTTTTTTAAAGAAAAGAAATTTAATTAAAAAAAAAGACAGAAAAAAGAGTGCAGTGAAAATCTTAAAAACCACATGGGTGTACTCATTAAAAAAAGGAGGAGTTAATAAACTACCTCACACAGTGTGAACAAAATGCCGTCGGCACTGTAGAAGATCTGCGAAAACGGTTTGTAAAATTTCTGTCTACAGAGCACGGTAGTGAGGAACTCAAGCTAAATACTACTCGAATGGCAGGCTAAACATGTCGTAACGACGCCGGCTACCCCAAATCCACGACTACAAGTTCCTGAAGTAGAAGTACGTGACGCAGTAGCCTCACCAGTAAAGCTGGAAGCACAAAAGTCCACGACAACTGCCCTCACAGGTAATGATGTAGTAAAAGAAAACCGAATTGCAGCAATTGAACTCGTCCGAAAATGGGGCCTCAAGTACGATGGTGGAAAAGACCCTCTAGGCTTTATTGAACGAGTAGAAGAGCTCGCCGATATGTACGAAATCAACCCAGACAATATTCTCCGGGTCATGTCCGAGCTCCTGCGTGATAAAGCTCTCATATGGTTCCGAAACAACAACAAGCAGTGGGAACAATAGTTCGTATTTAAAAAAGATTTTTGTAATTTTTTCTTGCCTCCACAGTACTTTGAAAAACTGGAGGACGAAATACGAAAAAGAGTCCAGCGACCCCGGGAGGCTTTTAAGGATTACTTGCTGGCCATACAAAACCTTATACGTTTCACCCAAATGAGTGCCGAACAAAAACTCGAACGAGTATTTCGTAACATGCAGCCAGACTATCAGCGGTATATTCGCCGGCGGGATTTCACGTCACTGGATGAACTAATTGCGCTAGCGTCATCCTTAGAGGCTACACCAAACACCGCGCCACCGGAACGGGGAGAACACCAACGCATGATTGACGTCCGACCACCGGGCACAGTAGTAAATCCCGCCCAAAGCCGGCGAACAGCGAAAGCTACCAGCCTCGAGAAACGGGACACCTATCTATCATGGGTAGACGAAAAACTAAGAGCCGGCATATGGATAGAACACCAGTGGGTTACTGCCCTTATCGATACAGGTGCCACTCGCAGTTTTATCATGCCATCGTTATTAAGTAACTTGAGACCGGCTCCCCAAAACCTTCCTGTTCCAATTGACGTGTTCCTGGCTAACGGTGAAAAAACAACAATATCTCAAGCGGTAGAGTGCCAGATTACCCTAGGAAAGGTGACTAAGAAACACATTCTGCTAGTTATGGAGGTCGCCACTGAACCCCTCGTTTTGGGAATCGATTTCCTATCAGAATTTTATACCACCATCACCTGTGCCGGACTGGCCGTAAAAGCGAACCCGAGTACCAACAAGTATCAAAAATCTCACCAGGTAAGCGTAATTATGTATAAAACTGATGCCATATCCAGGCAGCCATTGCAACAATTAAAATTGACACACGCTTCCCCTACAACCGCTTGTAAATGGTACCAGAACCGGGTAGCAGCTGTAAAACAAAACCTGAACGAATTCGCCGACTATTCGATTGTAAACGGACAATTATATCGACGTATCGGCCGAGAAATTTACGAAGAAGATGCCACCCCTAGGAAGCTTTATGTACACCCCTGAGACGACAGGTTCTACAGGAGGTACATGATCAACCAGCAGGTGGCCACCTTGGTGTTAGAAAGACCCTGCGAAAATTAACGTGCCGCTATTATTGGCCAGGCATGTCACGGGATATAAGCCGCTACGTACGGGGGTGTAAGGTCTGCCAACAGTATAAGGTCTCCCAACAATTGCCCGAGATTATGTTGGCCATAAACAACAGCACCTTCCAATCAACCAGCTATACCCCAGCACACTTGACGCAAGGTAGAGAACCCCGACTGCCTCAAGCACTATACGATAAGGTGACCATTGGTACGGGTTCCCAAATCGTACCACCAGAATCACGGACTAGAGAGCTGCCAGAAGTCTTCGAAATAGTCCGACAAAATTTAGTTAAATCATCGCAGAAACAAAAGTACCACTACAATTTGCGCCGTCGTCAGTGGCAGCCAAAAATAGGAGAGCGCGTTTTAGTCCGACAACACCCAATATCAAAGGCCGTTGACAAATTCGCCGCTAAATTGGCCCCCAAATATGGTGGACCTTATGTAGTGAGAGGATCCGTCTCTCCCGTCATTGCCAACATTAGTAGTGAAGATAATAAAGAAACGCGCACAGCTCATCTCAGTGAATTGAAACCTTTTACTGAACAACATAACAAATCATTATCGCCGCCATCCTCATCATCTTCATCACCTTCATCATTATCAATAGCCTCAAACGAGTCAGAGCAACCACCACTTCCAGTGATGTCAAGAACGAGGCAAATAAGGTATACCAAGCTGAGTACAACCCCTTACTTCGCCAGGAGAGGGAGGGTAGTGTGACGGCCAAAGTCACCAATTCGTTTTGGGCCCCACAATTAATGAATAATCTTTATTTTTATACCCTTCACCTGTGGTGCACAAGGGTATATATAGCTTTGTCATTCCGTTTGTAATTTCTACAATTTTCATTTCCGACCACATAAAGTATATATTTTCTGAAAGCTTATGAATAGAGGAGTCGATTAAGCCCTGACCGTCTGTCCGTCTGACCGTCTGTCCGTGTGTTGGTTGAAATCAACTTTTAGAAGCAACTATATGTTCCTCAGATCTGTATATGGTATCAATCTCTTGGAAATATCCAGGAATTAATCGCTATTGAAATTCAGCACAATCTCCCCATAACTTTCTGAGATATGAGCAAAAAACCACGACCACCTCGTTTTTTTACACAATTACAACAACAACATACTAATATACATACATGCAAAAAACATGCAAAAAAAAAAAAAAAAATTACAAAAAAAAAATATATTAAAAATAAAAAAAATAAAAAAAATTAAAAAAAAATTTAAAAAAAAAATATAACAAAAAAAAATAATAAAATATAAATAATATCTTAAATAAAATAAGATAAAATTTTTTTGGCTCAGCTGGGATTCGATGCCACATTTAGTGTAACCAGTGCCCATGTTCTGTAACTCTCGCTACGAGAAACTTTTCACTTGAAACATGTAAATTGGTACAGAAATACAACAAATCGAAACAAACAGCTGTTTTTTCTCACTGTACTATTTCTGTAACTATTCATGCGAGAAATACCTGTCACGTAAGAAAAATACTCGTAAGCCATTAAAAAAGTGTTTCTGTAAAGTTTTCAGGCGAGAACTTCTCACTTTGAACTGTCAAAATAAGTCACAAACAAAAAGACCGCGAGATTGCAAAAACTTTGAGCCAAAAAATATAAAAAGTCAAAAATCAGTGACAAAAACATGGAAAATGTAAAGTTTAAATGTTTTTTTATTATTAATTTTAATTAATTAATTTTTTTATTTTCTCATAAAAGGTGCCTTCAAGCAGAACCATTGCTGATGATCTGCTTAAGCGATATAGTTCCTTAAATCAATTCTCCGGCATTTCAAAAAAGTCTGTTGAATCGCACAACCTTATGCGATGAATTCGCAACATAGCTCTAACGTAATAACGTAATCATAAATGGTATTTTTCGCCATGAGTTACAGATACACTTTTTTCTCACACATCGAGAAACGGTGGGATATTTTGTTTCATGACTTTTCGATGCGAGAAGTTCTCACTAAAGTTACAGAACATGGGTACAGTATATACATATGTACGTATTTTATATAAGATGAATGGTGATACAAACAATTGTTATTGCATGACTACACGTTGTGAAGGGTATATAAGATTCGGCACGGCCGAATATAGCACTGTTACTTGTTTGTTATAAAAATAATTAATGAATTAGTATTATTAATACTTTAATTTATATTTATATATAAAAGTATTTAATGAGTTAGTATTATTAATACTTTAATTTATAGTTATATATAAAAATATTTAATGAATTATTATTATAATTATTACTTTAATTTACTCTATATATATATATTTATTTATATAGGTATGTAATGAATTATTATTTTGCACTTATACTTATAAACAACCAATGAAGTACATTAATATTATAAGTTAATTTAAGAGAAAGAGAAACATTGTTGTAATCACACCACACAGCATGCAATAACAACGCTAGGTGAATTCGTCTAATCACCACGAAATGTGTGGTAAATAGACCGATCATACATAGTGCGTGTGGTTGAACAATGTAAACACATGAGTTTGTGTGGATGTGTATTCTTGCGTGTACGACAAGAAAGGTATAAAACGAGTGTCTGCTGACTAAATTAGTTAGTTGGCCGGCAGCTCGCGCTACGGTAAGGACAAATATAATACGAGTACTGACCATAGCAATAAGCAGCAAGATACACATTGGAAGCGTGGTTTCATCACCAATAGTGTATCTTCTGCTGGTACTGATACTGGAGGCTGGGGATTCCGCCCCCCGTATTGGTGCTAAGAGCACATACAAGAGGTTCTGTTGAAAGCGTGGGTTCACCACCAAGAAAACATCTTGGAGCGAACGAGATCCACTATTGGCAGCGTGGTTACATCACCAATAGTGTATCTCGAAGAGTTATCTTGGGCTGCGATTGGAGGTGGGGATACCCCTCCAAGAGCGAATAGATAACTATCGCCACGCCATTGCCGTCAGACGCCAGTTTACCCAGAGTTTCTTTATTGTGGCTGGGGTTCCGCTCCAATAAAGAGAATCCTGGAAGGCAAAAGAGACCCACTATTGGCAGCGTGGATACACCACCGATAGTGCGTCTCGAAGGGTTAGCTGAGGCTGCGATTGGAGGTGGGGATACCCCTCTGAGAGCGAATCAATACCCGACGCCCCATCTAAGCGTCTGACACGTACCAGGCCAACTAGTGTAAAAGTATTTTTTTTATTATTCTATTATTGTTGTTATTATTTGTCTGTGAATAAATACCGTACGTTTTATAACGTTTTAAAGAAAAAAAGTGTTAGTTTTCTTTTAAAAGACGCGACCCTGGCCTCCGCTGAGTCTACCCTAGCCGCCAGCGGAATCGTGTCGTTACAAACTATTTTGGTCAATTGGGTCAAAATAAAGAGATGTGCCAAAAATGGGAACATGAGGTATGATAGAAGATGGTACTGGCTACATTTTCTCATACCACGTTTCTTTCAATATACTTTTTTCTAGAACAACTTTTTCAAAAAACTAATTGTATGAAAGTCACTGAAATAACTTTTTTGTCAATTGGGTCAAGATAAAGAGATGTGCCAAAAATTGGAAAATTGGATACGGTAGAATAAGGTATGATGTAGATTTCCTCATATCCCGTTTCTTTCAATATACTTTTTTCTAGAACAACTTTTTAAAAAAACTAATTGTATGAAAGTCACTGAAATCACTTAATGGTCAATTGGGTCTAAATAAAGAGATGTGCCAAAAATCAGAAAATGAAGTATAATAGAAGATGGTACTGGCTACATTTCCTCATACCACGTTTCTTTCAATATACTTTTTTCTAGAACAACTTTTAAAAAAAACTAATTGTATGAAAGTCACTGAAATAACTTTTTGGTCAATTGGGTCAAAATAAAGAGATGTGCCGAAAAACGGAAAATTGGACACGGTAGAGGAAGGTATGATCTAGATTTCCTCATATCCCGTTTCTTTCAATATACTTTTTTCTAGAACAACTTTTTAAAAAAACTAATTGTATGAAAGTCACTGAAATAACTTTTTGGTCAATTGGGTCAAAATAAAGAGATGTGCCAAAAATCGGAACATAACGTATGATAGAGGATGGTACTGGCTGCATTTCCTCATACCACGTTTCTTTCAATATATTTTTTTCTAAAACAACTTTTTAAAAAAACTAATTGTATGAAAGTCACTGAAATAACTTTTTGGTCAATTGGGTCAAAATAAAGAGATGTGCCAAAAATTGGAAAATCGGACAAGGTAGAGGAAGGTATGATCTAGATTTCCTCATATCCCGTTTCTTTCAGTATAATTTTTTCTGGAACAACTTTTTAAAAAAACTAATTGTATGAAAGTCACTGAAATAACTTTTTGGTCAATTGGGTCAAAATAAATAGATGTGCCAAAAATGGGAACAAGAGGTATGATAGAGGATGGTAGTGGCTACATTTTCTCATACCACGTTTCTTTCAATATACTTTTTTCTAGAACAACTTTTTAAAAAAACTAATTGTATGAAATTCACTGAAATCACTTATTGGTCAATTGGGTAAAAATAAAGAGATGTGCCAAAAATGGGAACATGAGGTATCATAGAGGATGGTACTGGCTACATTTTCTCATACCACGTTTCTTTCAATATACTTTTTTCTAGAACAACTTTTAAAAAAAACTAATTGTATGAAAGTCACTGAAATAACTTTTTGGTCAATTGGGTCAAAATAAAGAAATGTGCCAAAAATCGGAACATGAGGTATGATAGAAGATGGTACTGGCTACATTTCCTCATACCACGTTTCTTTCAATATACTTTTTTCTAAAACAACTTTTTAAAAAAACTAATTGTATGAAAGTCACTGAAATAACTTTTTGGTCAATTGAGTCAAAATAAATAGATGTGCCAAAAATAAGAACATGAGGTATGATAGAGGATGGTACTGGCTACATTTTCTCATACCACGTTTCTTTCAATATACTTTTTTCTAGAACAACTTTTTCAAAAAACTAATTGTATGAAAGTCACTGAAATAACTTTTTGGTCAATTGGGTCAAAATAAAGAGATGTGCCAAAAAATCGAAAATTGGGCACGGTAGAAGAAAGTATGGTCTAGATTTCCTCATATCCCGTTTCTTTCAATATACTTTTTTCTAGAACAACTTTTTAAGAAAACTAATTGTATAAAAGTCACTGAAATCACTTTATGGTCAATTGGGTCAAAATAAAGAGAAGTGCCAAAAATCGGAAAATCACGTTTAACAGAGGATGGTACTGGCTACATTTCCTCGTACCACGTTTCTTTCAATATACTTTTTTCTAGAACAACTTATTAAAAAAACTAATTGTATGAAAGTCACTGAAATAACTTTTTGGTCAATTGGGTCAAAATAAAGAGATGTGCCAAAAATGGGAACATAACGTATGATAGAGGATGGTACTGGCTGCATTTCCTCATACCACGTTTCTTTCAATATACTTTTTTCTAAAACAACTTTTTCAAAAAACTAATTGTATGAAAGTCACTGAAATAACTTTTTGGTCAATTGAGTCAAAATAAATAGATGTGCCAAAAATAAGAACATGAGGTATCATAGAGGATGGTACTGGCTACATTTTCTCATACCACGTTTCTTTCAATATACTTTTTTCTAGAACAACTTTTAAAAAAAACTAATTGTATGAAAGTCACTGAAATAACTTTTTGGTCAATTGGGTCAAAATAAAGAAATGTGCCAAAAATCGGAACATGAGGTATGATAGAAGATGGTACTGGCTACATTTCCTCATACCACGTTTCTTTCAATATACTTTTTTCTAAAACAACTTTTTAAAAAAACTAATTGTATGAAAGTCACTGAAATAACTTTTTGGTCAATTGAGTCAAAATAAATAGATGTGCCAAAAATAAGAACATGAGGTATGATAGAGGATGGTACTGGCTACATTTTCTCATACCACGTTTCTTTCAATATACTTTTTTCTAGAACAACTTTTTCAAAAAACTAATTGTATGAAAGTCACTGAAATAACTTTTTGGTCAATTGGGTCAAAATAAAGAGATGTGCCAAAAATTGGAAAATCGGACAAGGTAGAGGAAGGTATGATCTAGATTTCCTCATATCCCGTTTCTTTCAGTATAATTTTTTCTGGAACAACTTTTTAAAAAAACTAATTGTATGAAAGTCACTGAAATAACTTTTTGGTCAATTGGGTCAAAATAAATAGATGTGCCAAAAATGGGAACAAGAGGTATGATAGAGGATGGTAGTGGCTACATTTTCTCATACCACGTTTCTTTCAATATACTTTTTTCTAGAACAACTTTTTAAAAAAACTAATTGTATGAAATTCACTGAAATCACTTATTGGTCAATTGGGTAAAAATAAAGAGATGTGCCAAAAATGGGAACATGAGGTATCAAAGAGGATGGTACTGGCTACATTTTCTTATACCACGTTTCTTTCAATATACTTTTTTCTAGAACAACTTTTAAAAAAAACTAATTGTATGAAAGTCACTGAAATAACTTTTTGGTCAATTGGGTCAAAATAAAGAGATGTGCCAAAAATCGGAACATGAGGTATGATAGAAGATGGTACTGGCTACATTTCCTCATACCACGTTTCTTTCAATATACTTTTTTCTAAAACAACTTTTTAAAAAAACTAATTGTATGAAAGTCACTGAAATAACTTTTTGGTCAATTGGGTCAAAATAAATAGATGTGCCAAAAAATGGGAACATAACGTATGATAGAGGATGGTACTGGCTACATTTTCTCATACCACGTTTCTTTCAATATACATTTTCTAGAACAACTTTTTCAAAAAACTAATTGTATGAAAGTCACTGAAATAACTTTTTGGTCAACTGGGTCAAAATAAAGAGATGTGCCAAAAAATCGAAAATTGGGCACGGTAGAAGAAAGTATGATCTAGATTTCCTCATATCCCGTTTCTTTCAATATACTTTTTTCTAGAACAACTTTTTAAGAAAACTAATTGTATAAAAGTCACTGAAATCACTTTATGGTCAATTGGGTCAAAATAAAGAGAAGTGCCAAAAATCGGAAAATCACGTTTAAGAGAGGATGGTACTGGCTACATTTCCTAGTACCACGTTTCTTTGAATATACTTTTTTCTAGAACAACTTATTAAAAAAACTAATTGTATGAAAGTCACTGAAATAGCTTTTTGGTCAATTGGGTCAAAATAAAGAGATGTGCCAAAAATGGGAACATAACGTATGATAAAGGATGGTACTGGCTGCATTTCCTCATACCACGTTTCTTTCAATATACTTTTTTCTAAAACAACTTTTTAAAAAAACTAATTGTATGAAAGTCACTGAAATAACTTTTTGGTCAATTGGGTCAAAATAAAGAGATTTGCCAAAATTTGGAAATAAAGGTATGATAGGGGATGGTATTGGCTACATTTTCTCATTTCCAGGTTCTTTCAATATACTTTTTTCTAGAACAACTTTTTAAAAAAACTAATTGTATGAAAGTCACTGAAATAACTTTTTTGGTCAATTGGGTCAAAATAAAGAGATGTGCCAAAAATGGGAACATGAGGTATGATAGAAGATGGTACTGGCTACATTTCCTCATACCACGTTTCTTTCAATATACTTTTTTCTAAAACAACTTTTTAAAAAAACTAATTGTATGAAAGTCACTGAAATAACTTTTTGGTCAATTGGGTCAAAATAAAGAGATGTGCCAAAAATTAGAAAATTGGGCACGGTAGAAGAAGATATGATCTAGATTTCCTCATATCCCGTTTCTTTCAATATACTTTTTTCTAGAACAACTTTTAAAAAAAACTAATTTTATGAAAGTCACTGAAATCACTTATTGGTCAATTGGGTCAAAATAAAGAGATGTGCCAAAAATTTGAAAATTGGACACGGTAGAGGAAGGTATGATCTAGATTTCCTCATACCACGTGTCTTTCAATTTTCTTTTTTCTAGAACAACTTTTTCAAAAAACTAATTGTATGAAAGTCACTGAAATAACTTTTTGGTCAATTGGGTCAAAATAAAGAGATGTGCCAAAAATTGGAACATAACGTATGATAGAAGATGGTACTGGCTGCATTTCCTCATACCACGTTTCTTTCAATATACTTTTTTCTAAAACAACTTTTTAAAAAAACTAATTGTATGAAAGTCACTGAAATAACTTTTTGGTCAATTGGGTCAAAATAAAGAGATGTGCCAAAATTTGGAAATAAAGGTATGATAGGGGATGGTATTGGCTACATTTTCTCATTTCCCGGTTCTTTCAATATACTTTTTTCTAGAACAACTTTTTAAAAAAACTAATTGTATGAAAGTCACTGAAATAACTTTTTTGGTTAATTGGGTCAAAATAAAGAGATGTGCCAAAAATGTCTAAAATAAAGAGATGTGCCAAAAATCAGCCAAAAAGGTGTAATAGAAGATGGTACTGGCTACATTTCCTCATACCACGTTTCTTTCAATTTTCTTTTTTCTAGAACAACTTTTTCAAAAAACTAATTGTATGAAAGTCACTGAAATAACTTTTTGGTCAATTGGGTCAAAATAAAGAGATGTGCCAAAAATGGGAACATAACGTATGTTAGAGGATGGTACTGGCTGCATTTCCTCATACCACGTTTATTTCAATATACTTTTTTCTAAAACAACTTTTTAAAAAAACTAATTGTATGAAAGTCACTGAAATAACTTTTTGGTCAATTGGGTCAAAATAAAGAGATGTGCCAAAATTTGGAAATAAAGGTATGATAGGGGATGGTATTGGCTACATTTTCTCATTTCCCGGTTCTTTCAATATACTTTTTTCTAGAACAACTTTTTAAAAAAACTAATTGTATGAAAGTCATTGAAATAACTTTTTTGGTCAATTGGGTCAAAATAAAGAGATGTGCCAAAAATGGGAACATGAGGTATGATAGAAGATGGTACTGGCTACATTTCCTCATACCACGTTTCTTTCAATATACTTTTTTCTAAAACAACTTTTTAAAAAAACTAATTGTATGAAAGTCACTGAAATAACTTTTTGGCCAATTGGGTCAAAATAAATAGATGTGCCAAAAATCGGAACATGAGGTATGATAGAGGATGGTACTGGCTACATTTTCTCATACCACGTTTCTTTCAATATACTTTTTTCTAGAACAACTTTTTCAAAAAACTAATTGTATGAAAGTCACTGAAATAACTTTTTGGTCAATTGGGTCAAAATAAAGAGATGTGCCAAAAAATCGAAAATTGGGCACGGTAGAAGAAAGTATGATCTAGATTTCCTCATATCCCGTTTCTTTCAATATACTTTTTTCTAGAACAACTTTTTAAGAAAACTAATTGTATAAAAGTCACTGAAATCACTTTATGGTCAATTGGGTCAAAATAAAGAGAAGTGCCAAAAATCGGAAAATCACGTTTAACAGAGGATGATACTGGCTACATTTCCTCGTATCACGTTTCTTTCAATATACTTTTTTCTAGAACAACTTATTAAAAAAACTAATTGTATGAAAGTCACTGAAATAACTTTTTGGTCAATTGGGTCAAAATAAAGAGATGTGCCAAAAAATCGAAAATTGGGCACGGTAGAGGAAGGTATGATCTAGATTTCCCTATATCCCGTTTCTTTCAATATACTTTTTTCTAGAACAACTTTTAAAAAAAACTAATTTTATGAAAGTCACTGAAATCACTTATTGGTCAATTGGGTTAAAATAAAGAGATGTACCACAAATTTGAAAATTGGACACGGTAGAGGAAGGTATGATCTAGATTTCCCTATATCCCGTTTCTTTCAAAATACTTTTTCTAGAACAACTTTTTCAAAAAACGAATTGTATGAAAGTCACTGAAATAACTTGTTGGTCAATTAAGTCTAAATAAAGAGATGTGCCAAAAATCAGCCAAAGAGGTGTTATAGAAGATGGTACTGGCTACATTTCCTCATACCACGTTTCTTTCAATATACTTTTTTCTAGAACAACTTTTTCAAAAAACTAATTGTATGAAAGTCACTGAAATAACTTTTTGGTCAATTGGGTCAAAATAAAGAGATGTGCCAAAAATGGGAACATAACGTATGATAGAGGATGGTACTGGCTACATTTTCTCATACCACGTTTCTTTCAATATACTTTTTTCTAGAACAACTTTTTCAAAAAACTAATTGTATGAAAGTCACTGAAATAACTTTTTGGTCAATTGGGTCAAAATAAAGAGATGTGCCAAAAAATCAAAAATTCGGCACGGTAGAAGAAAGTATGATCTAGATTTCCTCATATCCCGTTTCTTTCAATATACTTTTTTCTAGAACAACTTTTTAAGAAAACTAATTGTATAAAAGTCACTGAAATCACTTTATGGTCAATTGGGTCAAAATAAAGAGAAGTGCCAAAAATCGGAAAATCACGTTTAACAGAGGATGGTACTGGCTACATTTCCTCTTACCACGTTTCTTTCAATATACTTTTTTCTAGAACAACTTATTAAAAAAACTAATTGTATGAAAGTCACTGAAATAACTTTTTGGTCAATTGGGTCAAAATAAAGAGATGTGCCAAAAATGGGAACATAACGTATGTTAGAGGATGGTACTGGCTGCATTTCCTCATACCACGTTTCTTTCAATATACTTTTTTCTAAAACAACTTTTTAAAAAAACTAATTGTATGAAAGTCACTGAAATAACTTTTTGGTCAATTGGGTCAAAATAAAGAGATTTGCCAAAATTTGGAAATAAAGGTATGATAGGGGATGGTATTGGCTACATTTTCTCATTTCCCGGTTCTTTCAATATACTTTTTTCTAGAACAACTTTTTAAAAAAACTAATTGTATGAAAGTCACTGAAATAACTTTTTTGGTCAATTGGGTCAAAATAAAGAGATGTGCCAAAAATAGGAACATGAGGTATGATAGAGGATGGTACTGGCTGCATTTCCTCATACCACGTTTCTTTCAATATACTTTTTTCTAAAACAACTTTTTAAAAAAACTAATTGTATGAAAGTCACTGAAATAACTTTTTTGGTCAATTGGGTCAAAATAAAGAGATGTGCCAAAAATGGGAACATGAGGTATGATAGAAGATGGTACTGGCTACATTTTCTCATACCACGTTTCTTTTAATATACTTTTTTCTAGAACAACTTTTTCAAAAAACTAATTGTATGAAAGTCACTGAAATAACTTTTTTGGTCAATTGGGTCAAAATAAAGAGATGTGCCAAAAATGGGAACATAACGTATGTTAGAGGATGGTACTGGCTGCATTTCCTCATACCACGTTTCTTTCAATATACTTTTTTCTAAAACAACTTTTTAAAAAAACTAATTGTATGAAAGTCACTGAAATAACTTTTTGGTCAATTGGGTCAAAATAAAGAGATTTGCCAAAATTTGGAAATAAAGGTATGATAGGGGATGGTATTGGCTACATTTTCTCATTTCCCGGTTCTTTCAATATACTTTTTTCTAGAACAACTTTTTAAAAAAACTAATTGTATGAAAGTCACTGAAATAACTTTTTTGGTCAATTGGGTCAAAATAAAGAGATGTGCCAAAAATGGGAACATAACGTATGTTAGAGGATGGTACTGGCTGCATTTCCTCATACCACGTTTCTTTCAATATACTTTTTTCTAAAACAACTTTTTAAAAAAACTAATTGTATGAAAGTCACTGAAATAACTTTTTTGGTCAATTGGGTCAAAATAAAGAGATGTGCCAAAAATGGGAACATAACGTATGTTAGAGGATGGTACTGGCTGCATTTCCTCATACCACGTTTCTTTCAATATACTTTTTTCTAAAACAACTTTTTAAAAAAACTAATTGTATGAAAGTCACTGAAATAACTTTTTGGTCAATTGGGTCAAAATAAAGAGATTTGCCAAAATTTGGAAATAAAGGTATGATAGGGGATGGTATTGGCTACATTTTCTCATTTCCCGGTTCTTTCAATATACTTTTTTCTAGAACAACTTTTTAAAAAAACTAATTGTATGAAAGTCACTGAAATAACTTTTTTGGTCAATTGGGTCAAAATAAAGAGATGTGCCAAAAATAGGAACATGAGGTATGATAGAGGATGGTACTGGCTGCATTTCCTCATACCACGTTTCTTACAATATACTTTTTTCTAAAACAACTTTTTAAAAAAACTAATTGTATGAAAGTCACTGAAATAACTTTTTTGGTCAATTGGGTCAAAATAAAGAGATGTGCCAAAAAATCGAAAATTGGGCACGGTAGAAGAAAGTATGATCTAGATTTCCTCATATCCCGTTTCTTTCAATATACTTTTTTCTAGAACAACTTTTTAAGAAAACTAATTGTATAAAAGTCACTGAAATCACTTTATGGTCAATTGGGTCAAAATAAAGAGAAGTGCCAAAAATCGGAAAATCACGTTTAACAGAGGATGGTACTGGCTACATTTCCTCTTACCACGTTTCTTTCAATATACTTTTTTCTAGAACAACTTATTAAAAAAACTAATTGTATGAAAGTCACTGAAATAACTTTTTGGTCAATTGGGTCAAAATAAAGAGATGTGCCAAAAATGGGAACATAACGTATGTTAGAGGATGGTACTGGCTGCATTTCCTCATACCACGTTTCTTTCAATATACTTTTTTCTAAAACAACTTTTTAAAAAAACTAATTGTATGAAAGTCACTGAAATAACTTTTTGGTCAATTGGGTCAAAATAAAGAGATGTGCCAAAAATGGGAACATGAGGTATGATAGAAGATGGTACTGGCTACATTTTCTCATACCACGTTTCTTTTAATATACTTTTTTCTAGAACAACTTTTTCAAAAAACTAATTGTATGAAAGTCACTGAAATAACTTTTTGGTCAATTGGGTCAAGATAAAGAGATGTGCCAAAAATTGGAAAATTGGATACGGTAGAATGAGGTATGATCTAGATTTTCTCATATCCCGTTTCTTTGAATATATTTTTTTCTAGAACAACTTTTTAAAAAAAACTAATTGTATGAAAGTCTCTGAAATCACTTTATGGTCAATTGGGTCAAAATAAAGAGAAGTGCCAAAAATCGAAAAATCACGTTTAACAGAAGATGGTACTGGCTACATTTCCTCATACCACGTTTCTTTCAATATACTTTTTTCTAGAACGACTTTTTCAAAAAACTAATTGTATGAAAGTCACTGAAATAACTTTTTGGTCAATTGGGTCAAAATAAAGGGATGTGCCTAAAATGGGAACATGAGGTATGAAAGAGGATGGTACTGGCTACATTTTGTCATACCACGTTTCTTTCAATATATTTTTTTCTAGAACAACTTTTTCAAAAAACTAATTGTATGAAAGTCACTTTTTGGTCAATTGGGTCAAAATAAAGAGATGTGCCGAAAAGTGGAAAATTGGACACGGTAGGGGAAGGTATGATCTAGATTTCCTCATATCCCGTTTCTTTCAATATACTTTTTTCTAGAACAACTTTTTAAAAAAACTAATTTTATGAAAGTCACTGAAATCACTTATTGGTCAATTGGGTCAAAATAAAGAGATGTGCCAAAAATTTGAAAATTGGACACGGTAGAGGAAGGTATGATCTAGATTTCCTTATATCCCGTTTCTTTCAATATACTTTTTCTAGAACAACTTTTTCAAAAAACTAATTGTATGAAAGTCACTGAAATAACTTTTTGGTCAATTAAGTCTAAATAAAGAGATGTGCCAAAAATCAGCCAAAGAAGTGTAATAGAAGATGGTACTGGCTACATTTCCTCATACCACGTTTCTTTCAATTTTCTTTTTTCTAGAACAACTTTTTAAAAAAACTAATTGTATGAAAGTCACTGAAATAACTTTTTTGGTCAATTGGGTCAAAATAAAGAGATGTGCCAAAAATGGAAACATGAGGTATGATAGAAGATGGTACTGGCTACATTTCCTCATACCACGTTTCTTTCAATATACTTTTTTCTAAAACAACTTTTTAAAAAAACTAATTGTATGAAAGTCACTGAAATAACTTTTTGGTCAATTGGGTCAAAATAAAGAGATGTGCCAAAAATTAGAAAATTGGGCACGGTAGAAGAAGATATGATCTAGATTTCCTCATATCCCGTTTCTTTCAATATACTTTTTTCTAGAACAACTTTTAAAAAAAACTAATTGTATGAAAGTCACTGAAATAACTTTTTGGTCAATTAAGTCTAAATAAAGAGATGTGCCAAAAATCAGCCAAAGAAGTGTAATAGAAGATGGTACTGGCTGCATTTCCTCATACCACGTTTCTTTCAATATACTTTTTTCTAAAACAACTTTTTAAAAAAACTAATTGTATGAAAGTCACTGAAATAACTTTTTGGTCAATTGGGTCAAAATAAAGAGATGTGCCAAAATTTGGAAATAAAGGTATGATAGGGGATGGTATTGGCTACATTTTCTCATTTCCCGGTTCTTTCAATATACTTTTTTCTAGAACAACTTTTTAAAAAAACTAATTGTATGAAAGTCACTGAAATAACTTTTTTGGTCAATTGGGTCAAAATAAAGAGATGTGCCAAAAATGGGAACATGAGGTATGATAGAAGATGCTACTGGCTACATTTCCTCATACCACGTTTCTTTCAATATACTTTTTTCTAAAACAACTTTTTAAAAAAACTAATTGTATGAAAGTCACTGAAATAACTTTTTGGTCAATTGGGTCAAAATAAATAGATGTGCCAAAAATGGGAACAAGAGGTATGATAGAGGATGGTACTGGCTACATTTTCTCATACCACGTTTCTTTCAATATACTTTTTTCTAGAACAACTTTTTCAAAAAACTAATTGTATGAAAGTCACTGAAATAACTTTTTGGTCAATTGGGTCAAAATAAAGAGATGTGCCAAAAAATCGAAAATTGGGCACGGTAGAAGAAAGTATGGTCTAGATTTCCTCATATCCCGTTTTTTTCAATATACTTTTTTCTAGAACAACTTTTTAAGAAAACTAATTGTATAAAAGTCACTGAAATCACTTTATGGTCAATTGGGTCAAAATAAAGAGAAGTGCCAAAAATCGAAAAATCACGTTTAACAGAGGATGATACTGGCTACATTTCCTCGTACCACGTTTCTTTCAATATACTTTTTTCTAGAAAAACTTATTAAAAAAACTAATTGTATGAAAGTCACTGAAATAACTTTTTGGTCAATTGGGTCAAAATAAAGAGATGTGCCAAAAATTAGAAAAATGGGCACGGTAGAAGAAGATATGATCTAGATTTCCTCATATCCCGTTTCTTTCAATATACTTTTTTCTAGAACAACTTTTAAAAAAAACTAATTTTATGAAAGTCACTGAAATCACTTATTGGTCAATTGGGTCAAAATAAAGAGATGTGCCACAAATTTGAAAATTGGACACGGTAGAAGAAGGTATGATCTAGATTTCCCTATATCCCGTTTCTTTCAATATACTTTTTCTAGAACAACTTTTTCAAAAAACTAATTGTATGAAAGTCACTGAAATAACTTTTTGGTCAATTAAGTCTAAATAAAGAGATGTGCCAAAAATCAGCCAAAGAGGTGTAATAGAAGATGGTACTGGCTACATTTCCTCATACCACGTTTCTTTCAATATACTTTTTTCTAGAACAACTTTTTCAAAAAACTAATTGTATGAAAGTCACTGAAATAACTTTTTGGTCAATTGGGTCAAAATAAAGAGATGTGCCAAAAATGGGAACATAACGTATGATAGAGGATGGTACTGGCTGCATTTCCTCATACCACGTTTCTTTCAATATACTTTTTTCTAAAACAACTTTTAAAAAAAACTAATTGTATGAAAGTCACTGAAATAACTTTTTGGTCAATTGGGTCAAAATAAAGAGATTTGCCAAAATTTGGAAATAAAGGTATGATAGGGGATGGTATTGGCTACATTTTCTCATTTCCCGGTTCTTTCAATATACTTTTTTCTAGAACAACTTTTTAAAAAAACTAATTGTATGAAAGTCACTGAAATAAATTTTTTGGTCAATTGGGTCAAAATAAAGAGATGTGCCAAAAATGGGAACATGAGGTATGATAGAAGATGGTACTGGCTACATTTTCTCATACCACGTTTCTTTCAATATACTTTTTTCTAGAACAACTTTTTCAAAAAACTAATTGTATGAAAGTCACTGAAATAACTTTTTGGTCAATTGGGTCAAGATAAAGAGATGTGCCAAAAATTGGAAAATTGGATACGGTAGAATGAGGTATGATCTAGATTTTCTCATATCCCGTTTCTTTGAATATATTTTTTTCTAGAACAACTTTTTAAAAAAAACTAATTGTATGAAAGTCTCTGAAATCACTTTATGGTCAATTGGGTCAAAATAAAGAGAAGTGCCAAAAATCGAAAAATCACGTTTAACAGAAGATGGTACTGGCTACATTTCCTCATACCACGTTTCTTTCAATATACTTTTTTCTAAAACAACTTTTTAAAAAAACTAATTGTATGAAAGTCACTGAAATAACTTGTTGGTCAATTGGGTCAAAATAAATAGATGTGCCAAAAATGGGAACATGAGGTATGATAGAGGATGGTACTGGCTACATTTTGTCATACCACGTTTCTTTCAATATATTTTTTTCTAGAACAACTTTTTCAAAAAACTAATTGTATGAAAGTCACTTTTTGGTCAATTGGGTCAAAATAAAGAGATGTGCCGAAAAGTGGAAAATTGGACACGGTAGGGAAAGGTATGATCTAGATTTCCTCATATCCCGTTTCTTTCAATATACTTTTTTCTAGAACAACTTTTTAAAAAAAACTAATTGTATGAAAGTCACTGAAATAACTTTTTGGTCAATTGGGTCAAAATAAAGAGATGTGCCAAAAATCAGAAAATCAGGTTTAACAGAGGATGGTACTGGCTACATTTCCTCATACCACGTTTCTTTCAATATACTTTTTTCTAAAACAACTTTTTAAAAAAACTAATTGTATGAAAGTCACTGAAATAACTTGTTGGTCAATTGGGTCAAAATAAATAAATGTGCCAAAAATGGGAACATGAGGTATGATAGAGGATGGTAGTGGCTACATTTCCTCATATCCCGTTTCTTTCAATATACTTTTTTCTAGAACAACTTTTTAAAAAAACTAATTTTATGAAAGTCACTGAAATCACTTATTGGTCAATTGGGTCAAAATAAAGAGATGTGCCAAAAATTGGAAAATTGGACACGGTAGAGGAAGGTTTGATCTAGATTTCCTCATATCCCGTTTCTTTCAATATAATTTTTTCTAGAACAACTTTTTAAAAAAAACTAATTGTATGAAAGTCACTGAAATAACTTTTTGGTCAATTGGGTCAAAATAAAGAGATGTGCCAAAAATCAGAAAATCAGGTTTAACAGAGGATGGTACTGGCTACATTTCCTCATACCACGTTTCTTTCAATATACTTTTTTCTAAAACAACTTTTTAAAAAAACTAATTGTATGAAAGTCACTGAAATAACTTGTTGGTCAATTGGGTCAAAATAAATAGATGTGCCAAAAATGGGAACATGAGGTATGATAGAGGATGGTAGTGGCTACATTTCCTCATATCCCGTTTCTTTCAATATACTTTTTTCTAGAACAACTTTTTAAAAAAACTAATTTTATGAAAGTCACTGAAATCACTTATTGGTCAATTGGGTCAAAATAAAGAGATGTGCCAAAAATCGGAAAATTGGACACGGTAGAGGAAGGTTTGATCTAGATTTTCTCATATCCCGTTTCTTTCAATATAATTTTTTCTAGAACAACTTTTTAAAAAAAACTAATTGTATGAAAGTCACTGAAATAACTTTTTGGTCAATTGGGTCAAAATAAAGAGATGTGCCAAAAATCAGAAAATCAGGTTTAACAGAGGATGGTACTGGCTACATTTCCTCATACCACGTTTCTTTCAATATACTTTTTTCTAAAACAACTTTTTAAAAAAACTAATTGTATGAAAGTCACTGAAATAACTTGTTGGTCAATTGCGTCGAAATAAACAGATGTGCCAAAAATGGGAACATGAGGTATGATAGAGGATGGTAGTGGCTACATTTCCTCATATCCCGTTTCTTTCAATATACTTTTTTCTAGAACAACTTTTTAAAAAAACTAATTTTATGAAAGTCACTGAAATCACTTATTGGTCAATTGGGTCAAAATAAAGAGATGTGCCAAAAATTGGAAAATTGGACACGGTAGAGGAAGGTTTGATCTAGATTTTCTCATATCCCGTTTCTTTCAATATACTTTTTTCTAGAACAACTTTTTAAAAAAACTAATTTTATGAAAGTCACTGAAATCACTTATTGGTCAATTGGGTCAAAATAAAGAGATGTGCCAAAAATTGGAAAATTGGACACGGTAGAGGAAGGTTTGATCTAGATTTCCTCATATCCCGTTTCTTTCAATATAATTTTTTCTAGAACAACTTTTTAAAAAAAACTAATTGTATGAAAGTCACTGAAATAACTTTTTGGTCAATTGGGTCAAAATAAAGAGATGTGCCAAAAATCAGAAAATCAGGTTTAACAGAGGATGGTACTGGCTACATTTCCTCATACCACGTTTCTTTCAATATACTTTTTTCTAAAACAACTTTTTAAAAAAACTAATTGTATGAAAGTCACTGAAATAACTTGTTGGTCAATTGGGTCAAAATAAATAAATGTGCCAAAAATGGGAACATGAGGTATGATAGAGGATGGTACTGGCTACATTTCCTCATACCATGTTTCTTTCAATATACTTTTTTCTAAAACAACTTTTTAAAAAAACTAATTGTATGAAAGTCACTGAAATAACTTTTTGGTCAATTGGGTCAAAATAAAGAGATGTGCCAAAAATTGGAAAATCGGACAGGGTAGAGGAAGGTATGATCTAGATTTCCTCATATCCGGTTTCTTTCAGTATAATTTTTTCTGGAACAACTTTTTAAAAAAAACTAATTGTATGAAAGTCACTGAAATAACTTTTTGGTCAATTGGGTCAAAATAAATAGATGTGCCAAAAATGGGAACAAGAGGTATAATAGAGGATGGTAGTGGCTACATTTTCTCATACCACGTTTCTTTCAATATAATTTTTTCTAGAACAACTTTTTAAAAAAACTAATTGTATGAAATATGAAAAAAAAACTAATTGTATAAAAGTCACTGAAATAACTTTTTGGTCAATTGGGTCAAAATAAAGAGATGTGCCAAACATCGGAACATATGGTATGATAGAAGATGGTACTGGCTACATTTTCTCATACCACGTTTCTTTCAATATACTTTTTTCTAGAACAACTTTTTCAAAAACCTAATTGTATGAAAGTCACTGAAATAACTTTTTGGTCAATTGGGTCAAAATAAAGAGATGTGCCAAAAAATCGAAAATTGGGCACGGTAGAAGAAAGTATGACCTAGATTTCCTCATATCCCGTTTCTTTCAATATACTTTTTCTAGAACAACTTTTTAAAAAAACTAATTGTATGAAAGTCACTGAAATAACTTTTTGGTCAATTGGGTCAAAATAAAGAGATGTGCCAAAAATGGGAACATAACGTATGATAGAAGATGGTACTGGCTGCATTTCCTCATACCACGTTTCTTTCAATATACTTTTTTCTAGAACAACTTATTAAAAAAACTAATTGTATGAAAGTCACTGAAATAACTTTTTGGTCAATTGGGTCAAAATAAAGAGATGTGCCAAAAATGGGAACATAACGTATGATAGAGGATGGTACTGGCTGCATTTCCTCATACCACGTTTCTTTCAATATACTTTTTTCTAAAACAACTTTTTAAAAAAACTAATTGTATGAAAGTCACTGAAATAACTTTTTGGTCAATTGGGTCAAAATAAAGACATTTGCCAAAATTTGGAAATAAAAGTATGATAGGGGATGGTATTGGCTACATTTTCTTATTTCCCGGTTCTTTCAATATACTTTTTTCTAGAACAACTTTTAAAAAAAAACTAATTGTATGAAAGTCACTGAAATAACTTTTTTGGTCAATTGGGTCAAAATAAAGAGATGTGCCAAAAATGAGAACATGAGGTATGATAGAAGATGGTACTGGCTACATTTCCTCATACCACGTTTCTTTCAATATACTTTTTTCTAAAACAACTTTTTAAAAAAACTAATTTTATGAAAGTCACTGAAATCACTTATTGGTCAATTGGGTCAAAATAAAGAGATGTGCCAAAAATTTGAAAATTGGACACGGTAGAGGAAGGTATGATCTAGATTTCCTTATATCCCGTTTCTTTCAATATACTTTTTCTAGAACAACTTTTTCAAAAAACTAATTGTATGAAAGTCACTGAAATAACTTTTTGGTCAATTAAGTCTAAATAAAGAGATGTGCCAAAAATCAGCCAAAGAGGTGTAATAGAAGATGGTACTGGCTACATTTCCTCATACCACGTTTCTTTCAATATACTTTTTTCTAAAACAACTTTTTAAAAAAACTAATTGTATGAAAGTCACTGAAATAACTTTTTGGTCAATTGGGTCAAAATAAAGAGATGTGCCAAAAATTAGAAAATTGGGCACGGTAGAAGAAGATATGATCTAGATTTCCTCATATCCCGTTTCTTTCAATATACTTTTTTCTAGAACAACTTTTAAAAAAAACTAATTTTATGAAAGTCACTGAAATCACTTATTGGTCAAATGGGTCAAAATAAAGAGATGTGCCAAAAATTTGAAAATTGGACACGGTAGAGGAAGGTATGATCTAGATTTCCTTATATCCCGTTTCTTTCAATATACTTTTTCTAGAACAACTTTTTCAAAAGACTAATTGTATGAAAGTCACTGAAATAACTTTTTGGTCAATTAAGTCTAAATAAAGAGATGTGCCAAAAATCAGCCAAAGAGGTGTAATAGAAGATGGTACTGGCTACATTTCCTCATACCACGTTTCTTTCAATATACTTTTTTCTAAAACAACTTTTTCAAAAAACTAATTGTATGAAAGTCACTGAAATAACTTTTTGGTCAATTGGGTCAAAATAAAGAGATGTGCAAAAAATGGGAACATGAGGTATCATAGAGGATGGTACTGGCTACATTTTCTCATACCACGTTTCTTTCAATATACTTTTTTCTAGAACAACTTTTTCAAAAAACTAATTGTATGAAAGTCACTGAAATAACTTTTTGGTCAATTAAGTCTAAATAAAGAGATGTGCCAAAAATCAGCCAAAGAGGTGTAATAGAAGATGGTACTGGCTACATTTCCTCATACCACGTTTCTTTCAATATACTTTTTTCTAAAACAACTTTTTCAAAAAACTAATTGTATGAAAGTCACTGAAATAACTTTTTGGTCAATTGGGTCAAAATAAAGAGATGTGCCAAAAATGGGAACATAACGTATGATAGAGGATGGTACTGGCTGAATTTCCTCATACCACGTTTCTTTCAATATACTTTTTTCTGAAACAACTTTTTAAAAAAACTAATTTTATGAAAGTCACTGAAATAACTTTTTGGTCAATTGGGTCAAAATAAAGAGATGTGCCAAAATTTGGAAATAAAGGTATGATAGGGGATGGTATTGGCTACATTTTCTTATTTCCCGGTTCTTTCAATATACTTTTTTCTAGAACAACTTTTTAAAAAAACTAATTGTATGAAAGTCACTGAAATAACTTTTTTGGTCAATTGGGTCAAAATAAAGAGATGTGCCAAAAATGGGAACATGAGGTATGATAGAAGATGGTACTGGCTACATTTCCTCATACCACGTTTCTTTCAATATACTTTTTTCTAAAACAACTTTTTAAAAAAACTAATTGTATGAAAGTCACTGAAATAACTTTTTGGTCAATTGGGTCAAAATAAAGAGATGTGCCAAAAATTTGAAAATTGGACACGGTAGAGGAAGGTATTATCTAGATTTCCTTATATCCCGTTTCTTTCAATATACTTTTTCTAGAACAACTTTTTCAAAAAACTAATTGTATGAAAGTCACTGAAATAACTTTTTGGTCAATTAAGTCTAAATAAAGAGATGTGCCAAAAATCAGCCAAAATGGTGTAATATAAGATGGTACTGGCTACATTTCCTCATACCACGTTTCTTTCAATATACTTTTTTCTAAAACAACTTTTTCAAAAAACTAATTGTATGAAAGTCACTGAAATAACTTTTTGGTCAATTGGGTCAAAATAAAGAGATGTGCAAAAAATGGGAACATAACGTATGATAGAGGATGGTACTGGCTGAATTTCCTCATACCACGTTTCTTTCAATATACTTTTTTCTAAAACAACTTTTTAAAAAAACTAATTGTATGAAAGTCACTGAAATAACTTTTTGGTCAATTGGGTCAAAATAAAGAGATGTGCCAAAATTTAGAAATAAAGGTATGATAGGGGATGGTATTGGCTACATTTTCTCATTTCCCGGTTCTTTCAATATACTTTTTTCTAGAACAACTTTTTAAAAAAACTAATTGTATGAAAGTCACTGAAATAACTTTTTTGGTCAATTGGGTCAAAATAAAGAGATGTGCCAAAAATGGGAACATGAGGTATGATAGAAGATGGTACTGGCTACATTTCCTCATACCACGTTTCTTTCAATATACTTTTTTCTAAAACAACTTTTTAAAAAAACTAATTGTATGAAAGTCACTGAAATAACTTTTTGGTCAATTGGGTCAAAATAAAGAGATGTGCCAAAAATTAGAAAATTGGGCACGGTAGAAGAAGATATGATCTAGATTTCCTCATATCCCGTTTCTTTCAATATACTTTTTTCTAGAACAACTTTTTCAAAAAACTAATTGTATGAAAGTCACTGAAATAACTTTTTGGTCAATTAAGTCTAAATAAAGAGATGTGCCAAAAATCAGCCAAAGAGGTGTAATAGAAGATGGTACTGGCTACATTTCCTCATACCACGTTTCTTTCAATATACTTTTTTCTAAAACAACTTTTTCAAAAAACTAATTGTATAAAGGTCACTGAAATAACTTTTTGGTCAATTGGGTCAAAATAAAGAGATGTGCCAAAAATGGGAACATAACGTATGATAGAGGATGGTACTGGCTGAATTTCCTCATACCACGTTTCTTTCAATATACTTTTTTCTAAAACAACTTTTTAAAAAAACTAATTGTATGAAAGTCACTGAAATAACTTTTTGGTCAATTGGGTCAAAATAAAGAGATGTGCAAAAATTTGGAAATAAAGGTATGATAGGGGATGGTATTGGCTACATTTTCTTATTTCCCGGTTCTTTCAATATACTTTTTTCTAGAACAACTTTTTAAAAAAACTAATTGTATGAAAGTCACTGAAATAACTTTTTTGGTCAATTCGGTCAAAATAAAGAGATGTGCCAAAAATGGGAACATGAGGTATGATAGAAGATGGTACTGGCTACATTTACTTATACCACGTTTCTTTCAATATACTTTTTTCTAAAACAACTTTTTAAAAAAACTAATTGTATGAAAGTCACTGAAATAACTTTTTGGTCAATTGGGTCAAAATAAATAGATGTGCCCAAAATGGGAACATGAGGTATGATAGAGGATGGTACTGGCTACATTTTCTCATACCACGTTTCTTTCAATATACTTTTTTCTAGAACAACTTTTTCAAAAAACTAATTGTATGAAAGTCACTGAAATAACTTTTTGGTCAATTGGGTCAAAATAAAGAGATGTGCCAAAAAAGCGAAAATTGGGCACGGTAGAAGAAAGTATGATCTAGATTTCCTCATATCCCGTTTCTTTCAATATACTTTTTTCTAGAACAACTTTTTAAGAAAACTAATTGTATAAAAGTCACTGAAATCACTTTATGGTCAATTGGGTCAAAATAAAGAGAAGCGCCAAAAATCGGAAAATCACGTTTAACAGAGGATGGTACTGGCTACATTTCTTCGTACCACGTTTCTTTCAATATACTTTTTTCTAGAACAACTTATTAAAAAAACTAATTGTATGAAAGTCACTGAAATAACTTTTTGGTCAATTGGGTCAAAATAAAGAGATGTGCCAAAAATTAGAAAATTGGGCACGGTAGAAGAAGATATGATCTAGATTTTCTCATATCCCGTTTCTTTCAATATACTTTTTTCTAGAACAACTTTTAAAAAAAAACTAATTTTATGAAAGTCACTGAAATCACTTATTGGTCAATTGGGTCAAAATAAAGAGATGTGCCACAAATTTGAAAATTGGACACGGTAGAGGAAGGTATGATCTAGATTTCCTTATATTCCGTTTCTTTCAATATACTTTTTCTAGAACAACTTTTTCAAAAAACTAATTGTATGAAAGTCACTGAAATAACTTTTTGGTCAATTAAGTATAAATAAAGAGATGTGCCAAAAATCAGCCAAAGAGGTGTAATAGAAGATGGTACTGGCTACATTTCCTCATACCACGTTTCTTCCAATATACTTTTTTCTAGAACAACTTTTTCAAAAAACTAATTGTATGAAAGTCACTGAAATAACTTTTTGGTCAATTGGGTCAAAATAAAGAGATGTGCCAAAAATGGGAACATAACGTATGATAGAGAATGGTACTGGCTGCATTTCCTCATACCACGTTTCTTTCAATATACTTTTTTCTAAAACAACTTTTAAAAAAAACTAATTGTATGAAAGTCACTGAAATAACTTTTTGGTCAATTGGGTCAAAATAAAGAGATTTGCCAAAATTTGGAAATAAAGGTATGATAGGGGATGGTATTGGCTACATTTTCTCATTTCCCGGTTCTTTCAATATACTTTTTTCTAGAACAACTTTTTAAAAAAACTAATTGTATGAAAGTCACTGAAATAAATTTTTTGGTCAATTGGGTCAAAATAAAGAGATGTGCCAAAAATGGGAACATGAGGTATGATAGAAGATGGTACTGGCTACATTTTCTCATACCACGTTTCTTTCAATATACTTTTTTCTAGAACAACTTTTTCAAAAAGCTAATTGTATGAAAGTCACTGAAATAACTTTTTGGTCAATTGGGTCAAGATAAAGAGATGTGCCAAAAATTGGAAAATTGGATACGGTAGAATGAGGTATGATCTAGATTCTCTCATATCCCGTTTCTTTCAATATACTTTTTTCTAGAACAACTTTTTAAAAAAAACTAATTGTATGAAAGTCTCTGAAATCACTTTATGGTCAATTGGGTCAAAATAAAGAGAAGTGCCAAAAATCGAAAAATCACGTTTAACAGAGGATGGTACTGGCTACATTTCCTCATACCACGTTTCTTTCAATATACTTTTTTCTGGAACGACTTTTTCAAAAAACTAATTGTATGAAAGTCACTGAAATAACTTTTTGGTCAATTGGGTCAAAATAAAGGGATGTGCCTAAAATGGGAACATGAGGTATGATAGAGGATGGTACTGGCTACATTTTGTCATACCACGTTTCTTTCAATATATTTTTTTCTAGAACAACTTTTTCAAAAAACTAATTGTATGAAAGTCACTTTTTGGTCAATTGGGTCAAAATAAAGAGATGTGCCGAAAAGTGGAAAACTGGACACGGTAGGGAAAGGTATGATCTAGATTTCCTCATATCCCGTTTCTTTCAATATACTTTTTTCTAGAACAACTTTTTAAAAAAACTAATTTTATGAAAGTCACTGAAATCACTTATTGGTCAATTGGGTCAAAATAAAGAGATGTGCCAAAAATTGGAAAATTGGACACGGTAGAGGAAGGTTCGATCTAGATTTCCTCATATCCCGTTTCTTTCAGTATAATTTTTTCTAGAACAACTTTTAAAAAAAAACTAATTGTATGAAAGTCACTGAAATAACTTTTTGGTCAATTGGGTCAAAATTAAGAGATGTGCCAAAAATCGGAACAAGAGGTATGATAGAGGATGGTACTGGCTACATTTCCTCATACCACGTTTCTTTCAATATACTTTTTTCTAAACAACTTTTTAAAAAAACTAATTGTATGAAAGTCACTGAAATAACTTTTTGGTCAATTGGGTCAAAATAAATAGATGTGCCAAAAATGGGAACATGAGGTATGATAGAGGATGGTACTGGCTACATTTCCTCATACCATGTTTCTTTCAATATACTTTTTTCTAAAACAACTTTTTAAAAAAAACTAATTGTATGAAAGTCACTGAAATAACTTTTTGGTCAATTGGGTCAAAATAAATAGATGTGCCAAAAATGGGAACATGAGGTATCATAGAGGATGGTACTGGCTACATTTTCTCATACCACGTTTCTTTCAATATATTTTTTTCTAAAACAACTTTTTCAAAAAACTAATTGTATGAAAGTCACTGAAATAACTTTTTGGTCAATTGGGTCAAAATAAAGAGATGTGCCAAAAATCGGAACATAACGTATGATAGAGGATGGTACTGGCTGCATTTCCTCATACCACGTTTCTTTCAATATACTTTTTTCTAGAACAACTTTTTAAAAAAACTAATTGTATGAAAGTCACTGAAATAACTTTTTGGTCAATTGGGTCAAAATAAAGAGATGTGCCAAAAATCGAAAATTGGGCACGGTAGAAGAAAGTATGATCCAGATTTCCTCATATCCCGTTTCTTTCAATATACTTTTTTCTAGAACAACTTTTTAAGAAAACTAATTGTATAAAAGTCACTGAAATCACTTTATGGTCAATTGGGTCAAAATAAAGAGAAGTGCCAAAAATCGGAAAATCACGTTTAACAGAGGATAGTACTGGCTACATTTCCTTGTACCACGTGTCTTTCAATATACTTTTTTCTAGAACAACTTATTAAAAAAACTAATTGTATGAAAGTCACTGAAATAACTTTTTGGTCAATTGGGTCAAAATAAAGAGATGTGCCAAAAATGGGAACATAACGTATGATAGAGGATGGTACTGGCTGCATTTCCCCATACCACGTTTCTTTCAATATACTTTTTTCTAAAACAACTTTTTAAAAAAACTAATTGTATGAAAGTCACTGAAATAACTTTTTGGTCAATTGGGTCAAAATAAAGAGATTTGCCAAAATTTGGAAATAAAGGTATGATAGGGGATGGTATTGGCTACATTTTCTCATTTCCCGGTTCTTTCAATATACTTTTTTCTAGAACAACTTTTTAAAAAAACTAATTGTATGAAAGTCACTGAAATAACTTTTTTGGTCAATTGGGTCAAAATAAAGAGATGTGCCAAAAATGGGAACATGAGGTATGATAGAAGATGGTACTGGCTACATTTCCTCATACCACGTTTCTTTCAATATACTTTTTTCTAAAACAACTTTTTAAAAAAACTAATTGTATGAAAGTCACTGAAATAACTTTTTGGTCAATTGGGTCAAAATAAAGAGATGTGCCAAAAATTAGAAAATTGGGCACGGTAGAAGAAGATATGATCTAGATTTCCTCATATCCCGTTTCTTTCAATATATTTTTTTCTAGAACAACTTTAAAAAAAACTAATTTTATGAAAGTCACTGAAATCACTTATTGGTCAATTGGGTCAAAATAAAGAGATGTGCCAAAAATTTGAAAATTGGACACGGTAGAGGAAGGTATGATCTAGATTTCCTCATATTCCGTTTCTTTCAATATTTTTTTTTAGAACAACTTTTTAAAATAACTAATTGTATGAAAGTCACTGAAATAACTTTTTGGCCAATTGGGTCAAAATAAAGAATTGTGCCAAAAATTAGAAAATTGGGCACGGTAGAAATAGATATGATCTAGATTTCCTCATATCCCGTTTCTTTCAATATACTTTTTTCTAGAACAACTTTTAAAAAAAACTAATTTTATGAAAGTCATTGAAATCACTTATTGGTCAATTGGGTCAAAATAAAGAGATGTGCCACAAATTTGAAAATTGGACACGGTAGAGGAAGGTATGATCTAGATTTTCTTATATCCCGTTTCTTTCAATATACTTTTTCTAGAACAACTTTTTCAAAAAACTAATTGTATGAAAGTCACTGAAATAACTTTTTGGTCAATTAAGTCTAAATAAAGAGATGTGCCAAAAATCAGCCAAAGAGGTGTAATAGAAGATGGTACTGGCTACATTTCCTCATACCGCGTTTCTTTCAATATACTTTTTTCTAGAACAACTTTTTCAAAAAACTAATTGTATGAAAGTCACTGAAATAACTTTTTGGTCAATTGGGTCAAAATAAAGAGATGTGCTAAAAATGGGAACATAACGTATGATAGAGGATGGTACTGGCTGCATTTCCTCATACCACGTTTCTTTCAATATACTTTTTTCTAAAACAACTTTTAAAAAAAACTAATTGTATGAAAGTCACTGAAATAACTTTTTGGTCAATTGGGTCAAAATAAAGAGATTTGCCAAAATTTGGAAATAAAGGTATGATAGGGGATGGTATTGGGTACATTTTCTCATTTCCCGGTTCTTTCAATATACTTTTTTCTAGAACAACTTTTTAAAAAAACTAATTGTATGAAAGTCACTGAAATAACTTTTTTGGTCAATTGGGTCAAAATAAAGAGATGTGCCAAAAATGGGAACATGAGGTGTGATAGAAGATGGTACTGGCTACATTTTCTTATACCACGTTTCTTTCAATATACTTTTTTCTAGAACAACTTTTTCAAAAAACTAATTGTATGAAAGTCACTGAAATAACTTTTTGGTCAATTGGGTCAAGATAAAGAGATGTGCCAAAAATTGGAAAATTGGATACGGTAGAATGAGGTATGATCTAGATTTTCTCATATCCCGTTTCTTTCAATATACTTTTTTCTAGAACAACTTTTTAAAAAAAACTAATTGTATGAAAGTCTCTGAAATCACTTTATGGTCAATTGGGTCAAAATAAAGAGAAGTGCCAAAAATCGAAAAATTACGTTTAACAGAAGATGGTACTGGCTACATTTCCTCATACCACGTTTCTTTCAATATACTTTTTTCTAGAACGACTTTTTCAAAAAACTAATTGTATGAAAGTCACTGAAATAACTTTTTGGTCAATTGGGTCAAAATAAAGGGATGTGCCTAAAATGGGAACATGAGGTATGATAGAGGATGGTACTGGCTACATTTTGTCATACCACGTTTCTTTCAATATATTTTTTTCTAAAACAACTTTTTCAAAAAACTAATTGTATGAAAGTCACTTTTTGGTCAATTGGGTCAAAATAAAGAGATGTGCCGAAAAGTGGAAAATTGGACACGGTAGGGGAAGGTATGATCTAGATTTCCTCATATCCCGTTTCTTTCAATATACTTTTTTCTAGAACAACTTTTTAAAAAAACTAATTTTATGAAAGTCACTGAAATCACTTATTGGTCAATTGGGTCAAAATAAAGAGATGTGCCAAAAATTGGAAAATTGGACACGGTAGAGGAAGGTTTGATCTAGATTTCCTCATATCCCGTTTCTTTCAATATAATTTTTTCTAGAACAACTTTTTAAAAAAAACTAATTGTATGAAAGTCACTGAAATAACTTTTAGGTCAAAATAAACAGATGTGCCAAAAATCAGAAAATGAAGTATAATAGAAGACGGTACTGGCTACATTTGCTCATACCACGTTTCTTTCAATATACTTTTTTCTAGAACAACTTTTTCAAAAAACTAATTGTATGAAAGTCACTGAAATAATTTTTTGGTCAATTGGGTCAAAATAAATAGATGTGCCAAAAATGGGAACATGAGGTATGATAGAGGATGGTACTGGCTACATTTTCTCATACCACGTTTCTTTCAATATACTTTTTTCTAGAACAACTTTTTAAAAAAACTAATTGTATGAAAGTCACTGAAATCACTTATTGGTCAATTGGGTCAAAATAAAGAGATGCGCCAAAAATGGGAACATGAGGTATGAGAGAGGATGGTACTGGCTACATTTTCTCATACCACGTTTCTTTCAATATACTTTTTTCTAGAACAACTTTTTAAAAAAACTAATTGTATGAAAGTCACTGAAATAACTTTTTGGTCAATTGGGTCAAAATAAAGAGATGTGCCAAACATTGGAAAATTTGGCACGGTAGAACAAGGTATGATCTTGATATCCTCATATCCCGTTTCTTTTAATATACTTTTTTCTAGAACAACTTTTTAAGAAAATCACTTTACTGAAATCACTTTATGGTCAATTGGGTCAAAATAAAGAGAAGTGCCAAAAATCAGAAAATCACGTTTAACAGAGGATAGTACTGGCTACATTTCCTCATACCACGTTTCTTTCAATAAACTTTTTTCTAGAACAACTTTTTTAAAAAACTAATTGTGTGAAAGTCACTGAAATAACTTTTCGGTCAATTGGGTCAAAATAAAGAGATGTGCCAAAAATTGGAAAATTGGACACGGTAGAGGAAGGTATGATCTAGATTTCCTCATATCCCGTTTCTTTCAATATACTTTTTTCTAGAACAACTTTTTAAAAAAAAACTAATTGTATGAAAGTCACTGAAATAACTTTTTGGTCAATTGGGTCAAAATAAAGAGATGTGCCAAAAATTTGAAAATTGAAGACGGTAGAGGAAGGTCTGATCTAGATTTCCTCATATCCCGTTTCTTTCAATATACTTTTTTCTAGAACAACTTTTTAAAAAAACTAATTGTATGAAAGTCACTCAAATAACTTTTTGGTCAATTGGGTCAAAATAAAGAGATGTGCCAAAAATTGGAAAAATGGACACGGTAGAGGAAGGTATGATCTAGATTTCCTCATATCCCGTTTCTTTCAATATACTTTTTTCTAGAACAACTTTAAAAAAAAACAAATTTTATGAAAGTCAGTGAAATCACTTATTGGTCAATTGGGTCAAAACAAAGAGATGTGCCAAAAATTTGAAAATTGGACACGGTAGAGAAAGGTATGATCTAGATTTCCTCATATCCCGTTTCTATCAATATACTTTTTTCTAGAACAACTTTTTAAAAAAACTAATTTTTTAAAGTCACTGAAATCACTTTATGGTCAATTGGGTCAAACTAAAGAGATGTGCCAAAATTTAGAAAATGAGGTATGATAGAACTTGGTACTGGCTAAATTTCCTCATATCCCGTTTCTACCAATATACTTTTTTCTAGAACAACTTTTTAAAAAAACTAATTGTATGAAAGTCACTGAAATAACTTTTTGGTCAATTGGGTCAAAATAAAGAGATGTGCCAAAAATGGGAACATAAGGTATGATAGAGGATGGTACTGGCTACATTTTGTCATACCACGTTTCTTTCAATATACTTTTTTCTAGAACAACTTTTTAAAAAAACTAATTGTATAAAAGTCACTGAAATAAGTTTTTGGTCAGTTGGGTCAAAATAAAGAGATGTGCCAAAAATTGGAAAATTGGACACGTTAGAATAAGGTATGATCTAGATTTCCTCATATCCCGTTTCTTTCAATATACTTTTTTCCAGAACAACTTTTTAAAAAAACTAATTTTATGAAAGTCACTGAAATCACTTTATGGTCAATTGGGTCAAAATAAAGAGAAGTGCCAAAAATCGGAAAAACACGTTTAACAGAGGATGGTACTGGCTACATTTCCTCATACCTCGTTTCTTTCAATATACTTTTTTCTAGAACAACCTTTTAAAAAAACTAATTGTATGAGAGTCACTCAAATCACTTTATGGTCAATTGGGTCAAAATAAAGAGATGTGCCAAAAATAGGAACATGAGGTATGATAGAGGATGGTACTGGCTACATTTTCTCATAATACGTTTCTTTCAATATACTTTTTTCTAGAACAACTTTTTAAAAAAACTAATTTTATGAAAGTCACTGAAATCACTTTATGGTCAATTGGGTCAAAATAAAGAGATGTGCCAAAAATAGGAACATGAGGTATGATAGAGGATGGTACTGGCTACATTTTCTCATACCACGTTTCTTTCAGTATACTTTTTTCTAGAACAACTTTTTCAAAAAACTAATTTTATGAAAGTCACTGAAATAACTTTTTGGTCAATTGGGTCAAAATAAAGAGATGTGCCGAAAAGTGGAAAATTGGATACGGTAGAGGAAGGTGTGATCTAGATTTCCTCATATCCCGTTTCTTTCAATATACTTCTTTCTAGAACAACTTTTTAAAAAAACTAATTTTATGAAAGTCACTGAAATCACTTTATGGTCAATTGGGTCAAAATAAAGAGATGTGCCAAAAATGGGAACATGAGGTCTGATAGAGGATGGTACTGGCTACATTTTCTCTTACCACGTTTCTTTCAATATACTTTTGCTTAGAACAACTTTTTCAAAAAACTAATTGTATGAAAGTCACTGAAATAACTTTTTGGTCAATTGGGTCAAAATACAGAGATGTGCCAAAAATAGGAACATGAGGTATGATAGAGGATGGTACTGGCTACATTTTCTCATACCTCAAATGGGAACATGAGGTATGATAGAGGATGGTACTGGCTACATTGTGTCATACCACGTTTCTTTCAATATATTTTTTTCTAGAACAACTTTTTCAAAAAACTAATTGTATGAAAGTCACTTTTTGGTCAATTGGGTCAAAATAAAGAGATGTGCCGAAAAGTGGAAAATTGGACACAGTAGAGGAAGGTGTGATCTAGATTTCCTCATATCCCGTTTCTTTCAATATACTTCTTTCTAGAACAACTTTTTAAAAAAACTAATTTTATGAAAGTCACTGAAATCACTTATTGGTCAATTGGGTCAAAATAAAGAGATGTGCCAAAAATTGGAAAATTGGACACGGTAGAGGA
This sequence comes from Phyto melanocephala, assembly GCA_941918925.1. Classification (NCBI taxonomy): domain Eukaryota; kingdom Metazoa; phylum Arthropoda; class Insecta; order Diptera; family Rhinophoridae; genus Phyto; species Phyto melanocephala. Next base: position 60,122,517 of record OW799234.1, on the reverse strand, counting down.
AGGTATGATCTAGATTTCCTCATATCCCGTTTCTTTCAATATAATTTTTTCTAGAACAACTTTTTCAAAAAACTAATTGTATGAGTCACTGAAATAACTTTTTGGTCAATTGGGTCAAAATAAAGAGATGTGCCAAAAATAGGAACATGAGGTATGATAGAGGATGGTACTGGCTACATTTTCTCATACCTCAAATGGGAACATGAGGTATGATAGAGGATGGTACTGGCTACATTTTGTCATACCACGTTTCTTTCAATATATTTTTTTCTAGAACAACTTTTTCAAAAAACTAATTGTATGAAAGTCACTTTTTGGTCAATTGGGTCAAAATAAAGAGATGTGCCACAAATTTGAAAATTGGACACGGTAGAGGAAGGTATGATCTAGATTTTCTTATATCCTGTTTCTTTCAATATACTTTTTCTAGAACAACTTTTAAAAAAAACTAATTGTATGAAAGTCACTGAAATAACTTTTTTGGTCAATTGGGTCAAAATAAAGAGATGTGCCAAAAATGGGAACATGAGGTGTGATAGAAGATGGTACTGGCTACATTTTCTTATACCACGTTTCTTTCAATATACTTTTTTCTAGAACAACTTTTTCAAAAAACTAATTGTATGAAAGTCACTGAAATAACTTTTTGATCAATTGGGTCAAGATAAAGAGATGTGCCAAAAATTGGAAAATTGGATACGGTAGAATGAGGTATGATCTAGATTTTCTCATATCCCGTTTCTTTCAATATACTTTTTTCTAGAACAACTTTTTAAAAAAAACTAATTGTATGAAAGTCTCTGAAATCACTTTATGGTCAATTGGGTCAAAATAAAGAGAAGTGCCAAAAATCGAAAAATTACGTTTAACAGAAGATGGTACTGGCTACATTTCCTCATACCACGTTTCTTTCAATATACTTTTTTCTAGAACGACTTTTTCAAAAAACTAATTGTATGAAAGTCACTGAAATAACTTTTTGGTCAATTGGGTCAAAATAAAGGGATGTGCCTAAAATGGGAACATGAGGTATGATAGAGGATGGTACTGGCTACATTTTGTCATACCACGTTTCTTTCAATATATTTTTTTCTAAAACAACTTTTTCAAAAAACTAATTGTATGAAAGTCACTTTTTGGTCAATTGGGTCAAAATAAAGAGATGTGCCGAAAAGTGGAAAATTGGACACGGTAGGGGAAGGTATGATCTAGATTTCCTCATATCCCGTTTCTTTCAATATACTTTTTTCTAGAACAACTTTTTAAAAAAACTAATTTTATGAAAGTCACTGAAATCACTTATTGGTCAATTGGGTCAAAATAAAGAGATGTGCCAAAAATTGGAAAATTGGACACGGTAGAGGAAGGTTTGATCTAGATTTCCTCATATCCCGTTTCTTTCAATATAATTTTTTCTAGAACAACTTTTTAAAAAAAACTAATTGTATGAAAGTCACTGAAATAACTTTTAGGTCAAAATAAACAGATGTGCCAAAAATCAGAAAATGAAGTATAATAGAAGACGGTACTGGCTACATTTGCTCATACCACGTTTCTTTCAATATACTTTTTTCTAGAACAACTTTTTCAAAAAACTAATTGTATGAAAGTCACTGAAATAATTTTTTGGTCAATTGGGTCAAAATAAATAGATGTGCCAAAAATGGGAACATGAGGTATGATAGAGGATGGTACTGGCTACATTTTCTCATACCACGTTTCTTTCAATATACTTTTTTCTAGAACAACTTTTTAAAAAAACTAATTGTATGAAAGTCACTGAAATCACTTATTGGTCAATTGGGTCAAAATAAAGAGATGCGCCAAAAATGGGAACATGAGGTATGAGAGAGGATGGTACTGGCTACATTTTCTCATACCACGTTTCTTTCAATATACTTTTTTCTAGAACAACTTTTTAAAAAAACTAATTGTATGAAAGTCACTGAAATAACTTTTTGGTCAATTGGGTCAAAATAAAGAGATGTGCCAAACATTAGAAAATTTGGCACGGTAGAACAAGGTATGATCTTGATATCCTCATATCCCGTTTCTTTTAATATACTTTTTTCTAGAACAACTTTTTAAGAAAATCACTTTACTGAAATCACTTTATGGTCAATTGGGTCAAAATAAAGAGAAGTGCCAAAAATCAGAAAATCACGTTTAACAGAGGATAGTACTGGCTACATTTCCTCATACCACGTTTCTTTCAATAAACTTTTTTCTAGAACAACTTTTTTAAAAAACTAATTGTGTGAAAGTCACTGAAATAACTTTTCGGTCAATTGGGTCAAAATAAAGAGATGTGCCAAAAATTGGAAAATTGGACACGGTAGAGGAAGGTATGATCTAGATTTCCTCATATCCCGTTTCTTTCAATATACTTTTTTCTAGAACAACTTTTTAAAAAAAAACTAATTGTATGAAAGTCACTGAAATAACTTTTTGGTCAATTGGGTCAAAATAAAGAGATGTGCCAAAAATTTGAAAATTGAAGACGGTAGAGGAAGGTCTGATCTAGATTTCCTCATATCCCGTTTCTTTCAATATACTTTTTTCTAGAACAACTTTTTAAAAAAACTAATTGTATGAAAGTCACTCAAATAACTTTTTGGTCAATTGGGTCAAAATAAAGAGATGTGCCAAAAATTGGAAAAATGGACACGGTAGAGGAAGGTATGATCTAGATTTCCTCATATCCCGTTTCTTTCAATATACTTTTTTCTAGAACAACTTTAAAAAAAAACAAATTTTATGAAAGTCAGTGAAATCACTTATTGGTCAATTGGGTCAAAACAAAGAGATGTGCCAAAAATTTGAAAATTGGACACGGTAGAGAAAGGTATGATCTAGATTTCCTCATATCCCGTTTCTATCAATATACTTTTTTCTAGAACAACTTTTTAAAAAAACTAATTTTTTAAAGTCACTGAAATCACTTTATGGTCAATTGGGTCAAACTAAAGAGATGTGCCAAAATTTAGAAAATGAGGTATGATAGAACTTGGTACTGGCTAAATTTCCTCATATCCCGTTTCTACCAATATACTTTTTTCTAGAACAACTTTTTAAAAAAACTAATTGTATGAAAGTCACTGAAATAACTTTTTGGTCAATTGGGTCAAAATAAAGAGATGTGCCAAAAATGGGAACATAAGGTATGATAGAGGATGGTACTGGCTACATTTTGTCATACCACGTTTCTTTCAATATACTTTTTTCTAGAACAACTTTTTAAAAAAACTAATTGTATAAAAGTCACTGAAATAAGTTTTTGGTCAGTTGGGTCAAAATAAAGAGATGTGCCAAAAATTGGAAAATTGGACACGTTAGAATAAGGTATGATCTAGATTTCCTCATATCCCGTTTCTTTCAATATACTTTTTTCCAGAACAACTTTTTAAAAAAACTAATTTTATGAAAGTCACTGAAATCACTTTATGGTCAATTGGGTCAAAATAAAGAGAAGTGCCAAAAATCGGAAAAACACGTTTAACAGAGGATGGTACTGGCTACATTTCCTCATACCTCGTTTCTTTCAATATACTTTTTTCTAGAACAACCTTTTAAAAAAACTAATTGTATGAGAGTCACTCAAATCACTTTATGGTCAATTGGGTCAAAATAAAGAGATGTGCCAAAAATAGGAACATGAGGTATGATAGAGGATGGTACTGGCTACATTTTCTCATAATACGTTTCTTTCAATATACTTTTTTCTAGAACAACTTTTTAAAAAAACTAATTTTATGAAAGTCACTGAAATCACTTTATGGTCAATTGGGTCAAAATAAAGAGATGTGCCAAAAATAGGAACATGAGGTATGATAGAGGATGGTACTGGCTACATTTTCTCATACCACGTTTCTTTCAGTATACTTTTTTCTAGAACAACTTTTTCAAAAAACTAATTTTATGAAAGTCACTGAAATAACTTTTTGGTCAATTGGGTCAAAATAAAGAGATGTGCCGAAAAGTGGAAAATTGGATACGGTAGAGGAAGGTGTGATCTAGATTTCCTCATATCCCGTTTCTTTCAATATACTTCTTTCTAGAACAACTTTTTAAAAAAACTAATTTTATGAAAGTCACTGAAATCACTTTATGGTCAATTGGGTCAAAATAAAGAGATGTGCCAAAAATGGGAACATGAGGTCTGATAGAGGATGGTACTGGCTACATTTTCTCTTACCACGTTTCTTTCAATATACTTTTGCTTAGAACAACTTTTTCAAAAAACTAATTGTATGAAAGTCACTGAAATAACTTTTTGGTCAATTGGGTCAAAATACAGAGATGTGCCAAAAATAGGAACATGAGGTATGATAGAGGATGGTACTGGCTACATTTTCTCATACCTCAAATGGGAACATGAGGTATGATAGAGGATGGTACTGGCTACATTGTGTCATACCACGTTTCTTTCAATATATTTTTTTCTAGAACAACTTTTTCAAAAAACTAATTGTATGAAAGTCACTTTTTGGTCAATTGGGTCAAAATAAAGAGATGTGCCGAAAAGTGGAAAATTGGACACAGTAGAGGAAGGTGTGATCTAGATTTCCTCATATCCCGTTTCTTTCAATATACTTCTTTCTAGAACAACTTTTTAAAAAAACTAATTTTATGAAAGTCACTGAAATCACTTATTGGTCAATTGGGTCAAAATAAAGAGATGTGCCAAAAATTGGAAAATTGGACACGGTAGAGGAAGGTATGATCTAGATTTCCTCATATCCCGTTTCTTTCAATATAATTTTTTCTAGAACAACTTTTTCAAAAAACTAATTGTATGAGTCACTGAAATAACTTTTTGGTCAATTGGGTCAAAATAAAGAGATGTGCCAAAAATAGGAACATGAGGTATGATAGAGGATGGTACTGGCTACATTTTCTCATACCTCAAATGGGAACATGAGGTATGATAGAGGATGGTACTGGCTACATTTTGTCATACCACGTTTCTTTCAATATATTTTTTTCTAGAACAACTTTTTCAAAAAACTAATTGTATGAAAGTCACTTTTTGGTCAATTGGGTCAAAATAAAGAGATGTGCCACAAATTTGAAAATTGGACACGGTAGAGGAAGGTATGATCTAGATTTTCTTATATCCTGTTTCTTTCAATATACTTTTTCTAGAACAACTTTTAAAAAAAACTAATTGTATGAAAGTCACTGAAATAACTTTTTTGGTCAATTGGGTCAAAATAAAGAGATGTGCCAAAAATGGGAACATGAGGTGTGATAGAAGATGGTACTGGCTACATTTTCTTATACCACGTTTCTTTCAATATACTTTTTTCTAGAACAACTTTTTCAAAAAACTAATTGTATGAAAGTCACTGAAATAACTTTTTGATCAATTGGGTCAAGATAAAGAGATGTGCCAAAAATTGGAAAATTGGATACGGTAGAATGAGGTATGATCTAGATTTTCTCATATCCCGTTTCTTTCAATATACTTTTTTCTAGAACAACTTTTTAAAAAAAACTAATTGTATGAAAGTCTCTGAAATCACTTTATGGTCAATTGGGTCAAAATAAAGAGAAGTGCCAAAAATCGAAAAATTACGTTTAACAGAAGATGGTACTGGCTACATTTCCTCATACCACGTTTCTTTCAATATACTTTTTTCTAGAACGACTTTTTCAAAAAACTAATTGTATGAAAGTCACTGAAATAACTTTTTGGTCAATTGGGTCAAAATAAAGGGATGTGCCTAAAATAAGAACATGAGGTATGATAGAGGATGGTACTGGCTACATTTTGTCATACCACGTTTCTTTCAATATATTTTTTTCTAAAACAACTTTTTCAAAAAACTAATTGTATGAAAGTCACTTTTTGGTCAATTGGGTCAAAATAAAGAGATGTGCCGAAAAGTGGAAAATTGGACACGGTAGGGGAAGGTATGATCTAGATTTCCTCATATCCCGTTTCTTTCAATATACTTTTTTCTAGAACAACTTTTTAAAAAAACTAATTTTATGAAAGTCACTGAAATCACTTATTGGTCAATTGGGTCAAAATATAGAGATGTGCCAAAAATTGGAAAATTGGACACGGTAGAGGAAGGTATGATCTAGATTTCCTCTTATCCCGTTTCTTTCAATATAATTTTTTCTAGAACAACTTTTTAAAAAAAACTAATTGTATGAAAGTCACTGAAATAACTTTTTGGTCAATTGGGTCAAAATAAAGAGATGTGCCAAAAATCAGAAAATGAAGTATAATAGAAGATGGTACTGGCTACATTTGCTCATACCACGTTTCTTTCAATATACTTTTTTCTAGAACACTTTTTCAAAAAACTTATTGTATGAAAGTCACTGAAATAACTTTTTGGTCAATTGGGTCAAAATAAATAGATGTGCCAAAAATCGGAACATGAGGTATGATAGAGGATGGTACTGGCTACATTTTCTCATACCACGTTTCTTTCAATATACTTTTTTCTAGAACAACTTTTTAAAAAAACTAATTGTATGAAAGTCACTGAAATCACTTATTGGTCAATTGGGTCAAAATAAAGAGATGCGCCAAAAATGGGAACATGAGGTATGAGAGAGGATGGTACTGGCTACATTTTCTCATACCACGTTTTTTTCAATATACTTTTTTCTAGAACAACTTTTTCAAAAAACTAATTGTATAAAAGTCACTGAAATAACTTTTTGGTCAATTGGGTCAAAATAAAGAGATGTGCCAAAAATCGGAACATGACGTATAATAGAAGATGGTACTGGGTACATTTCCTCATATCAAGTTTCTTTCAATATACTTTTTTCTAAAACAACTTTTTAAAAAAACTAATTGTATGAAAGTCACTGAAATAACTTTTTGGTCAATTGGGTCAAAAAAAATAGATGTGCCAAAAATGGAAACATAAGGTATGATAGGGGATGATACTGGCTACATTTCCTCATACCACGTTTCTTTCAATATACTTTTTTCTAGAACAACTTTTTCAAAAAACTAATTGTATGAAAGTCACTGAAATAACTTTTTGGTCAATTGGGTCAAAACAAAGAGATGTGCCAAAAATTGGAAAATTTGGCACGGTAGAACAAGGTATGATCTTGATATCCTCATATCCCGTTTCTTTTAATATACTTTTTTCTAGAACAACTTTTTAAGAAAACTAATTGTATAAAAGTCACTGAAATCACTTTATGGTCAATTGGGTCAAAATAAAGAGAAGTGCCAAAAATCGGAAAATCACGTTTAACAGAGGATATTACTGGCTACATTTCCTCATATCCCGTTTCTTTCAATATACTTTTTTCTAGAACAACTTTTTAAAAAAACTATTTGTATGAAAGTCACTCAAATAACTTTTTGGTCAATTGGGTCAAAATAAAGAGATGTGCCAAAAATTAGAAAAATGGACACGGTAGAGGAAGGTATGATCTAGATTTCCTCATATCCCGTTTCTTTCAATATACTTTTTTCTAGAACAACTTTAAAAAAAACTAATTTTATGAAAGTCAGTGAAATCACTTATTGGTCAATTGGGTCAAAACAAAGAGATGTGCCAAAAATTTGAAAATTGCACACGGTAGAGGAAGGTATGATCTAGATTTCCTCATATCCCGTTTCTATCAGTATACTTTTTTCTAGAACAACTTTTTAAAAAAACTAATTTTATGAAAGTCACTGAAATCACTTTATGGTCAATTGGGTCAAACTAAAGAGATGTGCCAAAATTTAGAAAATGAGGTGTGATAGAACTTGGTACTGGCTAAATTTCCTCATATCCCGTTTCTACCAATATACTTTTTTCTAGAACAACTTTTTAAAAAAACTAATTGTATGAAAGTCACTGAAATAACTTTTTGGTCAATTGGGTCAAAATAAAGAGATGTGCCAAAAATGGGAACATGAGGTATGATAGAGGATGGTACTGGCTACATTTTCTCATACCACGTTTCTTTCAATATACTTTTTTCTAGAACAACTTTTTAAAAAAACTAATTGTATAAAAGTCACTGAAATAACTTTTTGGTCAGTTGGGTCAAAACAAAGAGATGTGCCGAAAATTGGAAAATTGGACACGTTAGAATAATGTATGATCTAGATTTCCTTATATCCCGTTTCTTTCAATATACTTTTTTCCAGAACAACTTTTTAAAAAAACTAATTTTATGAAAGTCACTGAAATCACTTTATGGTCAATTGGGTCAAAATAAAGAGAAGTGCCAAAAATCGGAAAATCGCGTTTAACAGAGGATGGTACTGGCTACATTTCCTCATACCTCGTTTCTTTCAATATACTTTTTTCTAGAACAACCTTTTAAAAAAACTAATTGTATGAGAGTCACTCAAATCACTTTATGGTCAATTGGGTCAAAATAAAGAGATGTGCCAAAAATAGGAACATGAGGTATGATAGAGGATGGTACTGGCTACATTTTCTCATAATACGTTTCTTTCAATATACTTTTTTCTAGAACAACTTTTTTAAAAAACTAATTTTATGAAAGTCACTGAAATCACTTTATGGTCAATTGGGTCAAAATAAAGAGATGTGCCAAAAATAGGAACATGAGGTATGATAGAGGATGGTACTGGCTACATTTTCTCATACGACGTTTCTTTCAGTATACTTTTTTCTAGAACAACTTTTTCAAAAAACTAATTTTATGAAAGTCACTGAAATAACTTTTTGGTCAATTGGGTCAAAATAAAGAGATGTGCCGAAAAGTGGAAAATTGGACACAGTAGAGGAAGGTGTGATCTAGATTTCCTCATATCCCGTTTCTTTCAATATACTTCTTTCTAGAACAACTTTTTAAAAAAACTAATTTTATGAAAGTCACTGAAATCACTTTATGGTCAATTGGGTCAAAATAAAGAGATGTGCCAAAAATGGGAACATGAGGTATGATAGAGGATGGTACTGGCTACATTTTCTCATAATACGTTTCTTTCAATATACTTTTTTCTAGAACAACTTTTTCAAAAAACTAATTGTATGAAAGTCACTGAAATAACTTTTTGGTCAATTGGGTCAAAACAAAGAGATGTGCCAAAAATTGGAAAAATGGACACGGTAGAGGAAGGTATGATCTAGATTTCCTCATATCCCGTTTCTTTCAATATACTTTTTTCTAGAACAACTTTTTAAAAAAAAACTAATTGTATGAAAGTCACTGAAATAACTTTTTGGTCAATTGGGTCAAAATAAAGAGATGTGCCAAAAATTTGAAAATTGAAGACGGTAGAGGAAGGTATGATCTAGATTTCCTCATATCCCGTTTCTTTCAACATACTTTTTTCTAGAACAACTTTTTAAAAAAACTAATTGTATGAAAGTCACTCAAATAACTTTTTGGTCAATTGGGTCAAAATAAAGAGATGTGCCAAAAATTGGAAAAACGGACACGGTAGAGGAAGGTATGATCTAGATTTCCTCATATCCCGTTTCTTTCAATATACTTTTTTCTAGAACAACTTTAAAAAAAAACTAATTTTATGAAAGTCAGTGAAATCACTTATTGGTCAATTGGGTCAAAACAAAGAGATGTGCCAAAAATTTGAAAATTGGACACGGTAGAGAAAGGTATGATCTAAATTTCCTCATATCCCGTTTCTATCAATATACTTTTTTCTAGAACAACTTTTTAAAAAAACTAATTTTATGAAAGTCACTGATATCACTTTATGGTCAATTGGGTCAAACTAAAGAGATGTGCCAAAATTTAGAAAATGAGGTATGATAGAACATGGTACTGGCTAAATTTCCTCATATCCCGTTTCTACCAATATACTTTTTTCTAGAACAACTTTTTAAAAAAACTAATTTTATGAAAGTCACTGAAATAACTTTTTGGTCAATTGGGTCAAAATAAAGAGATGTGCCAAAAATGGCAGTATGATAGAGGATGGTACTGGCTACATTTTCTCATACCACGTTTCTTTCAATATACTTTTTTCTAGAACAACTTTTTAAAAAAACTAATTGTATAAAAGTCACTGAAATAACTTTTTGGTCAGTTGGGTCAAAATAAAGAGATGTGCCAAAAATTGGAAAATTGGACACGTTAGAATAAGGTATGATCTAAATTTCCTCATATCCCGTTTCTTTCAATATACTTTTTTCCAGAACAACTTTTTAAAAAAACTAATTTTATGAAAGTCACTGAAATCACTTTATGGTCAATTGGGTCAAAATAAAGAGAAGTGCCAAAAATCGGAAAATCACGTTTAACAGAGGATGGTACTGGCTACATTTCCTCATACCTCGTTTCTTTCAATATACTTTTTTCTAGAACAACCTTTTAAAAAAACTAATTGTATGAGAGTCACTGAAATCACTTTATGGTCAATTGGGTCAAAATAAAGAGATGTGCCAAAAATAGGAACATGAGTAATGATAGAGGATGGTACTGGCTACATTTTCTCATACCACGTTTCTTTCAGTATACTTTTTTCTAGAACAACTTTTTCAAAAAACTAATTTTATGAAAGTCACTGAAATAACTTTTTGGTCAATTGGGTCAAAATAAAGAGATGTGCCGAAAAGTGGAAAATTGGACACAGTAAAGGAAGGTGTGATCTAGATTTCCTCATATCCCGTTTCTTTCAATATACTTCTTTCTAGAACAACTTTTTAAAAAAACTAATTTTATGAAAGTCACTGAAATCACTTATTGGTCAATTGGGTCAAAATAAAGAGATGTGCCAAAAATTGGAAAATTGGACACGGTAGAGGAAGGTATGATCTAGATTTCCTCATATCCCGTTTCTTTCAATATAATTTTTTCTAGAACAACTTTTTCAAAAAACTAATTGTATGAGTCACTGAAATAACTTTTTGGTCAATTGGGTCAAAATAAAGAGATGTGCCAAAAATAGGAACATGAGGTATGATAGAGGATGGTACTGGCTACATTTTCTCATACCTCAAATGGGAACATGAGGTATGATAGAGGATGGTACTGGCTACATTTTGTCATAACACGTTTCTTTCAATATATTTTTTTCTAGAACAACTTTTTCAAAAAACTAATTGTATGAAAGTCACTTTTTGGTCAATTGGGTCAAAATAAAGAGATGTGCCAAAAATAGGAACATGAGGTATGATAGAGGATGGTACTGGCTACATTTTCTCATACCTCAAATGGGAACATGAGGTATGATAGAGGATTGTACTGGCTACATTTTGTCATAACACGTTTCTTTCAATATATTTTTTTCTAGAACAACTTTTTCAAAAAACTAATTGTATGAAAGTCACTTTTTGGTCAATTGGGTCAAAATAAAGAGATGTGCCGAAAAGTGGAAAATTGGACACAGAAGAGGAAGGTGTGATCTAGATTTCCTCATATCCCGTTTCTTTCAATATACTTCTTTCTAGAACAACTTTTTAAAAAAACTAATTTTATGAAAGTCACTGAAATCACTTATTGGTCAATTGGGTCAAAATAAAGAGATGTGCCAAAAATTGGAAAATTGGACACGGTAGAGGAAGGTATGATCAAGATTTCCTCATATCCCGTTTCTTTCAATATAATTTTTTCTAGAACAACTTTTTCAAAAAACTAATTGTATGAAAGTCACTGAAATAACTTTTTGGTCAATTGGGTCAAAATAAAGAGATGTGCCAAAAATAGGAACATGAGGTATGATAGAGGATGGTACTGGCTACATTTTCTCATACCTCAAATGGGAACATGAGGTATGATAGAGGATGGTACTGGCTACATTTTGTCATACCACGTTTCTTTCAATATATTTTTTTCTAGAACAACTTTTTCAAAAAACTAATTGTATGAAAGTCACTTTTTGGTCAATTGGGTCAAAATAAAGAGATGTGCCGAAAAGTGGAAAATTGGACACGGTAGGGGAAGGTATGATCTAGATTTCCTCATATCCCGTTTCTTTCAATATACTTTTTTCTAGAACAACTTTTTAAAAAAACTAATTTTATGAAAGTCACTGAAATCACTTATATGAAAGTCACTGAAATAACTTTTTGGTCAATTGGGTCAAAATAAAGAGATGTGCCAAAAATCAGAAAATGAAGTATAATAGAAGATGGTACTGGCTACATTTGCTCATACCACGTTTTTTTCAATATACTTTTTTCTAGAACACTTTTTCAAAAAACTTATTGTATGAAAGTCACTGAAATAACTTTTTGGTCAATTGGGTCAAAATAAATAGATGTGCCAAAAATCGGAACATGAGGTATGATAGAGGATGGTACTGGCTACATTTTCTCATACCACGTTTCTTTCAATATACTTTTTTCTAGAACAACTTTTTAAAAAAACTAATTGTATGAAAGTCACTGAAATCACTTATTGGTCAATTGGGTCAAAATAAAGAGATGCGCCAAAAATGGGAACATGAGGTATGAGAGAGGATGGTACTGGCTACATCTTCTCATACCACGTTTCTTTCAATATACTTTTTTCTAGAACAACTTTTTCAAAAAACTAATTGTATAAAAGTCACTGAAATAACTTTTTGGTCAATTGGGTCAAAATAAAGAGATGTGCCAAAAATCGGAACATGACGTATAATAGAAGATGGTACTATGTACATTTCCTCATATCAAGTTTCTTTCAATATACTTTTTTCTAAAACAACTTTTTAAAAAAACTAATTGTATGAAAGTCACTGAAATAACTTTTTGGTCAATTGAGTAAAAAACAATAGATGTGCCAAAAATGGGAACATAAGGTATGATAGGGGATGATACTGGCTACATTTCCTCATACCACGTTTCTTTCAATATACTTTTTTCTAGAACAACTTTTTCAAAAAACTAATTGTATGAAAGTCACTGAAATAACTTTTTGGTCAATTGGGTCAAAACAAAGAGATGTGCCAAAAATTGGAAAATCACGTTTTACAGAGGATAGTACTGGCTACATTTCCTCATATCCCGTTTCTTTCAATATACTTTTTTCTAGAACAACTTTTTAAAAAAACTAATTGTATGAAAGTCACTGAAATAACTTTTTGGTCAATTGGGTCAAAATAAAGAGATGTGCCAAAAATTGGAAAAATGGACACGGTAGAGGAAGGTATGATCTAGATTTCCTCATATCCCGTTTCTTTCAATATACTTTTTTCTAGAACAACTTTAACAAGTAAGAGCGCTATATTCGGCCGTGCCGAATCTTATATACCCTTCACAACGTGTAGTCATGCAATAACAGTAGTTTGTGTCACCATTCATCCCATATGAAATACGTACATTCATATAAAAACATACATGTATAAAAACATCCAATTGTAAAATTATAAATTCACGTATGTATGTTAAAAAAACAAAATAAAAAATAAAAAAAAAAATTTAAAAAAAAATTAAAAAAAAAAATTATTATATATATCTATATGTCTATATATATAAAAGGGAAACTCTCTGTGTGTGTGTGTGTGTGTGTGTGTGTGTTAGTTATAGACTCCGAAACTGTAAAACCAATCGGACTTTGGCAAGTTGTTGTACACATACCAGGGAGTGTTTATGGGTGGAAAAAAGTGGGCGGGGCCACGCCCATAAAAATTAGTTATCAGTTTTAGCTACTTGCACTAGACCGATTTTTCTGAAACTTTGCACACATATTTTGCTGTCATGACTAAATAATTTTGTGATAAGAAAAGTGGGCGGGGCCAAGCCCCTAAAAAATTTTTAATTTTGAGGTACTTGCACTGGACCGATTTTTCTGAAACTTTGCACACATACTAAGCTGTCATAACCATATAATTTCGTAGTTAGAAAAGTGGGCAGGGCCACGCCCATAAAAAAAAGGTTATAATTTTGAGGTACTTGCACCAGACCGATTTTTCTGAAACTTTGCACACATATCGAGCTGTCATGACTTAATAATTTCGTGATTAGAAAAGTGGGCAATGCCACGCCCATAAAAAAAATTATAATATTTAGGCTTTTGCACTTGATATTCAATTTAAGTTCAGAATGCATTTCGATTCATTAAGGGGCGTAGCAACGCGCGCCGGGTTTGGTTAGTAATATATATAAAACAAAAAAAAAATAAAAAAAAATTTAAAAAAAAAAAAAAATTTAAAAAAATATAATAAAAATATAAATAATATATTAAATAAAAAATAAAAAAAAAAATTTTAAAAAAATTTTAAAAAAATATAAAAAAATTTTTTTTTTTTGGGTCAGCTGGGATTCAATGCCACGGTTACTTTAAACAAGTAAAAGTGCTATATTCGGCCATGCCGAATCTTATATACCCTTCACAACGTGTAGTCATGCAATAACAGTTGCTTGTATCACCATTCATCCCATATGAAATACGTACACGTATGTATGTTAAAAAAACGAAAAAAAAAAATTTAAAAAAAAAATTTTAAAAAAAAATTTTTTTAAAAATTTAAAAAAAAAATTAAAAAAAAAAATTTAAAAAAAAAAATTATTATATATATAATATACATATATAAAACAAAAAAAAAATAAAAAAAAAAATTAAAAAAAATAATAAAAATATAAATAATATATTAAATAAAAAATAAAAAAAAAATTAAAAAAAAAATTTTTAAAAAATTAAAAAAAAATTTTTTAAAAAATTAAAAAAAAATTTTTTTTGGCTCAGTTGGGATTCGATGCCACGTTTTCTCTAACCAGTATACACATTTGTATGTATGTATGTTGTTGTTGTAATGTTGTTTTTGTGAAAAAAAAATCGAGGTGGTCGTGGGTTTTTGCTCATATCTCAGTTGTTTATGTACCAATGTTTCTGATTTTCAATAGCGATCTACTCCCGAATATTTCTGATATTTTAATATCTTACCCGGGTCCAACCTATGTCGGGGGGCTTCAAAAAGTTGATTTCAACATACACACGGACAGACGGTCAGACGGACAGACGGACAGACTGACAGGGCTTAATCGACTTCCCTATTCATAAGCTTTCAGAAAATATATACTTTATGGGGTCGGAAATGAAAATTGTAGAAATTTCACACGGAATGACAAACCTATATATACCCTTTTTCACTGTGTGAAGGGTATAAACAAAACTAATTTTATGAAAGTCAGTGAAATCACTTATTGGTCAATTGGGTCAAAACAAAGAGATGTGCCAAAAATTTGAAAATTGGACACGGTAGAGGAAGGTATGATCTAGATTTCCTCATATCCCGTTTCTATCAATATACTTTTTTCTAGAACAACTTTTTAAAAAAACTAATTTTATGAAAGTCACTGAAATCACTTTATGGTCAATTGGGTCAAACCAAAGAGATGTGCCAAAATTTAGAAAATGAGGTATGATAGAACTTTGTACTGGCTAAATTTCCTCATATCCCGTTTCTACCAATATACTTTTTTCTAGAACAACTTTTTAAAAAAAACTAATTGTATGAAAGTCACTGAAATAACTTTTTGGTCAATTGGGTCAAAATAAAGAGATGTGCCAAAAATGGGAACATGAGGTATGATAGAGGATGGTACTGGCTACATTTTGTCATACCACGTTTCTTTCAATATACTTTTTTCTAGAACAACTTTTTAAAAAAACTAATTGTATAAAAGTCACTGAAATAACTTTTTGGTCAGTTGGGTCAAAACAAAGAGATGTGCCAAAAATTGGAAAATTGGACACGTTAGAATAAGGTATGATCTAGATTTCCTCGTATCCCGTTTCTTTCAATATACTTTTTTCCAGAACAACTTTTTAAAAAAACTAATTTTATGAAAGTCACTGAAATCACTTTATGGTCAATTGGGTCAAAATAAAGAGAAGTGCCAAAAATCGGAAAATCACGTTTAACAGAGGATAGTACTGGCTACATTTCCTCATATCCCGTTTCTTTCAATATACTTTTTTCTAGAACAACTTTTTAAAAAAACTAATTGTATGAAAGTCACTCAAATAACTTTTTGGTCAATTGGGTCAAAATAAAGAGATGTGCCAAAAATTGAAAAAATGGACACGGTAGAGGAAGGTATGATCTAGATTTCCTCATATCCCGTTTCTTTCAATATACTTTTTTCTAGAACAACTTTAAAAAAAACTAATTTTATGAAAGTCAGTGAAATCACTTATTGGTCAATTGGGTCAAAACAAAGAGATGTGCCAAAAATTTGAAAATTGGACACGGTAGAGGAAGGTATGATCTAGATTTCCTCATATCCCGTTTCTATCAATATACTTTTTTCTAGAACAACTTTTTAAAAAAACTAATTTTATGAAAGTCACTGAAATCACTTTATGGTCAATTGGGTCAAACTAAAGAGATGTGCCAAAATTTAGAAAATGAGGTATGATAGAACTTTGTACTGGCTAAATTTCCTCATAACCCGTTTCTACCAATATACTTTTTTCTAGAACAACTTTTTAAAAAAACTAATTGTATGAAAGTCACTGAAATAACTTTTAGGTCAATTGGGTCAAAATAAAGAGATGTGCCAAAAATGGGAACATGAGGTATGATAGAGGATGGTACTGGCTACATTTTGTCATACCACGTTTCTTTCAATATACTTTTTTCTAGAACAACTTTTTAAAAAAACTAATTGTATAAAAGTCACTGAAATAACTTTTTGGTCAGTTGGGTCAAAATAAAGAGATGTGCCAAAAATTGGAAAATTGGACACGTTAGAATAAGGTATGATCTAGATTTCCTCATATCCCGTTTCTTTCAATATACTTTTTTCCAGAACAACTTTTTAAAAAAACTAATTTTATGAAAGTCACTGAAATCACTTTATGGTCAATTGGGTCAAAATAAAGAGAAGTGCCAAAAATCGGAAAATCACGTTTAACAGAAGATGGTACTGGCTACATTTCCTCATACCTCGTTTCTTTCAATATACTTTTTTCTAGAACAACCTTTTAAAAAAACTAATTGTATGAGAGTCACTCAAATCACTTTATGGTCAATTGGGTCAAAATAAAGAGATGTGCCAAAAATAGGAACATGAGGTATGATAGAGGATGGTACTGGCTACATTTTCTCATAATACGTTTCTTTCAATATACTTTTTTCTAGAACAACTTTTTAAAAAAACTAATTTTATGAAAGTCACTGAAATAACTTTTTGGTCAATTGGGTCAAAATAAAGAGATGTGCCAAAAAGTGGAAAATTGGACACAGTAGAGGAAGGTGTGATCTAGATTTCCTCATATCCCGTTTCTTTCAATATACTTCTTTGTAGAACAACTTTTTAAAAAAACTAATTTTATGAAAGTCACTGAAATCACTTTATGGTCAATTGGGTCAAAATAAAGAGATGTGCCAAAAATGGGAACATGAGGTCTGATAGAGGATGGTACTGGCTACATTTTCTCTTACCACGTTTCTTTCAATATACTTTTGCTTAGAACAACTTTTTCAAAAAACTAATTGTATGAAAGTCACTGAAATAACTTTTTGGTCAATTGGGTCAAAATAAAGAGATGTGCCAAAAATAGGAACATGAGGTATGATAGAGGATGGTACTGGCTACATTTTCTCATACCTCAAATGGGAACATGAGGTATGATAGAGGATGGTACTGGCTACATTTTGTCATACCACGTTTCTTTCAATATATTTTTTTCTAGAACAACTTTTTCCAAAAACTAATTGATGAAAGTCACTTTTTGGTCAATTGGGTCAAAATAAAGAGATGTGCCGAAAAGTGGAAAATTGGACACAGTAGAGGAAGGTGTGATCTAGATTTCCTCATATCCCGTTTCTTTCAATATACTTCTTTCTAGAACAACTTTTTAAAAAAACTAATATTATGAAAGTCACTGAAATCACTTATTGGTCAATTGGGTCAAAATAAAGAGATGTGCCAAAAATTGGAAAATTGGACACGGTATATATACTATATACTTCTTTGTAGAACAACTTTTTAAAAAAACTAATTTTATGAAAGTCACTGAAATCACTTTATGGTCAATTGGGTCAAAATAAAGAGATGTGCCAAAAATGGGAACATGAGGTCTGATAGAGGATGGTACTGGCTACATTTTCTCTTACCACGTTTCTTTCAATATACTTTTGCTTAGAACAACTTTTTCAAAAAACTAATTGTATGAAAGTCACTGAAATAACTTTTTGGTCAATTGGGTCAAAATAAAGAGATGTGCCAAAAATAGGAACATGAGGTATGATAGAGGATGGTACTGGCTACATTTTCTCATACCTCAAATGGGAACATGAGGTATGATAGAGGATGGTACTGGCTACATTTTGTCATACCACGTTTCTTTCAATATATTTTTTTCTAGAACAACTTTTTCCAAAAACTAATTGATGAAAGTCACTTTTTGGTCAATTGGGTCAAAATAAAGAGATGTGCCGAAAAGTGGAAAATTGGACACAGTAGAGGAAGGTGTGATCTAGATTTCCTCATATCCCGTTTCTTTCAATATACTTCTTTCTAGAACAACTTTTTAAAAAAACTAATTTTATGAAAGTCACTGAAATCACTTATTGGTCAATTGGGTCAAAATAAAGAGATGTGCCAAAAATTGGAAAATTGGACACGGTAGAGGAAGGTATGATCTAGATTTCCTCGTATCCCGTTTCTTTCAATATAATTTTTTCTAGAACAACTTTTTCAAAAAACTAATTGTATGAAAGTCACTGAAATAACTTTTTGGTCAATTGGGTCAAAATAAAGAGATGTGCCAAAAATAGGAACATGAGGTATGATAGAGGATGGTACTGGCTACATTTTCTCATACCTCAAATGGGAACATGAGGTATGATAGAGGATGGTACTGTCTACATTTTGTCATACCACGTTTATTTCAATATATTTTTTTCTAGAACAACTTTTTCAAAAAACTAATTGTATGAAAGTCACTTTTTGGTCAATTGGGTCAAAATAAAGAGATGTGCCGAAAAGTGGAAAATTGGACACGGTAGGGGAAGGTATGATCTAGATTTCCTCATATCCCGTTTCTTTCAATATACTTTTTTCTAGAACAACTTTTTAAAAAAACTAATTTTATGAAAGTCACTGAAATCACTTATTGGTCAATTGGGTCAAAATAAAGAGATGTGCCAAAAATTGGAAAATTGGACACGGTAGAGGAAGGTATGATCTAGATTTCCTCATATCCCGTTTCTTTCAATATAATTTTTTCTAGAACAACTTTTTAAAAAAAACTAATTGTATGAAAGTCACTGAAATAACTTTTTGGTCAATTGGGTCAAAATAAAGAGATGTGCCAAAAATCAGAAAATGAAGTATAATAGAAGATGGTACTGGCTACATTTGCTCATACCACGTTTCTTTCAATATACTTTTTTCTAGAACACTTTTTCAAAAAACTTATTGTATGAAAGTCACTGAAATAACTTTTTGGTCAATTGGGTCAAAATAAATAGATGTTCCAAAAATCGGAACATGAGGTATGATAGAGGATGGTACTGGCTACATTTTCTCATACCACGTTTCTTTCAATATACTTTTTTCTAGAACAACTTTTTAAAAAAACTAATTGTATGAAAGTCACT
Source organism: Phyto melanocephala (assembly GCA_941918925.1). Classification (NCBI taxonomy): domain Eukaryota; kingdom Metazoa; phylum Arthropoda; class Insecta; order Diptera; family Rhinophoridae; genus Phyto; species Phyto melanocephala. Next base: position 60,103,067 of record OW799234.1, on the reverse strand, counting down.
GAAATCACTTATTGGTCAATTGGGTCAAAATAAAGAGATGCGCCAAAAATGAGAACATGAGTTATGAGAGAGGATGGTACTGGCTACATTTTCTCATACCACGTTTCTTTCAATATACTTTTTTCTAGAACAACTTTTTCAAAAAACTAATTGTATAAAAGTCACTGAAATAACTTTTAGGTCAATTGGGTCAAAATAAAGAGATGTGCCAAAAATCAGAACATGACGTATAATAGAAGATGGTACTGGGTACATTTCTTCATATCAAGTTTCTTTCAATATACTTTTTTCTAAAACAACTTTTTAAAAAAACTAATTGTATGAAAGTCACTGAAATAACTTTTTGGTCAATTGGGTCAAAAAAAATAGATGTGCCAAAAATGGGAACAAAAGGTATGATAGGGGATGATACTGGCTACATTTCCTCATACCATGTTTCTTTCAATATACTTTTTTCTAGAACAACTTTTTCAAAAAACTAATTGTATGAAAGTCACTGAAATAACTTTTTGGTCAATTGGGTCAAAACAAAGAGATGTGCCAAAAATTGGAAAATTTGACACGGTAGAACAAGGTATGATCTTGATATCCTCATATCCCGTTTCTTTTAATATACTTTTTTCTAGAACAACTTTTTAAGAAAACTAATTGTATAAAAGTCACTGAAATCACTTTATGGTCAATTGGGTCAAAATAAAGAGAAGTGCGTAAAATCGGAAAATCACGTTTAACAGAGGATAGTACTGGCTACATTTCCTCATATCCCGTTTCTTTCAATATACTTTTTTCTAGAACAACTTTTTAAAAAAACTAATTGTATGAAAGTCACTCAAATAACTTTTTGGTCAATTGGGTCAAAATAAAGAGATGTGCCAAAAATTGGGAAAATGGACACGGTAGAGGAAGGTATGATCTAGATTTCCTCATATCCCGTTTCTTTCAATATACTTTTTTCTAGAACAACTTTAAAAAAAACTAATTTTATGAAAGTCAGTGAAATCACTTATTGGTCAATTGGGTTAAAACAAGAGATGTGTCAAAAATTTGAAAATTGGACACGGTAGAGGAAGGTATGATCTAGATTTCCTTATATCCCGTTTCTATCAATATACTTTTTTCTAGAACAACTTTTTAAAAAAACTAATTTTATGAAAGTCACTGAAATCACTTTATGGTCAATTGGGTCAAACTAAAGAGATGTGCCAAAATTTATAAAATGAGGTATGATAGAACTTGGTACTGGCTAAATTTCCTCATATCCCGTTTCTACCAATATACTTTTTTCTAGAACAACTTTTTAAAAAAACTAATTGTATGAAAGTCACTGAAATAACCTTTTGGTCAATTGGGTCAAAATAAAGAGATGTGCCAAAAATGGGAACATGAGGTATGATAGAGGATGGTACTGGCTACATTTTGTCGTACCGCGTTTCTTTCAATATACTTTTTTCTATAACAACTTTTTCAAAAAACTAATTGTATAAAAGTCACTGAAATAACTTTTTGGTCAGTTGGGTCAAAATAAAGAGATGTGCCAAAAATTGGAAAATTGGACACGTTAGAATAAGGTAGATCTAGATTTCCTCATATCCCGTTTCTTTCAATATACTTTTTTCCAGAACAACTTTTTAAAAAAACTAATTTTATGAAAGTCACTGAAATCACTTTATGGTCAATTGGGTCAAAATAAAGAGAAGTGCCAACAATCGGAAAATCACGTTTAACAGAAGATGGTACTGGCTACATTTCCTCATACCTCGTTTCTTTCAATATACTTTTTTCTAGAACAACTTTTTCAAAAAATTAATTGTATGAAAGTCATTGAAATAACTTTTTGGTCAATTGGGTCTAAATAAAGAGATGTGCCAAAAATTGGAAAATTTGCCACGGTAGAACAAGGTATGATCTTGATATCCTCATATCCCGTTTCTTTTAATATACTTTTTTCTAGAACAACTTTTTAAGAAAACTAATTGTATAAAAGTCACTGAAATCACTTTATGGTCAATTGGGTCAAAATAAAGAGAAATGCCGAAAATCGGAAAATCACGTTTAACAGAGGATAGTACTGGCTACATTTCTTTATACCACGTTTTTTTCAATATACTTTTTTCTAGAACAACTTTTTTAAAAAACTAATTGTGTGAAAGTCACTGAAATAACTTTTTGGTCAATTGGGTCAAAATAAAGAGATGTGCCAAAAATTGGAAAATTGGACACGGTAGAGGAAGGTATGATCTAGATTTCCTCATATCCCGTTTCTTTCAATATACTTTTTTCTAGAACAGTTTTTTAAAAAAAAAACTAATTGTATGAAAGTCACTGAAATAACTTTTTGGTCAATTGGGTCAAAATAAAGAGATGTGCCAAAAATTTGAAAATTGGAGACGGTAGAGGAAGGTATGATCTAGATTTCCTCATATCCCGTTTCTTTCAATATACTTTTTTCTAGAACAACTTTTTAAAAAAACTAATTGTATGAAAGTCACTCAAATAACTTTTTGGTCAATTGGGTCAAAATAAAGAGATGTGCCAAAAATTGGAAAAATGGACACGGTAGAGGAAGGTATGATCTAGATTGCCTTATATCCCGTTTTTTTCAATATACTTTTTTCTAGAACAACTTTAAAAAAAACTAATTTTATGAAAGTCAGTGAAATCACTTATTGGTCAATTGGGTCAAAACAAAGAGATGTGCCAAAAATTTAAAAAATGGACACGGTAGAGGAAGGTATGATCTAGATTTCCTCATATCCCGTTTCTATCAATATACTTTTTTCTAGAACAACTTTTTAAAAAAACTAATTTTATGAAAGTCACTGAAATCACTTTATGGTCAATTGGGTCAAACTAAAGAGATGTGCCAAAATTTAGAAAATGAGGTATGATAGAACTTGATACTGGCTAAATTTCCTCATATCCCGTTTCTACCAATATACTTTTTTCTAGAACAACTTTTTAAAAAAACTAATTGTATGAAAGTCACTGAAATAACTTTTTGGTCAATTGGGTCAAAATAAAGAGATGTGCCAAAAATGGGAACATGAGGTATGATAGAGGATGGTACTGGCTACATTTTGTCATACCACGTTTCTTTCAATATACTTTTTTCTAAAACAACTTTTTCAAAAAACTAATTGTATAAAAGTCACTGAAATAACTTTTTGGTCAGTTGGGTCAAAATAAAAAGATGTGCCAAAAATTGGAAAATTGGACACGTTAGAATAAGGTATGGTCTAGATTTCCTCATATCCCGTTTCTTTCAATATACTTTTTTCCAGAACAACTTTTTAAAAAAACTAATTTTATGAAAGTCACTGAAATCACTTTATGGTCAATTGGGTCAAAATAAAGAGAAGTGCCAAAAATCGGAAAATCACGTTTAACAGAAGATGGTACTGGCTACATTTCCTCCTACCTCGTTTCTTTCAATATACTTTTTTCTAGAACAACCTTTTAAAAAAACTAATTGTATGAGAGTCACTCAAATCACTTTATGGTCAATTGGGTCAAAATAAAGAGATGTGCTAAAAATAGGAACATGAGGTATGATAGAGGATGGTACTGGCTACATTTTCTCATAATACGTTTCTTTCAATATACTTTTTTCTAGAACAACTTTTTAAAAAAACTAATTTTATGAAAGTCACTGAAATAACTTTTTGGTCAATTGGGTCAAAATAAAGAGATGTGCCGAAAAGTGGAAAATTGGACACAGTAGAGGAAGGTGTGATCTAGATTTCCTCATGTCCCGTTTCTTTCAATATACTTTTTTCTAGAAAAACTTTTTAAAAAAACTAATTTTATGAAAGTCACTGAAATCACTTTATGGTCAATTGGGTCAAAATAAAGAGATGTGCCAAAAATGGGAACATGAGGTGTGATAGAGGATGGTACTGGCTACATTTTCTCTTACCACGTTTCTTTCAATATACTTTTGTCTAGAACAACTTTTTCAAAAAACTAATTGTATGAAAGTCACTGAAATAACTTTTTGGTCAATTGGGTCAAAATAAAGAGATGTGCCAAAAATAGGAACATGAGGTATGATAGAGGATGGTACTAGCTACATTTTCTCATACCTCAAATGGGAACATGAGGTATGATAGAGGATGGTACTGGCTACATTTTGTCATACCACGTTTCTTTCAATATATTTTTTTCTAGAACAACTTTTTCAAAAAACTAATTGTATGAAAGTCACTTTTTGGTCAATTGGGTCAAAATAAAGAGATGTGCCGAAAAGTGGAAAATTGGACACGGTAGGGGAAGGTATGATCTAGATTTCCTCATATCCCGTTTCTTTCAATATAATTTTTTCTAGAACAACTTTTTAAAAAAAACGAATTGTATGAAAGTCACTGAAATAACTTTTTGGTCAATTGGGTCAAAATAAAGAGATGTGCCAAAAATCAGAAAATGAAGTATAATAGAAGATGGTACTGGCTACATTTGCTCATACCACGTTTCTTTCAATATACTTCTTTCTAGAACACTTTTTCAAAAAACTAATTGTATGAAAGTCACTGAAATAACTTTTTGGTCAATTGGGTCAAAATAAATAGATGTGCCAAAAATCGGAACATGAGGTATGATAGAGGATGGTACTGGCTACATTTTCTCATACCACGTTTCTTTCAATATACTTTTTTCTAGAACAACTTTTTAAAAAAACTAATTGTATGAAAGTCACTGAAATCACTTATTGGTCAATTGGGTCAAAATAAAGAGATGCGCCAAAAATGGGAACATGAGGTATGAGAGAGGATGGTACTGGCTACATTTTCTCATACCACGTTTCTTTCAATATACTTTTTTCTAGAACAACTTTTTCAAAAAACTAATTGTATACAAGTCACTGAAATAACTTTTTGGTCAATTGGGTCAAAATAAAGAGATGTGCCAAAAATCGGAACATGACGTATAATAGAAGATAGTACTGGGTACATTTCCTCATATCAAGTTTCTTTCAATATACTTTTTTCTAAAACAACTTTTTAAAAAAACTAATTGTATGAAAGTCACTGAAATAACTTTTTGGTCAATTGGGTAAAAAAAAAATAGATGTGCCAAAAATATGAACATGAGGTATGATAGGGGATGATACTGGCTACATTCCTCATACCACGTTTCTTTCAATATACTTTTTTCTAGAACAACTTTTTCAAAAAACTAATTGTATGAAAGTCATTGAAATAACTTTTTGGTCAATTGGGTCTAAATAAAGAGATGTGCCAAAAAATGGAAAATTTGGCACGGTAGAACGAGGTATGATCTTGATATCCTCATATCCCGTTTCTTTTAATATACTTTTTTCTAGAACAACTTTTTAAGAAAACTAATTGTATAAAAGTCACTGAAATCACTTTATGGTCAATTGGGTCAAAATAAAGAGAAGTGCCGAAAATCGGAAAATCACGTTTAACAGAGGATAGGACTGGCTACATTTCTTCATACCACGTTTCTTTCAATATACTTTTTTCTAGAACAACTTTTTTAAAAAACTAATTGTGTGAAAGTCACTGAAATAACTTTTTGGTCAATTGGGTCAAAATAAAGAGATGTGCCAAAAATTGGAAAATTGGACACGGTAGAGAAAGGTATGACCTAGATTTCCTCATATCCCGTTTCTTTCAATATACTTTTTTCTAGAACAACTTTTTAAAAAAAAAACTAATTGTATGAAAGTCACTGAAATAACTTTTTGGTCAATTGGGTCAAAATAAAGAGATGTGCCAAAAATTTGAAAATTGGAGACGGTAGAGGAAGGTATGATCTAAATTTCCTCATATCCCGTTTCTTTCAATATACTTTCTTCTAGAACAACTTTTTAAAAAAACTAATTGTATGAAAGTCACTCAAATAACTTTTTGGTCAATTGGGTCAAAATAAAGAGATGTGCCAAAAATTGGAAAAATGGACACGGTAGAGGAAGGTATGATCTAGATTTCCTCATATCCCGTTTCTTTCAATATACTTTTTTCTAGAACAACTTTAAAAAAAACTAATTTTATGAAAGTCAGTGAAATCACTTATTGGTCAATTGGGTCAAAACAAAGAGATATGCCAAAAATTTGAAAATTGGACACTGTAGAGGAAGGTATAATCTAGATTTCCTCATATCCCGTTTCTATCAATATACTTTTTTCTAGAACAACTTTTTAAAAAAACTAATTTTATGAAAGTCACTGAAATCACTTTATGGTCAATTGGGTCAAACTAAAGAGATGTGCCAAAATTTAGAAAATTAGGTATGATAGAACTTGGTACTGGCTAAATTTCCTCATATCCCGTTTCTACCAATATACTTTTTTCTAGAACAACTTTTAAAAAAAACTAATTGTATGAAAGTCACTGAAATAACTTTTTGGTCAATTGGGTCAAAATAAAGAGATGTGCCAAAAATGGGAACATGAGGTATGATAGAGGATGGTACTGGCTACAATTTGTCATACCACGTTTCTTTCAATATACTTTTTTCTAGAACAACTTTTTCAAAAAACTAATTGTATAAAAGTCACTGAAATAACTTTTTGGTCAGTTGGGTCAAAATAAAAAGATGTGCCAAAAATTGGAAAATTGGACACGTTAGAATAAGGTATGATATAGATTTCCTCATATCCCGTTTCTTTCAATATACTTTTTTCCAGAACAACTTTTTAAAAAAACTAATTTTATGAAAGTCACTGAAATCACTTTATGGTCAATTGGGTCAAAGTAAAGAGAAGTGCCAAAAATCGGAAAATCACGTTTAACAGAGGATGGTACTGGCTACATTTCCTCATACCTCGTTTCTTTCAATATACTTTTTTCTAGAACAACCTTTTAAAAAAACTAATTGTATGAGTGTCACTCAAATCACTTTATGGTCAATTGGGTCAAAATAAAGAGATGTGCCAAAAATAGGAACATAAGGTATGATAGAGGATGGTACTGGCTACATTTTCTCGTAATACGTTTCTTTCAATATACTTTTTTCTAGAACAACTTTTTAAAAAAACTAATTTTATGAAAGTCACTGAAATAACTTTTTGGTCAATTGGGTCAAAATAAAGAGATGTGCCGAAAAGTGGAAAATTGGACACAGTAGAGGAAGGTGTGATCTAGATTTCCTCATGTCCCGTTTCTTTCAATATACTTTTGTCTAGAACAACTTTTTCAAAAAACTAATTGTATGAAAGTCACTAAAATAACTTTTTGGTCAATTGGGTCAAAATAAAGAGATGTGCCAAAAATAGGAACATGAGGTATGATAGAGGATGGTACTGGCTACATTTTCTCATACCTCAAATGGGAACATGAGGTATGATAGAGGATGGTACTGTCTACATTTTGTCATACCACGTTTCTTTCAATATATTTTTTTCTAGAACAACTTTTTCAAAAAACTAATTGTATGAAAGTCACTTTTTGGTCAATTGGGTCAAAATAAAGAGATGTGCCGAAAAGTGGAAAATTGGACACGGTAGGGGAAGGTATGATCTAGATTTCCTCATATCCCGTTTCTTTCAATATACTTTTTTCTAGAACAACTTTTTAAAAAAACTAATTGTATGAAAGTCACTGAAATCACTTATTGGTCAATTGGGTCAAAATAAAGAGATGTGCCAAAAATTGGAAAATTGAACACAGTAGAGGAGGGTATGATCTACATTTCCTCATATCCCGTTTCTTTCAATATAATTTTTTCTAGAACAACTTTTTAAAAAACACTAATTGTATGAAAGTCACTGAAATAACTTTTTGGTCAATTGGGTCAAAATAAAGAGATGTGCCAAAAATCAGAAAATGAAGTATAATAGAAGATGGTACTGGCTACATTTGCTCATACCACGTTTCTTTCAATATACTTTTTTCTAGAACACTTTTTCAAAAAACTAATTGTATGAAAGTCACTGAAATAACTTTTTGGTCAATTGGGTCAAAATAAATAGATGTGCCAAAAATCGGAATATGAGGTATGATAGAGGATGGCACTGGCTACATTTTCTCATACCACGTTTCTTTCAATGTACTTTTTTCTAGAACAACTTTTTAAAAAAACTAATTGTATTAAAGTCACTGAAATCACTTATTGGTCAATTGGGTCAAAATAAAGAGATGCGCCAAAAATGGGAACATGAGGTATGATAGAGGATGGTACTGGCTACATTTTCTCATACCACGTTTCTATCAATATACTTTTTTCTAGAACAACTTTTTAAAAAAACTAATTGTATGAAAGTCACTGAAATAACTTTTTGGTCAATTGGGTCAAAATAAAGAGATGTGCCAAAAATCGAAACATGACGTATGATAAAGGATGGTACTGGGTACATTTCCTCATATCAAGTTTCTTTCAATATACTTTTTTCTAAAACAACTTTTTGAAAAAACTAATTGTATGAAAGTCACTGAAATAACTTTTTGGTCAATTGGGTCAAAATAAAGAGATGTGCCAAAAATTGGAAAATTTGGCACGGTAGAACAAGGTATGATCTTGATATCCTCATATCCCGTTTCTTTCAATATACTTTTTTCTAGAACAACTTTTTAAGAAAACTAATTGTATGAAAGTCACTGAAATAACTTTTTGGTCACTTGGGTCGAAATAAAGAGATGTGCCAAAAATTTGAAAACTGGAGACGGTAGAGGAAAGTATGATCTAGATTTCCTCATATCCCGTTTCTTTCAATATACTTTTTTCTAGAACAACTTTTTAAAAAAACTAATTGTATGAAAGTCACTGAAATAACTTTTTGGTCACTTGGGTCGAAATAAAGAGATGTGCCAAAAATTTGAAAACTGGACACGGTAGAGGAAGGTATGATCTAGATTTCCTCATATCCCGTTTCTTCCAATATACTTTTTTCTAGAACAACTTTTTAAAAAAACTAATTGTATGAAAGTCACTGAAATAACTTTTTGGTCACTTGGGTCGAAATAAAGAGATGTGCCAAAAATTTGAAAACTGGAGACGGTAGAGGAAGGTATGATCTAGATTTCCTCATATCCCGTTTCTTTCAATATACTTTTTTCTAGAACAACTTTTTAAAAAAACTAATTGTATGAAAGTCACTGAAATAACTTTTTGGTCACTTGGGTCGAAATAAAGAGATGTGCCAAAAATTTGAAAACTGGAGACGGTAGAGGAAGGTATGATCTAGATTTCCTCATATCCCGTTTCTTTCAATATACTTTTTTCTAGAACAACTTTTTAAAAAAACTAATTGTATGAAAGTCACTGAAATAACTTTTTGGTCAATTGGGTCAAAATAAAGAGATGTGCCGAAAATTGGAAAATTGGACATGGTAGAGGAAGGTATGATCTAGATTTCCGCATATCCCGTTTCTTTCAAAATACTTTTTTCAAAAACAACTTTTTAAAAAAACTAATTTTATGAAAGTCACTGAAATCACTTTATGGTCAATTGGGTCAAAATAAAGAGATGTGCCAAAAATTGGAAAATTGGACACGGTAGAGGAAGGTATGATCTAGATTTCCTCATATCCCGTTTCTCTCAATATACTTTTTTCTAGAACAACTTTTTAAAAAAACTAATTGTATGAAAGTCACTGATATAACTTTTTGGTCAATTGGGTCAAAATAAAGAGATGTGCCGAAAATTGGAAAATTGGACATGGTAGAGGAAGGTATGATCTAGATTTCCTCATATCCCGTTTCTTTCAATATACTTTTTTCTAGAACAACTTTTTCAAAAAACTAATTGTATGAAAGTCACTGAAATCACTTTATGGTCAATTGGGTCAAAAGAAAGAGAAGTTCCATAAATCGGAAAATCACGTTAAACAGAGGATGGTACTGGCTACATTTTCTCATACCACGTTTCTTTCAATATACTTTTTTCTAGAACAACTTTTTCAAAAAACTAATTATATGAAAGTCACTGAAATAACTTTTTGGTCAATTGGGTCAAAATAAAGAGATGTGCCAAAAATTGGAAAATTGGACACGGTAGAGGAAGGTATGATCTAGATTTCCTCATATCCCGTTTCTTTCAATATACTTTTTTCTAGAACAACTTTTTAAAAAAACTAATTGTATGAAAGTCACTGAAATAACTTTTTGGTCACTTGGGTCGAAATAAAGAGATGTGCCAAAAATTTGAAAACTGGAGACGGTAGAGGAAGGTACGATCTAGATTTCCTCATATCCCGTTTCTTTCAATATACTTTTTTCTAGAACAACTTTTTAAAAAAACTAATTGTATGAAAGTCACTGAAATAACTTTTTGGTCAATTGGGTCAAAATAAAGAGATGTGCCAAAAATTGGAAAATTGGACATGGTAGAGGAAGGTATGATCTAGATTTCCTCATATCCAGTTTCTTTCAATATACTTTGTTCTAGAACAACTTTAAAAAAAAAACTAATTTTATGAAAGTCACTGAAATCACTTATTGGTCAATTGGGTCAAAATAAAGAGATGTGCCAAAAATTTGAAAATTGGACACGGTAGAGGCAGGTATGAGCTAGATTTCCTCATATCCCGTTTCTTTCAATATACTTTTTCTAGAACAACTTTTTAAAAAAACTAATTTTATGAAAGTCACTGAAATCACTTATTGGTCAATTGGGTCAAAATAAAGAGATGTGCAAAAAACTGGCAAATGAGGTATGATAGAGGATGGTACTGGCTACATTTTCTCATACCACGTTTCTTTCAATATACTTTTTTCTAGAACAACTTTTTCAAAAAACTAATTTTATGAAAGTCACTGAAATAACTTTTTGGTCAATTGGGTCAAAATAAAGAGATGTACCGAAAATTGGAAAATTGGACACGGTAGAGGAAGGTATGATCTAGATTTCCTCATATCCCGTTTCTATCAATATACTTTTTTCTAAAACAACTTTTTAAAAAAACTAATTTTATGAAAATCACTGAAATCACTTTATGGTCAATTGGTTCAAACTAAAGAGATGTGCCAAAATTTAGAAAATGAGGTATGATAGAACTTGGTACTGGCTAAATTTCCTTATATCCCGTTTCTACCCATATACTTTTTTCTAGAACAACTTTAAAAAAAAACTTATTGTATGAAAGTCACTGAAATAACTTTTTGGTCAATTGGGTCAAAATAAAGAGATGTGCCAAAAATGGGAACATGAGGTATGATACAGGATGGTACTGGCTACATTTTCTCATACCACGTTTCTTTCAGTATACTTTTTTCTAGAACAACTTTTTCAAAAAACTAATTGTATAAAAGTCACTGAAATAACTTTTTGGTCAGTTGGGTCAAAATAAAGAGATGTGCAAAAATTGGAAAATTGGACACGGTAGAATAAAGTATGATCTAGATTTCCTCATATCCCGTTTCTTTCAATATACTTTTTTCCAAAACAACTTTTTAAAAAAACTAATTTTATGAAAGTCACTGAAATCACTTTATGGTCAATTGGGTCAAAATAAAGAGAAATGCCAAAAATCGGAAAATCACGTTTAACAGAGGATGGTACTGGCTACAATTCCTCATACCTCGTTTCTTTCAATATACTTTTTTCTAGAACAACCTTTTAAAAAAACTAATTGTATGAAAGTCACTCAAATCACTTTATGGTCAATTGGGTCAAAATAAAGAGATGTGCCGAAAATAGGAACATGAGGTATGATAGAGGATGGTACTGGCTACATTTTCTCATAATACGTTTCTTTCAATATACTTTTTTCTAGAACAACTTTTTAAAAAAACTAATTTTTTGAAAGTCACTGAAATCACTTTATGGTCAATTGGGTCAAAATAAAGAGATGTGCCAAAAATAGGAACATGAGGTATGATAGAGGATGGTACTGGCTACATTTTCTCATACCACGTTTCTTTCAATATACTTTTTTCTAGAACAACTTTTTCAAAAAACTAATTTTATGAAAGTCACTGAAATAACTTTTTGGTCAATTGGGTCGAAATAAAGAGATGTGCCGAAAAGTGGAAAATTGGACACGGTAGAGGAAGGTATGATCTAGATTTCCTCATATCCCTTTTCTTTCAATATACTTTTTTCTAGAACAACTTTAAAAAAAAACTAATTTTATGAAAGTCACTGAAATCACTTTATGGTCAATTGGGTCAAAATAAAGAGATGTGCCAAAAATGGGAACATGAGGTCTGATAGAGGATGGTACTGGCTACATTTTCTCTTACCACGTTTCTTTCAATATACTTTTGTCTAGAACAACTTTTTCAAAAAACTAATTGTATGAAAGTCACTGAAATAACTTTTTGGTCAATTGGGTCAAAATAAAGAGATGTGCCAAAAATAAGAACATAAGGTATGATAGAGGATGGTACTGGCTACATTTTCTCATACCACGTTTCTTTCAATATACTTTTTTCTAGAACAACTTTTTCTAAAAACTAATTTTTAAAAGTCACTGAAATAACTTTTTGGTCAGTTGGGTCAAAATAAAGAGATGTGCCGAAAAGTGAAAAATTGTACACGGTAGAGGAAGGTATGATCTAGATTTCCTCATATCCCGTTTCTTTCAACATACTTTTTTCTAGAACAACTTTTTAAAAAAACTAATTTTATGAAAGTCACTGAAATAACATTTTGGTCAATTGGGTCAAAATAAAGAGATGTGCCAAAAATGGGAACATGAGGTCTGATAGAGGATGGTACTGGCTTCATTTTCTCTTACCACGTTTCTTTCAATATACTTTTGTCTAGAACAACTTTTTCAAAAAACTAATTTTATGAAAGTCACTGAAATAACTTTTTGGTCAATTGGGTCAAAATAAAGAGATGTACCGAAAAGTGGAAAATTGGACACGGTAGAGGAAGGTATGATCTAGATTTCCTCATATCCCGTTTCTATCAATATACTTTTTTCTAAAACAACTTTTTAAAAAAACTAATTTTATGAAAGTCACTGAAATAACTTTTTGGTCAATTGGGTCAAAATAAAGAGATGTGCTATAAATTAGAAAATTGGAGACAGTAGAGGAAGGTATGATCTGGATTTCCTCATATCCCGTTTCTTTCAATATACTTTTTTCTAGAACAACTTTTTAAAAAAACTAATTGTATGAAAGTCACTCAAATAACTTTTTGGTCAATTGGGTCAAAATAAAGAGATGTGCCAAAAATTGGAACATGAGGTATGATAGAGGATGGTAGTGGCTACATTTTCTCATACCACGTTTCTTTCAATATACTTTTTTCTAGAACAACGAGGTATGAGGTAATGTAGCCAGTACAATCCTCTATCATACCTCATTTTCCGATTTTTAGCACATCTCTTTATTTTGACCCAATTGACCATAAAGTGATTTGAGTGACTTTCATACAATTAGTTTTTTTTAAAAAGTTGTTCTAGAAAAAAGTATATTGAAAGAAACGTGATACGAGGTACTGTAGACAGTACCATCTTCTATCATACCTCTTTTTCCGATTTTTGGCACATTTCTTTATTTTGACCCAATTGATATAAAGTGATTTGAGTGACTTTCATACAATTAGTTTTTTGGAAAAGTTGTTCTAGAAAAAACTATATTGAAAGAAACGGGATACAAGGAAATGTAGCTAATGTCATCCTCTATCATGTCCGATTTTCGAATTTTTGGCACATCTCTTTATTTTGACCCAATTGACCAAAAAGTTATTTGAGTGACTTTCATACAATTAGTTTTTTGAAAAAGTTGTTCTAGAAAATTAAATATATTGAAAGAAACGTGGTATGAGAAAATGTAGCCACTACCATCCTCTATCATACCTCATGTTCCAATTTTTGGCACATCTCTTTATTTTGACCCAATTGACCAAAAAGTTATTTGAGTGACTTTCATACAATTAGTTTTTTTAAAAAGTTGTTCTAGAAAAAAGTATATTGAAAGAAACGGGATATGAGGAAATCCAGATCATACCTTCCTCTACCGTGTACAATTTTTCACTTTTCGGCACATCTCTTTATTTTGACCCAATTGACCAAAAAGTTATTTCAGTGACTTTCATACAATTAGATTTTTTAAAAAGTTGTTCTAGAAAATTAAATATATTGAAAGAAACGTGGTATAAGGTAATGTTGACAGTACCATCTTCTATCATACCTCATTTTCTGATTTTTAGCACATCTCTTTATTTTGACCCAATTGACCATAAAGTGATTTGAGTGACTTTCATACAATTAGTTTTTTCAAAAAGTTGTTTTAGAAAAAAGTATATTGAAAGAAACGAGGTATGAGGAAATGTAGCCAGTGCCATCTTCTATCATATTTCATTTTCTGATTTTTGGCACATCTCTTTATTTTGACCCAATTGACCAAAAAGTTATTTCAGTGACTTTCATACAATTAGTTTTTTGGAAAAGTTGTTCTAGAAAAAACTATATTGAAAGAAGCGGAATACAAGGAAATTTAGCTAATGTCATCCTCTATCATGTCGGATTTTCGAATTTTTGGCACATCTCTTTATTTTGACCCAATTGACCAAAAAGTTATTTCAGTGACTTTCATACAATTAGTTTTTTGAAAAAGTTGTTCTAGAAAAAAGTATATTGAAAGAAACGTGGTATGAGGAGATGTATATAGTACCGTCCCCTATCATACCTTATTTTCCATTTTTTGGCACATCTCTTTATTTTGACCCAATTGACCAAAAAGTTATTTCAGTGACTTTCATACAATTAGTTTTTTGAAAAAGTTGTTCTAGAAAAAAGTATATTGAAAGAAACGTGGTATAAGGAAATATATCCAGTAGCGTCCCCTTTCATACCTCTTTTTTTTTAAATTTTTGGCTCATCTCTTTATTTTGACCCAATTGACCAAAAAGTTATTTCAGTGACTTTCATACAATTAGTTTTTTGAAAAAGTTGTTCTAGAAAAAAATATATTGAAAGAAACGTGGTATGAGGTAATGTAGACAGTACCATCTTCTATCACACCTCATTTTCCGATTTTTGGCACAGCTCTTTATTTTGACCCAATTGACCATAAAGTGATTTGAGTGGCTTTCATACAATTAGTTTTCTTAAAAAGTTGTTCTAGAAAAAAGTATATTGAAAGAAGCGTGGTATAAGGAAATGTATCCAGTAGCGTCCCCTATCATACCTCATTTTCCGATTTTTGGCACAACTCTTTATTTTGACCCAATTGACCATAAAGTGATTTGAGTGGCTTTCATACAATTAGTTTTTTTTTAAAGTTGTTCTAGAAAAAAGTATATTGAAAGAAGCGTGGTATAAGGAAATATATCCAGTACCATCCTCTATCATACGTCATGTTCCCATTTTTGGCACATCTCTTTATTTTGACCCAATTGACCAAAAAGTTATTTCAGTGACTTTCATACAATTAGTTTTTTTAAAAAGTTGTTCTAGAAAAAAGTATATTGAAAGAAACGTGGTATAAGGAAATGTATCCAGTAGCGTCCCCTATCATACCTCATTTTCCAATTTTTGGCACTTCTCTTTATTTTGACCCAATTGACCATAAAGTGATTTCAGTGACTTTCATAAAATTAGTTTTTTTAAAAAGTTGTTCTAGAAAAAAGTATATTGAAAGAGGCGTGGTATAAGGAAATGTATCCAGTAGCGTCCCCTATCATACCTCATTTTCATATTTTTGGCACATCTCTTTATTTTGACCCAATTGACCAAAAAGTGATTTGAGTGACTTTCATACAATTAGTTTTTTTAAAAAGTTGTTCTAGAAAAAACTATATTGAAAGAAACGAGGTATGAGGAAATGTAGCCAGGTCCATCCTCTATCATACTTCATTTTCCGATTTTTGGCACATCTCTTTATTTTGACCCAATTGACCATAAAGTGATTTGAGTGGCTTTCATACAATTAGTTTTTTTAAAAAGTTGTTCTAGAAAAAAGTATATTGAAAGAAGCGTTGTATAAGGAAATGTATCCAGTAGCGTCCCCTATCATACCTCATTTTCATATTTTTGGCACATCTCTTTATTTTGACCCAATTGACCAAAAAGTGATTTGAGTGACTTTCATACAATTAGTTTTTTTAAAAAGTTGTTCTAGAAAAAAGTATATTGAAAGAAACGAGGTATGAGGAAATGTAGCCAGTACCATTCTCTATCATACCTCATTTTCCGATTTTTGGCACATTCCTTTATTTTGACCCAATTGACCATAAAGTGATTTGAGTGGCGTTCATACAATTAGTTTTTTTAAAAAGTTGTTCTAGAAAAAAGTATATTGAAAGAAGCGTGGTATTAGGAAATATATCCAGTAGCGTCCCCTATCATACCTGATTTTCCAATTTTTGGCACATCTCTTTATTTTGACACAATTGACCAAAAAGTTATTTCAGTGACTTTCATACAATTAGCTTTTTGAAAAAGTTGTTCTAGAACAAAGTATATTGAAAGAAACGTGGTATAAGGAAATGTATCCAGTACCATCCTCTATCATACTTCATTTTCCGATTTTTGGCACATCTCTTTATTTTGACCCAATTGACCATAAAGTGATTTGAGTGGCTTTCATACCATTAGATTTTTTAAAAAGTTGTTCTAGAAAAAAGTATATTGAAAGAAACGTGGTATGAGGTAATGTAGCCAGTACCATCCTCTATCATACTACATTTTCCGATTTTTCGCACATCTCTTTATTTTGACCCAATTGACCATAAAGTGATTTGAGTGCATTCATACAATTAGTTTTTTTAAAAAGTTGTTATAGAAAAAAGTATATTGAAAGAAGCGAGGTATGAGAAAATGTGGCCAATACCGTCCCCTATCATACTTCATTTTCCGATTTTAGGCACATCTCTTTATTTTGACCCAATTGACCATAAAGTGATTTGAGTGACTTTCATACAATTAGTTTTTTAAAAAAGTTGTTTTAGAAAAAAGTATATTGAAAGAAACGGGATATGAGGAAATCTAGATCATACCTTATTCTACCGTGTCCAATTTTCTGATTTGTGGCACAACTCTTTATTTTGACCCAATTGACCATAAACTGATTTGAGTGGCTTTCATACAATTAGTTTTTTTAAAAAGTTGTTCTAGAAAAAAGTATATTGAAAGAAGCGTGGTATAAGGAAATATATCCAGTAGCGTCCCCTATCATACCTCATTTTCCCATTTTTGGCACGTCTCTTTATTTTGACCCAATTGACCAAAAAGTTATTTCAGTGACTTTCATACAATTAGTTTTTTTAAAAAGTTGTTCTAGAAAAAAGTATATTGAAAGAAACGAGGTATGAGGAAATGTAGCCAGTACAATCCTCTATCATACTTCATTTTCCGATTTTTGGCACATCTCTTTATTTTGACCCAATTGACCATAAAGTGATTTGAGTGGCTTTCATACAATTAGTTTTTTTAAAAAGTTGTTCTAGAAAAAAGTATATTGAAAGAAGCATGGTATAAGGAAATGTATCCAGTAGCGTCCCCTATCATACCTCATTTTCCCATTTTTGGCACATCTCTTTATTTTGACCCAATTGACCAAAAAGTGATTTGAGTGACTTTCATACAATTAGTTTTTTTAAAAAGTTGTTCTAGAAAAAAGTATATTGAAAGAAACGTGGTATTAGGTAATGTATCCAGTAGTGTCCCCTATCATACCTCATTTTCCCATTTTTAGCACATCTCTTTATTTTGACCCAATTGCCCAAAAAGTTATTTCAGTGACTTTCATATAATTAGTTTTTTTAAAAAGTTGTTCTAGAAAAAAGTATATTGAAAGAAACGAGGTATGAGGAAATGTAGCCAGGTCCATCCTCTATCATACTTCATTTTCCGATTTTTGGCACATCTCTCTATTTTGACCCAACTGACCATAAAGTGATTTGAGTGGCTTTCATACCATTAGTTTTTTTAAAAAGTTGTTCTAGAAAAAAGTATATTGAAAGAAGCATGGTATAAGGAAATGTATCCAGTAGCGTCCCCTATCATACCTCATTTTCCCATTTTTGGCACATCTCTTTATTTTGACCCAATTGACCAAAAAGTGATTTGAGTGACTTTCATACAATTAGTTTTTTTAAAAAGTTGTTCTAGAAAAAAGTATATTGAAAGAAACGTGGTATTAGGTAATGTATCCAGTAGTGTCCCCTATCATACCTCATTTTCCCATTTTTGGCACATCTCTTTATTTTGACCCAATTGACCAAAAAGTTATTTCAGTGACTTTCATACAATTAGTTTTTTTAAAAAGTTGTTCTAGAAAAAAGTATATTGAAATAAACGAGGTATGAGGAAATGTAGCCAGTACAATCCTCTATCATACTTCATTTTCCGATTTTTGGCACATCTCTTTATTTTGACCCAATTGACCATAAAGTGATTTGAGTGGCTTTCATACAATTAGTTTTTTTTAAAAGTTGTTCTAGAAAAAAGTATATTGAAAGAAGCGTGGTATAAGGAAATGTATCCAGTAGCGTCCCCTATCATACCTCATTTTCCCATTTTTGGCACATCTTTTTATTTTGACCCAATTGACCAAAAAGTTTTTTTCAGTGGCTTTCATACAATTAGTTTTTTAAAAAGTTGTTCTAGAAAAAAGTATATTGAAAGAAGCGTGGTATAAGGAAATGTATCCAGTAGCGTCCCCTATCATACCTCATTTTCCCATTTTTGGCACATCTTTTTATTTTGACCCAATTGACCAAAAAGTTATTTCAGTGGCTTTCATACAATTAGTTTTTTTAAAAAGTTGTTCTAGAAAAAAGTATATTGAAAGAAACGAGGTATGAGGAAATGTAGCCAGTACAATCCTCTATCATACTTCATTTTCCGATTTTTGGCACATCTCTTTATTTTGACCCAATTGACCATAAAGTGATTTGAGTGGCTTTCATACAATTAGTTTTTTTAAAAAGTTGTTCTAGAAAAAAGTATATTGAAAGAAGCGTGGTATAAGGAAATGTAACGAGTAGCGTCCCCTATCATACCTCATTTTCCCATTTTTGGCACATCTTTTTATTTTGACCCAATTGACCAAAAAGTTATTTCAGTGACTTTCATACAATTAGTTTTTTTAAAAAGTTGTTCTAGAAAAAAGTATATTGAAAGAAACGAGGTATGAGGAAATGTAGCCAGTACAATCCTCTATCATACTTCATTTTCCGATTTTTGGCACATCTCTTTATTTTGACCCAATTGACCATAAAGTGATTTGAGTGGCTTTCATACAATTAGTTTTTTAAAAAGTTGTTCTAGAAAAAAGTATATTGAAAGAAGCGTGGTATAAGGAAATGTATCCAGTAGCGTCCCCTATCATACCTCATTTTCCCATTTTTGGCACATCTCTTTATTTTGACCCAATTGACCAAAAAGTTATTTCAGTGACTTTCATACAACTAGTTTTTTTAAAAAGTTGTTCTAGAAAAAAGTATATTGAAAGACTGTACTGTCTATTATACCTATTATACCTCATTTTTCGATTTTTGGCACATCTCTTTGTTTTCACCCAATTGACCAAAAAGTGATTTAAGTGACTTTCATACAATTAGTTTTTTGAAAAAGTTATTCTAGAAAAAAGTATATTGAAAGAAGCGTGGTATAAGGAAATGTATCCAGTAGCGTCCCCTATCATACCTCATTTTCCAATTTTCGGCACATCTCTTTATTTTGACCCAATTGACCAAAAAGTTATTTCAGTGACTTTCATACAATTAGTTTTTTTAAAAAGTTGTTCTAGAAAAAAGTATATTGAAAGAAACGAGGTATGAGGAAATGTAGCCAGTACCATCCTCTATCATACCTCATTTTCCGATTTTTGGCACATTCCTTTATTTTGACCCAATTGGCCATAAAGTGATTTGAGTGGCGTTCATACAATTAGTTTTTTTAAAAAGTTGTTCTAGAAAAAAGTATATTGAAAGAAGCGTGGTATAAGGAAATATATCCAGTAGCGTCCCCTATCATACCTCATTTTCCAATTTTTGGCACATCTCTTTATTTTGACCCAATTGACCAAAAAGTTATTTCAGTGACTTTCATACAATTAGTTTTTTGAAAAAGTTGTTCTAGAACAAAGTATATTGAAAGAAACGTGGTATGAGTAAATGTATCCAGTACCATCCTCTATCATACTTCATTTTTCGATTTTTGGCACATCTCTCTATTTTGACCCAACTGACCAAAAAGTGATTTGAGTGACTTTCATACAATTAGTTTTTTTAAAAAGTTGTTCTAGAAAAAAGTATATTGAAAGAAACGTGGTATTAGGTAATGTATCCAGTAGTGTCCCCTATCATACCTCATTTTCCCATTTTTGGCACATATCTTTATTTTGACCCAATTGACCAAAAAGTTATTTCAGTGACTTTCATACAATTAGTTTTTTGAAAAAGTTGTTCTAGAAAAAAGTATATTGAAAGAGACGAGGTATGAGGAAATGTAGCCAGTACAATCCTCTATCATACTTCATTTTCCGATTTTTGGCACATCTCTTTATTTTGACCCAATTGACCATAAAGTGATTTGAGTGGCTTTCATACAATTAGTTTTTTTAAAAAGTTGTTCTAGAAAAAAGTATATTGAAAGAAGCGTGGTATAAGGAAATGTATCCAGTAGCGTCCCCTATCATACCTCATTTTCCCATTTTTGGCACATCTTTTTATTTTGACCCAATTGACCAAAAAGTTATTTCAGTGGCTTTCATACAATTAGTTTTTTAAAAAGTTGTTCTAGAAAAAAGTATATTGAAAGAAGCGTGGTATAAGGAAATGTATCCAGTAGCGTCCCCTATCATACCTCATTTTCCCATTTTTGGCATATCTTTTTATTTTGACCCAATTGACCAAAAAGTTATTTCAGTGGCATTCATACAATTAGTTTTTTTAAAAAGTTGTTCTAGAAAAAAGTATATTGAAAGAAGCGTGGTATAAGGAAATGTATCCAGTAGCGTCCCCTATCATACCTCATTTTCCCATTTTTGGCACATATCTTTATTTTGACCCAATTGACCAAAAAGTTATTTCAGTGACTTTCATACAATTAGTTTTTTTTAAAAGTTGTTCTAGAAAAAAGTATATTGAAAGACTGTACTGTCCCCTATTATACCTCATTTTTCGATTTTTGGCACATCTCTTTGTTTTGACCCAATTGACCAAAAAGTGATTTAGAAAAAAGTATATTGAAAGAAACGAGGTATGAGGAAATGTAGCCAGTACCATCCTCTATCATACCTCATTTTCCGATTTTTGGCACATTCCTTTATTTTGACCCAATTTACCATAAAGTGATTTGAGTGGCGTTCATACAATTAGTTTTTTTAAAAAGTTGTTCTAGAAAAAAGTATATTGAAAGAAGCGTGGTATAAGGAAATATATCCAGTAGCGTCCCCTATCATACCTGATTTTCCAATTTTTGGCACATCTCTTTATTTTGACACAATTGACCAAAAAGTTATTTCAGTGACTTTCATACAATTAGCTTTTTGAAAAAGTTGTTCTAGAACAAAGTATATTGAAAGAAACGTGGTATGAGGAAATGTATCCAGTACCATCCTCTATCATACTTCATTTTCCGATTTTTGGCACATCTCTTTATTTTGACCCAATTGACCATAAAGTGATTTGAGTGGCTTTCATACCATTAGATTTTTTAAAAAGTTGTTCTAGAAAAAAGTATATTGAAAGAAACGTGGTATGAGGTAATGTAGCCAGTACCATCCTCTATCATACTACATTTTCCGATTTTTCGCACATCTCTTTATTTTGACCCAATTGACCATAAAGTGATTTGAGTGCATTCATACAATTAGTTTTTTTAAAAAGTTGTTATAGAAAAAAGTATATTGAAAGATGCGAGGTATGAGAAAATGTGGCCAATACCGTCCCCTATCATACTTCATTTTCCGATTTTAGGCACATCTCTTTATTTTGACCCAATTGACCATAAAGTGATTTGAGTGACTTTCATACAATTAGTTTTTTTAAAAAGTTGTTCTAGAAAAAAGTATATTGAAAGAAACGGGATATGAGGAAATCTAGATCATACCTTATTCTACCGTGTCCAATTTTCTGATTTTTGGCACAACTCTTTATTTTGACCCAATTGACCATAAACTGATTTGAGTGGCTTTCATACAATTAGTTTTTTTAAAAAGTTGTTCTAGAAAAAAGTATATTGAAAGAAACGTGGTATGAGGTAATGTAGCCAGTAGTGTCCCCTATCATACCTTATTTGCCAATTTTTGGCACATCTTTTTATTTTGACCCAATTGACCAAAAAGTTATTTCAGTGACTTTCATATAATTAGTTTTTTTAAAAAGTTGTTCTAGAAAAAAGTATATTGAAAGAAACGAGGTATGAGGAAATGTAGCCAGGTCCATCCTCTATCATACTTCATTTTCCGATTTTTGGCACATCTCTCTATTTTGACCCAACTGACCATAAAGTGATTTGAGTGGCTTTCATACCATTAGTTTTTTTTAAAAAGTTGTTCTAGAAAAAAGTATATTGAAAGAAGCATGGTATAAGGAAATGTATCCAGTAGCGTCCCCTATCATACCTCATTTTCCCATTTTTGGCACATCTCTTTATTTTGACCCAATTGACCAAAAAGTGATTTGAGTGACATTCATACAATTAGTTTTTTTAAAAAGTTGTTCTAGAAAAAAGTATATTGAAAGAAACGTGGTATTAGGTAATGTATCCAGTAGTGTCCCCTATCATACCTCATTTTCCCATTTTTGGCACATCTCTTTATTTTGACCCAATTGACCAAAAAGTCATTTCAGTGACTTTCATACAATTAGTTTTTTTAAAAAGTTGTTCTAGAAAAAAGTATATTGAAAGAAACGAGGTATTAGGAAATGTAGCCAGTACAATCCTCTATCATACTTCATTTTCCGATTTTTGGCACATCTCTTTATTTTGACCCAATTGACCATAAAGTGATTTGAGTGGCTTTCATACAATTAGTTTTTTTAAAAAGTTGTTCTAGAAAAAAGTATATTGAAAGAAGCGTGGTATAAGGAAATGTATCCAGTAGCGTCCCCTATCATACCTCATTTTCCCATTTTTGGCACATCTTTTTATTTTGACCCAATTGACCAAAAAGTTTTTTTCAGTGGCTTTCATACAATTAGTTTTTTAAAAAGTTGTTCTAGAAAAAAGTATATTGAAAGAAGCGTGGTATAAGGAAATGTATCCAGTAGCGTCCCCTATCATACCTCATTTTCCCATTTTTGGCACATCTTTTTATTTTGACCCAATTGACCAAAAAGTTATTTCAGTGGCTTTCATATAATTAGTTTTTTTAAAAAGTTGTTCTAGAAAAAAGTATATTGAAAGAAACGAGGTATGAGGAATTGTAGCCAGTACAATCCTCTATCATACTTCATTTTCCGATTTTTGGCACATCACTTTATTTTGACCCAATTGACCATAAAGTGATTTGAGTGGCTTTCATACAATTAGTTTTTTTTAAAAAGTTGTTCTAGAAAAAAGTATATTGAAAGAAGCGTGGTATAAGGAAATGTAACGAGTAGCGTCCCCTATCATACCTCATTTTCCCATTTTTGGCACATCTTTTTATTTTGACCCAATTGACCAAACAGTTATTTCAGTGGCTTTCATACAATTAGTTTTTTAAAAAGTTGTTCTAGAAAAAAGTATATTGAAAGAAGCGTGGTATAAGGAAATGTATCCAGTAGCGTCCCCTATCATACCTCATTTTCCCATTTTTGGCACATCTCTTTATTTTGACCCAATTGACCAAAAAGTTATTTCAGTGACTTTCATACTATTAGTTTTTTTAAAAAAGTTGTTCTAGAAAAAAGTATATTGAAAGACTGCACTGTCCCCTATTATACCTCATTTTTCGATTTTTGGCACATCTCTTTGTTTTCACCCAATTGACCAAAAAGTGATTTAAGTGACTTTCATACAATTAGTTTTTGAAAAAGTTATTCTAGAAAAAAGTATATTGAAAGAAGCGTGGTATAAGGAAATGTATCCAGTAGCGTCCCCTATCATACCTCATTTTCCAATTTTTGGCACATCTCTTTATTTTGACCCAATTGACCAAAAAGTTTTTTCAGTGACTTTCATACAATTAGTTTTTTTAAAAAGTTGTTCTAGAAAAAAGTATATTGAAAGAAACGAGGTATGAGGAAATGTAGCCAGTACCATCCTCTATCATACCTTATTTTCTGATTTTTGGCACATTCCTTTATTTTGACCCAATTGACCATAAAGTGATTTGAGTGGCGTTCATACAATTAGTTTTTTTAAAAAGTTGTGCTAGAAAAAAGTATATTGAAAGAAGCGTGGTATAAGGAAATATATCCAGTAGCGTCCCCTATCATACCTCATTTTCCAATTTTTGGCACATCTCTTTATTTTGACCCAATTGACCAAAAAGTTATTTCAGTGACTTTCATACAATTTGTTTTTTGAAAAAGTTGTTCTAGAACAAAGTATATTGAAAGAAACGTGGTATGAGTAAATGTATCCAGTACCATCCTCTATCATACTTCATTTTCCGATTTTTGGCACATCTCTCTATTTTGACCGAACTGACCATAAAGTGATTTGAGTGGCTTTCATACCATTAGATTTTTTAAAAAGTTGTTCTAGAAAAAAGTATATTGAAAGAAACAAGGTGTGAGGAAATGTAGCCAGTACCATCCTCTATTATACTTCATTTTCCGATTTTTGGCACATCTCTTTATTTTGACCCAATTGACCATAAAGTGATTTGAGTGGCTTTCATACCATTAGATTTTTTAAAAAGTTGTTCTAGAAAAAAGTATATTGAAAAAAACGTGGTATAAGGTGATGTAGCCAGAACGATCCTCTATCATACTTCATTTTCCAATTTTTGGCACATCTCTTTATTTTGACCCAATTGACCAAAAAGTTATTTTAGTGACTTTCATACAATTAGTTTTTTTTAAAAAGTTGTTCTAGAAAAAAGTATATTGAAAGAAACGAGGTAAGAGGAAATGCAGCCAGTACCGTCCCCTATTATACCTCATTTTTCGATTTTTGGCACATCTCTTTGTTTTGACCCAATTGACCAAAAAGTGATTTAAGTGACTTTTATACAATTAGTTTTTTTTAAAAAGTTGTTCTAGAAAGAAGTATATTGAAAGAAACGTGGTATGAGGTAATGTAGCCAGTTCCATCCTCTATCATACTACATTTTCCGATTTTTGGCACATCTCTTTATTTTGACCCAATTGACCATAAAGTGATTTGAGTGACACTCATACAATTAGTTTTTTTAAAAAGTTGTTATAGAAAAAAGTATATTGGAAGAAACGTGGTATTAGGTAATGTAGCCAGTACAATCCTCTATTATACCTCATTTTCTGATTTTTAGCACATCTCTTTATTTTGACCCAATTGACCATAAAGTGATTTGAGTGGCTTCATACAATTAGTTTTTTTAAAAAGTTGTTCTAGAAAAAAATATATTGAAAGAAACGTAGTATGAGGTAATGTAGACAGTACCATCTTCTATCATACCTTATTTTCCGATTTTTAGCACATTTCTTTATTTTGACCCAATTGACCATAAAGTGATTTGAGTGGCTTTCATACAATTAGTTTTTTTAAAAAGTTGTTCTAGAAAAAAATATATTGAAAGAAACGTAGTATGAGGTAATGTAGAGAGTACCAGCTTCTATCATACCTCATTTTCCGATTTTTAACACATCTCTTTATTTTGACCCAATTGACCATAAAGTTATTTCAGTGACTTTCATACACTTAGTTTTTTGAAAAAGTTGTTCTAGAAAAAAGTATATTGAAAGAAACGAGGTATGAGGAAATGCAGCCAGTACCATCCCCTATCATACCTCATTTTGCGAGTTTTGGCACATTTCTTTATTTTGACCCAATAGACCATAAAGTGATTTGAGTGGCTTTCATACAATTAGTTTTTTTAAAAAGTTGTCCTAGAAAAAAATATATTGAAAGAAACGTAGTAAAAGGTAATGTAGACAGTACCATCTTCTATCATACCTCATTTTCCGATTTTTGGCACATCTCTTTATTTTGACCCAATTGACCATAAAGTGATTTGAGAGACTTTCATACAATTAGTTTTTTTAAAAAGTTGTTCTAGAAAAAAGTATATTGAAAGAAACGTGGTATTAGGTAATGTAGCCAGTACAATCCTCTATCATACCTCATTTTCCGCTTTTTAGCACATCTCTTTATTTTGACCCAATTGACCATAAAGTGATTTGAGTGGCTTTCATACAATTAGTTTTTTTTAAAAGTTGTTCTAGAAAAAAATATATTGAAAGAAACGTAGTATGAGGTTATATAGACAGTACCATCTTCTATCATACCTCATTTTCCGATTTTTAGCACATCTCTTTATTTTGACCCAATTGACCATAAAGTGATTTGAGTGGCTTTCATACAATTAGTTTTTTTAAAAATTTGTTCTAGAAAAAAATATATTGAAAGAAACGTAGTATGAGGTAATGTAGACAATACCATCTTCTATCATACCTCATTTTCCGATTTTTAGCACATCTCTTTATTTTGACCCAATTGACCATAAAGTGTTTTGAGTGGATTTCATAAAATTAGTTTTTTTAAAAAGTTGTTCTAGAAAAAAGTATATTGAAAGAAACGAGATATGAGGAAATGCAGCTAGTACCGTTCTATCATACCTCATTTTCCGATTTTTGGCACATCTCTTTATTTTGACCCAATTGACCAAAAAGTTATTTCAGTGACTTTCATGCAATTAGTTTTTTGAAAAAGTTGTTCAAGAAAAAAGTATATTGAAAGAAACGAGGTATGAGGAAATGCAGCAAGTACCGTCTCCTATTATACCTCATTTTTCGATTTTTGGCACATCTCTTTGTTTTGACCCAATTGACCAAAAAGTGATTTAAGTGACTTTCATACAATTAGTTTTTTTAAAAAGTTGTTCTAGAAAAAAGTATATTGAAAGAAGCGAGGTATGAGGAAATGTGGCCAGTGCCGTCCCCTATCATACCTCATTTTCCGATTTTTGGCACATCTCTTAATTTTGACCCAATTAACCATAAAGTGATTTGAGTGGCGTTCATACAATTAGTTTTTTTAAAAAGTTGTTCTAGAAAAAAGTATATTGAAAGAAACGAGGTATGAGGAAATGCAGCCAGTACCGTCCCCTATCATACCTCATTTTCCCATTTTTGGCACATCTCTTTATTTTGACCCAATTGACCAAAAAGTTATTTCAGTGACTTTCATACAATTAGTTTTTTGAAAAAGTTGTTCTAGAAAAAAGTATATTGAAAGAAACGAGGTATGAGGAAGTGCAGCCAGTACTGTCCCCTATTATTCCTCGTTTTTCGATTTTTGGCACATCTCTTTGTTTTGACCCAATTGACTAAAAAGTGATTTAAGTGACTTTCACAATTAGTTTTTTGAAAAAGTTGTTCTAGAAAAAAGTATATTGTAAGAAGCGTGGTATAACGAAATGTATCCAGTAGCGTCAACTATCATACCTCATTTTCCAATTTTTGGCACATCTCTTTATTTTGACCCAATTGACCAAAAAGTTATTTCAGTGACTTTCATACAATTAGTTTTTTGAAAAAGTTGTTCTAGAAAAAAGTATATTGAAAGAAACGAGGTATGAGGAAATGCAGCCAGTACCGTCCCCTATTATACCTTAATTTTCCGATTTTTGCCACATCTCTTTGTTTTGACCCAATTGACCAAAAAGTGATTTAAGTGACTTTCATACAATTAGTTTTTTGAAAAAGTCGTTCTAGAAAAAAGTATATTGTAAGAAGCGTGGTATAAGGAAATGTATCCAGTAGCGTCCCTTATCATACCTCATTTTCCAATTTTTGGCACATCTCTTTATTTTGACCCAATTGACCAAAAAGTTATTTCAGTGACTTTAATACAATTAGTTTTTTTAAAAAGTTGTTCTAGAAAAAAGTATATTGAAAGAAACGAGGTACAAAGAAATGTAGCCAGTACCATCCTCTATCATACCTCATTTTCCGATTTTTGGCACATCTCTTTATTTTGACCCAATTGACCATAAAGTTATTTGAGTGGCTTTCATACAATTAGTTTTTTTAAAAAGTTATTCTAGAAAAAAGTATATTGAAAGAAACGAGGTATGAGGAAATGTGGCCAGTACCGTCCCCTATCATACCTCATTTTTCGATTTTTGGCACATCTCTTTATTTTGACCCAATTGACCAAAAAGTGATTTTAGTGACTTTCATACAATTAGTTTTTTGAAAAAGTTGTTCTAGATAAAAGTAAATTGTAAGAAGCGTGGTATAAGGAAACGTATCCAGTAGCGTCCCTTATCATACCTCATTTTCCAATTTTTGGCACATCTCTTTATTTTGACCCAATTGACCAAAAAGTTATTTCAGTGACTTTCATACAATTAGTTTTTTTAAAAAGTTGTTCTAGAAAAAAGTATATTGAAAGAAACGAGGTATAAAGAAATGTATCCAGTAGCGTCCCCTATCATACCTCTTTTTCCAATTTTTGGCACATCTCTTTATTTTGACCCAATTGACCAAAAAGTTATTTCAGTGACTTCAATACAATTAGTTTTTTGAAAAAGTTGTTCAAGAAAAAAGTATATTGAAAGAAACGAGGTATGAGGGAATGCAGCCAGTACTGTCCCCTATTTTACCTCTTTTTCTAATTTTTGGCACATCTCTTTATTTTGACCCAATTGACCAAAAAGTTATTTCAGTGACTTCAATACAATTAGTTTTTTGAAAAAGTTGTTCTAGAAAAAAGTATATTGAAAGAAATGGGATATGGGGAAATCTAGATCATGTTTTCCTCTACCGTGTCCAACTTTCCAATTTTTGGCACATCTCTTTATTTTGACCCAATTGACCAAAAAGTTATTTCAGTGACTTTCATACAATTAGTTTTTTGAAAAAGTTGTTCTAGAAAAAAGTATATTGAAAGAAACGAGGTACGAGGAAATGCAGCCAGTACTGTCCCCTATTTTACCTCATTTTTCGATTTTTGGCACATCTCTTTATTTTGACCAAATTGACCAAAAAGTTATTTCAGTGACTTTCATACAATTAGTTTTTTTAAAAAGTTGTTCTAGAAAAAAGTATATTGAAAGAAACGAGGTATGAGGGGATGTAGCCAGTACAATCCTCTATCATACCTTATTTTCCGATTTTTGGCACATCTCTTTATTTTGACCCAATTGACCAAAAAGTTGTTTCTGTGGCTTTCATACAATTAGTTTTTTGAAAAAGTTGTTCTAGAAAAAAGTATATTGAAAGAAACGAGGTATGAGGAAATGTAGCCAGTGTTGTCCCTTATTATACCTCATTTTTTGATTTTTGGCACATCTCTTTGTTTTGACCCAATTGACCAAAAAGTGATTTAAGTGACTTTCATACAATTAGTTTTTTGAAAAAGTTGTTCTAGAAAAAAGTATATTGTAAGAAGCGTGGTATAAGGAAATGTATCCAGTAGTGTCCCCTATCATACCTCATTTTCCAATTTTTGGCACATCTCTTTATTTTGACCCAATTGACCAAAAAGTTATTTCAGTGACTTTCATACAATTAGTTTTTTTTAAAAATTTGTTCTTGAAAAAAGTATATTGAAAGAAACGGGATATGGGGAAATCTAGATCATATTTTCCTCTACCGTGTCCAATTTTCCAATTTTTGGCACATCTCTTTATTTTGACCCAATTGACCAAAAAGTTATTTCAGTGACTTTCATACAATTAGTTTTTTTAAAAAGTTGTTCAAGAAAAAAGTATATTGAACGAAACGAGTTATGAGGAAATGTAGCCAGTACCATCCTCTATCATACCTCGTTTTCCGATTTTTGGCACATCTCTTTATTTTGACCCAATTGACCAAAAAGTGATTTAAGTGACTTTCATACAATTAGTTTTTTGAAAAAGTTGTTCTAGATAAAAGTAAATTGTAAGAAGCGTGGTATAAGGAAATGTATCCAGTAGCGTCCGCTATCATACCTCTTTTTCCAATTTTTGGCATATCTCTTTATTTTGACCCAATTGACCAAAAAGTTATTTCAGTGACTTCAATACAATTAGTTTTTTGAAAAAATTGTTCAAGAAAAAAGTATATTGAAAGAAACGAGGTATGAGGAAATGCAGCCAGTACTGTCCCCTATTTTACCTCTTTTTCTAATTTTTGGCACATCTTTTTATTTTGACCCAATTGACCAAAAAGTTTTTTTCAGTGGCTTTCATACAATTAGTTTTTTAAAAAGTTGTTCTAGAAAAAAGTATATTGAAAGAAGCGTGGTATAAGGAAATGTATCCAGTAGCGTCCCCTATCATACCTCATTTTCCCATTTTTGGCACATCTTTTTATTTTGACCCAATTGACCAAAAAGTTATTTCAGTGGCTTTCATATAATTAGTTTTTTTAAAAAGTTGTTCTAGAAAAAAGTATATTGAAAGAAACGAGGTATGAGGAATTGTAGCCAGTACAATCCTCTATCATACTTCATTTTCCGATTTTTGGCACATCTCTTTATTTTGACCCAATTGACCATAAAGTGATTTGAGTGGCTTTCATACAATTAGTTTTTTTTAAAAAGTTGTTCTAGAAAAAAGTATATTGAAAGAAGCGTGGTATAAGGAAATGTATCCAGTAGCGTCCCCTATCATACCTCATTTTCCCATTTTTGGCACATCTTTTTATTTTGACCCAATTGACCAAAAAGTTATTTCAATGGCTTTCATACAATTAGTTTTTTAAAAAGTTGTTCTAGAAAAAAGTATATTGAAAGAAGCGTGGTATAAGGAAATGTATCCAGTAGCGTCCCCTATCATACCTCATTTTCCCATTTTTGGCACATCTCTTTATTTTGACCCAATTGACCAAAAAGTTATTTCAGTGACTTTCATACTATTAGTTTTTTTAAAAAAGTTGTTCTAGAAAAAAGTATATTGAAAGACTGCACTGTCCCCTATTATACCTCATTTTTCGATTTTTGGCACATCTCTTTGTTTTCACCCAATTGACCAAAAAGTGATTTAAGTGACTTTCATACAATTAGTTTTTTGAAAAAGTTATTCTAGAAAAAAGTATATTGAAAGAAGCGTGGTATAAGGAAATGTATCCAGTAGCGTCCCCTATCATACCTCATTTTCCAATTTTTGGCACATCTCTTTATTTTGACCCAATTGACCAAAAAGTTTTTTCAGTGACTTTCATACAATTAGTTTTTTTAAAAAGTTGTTCTAGAAAAAAGTATATTGAAAGAAACGAGGTATGAGGAAATGTAGCCAGTACCATCCTCTATCATACCTTATTTTCCGATTTTTGGCACATTCCTTTATTTTGACCCAATTGACCATAAAGTGATTTGAGTGGCGTTCATACAATTAGTTTTTTTAAAAAGTTGTGCTAGAAAAAAGTATATTGAAAGAAGCGTGGTATAAGGAAATATATCCAGTAGCGTCCCCTATCATACCTCATTTTCCAATTTTTGGCACATCTCTTTATTTTGACCCAATTGACCAAAAAGTTATTTCAGTGACTTTCATACAATTTGTTTTTTGAAAAAGTTGTTCTAGAACAAAGTATATTGAAAGAAACGTGGTATGAGTAAATGTATCCAGTACCATCCTCTATCATACTTCATTTTCCGATTTTTGGCACATCTCTCTATTTTGACCGAACTGACCATAAAGTGATTTGAGTGGCTTTCATACCATTAGATTTTTTAAAAAGTTGTTCTAGAAAAAAGTATATTGAAAGAAACAAGGTGTGAGGAAATGTAGCCAGTACCATCCTCTATTATACTTCATTTTCCGATTTTTGGCACATCTCTTTATTTTGACCCAATTGACCATAAAGTGATTTGAGTGGCTTTCATACCATTAGATTTTTTAAAAAGTTGTTCTAGAAAAAAGTATATTGAAAAAAACGTGGTATAAGGTGATGTAGCCAGAACGATCCTCTATCATACTTCATTTTCCAATTTTTGGCACATCTCTTTATTTTGACCCAATTGACCAAAAAGTTATTTTAGTGACTTTCATACAATTAGTTTTTTTTAAAAAGTTGTTCTAGAAAAAAGTATATTGAAAGAAACGAGGTAAGAGAAAATGCAGCCAGTACCGTCCCCTATTATACCTCATTTTTCGATTTTTGGCACATCTCTTTGTTTTGACCCAATTGACCAAAAAGTGATTTAAGTGACTTTTATACAATTAGTTTTTTTTAAAAAGTTGTTCTAGAAAGAAGTATATTGAAAGAAACGTGGTAAGAGGTAATGTAGCCAGTTCCATCCTCTATCATACTACATTTTCCGATTTTTTGCACATCTCTTTATTTTGACCCAATTGACCATAAAGTGATTTGAGTGACACTCATACAATTAGTTTTTTTAAAAAGTTGTTATAGAAAAAAGTATATTGGAAGAAACGTGGTATTAGGTAATGTAGCCAGTACAATCGTCTATTATACCTCATTTTCTGATTTTTAGCACATCTCTTTATTTTGACCCAATTGACCATAAAGTGATTTGAGTGGCTTCATACAATTAGTTTTTTTAAAAAGTTGTTCTAGAAAAAAATATATTGAAAGAAACGTAGTATGAGGTAATGTAGACAGTACCATCTTCTATCATACCTCATTTTCCGATTTTTAGCACATTTCTTTATTTTGACCCAATTGACCATAAAGTGATTTGAGTGGCTTTCATACAATTAGTTTTTTTAAAAAGTTGTTCTAGAAAAAAATATATTGAAAGAAACGTAGTATGAGGTAATGTAGAGAGTACCAGCTTCTATCATACCTCATTTTCCGATTTTTAACACATCTCTTTATTTTGACCCAATTGACCATAAAGTTATTTCAGTGACTTTCATACACTTAGTTTTTTGAAAAAGTTGTTCTAGAAAAAAGTATATTGAAAGAAACGAGGTATGAGGAAATGCAGCCACTACCATCCCCTATCATACCTCATTTTGCGAGTTTTGGCACATTTCTTTATTTTGACCCAATTGACCATAAAGTGATTTGAGTGGCTTTCATACAATTAGTTTTTTTAAAAAGTTGTTCTAGAAAAAAATATATTGAAAGAAACGTAGTAAAAGGTAATGTAGACAGTACCATCTTCTATCATACCTCATTTTCCGATTTTTGGCACATCTCTTTATTTTGACCCAATTGACCATAAAGTGATTTGAGAGACTTTCATACAATTAGTTTTTTTAAAAAGTTGTTCTAGAAAAAAGTATATTGAAAGAAACGTGGTATTAGGTAATGTAGCCAGTACAATCCTCTATCATACCTCATTTTCCGCTTTTTAGCACATCTCTTTATTTTGACCCAATTGACCATAAAGTGATTTGAGTGGCTTTCATACAATTAGTTTTTTTTAAAAGTTGTTCTAGAAAAAAATATATTGAAAGAAACGTAGTATGAGGTTATATAGACAGTACCATCTTCTATCATACCTCATTTTCCGATTTTTAGCACATCTCTTTATTTTGACCCAATTGACCATAAAGTGATTTGAGTGGCTTTCATACAATTAGTTTTTTTAAAAATTTGTTCTAGAAAAAAATATATTGAAAGAAACGTAGTATGAGGTAATGTAGACAATACCATCTTCTATCATACCTCATTTTCCGATTTTTAGCACATCTCTTTATTTTGACCCAATTGACCATAAAGTGTTTTGAGTGGATTTCATAAAATTAGTTTTTTTAAAAAGTTGTTCTAGAAAAAAGTATATTGAAAGAAACGAGATATGAGGAAATGCAGCTAGTACCGTTCTATCATACCTCATTTTCCGATTTTTGGCACATCTCTTTATTTTGACCCAATTGACCAAAAAGTTATTTCAGTGACTTTCATGCAATTAGTTTTTTGAAAAAGTTGTTCAAGAAAAAAGTATATTGAAAGAAACGAGGTATGAGGAAATGCAGCGAGTACCGTCTCCTATTATACCTCATTTTTCGATTTTTGGCACATCTCTTTGTTTTGACCCAATTGACCAAAAAGTGATTTAAGTGACTTTCATACAATTAGTTTTTTTAAAAAGTTGTTCTAGAAAAAAGTATATTGAAAGAAGCGAGGTATGAGGAAATGTGGCCAGTGCCGTCCCCTATCATACCTCATTTTCCGATTTTTGGCACATCTCTTAATTTTGACCCAATTAACCATAAAGTGATTTGAGTGGCGTTCATACAATTAGTTTTTTTAAAAAGTTGTTCTAGAAAAAAGTATATTGAAAGAAACGAGGTATGAGGAAATGCAGCCAGTACCGTCCCCTATCATACCTCATTTTCCCATTTTTGGCACATCTCTTTATTTTGACCCAATTGACCAAAAAGTTATTTCAGTGACTTTCATACAATTAGTTTTTTGAAAAAGTTGTTCTAGAAAAAAGTATATTGAAAGAAACGAGGTATGAGGAAGTGCAGCCAGTACTGTCCCCTATTATTCCTCGTTTTTCGATTTTTGGCACATCTCTTTGTTTTGACCCAATTGACTAAAAAGTGATTTAAGTGACTTTCACAATTAGTTTTTTGAAAAAGTTGTTCTAGAAAAAAGTATATTGTAAGAAGCGTGGTATAACGAAATGTATCCAGTAGCGTCAACTATCATACCTCATTTTCCAATTTTTGGCACATCTCTTTATTTTGACCCAATTGACCAAAAAGTTATTTCAGTGACTTTCATACAATTAGTTTTTTGAAAAAGTTGTTCTAGAAAAAAGTATATTGAAAGAAACGAGGTATGAGGAAATGCAGCCAGTACCGTCCCCTATTATACCTTAATTTTCCGATTTTTGCCACATCTCTTTGTTTTGACCCAATTGACCAAAAAGTGATTTAAGTGACTTTCATACAATTAGTTTTTTGAAAAAGTCGTTCTAGAAAAAAGTATATTGTAAGAAGCGTGGTATAAGGAAATGTATCCAGTAGCGTCCCTTATCATACCTCATTTTCCAATTTTTGGCACATCTCTTTATTTTGACCAATTGACCAAAAAGTTATTTCAGTGACTTTAATACAATTAGTTTTTTTAAAAAGTTGTTCTAGAAAAAAGTATATTGAAAGAAACGAGGTATAAAGAAATGTAGCCAGTACCATCCTCTATC
This sequence comes from Phyto melanocephala, assembly GCA_941918925.1. NCBI lineage: Eukaryota > Metazoa > Arthropoda > Insecta > Diptera > Rhinophoridae > Phyto > Phyto melanocephala. The sequence goes on along the minus strand of OW799234.1, from coordinate 60,068,069 downwards.
ATACCTCATTTTCCGATTTTTGGCACATCTCTTTATTTTGACCCAATTGACCATAAAGTTATTTGAGTGGCTTTCATACAATTAGTTTTTTTAAAAAGTTATTCTAGAAAAAAGTATATTGAAAGAAACGAGGTATGAGGAAATGTGGCCAGTACCGTCCCCTATCATACCTCATTTTTCGATTTTTGGCACATCTCTTTATTTTGACCCAATTGACCAAAAAGTGATTTTAGTGACTTTCATACAATTAGTTTTTTGAAAAAGTTGTTCTAGATAAAAGTAAATTGTAAGAAGCGTGGTATAAGGAAATGTATCCAGTAGCGTCCCTTATCATACCTCATTTTCCAATTTTTGGCACATCTCTTTATTTTGACCCAATTGACCAAAAAGTTATTTCAGTGACTTTCATACAATTAGTTTTTTTAAAAAGTTGTTCTAGAAAAAAGTATATTGAAAGAAACGAGGTATAAAGAAATGTATCCAGTAGCGTCCCCTATCATACCTCTTTTTCCAATTTTTGGCACATCTCTTTATTTTGACCCAATTGACCAAAAAGTTATTTCAGTGACTTCAATACAATTAGTTTTTTGAAAAAGTTGTTCAAGAAAAAAGTATATTGAAAGAAACGAGGTATGAGGGAATGCAGCCAGTACTGTCCCCTATTTTACCTCTTTTTCTAATTTTTGGCACATCTCTTTATTTTGACCCAATTGACCAAAAAGTTATTTCAGTGACTTCAATACAATTAGTTTTTTGAAAAAGTTGTTCTAGAAAAAAGTATATTGAAAGAAATGGGATATGGGGAAATCTAGATCATGTTTTCCTCTACCGTGTCCAATTTTCCAATTTTTGGCACATCTCTTTATTTTGACCCAATTGACCAAAAAGTTATTTCAGTGACTTTCATACAATTAGTTTTTTGAAAAAGTTGTTCTAGAAAAAAGTATATTGAAAAAAACGAGGTACGAGGAAATGCAGCCAGTACTGTCCCCTATTTTACCTCATTTTTCGATTTTTGGCACATCTCTTTATTTTGACCAAATTGACCAAAAAGTTATTTCAGTGACTTTCATACAATTAGTTTTTTTAAAAAGTTGTTCTAGAAAAAAGTATATTGAAAGAAACGAGGTATGAGGGGATGTAGCCAGTACAATCCTCTATCATACCTTATTTTCCGATTTTTGGCACATCTCTTTATTTTGACCCAATTGACCAAAAAGTTGTTTCAGTGACTTTCATACAATTAGTTTTTTGAAAAAGTTGTTCTAGAAAAAAGTATATTGAAAGAAACGACGTATGAGGAAATGTAGCCAGTACTGTCCCTTATTATACCTCATTTTTTGATTTTTGGCACATCTCTTTGTTTTGACCCAATTGACCAAAAAGTGATTTAAGTGACTTTCATACAATTAGTTTTTTGAAAAAGTTGTTCTAGAAAAAAGTATATTGTAAGAAGCGTGGTATAAGGAAATGTATCCAGTAGTGTCCCCTATCATACCTCATTTTCCAATTTTTGGCACATCTCTTTATTTTGACCCAATTGACCAAAAAGTTATTTCAGTGACTTTCATACAATTAGTTTTTTTTAAAAATTTGTTCTTGAAAAAAGTATATTGAAAGAAACGGGATATGGGGAAATCTAGATCATATTTTCCTCTACCGTGTCCAATTTTCCAATTTTTGGCACATCTCTTTATTTTGACCCAATTGACCAAAAAGTTATTTCAGTGACTTTCATACAATTAGTTTTTTTAAAAAGTTGTTCAAGAAAAAAGTATATTGAACGAAACGAGTTATGAGGAAATGTAGCCAGTACCATCCTCTATCATACCTCGTTTTCCGATTTTTGGCACATCTCTTTATTTTGACCCAATTGACCAAAAAGTGATTTAAGTGACTTTCATACAATTAGTTTTTTGAAAAAGTTGTTCTAGATAAAAGTAAATTGTAAGAAGCGTGGTATAAGGAAATGTATCCAGTAGCGTCCGCTATCATACCTCTTTTTCCAATTTTTGGCATATCTCTTTATTTTGACCCAATTGACCAAAAAGTTATTTCAGTGACTTCAATACAATTAGTTTTTTGAAAAAATTGTTCAAGAAAAAAGTATATTGAAAGAAACGAGGTATGAGGAAATGCAGCCAGTACTGTCCCCTATTTTACCTCTTTTTCCAATTTTTGGCACATCTCTTTATTTTGACGCAATTGACCAAAAAGTTATTTCAGTGACTTCAATACAATTAGTTTTTTGAAAAAGTTGTTCTAGAAAAAAGTATATTGAAAGAAACGGGATATGGGGAAATCTAGATCATATTTTCCTCTACCGTGTCCAATTTTCCAATTTTTGGCACATCTCTTTATTTTGACCCAATTGACCAAAAAGTTGTTTCAGTGACTTTCATACAAATAGTTTTTTGAAAAAGTTGTTCTTGAAAAAAGTATATTGAAAGAAACGGGATATGGGGAAATCTAGATCATATTTTCCTCTACCGTGTCCAATTTTCCAATTTTTGGCACATCTCTTTTTTTTTACCCAATTGACCAAAAAGTTATTTCAGTGACTTTCATACAATTAGTTTTTTTAAAAAGTTGTTCTAGAAAAAAGTATATTGAAAGAAACGAGGTATGAGGAAATGTAGCCAGTACAATCCTCTATCATACCTTATTTTCCGATTTTTGGCACATCTCTTTATTTTGACCCAATTGACCATAAAGTGATTTGAGTGGCTTTCATACAATTAGTTTTTTGAAAAAGTTGTGAGTCTTCAAAGTTAGTACGTAATTTAAATTTCCCACTGATTAATTTATTATGTTAATGGGGAAAATTTTTATTTTTCATACGTAGGCTTCGAAATTTTGTCAATAAGTTTTCAGAAAATTTTTTTTTGATTTTACTACAAACATACATATCTTTGGAAATTTTGTTTTGGGGAAAATTTTTTAAAATTTTCTTTTGAAGTGAACGGATTAGTTTTGTTTAATAAGGAAAACAACAGAGAATATAAGTTAATTCAAGATTAAGTATCATTTTTTTTGTTTGTTTTGCAAATATAAATTATTTTATTTCCTAAATTTTTAAACGGTAAGAGACTATATTTTTTTTATTTTGATCTCTATTATAAGGGAAAATTTGTATGTTTATTTGTAGACCTTTTGGACATTGGATACACCAGGTTCTCTGTAATACTAATACAGAAACCTGGTTATTATTTTTTTTTAATTAGTGGCTCTAAATTTTTAAAAATTATATGGAAACTGGAAATTTTTATACGAGGTTATTATAGTCAGCAGAAAGGAAATTGGAAGAAGAAATCTGTAAAAGGGAAAGGAACAGATCGTTTAATTATTTTTCCACCGGTTCGAACATTAATTTTGATAATCTCCATCAGCAACACCTTGCGATAGTTTTTTTTATATACCCATTTCACGGACGTACAATTTTTTTTTAACACTATTCGTTTTTGTAATTTTTAAACGTAAAACTATTAAAGGTAGAGCTGTTTATCTTTGAATTATCCCGGATGTAGATTAAATTTTTTTTAAATTTTTTTGTTATTGTTAACTTGATTTTTACTTTTTGTCAATTGATTTTTTTTTATTACTGTGATTGTTTTATTATTGTATATATTGGTTTTTGTTATGTAATTATGTTTTTTTTTTTGTTGTATTAATTATTCTTGTCGGTTTTAAAATTGTAAAGAAAACAATATTAATTCGATTCATGTAAATATTTTATAAACGAATAACATAAACTTAAACACATTGTTCTAAAGAAAGAAAAAAAAAAAAAACTCAAGATCCCAACCGACAACAGGCCTGTAAGTCTTCGAGGGATATAATATCGGTGAGTTTTATTATTTTTTTTTGTAAACATTTAGTACATAAAACATAAACATAAAAATTATTTAACAACAAATAATGACAATTTTCTGTTTACAGTAGTAATTAATTATTTATTTATTAATTTTTTTTTGGTTCTTTTTTTTGTTGTTATTTTATAAATAAAAAATAGGAAAAAAAAATTAAATTATTAAAATGTACTGTTTTGTTAGAATATGATTTGCTAAATACATTTATTCCAAACACATGAAAAGTTAAGGACTTTAGAAAGGTAGTTCAGTTTAGGGCTATCTAGAAATTATTCTTATAGATAGCATGGTTGGGAGGGTTGAGATAACAGAGGAGGAACTAACATCTAATACCTCTTCTCCTAAACTTCATCATTTTTATTTTCTTTATCATCCGAAATTTTTTTTGTTTTAACTTAATATGGATATATTTTTTTTTGTTTTGTTTTAGTTGGTCGATTATTTTCATAGCTACCTAATTTTTAAAGGTTTATGTAGTGTACCGTACTAATTCTATAGGGACAAGAATCACCCCAAATTTCCATGAGCACAGCTGGTATTATAGGTAGCACGGTCTCGGTGAGTTAGGGCTTTACGGTTAGGTTCGTTACATAATTTAAATGGCGCCCAACGTGGGGCATCAGCGGAATAGCTATTACCTTTTAATTGGTTATAATACTTCTCATAATTACATCTTTTTCGTGCTGATGCTTTCACATATAATAACTTGTTTATATCGACTATTTTTTTTTATTTTATCATTTTAATTTTATTTAGGCAATTTTTTTTTGTTTTGTTAAATTTCGTTTGAGATTTTAAATTCCGGATTAATTTTGGAATTTTACTCACGAAATCTGATATCTTCTAAACCCGTTGTTTTTATAGGATTATAATTTATTTGAGTTTCCAAATTTTCACTTTAAGTTGATGTGTAATAGAGATTTTTGATTTTAGGTTATTCTGATTTCTTACTCTTATACAAGACTTATCGTATTTATTTTTTTTACTTTTAGCTATGATCTTTTAAATTGAGATTTTTACTTTAAGCTTTATAGGGTTTATGGTTTACTCACTTAAAATATCTTAAATTATTTTTATTATGTTTTTTTTATTTTTTTTAAAATGAAGTTTAGTCTATATAATAATATCTATCTTATTTTTTTTTATATTTCGTACTACCTTATATTAAAGCCTTAACTTAGTAGTGTGGAAAAAAATAAACAATACAAAACTTTTACATTGATTAACTTTTATTAATATGCCAATAACTAGAAGTCACGAAAATTTATTGAGATTGGAAGAACCAGCGGATTGTAATTTTACTATCCCTGTGGATGAATCCAATCCTCTTCCAACTACATCGCAAGGAAATTTAAGGGGTAGACCAGCTCAATCAGGTAAAAATAGATCTACGGCTACTTCTACTACTACTACTAATACTGAACAACAACAGCTTTATATTAGGGAACTTTTATGGAATTCAATGGATTCATTACGAGGTGAGATGACTGAATTCATTAGGAACGAACTTAGGTCTATGATTCAGGGTATGAATTTGTGTGGTAATGCTAGTCCTCCCAATGCTCAATTAAATGAAAATATTACGACAAATTCTTATTCTAGAACCAATTCTTCAACAGAACCTTTTGTAGGGGAAAAGATTTCCAATATTATACGCAACTGGCGGGTAAAATTTACTGGATGTGACGACAAAAGGAATATTGACGAATTTATTTACCGGATTAACGTATTGACAACAAATAATTTAAATGGGGACTTTAATACTTTAAGTAAACATGCACACATTTTATTCGCCGGCAAAGCTTTGGACTGGTACTGGCGTTACCATCGACAAGATAATGAATTGGACTGGTTAGTTTTGACAAGGGCCTTACGTGACCAATATAAATGTGACTATAACGACTTTGACATAATGGAGGATATACATCGGCGTAAGCAACGTTCAAATGAAGACTTTGATGACTATTTTGATTGTGTTTCGGCCATGACTGACAAATTAAAAATTTCGATTTCCGACGAAAATTTGTGTGCTATTTTGATTCGAAACCTTCGACATGAAATACGGCACGAGTTAATACACTTTGATATTTCCAGTGTGGCAAAACTTCGTCATGAAGTCAAACGACATGAAAAATTTATGAAAGACTTGCATACTCATGATTCCCGAAGAGTAGTTAAAGGGCGTGTAGCAGAAGTATGTATCCCAAATTCCGAATTGAATATTTTAAATACTTCTGTTCAGTCGTCTGAAATTTGTGCACTTCGTGTAGACAGTAAATGCTGGAACTGCGACAAAACAGGACATAACTATTTTGACTGTGTAGATATACGACGTATATTTTGCTGTGGTTGTGGTGCAAAAGACACGTACAAACCTTCTTGTCCAAAATGTAGTACAGAAAAACAGGGAAACGGACAGAAGGATGTTCGTCGGAATTAAAACGGGCATCCATGACTTCTCAAATACGCGAAAATATAACTTTGGACGCTAACGAAAACATACATCCTATAATGAGACCCTATCACGTACGATTGCTGGAATATAAAAAGGCACGCGAAAGGATATTTGGTGCATCTGGTAGAAATTTTAAAACGAAACGTTCAGCAGAACGTATACGTAACTTTTACCGGAAACTAAAATCATTTCGATACATTGTAATCTCTCCGATCATTTCACGGGAAGATGATAGTAGACCTTATATAAATCTGAAGGTATGTGGAAATAATTATTTGGCTTTGTTGGATAGTGGAGCCAATAGAAGTGTGATTGGTGGTAATTTAGCTTTTGATGTACTTAAAATTGACGGATATAGGAAGTGTAAGGGAAACGTAAGGACTGCTGATGGACAGAGACAAAATATTACAGGAACGGTGACATTGACTGTGACATTTCGGAAACAGACAAAGACATTTGAGTTTTTACTGGTACCTACAATTCAGCAGGATATAATTTGCGGCTTCGATTTCTGGACGGAATTTGGATTGAAAATTTTTGTGCCAGAAATTAGTGAAATTGAGTATACTGAACCTGACCCTGATAACCTGGTTTTAACAACAATACAAAGACGGCAACTTGACAAAGTAATATCCTCTTTTCCCGATTCGGAAACAGAAGGTTTAGGGTGCACGACACTTATTGAGCATCAAATCGAAACAGGTGAGGCAAAGGCTATTAAACAAAGATATTACCCTATATCTCCTGCTGTGGAAAAGCAATTGTGTTTAAAATTAGATAGTATGCTTTCTCTTGGTGTTATCGAAGAGGCTTCTAGTTCTCCGTGGTCTTCTCCAGCAGTTGTGTTTATAAAACCAGGCAAAATTCGGATGTGTGTAGACAGCAGGAAACTGAACTCTGTGACAGTAAAGGACGCTTACCCTATACCAAACATTGACGAACTTTTATCGAGACTTCCATCAGTTTACTGTATTTCGAAAATAGATTTGAAGGATGCTTTTTGGCAGATTAAACTGGAGGAAAGCTCAAAACCAAAGACCGCTTTTACAGTCCCTAATCGGCCATTGTACCAGTTTACAAGAATGCCGTTTGGACTTTGTAATGCACCGCAAACATTGTGTAGACTTATGGACGTTGTCATTCCGTATAATTTAAAATCACATATTTTTGTATATTTAGACGACCTTTTAATAGTTTCGGCGAACTTTGACGAACATTTAACACATCTAATGGAGGTGGCTACACAACTAAGGAAGGCAGGGTTGACGATTAATGTTAAGAAAAGTAAATTTGCTTTAAATAAGGTAATATATCTTGGTTATGTGGTAGGCAACGGGACACTACAGGTAGACGACGAAAAGGTTAGGGCAATACAGGACTTTCCGGTACCACAATCTATTCGACATTTGAGACGGTTCTTGGGAATGACAGGGTGGTACCGTCGTTTCATTCAGGACTATTCGACATTAACTTTCCCACTGACAGAATTACTGACAAAGAAAAAGACTTTCAAGCACAAGTTGCTTTCGATAAATTAAAGACCAGACTAACGACTGCACCATTACTGGTACATCCTGATTATGAAACACCATTTATTTTGCAGTGTGATGCTAGCACATATGGTATAGGAGCAGTATTGGCACAGAAAGACGATATTGGCACAGAAAGACCAATTGCGTACATGTCGCAGAAGTTAAACAAAGCACAACGAAACTATACAATTACCGAACTGGAATGTTTGGCCGTGGTGATGGCAATAAAAAAATTTAGACAGTACATAGAAGGACAAGAGTTTAAGGTAGTTACCGATCACGCAAGCCTTAAATGGCTCATGAGTCAAAGGGACCTATCTAGTAGACTGGCAAGATGGTCTTTGAAGCTACAAGGTTTTAAATTTTCAATCGAACATCGAAAGGGAAAAGACAATATAGTACCGGATACTCTGTCACGAGCTCATGAAGGTGAAATATTTATAGACTCTTTGGAAATGGATAGTCTACCTTTAATAAATTTGGATTCAGAGGCATTAGACAGTGCAGAATATTCAAAATTACGCGAAGAATTTTCTTCTTCGGAAATACCAGATTTTAAAATCATAGATAAATATATTTATAAAAGAGTAGACTTTTCTACAGGAGAGTTGGATGAATCCAATTCTTGGAAACTATTTGTACCCATTGAACTACGTCATGATATTATATATATATATATACTCTGCTCATGATAAACCTAATTCTGCACATGGGGGCATTGCCAAAACGTTGGAACGTATAAGGCGTTATTTTTATTGGCCAGGACTTGTGACAGACGTTAAGACTTATATTCGGAATTGTGACTTGTGCAAGACTTCAAAAACTCCAACGATGACGTAACGACCTCCATTAGGTAAAATGGTAATGACAGAGAGACCATTCCAACGTTTGTATATTGACTTAATTGGACCGTTACCAAGGACTAAATCCGGATACATCGGTATACTTATAGTTTTGGATCATTTCTCAAAATTTACATTTTTAAAACCACTGAAAAAGTTTATATCGAAACAAATCATTGACTTTCTAAGGACGGACATTTTCTATTGCTATGGGGTGCCAGAGACAATTGTTTCTGACAATGGTTCCCAGTTTAAGAGTAGAGAATTTGAAAAATTTTTACGGGCAAATGGCATTGAACATGTTTTGACTGCTGTTTATAGTCCCCAGTCCAATGCTAGCGAACGAGTGAATCGCTTAATAAATAAAGCGCTAAGGAGCTACATTAGGGAAGATCAACGCAACTGGGATATTTTTATACCTAGTATTAATTGTTCACTGCGTAATAGTTTACATCAATCTGTAGGGAGGACACCGTATCAGATAGTATTCGGACAAAAGATGCTTACTCACGGAAAGGACTACGAAATTTTACGTAAACTTCATATCTTGGCAGAGGCAGATTCATTTATAGAACGACAGGACGAGTTTGTTTGGTTCGTGATAAAATTAAAGATTACATGCAGAGGGCATATGACAAGAACGCTCGGACATACAACTTACGATTTTGGGCAAAAGACTTTACAGTGGGACAGACGGTATTCAGACGTACATTTTATCAAAGTTCTAAAGCAGACTACTATAATGCAAAGTTAGCACCTGTTGGAATTAAAGCCAAAGTTTTGAGCAGGATCGGAAAGGTATACTATGAACTGCAGGATCTTGAATCTGGAAACAAGGGAACATACCATGCAAAGGATATCTGGGCTTGATAGAAGAATAGATGATTTGGGGTATTCGCCTTTTTCAGTTCCAGTTTAGCAAATATAATTCCTAACCTGTATCAGTTTTGTGAGGCTTCAAAGTTAGTACATAATTTAAATTTCCCACTGATTAATTTATTATGTTAATGGGGAAAAATTTTATTTTTCATACGTAGGCTTCGAAATTTTGTCAATAAGTTTTCAGAAATTTTTTTTTTGATTTTACTACAAACATACATATCTTTGGAAATTTTGTTTTGGGGAAAATTTTTTAAAATTTTCTTTTGAAGTGAACGGATTAGTTTTGTTTAATAAGGAAAACAACAGAGAATATAAGTTAATTCAAGATTAAGTATCATTTTTTTTGTTTGTTTTGCAAATATAAATTATTTTATTTCCTAAATTTTTAAACGGTAAGAGACTATATTTTTTTTATTTTGATCTCTATTATAAGGGAAAATTTGTATGTTTATTTGTAGACCTTTTGGACATTGGATACACCAGGTTCTCTGTAATACTAATACAGGAACCTGGTTATTATTTTTTTTAATTAGTGGCTCTAAATTTTTAAAAATTATATGGAAACTGGAAATTTTTATACGAGGTTATTATAGTCAGCAGAAAGGAAATTGGAAGAAGAAATCTGTAAAAGGGAAAGGAACAGATCGTTTAATTATTTTTCCACCGGTTCGAACATTAATTTTGATAATCTCCATCAGCAACACCTTGCGATAGTTTTTTTTATATACCCATTTCACGGACGTACAATTTTTTTTTAACACTATTTTAATTTTTAAACGTAAAACTATTAAAGGTAGAGCTGTTTATCTTTGAATTATCCCGGATGTAGATTAATTTTTTTTTTAATTTTTTTGTTATTGTTAACTTGATTTTTACTTTTTGTCAATTGATTTTTTTTTATTACTGTGATTGTTTTATTATTGTATATATTGGTTTTTGTTATGTAATTATGTTTTTTTTTTGTTGTATTAATTATTCTTGTCGGTTTTAAAATTGTAAAGAAAACAATATTAATTCGATTCATGTAAATATTTTATAAACGAATAACATAAACTTAAACACATTGTTCTAAAGAAAGAAAAAAAAAAAAAAACTCAAGATCCCAACCGACAACAGGCCTGTAAGTCTTCGAGGGATATAATATCGGTGAGTTTTATTATTTTTTTTTGTAAACATTTAGTACATAAAACATAAACATAAAAATTATTTAACAACAAATAATGACAATTTTCTGTTTACAGTAGTAATTAATTATTTATTTATTAATTTTTTTTTGGTTCTTTTTTTGTTGTTATTTTATAAATAAAAAATAGGAAAAAAAAATTAAATTATTAAAATGTACTGTTTTGTTACAATATGATTTGCTAAATACATTTATTCCAAACACATGAAAAGTTAAGGACTTTAGAAAGGCAGTTCAGTTTAGGGCTATCTAGAAATTATTCTTATAGATAGCATGGTTGGGAGGGTTGAGATAACAGAGGAGGAACTAACATCTAATACCTCTTCTCCTAAACTTCATCATTTTTATTTTCTTAATCATCCGAAATTTTTTTTGTTATAACTTAATATGGATATATTTTTTTTGTTTTGTTTTAGTTGGTCGATTATTTTCATAGCTACCTAATTTTTAAAGGTTTATGTAGTGTACCGTACTAATTCTATAGGGACCAGAATCACCCCAAATTTCCATGAGCACAGCTGGTATTATAGGTAGCACGGTCTCGGTGAGTTAGGGCTTTACGGTCAGGTTCGTTACAAAGTTGTTCTAGAAAAAAGTATATTGAAAGAAACGAGGTATGAGGAAATGTAGCCAGTACCATCCTCTATCATACCTCATTTTCCGATTTTTGGCACATCTCTTTATTTTGACCCAATTGACCATAAAGTTATTTGAGTGGCTTTCATACAATTAGTTTTTTTAAAAAGTTGTTCTAGAAAAAAATATATTGAAAGAAACGTAGTATGAGGTAATGTAGACAGTACCATCTTCTATCACACCTCATTTTCCGATTTTTAGCACATCTCTTTATTTTGACCCAATTGACCATAAAGTGATTTGAGTGGCTTTCATACAATTAGTTTTTTTAAAAAGTTGTTCTAGAAAAAAATATATTGAAAGAAGCGTGGTATAAGGAAATGTATCTAGTAGCGTCCCCTATCATACCTCATTTTCCAATTTTTGGCACATCTCTTTATTTTGACCCAATTGACCAAAAAGTTATTTCAGTGACTTTCATACAATTAGTTTTTTTAAAAAGTTGTTCTAGAAAAAAGTATATTGAAAGAAACGAGGTATGTGGAAATGTAGCCAGTACTATCCTCTAACATACCTAATTTTCCGATTTTTGGCACATCTCTTTATTTTGACCCAATTGACCAAAAAGTTATTTCAGTGCCTTTCATACAATTAGTTTTTTGGAAAAGGTGTTCTAGAAAAAACTATATTGAAAGAAACGGGATATAAGAATATGTAGATACGGCCAACCGCTATCACTTCCGATTTTAAAATTTTTGGCGCATCTCTTTATTTTGACCCAATTGACCAAAAAGTGATTTGAGTGACTTTCATACAATTAGTTTTTTTAAAAAGTTGTTCTAGAAAAAAAGTGATTTAAGTGACTTTCATACAATTAGTTTTTTTAAAAAGTTGTTCTAGAAAAAAGTATATTGAAAGAAGCCTGGTATAAGGAAATGTATCCAGTAGCGTCCCCTATCATACCTCATTTTCCAATTTTTGGCACATCTCTTTATTTTGACCCAATTGACCAAAAAGTTATTTCAGTGACTTTCATTCAATTAGTTTTTTGAAAAAGTTGTAGTAGAAAATAGTATATTGAAAGAAACGTGGTATGAGGAAATGTATCCAGTTCCGTCCCCTATCATACCTCATTTTCCAATTTTTGGCACATCTCTTTATTTTGACCCAATTGACCAAAAAGTTATTTCAGTGACTTTCATACAATTAGTTTTTTTAAAAAGTTGTTCTAGAAAAAAGTATATTGAAAGAAACGTGGTATGTGGAAATGTAGCCAGTACTATCCTCTAACATACCTAATTTTCCGATTTTTGGCACATCTCTTTATTTTGACCCAATTGACCATAAAGTTATTTGAGTGGCTTTCATACAATTAGTTTTTTGGAAAAGTTGTTCTAGAAAAAAGTATATTGAAAGAAACGGAATATAAGGATATGTAGCTAATGCCGTCCTTTATCATGTTCGATGTTCGAGTATGAGAAAATGCAGCCAGTACTGTCCCCTATTATACCTCATTTTTCGATTTTTCGCACATCTCTTTGTTTTGACCCAATTGACCAAAAAGTGATTTAAGTGACTTTCATACAATTAGTTTTTTTAAAAAGTTGTTCTAGAAAAAAGTATATTGAAAGAAGCGAGGAAATGTGGCCAGTACCGTACCCTATCATACCTCATTTTCCGATTTTTGGCACATCTCTTTATTTTGACGGAATTTACCATAAAGTGATTTGAGTGACTTTCATACAATTAGTTTTTTTAAAAAGTTGTTCTAGAAAAAAGTATATTGAAAGAAACGAGGTATGAGGGAATGCAGCCAGTACCGTCCCCTATCATACCTCATTTTCCGATTTTTGGCACATCTCTTTATTTTGACCCAATTGACCAAAAAGTTATTTCAGTGACTTTCATACAATTAGTTTTTTGAAAAAGTTGTTCTAGAAAAAAGTATATTGAAATAAACGAGGTATGAGGAAATGCAGCCAGTAACGTCCCCTATTATACTTAATTTTTCGATTTTTGGCACATCTCTTTGTTTTGACCCAATTGACCAAAAAGTGATTTAAGTGACTTTCATACAATTAGTTTTTTGAAAAAGTTGTTCTAGAAAAAAGTATATTGAAAGAAGCGTAGTATAAGGAAATGTATCCAGTAGCGTCCCCTATCATACCTCATTTTCCAATTTTTGGCACATCTCTTTATTTTGACCCAATTGACCGAAAAGTTATTTCAGTGACTTTCATACAATTAGTTTTTTTAAAAAGTTGTTCTAGAAAAAAGTATATTGAAAGAAACGAGGTATGAGGAAATGTAGCCAGCACAATCCTCTATCGTACCTCATTTTCCGATTTTTGGCACATCTCTTTATTTTGACCCAATTGACCATAAAGTTATTTGAGTGGCTTTCATACAATTAGTTTTTTGAAAAAGTTGTTCTAGAAAAAAGTATATTGAAAGAAGCGTGGTATAAGGAAATGTATCCAGTAGCGTCCCCTATCATACCTCATTTTCCAATTTTTGGCACATCTCTTTATTTTGACCCAATTGACCGAAAAGTTATTTCAGTGACTTTCATACAATTAGTTTTTTTAAAAAGTTGTTCTAGAAAAAAGTATATTGAAAGAAACGAGGTATGAGGAAATGTAGCCAGCACAATCCTCTATCGTACCTCATTTTCCGATTTTTGGCACATCTCTTTATTTTGACCCAATTGACCATAAAGTTATTTGAGTGGCTTTCATACAATTAGTTTTTTGAAAAAGTTGTTCTAGAAAAAAGTATATTGAAAGAAGCGTGGTATAAGGAAATGTATCCAGTAGCGTCCCCTATCATACCTCATTTTCCAATTTTTGGCACATCTCTTTATTTTGACCCAATTGACCAAAAAGTTATTTCAGTGGCTTTCATACAATTAGTTTTTTGGAAAAGTTGTTCTAGAAAAAAGTATATTGAAAGAAACGGAATATAAGGATATGTAGCTAATGCCGTCCTTTATCATGTTCGATTTTCGAATTTTCGGCACATCTATTTATTTTGACCCAATTGACCATAAAGTCATTTGAGTGACTTTCATACAATTAGTTTTTTGGAAAAGTTGTTCTAGAAAGAAGTATATTGAAAGAAACGAGGTATGAGGAAATGCAGCCAGTACTGTCCCCTATTTTACCTCTTTTTCCGATTTTTGGCACATCTCTTTATTTTGACCCAATTGACCAAAAAGTTATTTCAGTGACTTTCATACAATAAGTTTTTTGAAAAAGTTGTTCTAGAAAAAAATATATTGAAAGAAACGTAGTATGAGGTAATGTAGACAGTACCATCTTCTATCATAACTCATTTTCCGATTTTTAGCACATCTCTTTATTTTGACCCAATTGACCATAAAGTGATTTGAGTGACTTTCATACAATTAGTTTTTTAAAAAGTTGTTTTAGAAAAAAGTATATTGAAAGAAACGAGGTATGAGGAAATGTAGCCAGTACCATCTTCTATCATACCCCATTTTCCGATTTTTGGCACATCTCTCTGTTTTGACCCAATTGACCAAAAAGTTATTTCAGTGACTTTCATACAATTAGTTTATTGGAAAAGGTGTTCTAGAAAAAACTATATTGAAAGAAACGGGATATAAGAATATGTAGCTAATGCCATCCGCTATCATTTCCGATTTTCAAATTTTTGGCGCATCTCTTTATTTGGACCCAATTGACCAAAAAGTGATTTGAGTGACTTTCATACAATTAGTTTTTTGAAAAAGTTGTTCTAGAAAAAAGTATATTGAAAGAAACGAGGTATGAGGAAATATATCCAGTAGCGTCCCCTATCATACCTCATTTTTAAATTTTTGACACATCTCTTTATTTTGACCCAATTGACCAAAAAGTTATTTCAGTGACTTTCATACAATTAGTTTTTTTAAAAAGTTGTTATAGAAAAAAGTATATTGAAAGAAACGAGGTATGAGGAAATGTAGCCAGTAGCGTCCCCTATCATACCTCATTTTTAAATTTTTGGCACATCTCTTTATTTTGACCCAATTGACCATAAAGTTGAGTGACTTTCATACAATTAGTTTTTTGGAAAAGTTGTTCTAGAAAGAAGTATATTGAAAGATACGGAGTACGAGGTAATGTAGCCAGTACAATCCTCTATCATACTTCATTTTCCAATTTTTGGCACATCTCTTTATTTTGACCCAATTGACCATAAAGTGATTTGAGTGGCTTTCATACAATTAGTTTTTTTAAAAAGTTGTTCTAGAAAAAAGTATATTGAAAGAAACGAGGTATGAGGAAATGTAGCCAGTACCATCTTCTATCATACCCCATTTTCCGATTTTTGGCACATCTCTTTATTTTGGCCCAATTGACCAAAAAGTTATTTCAGTGACTTTCATACAATTAGTTTTTTGGAAAAGGTGTTCTAGAAAAAACTATATTGAAAGAAACGGGATATAAGAATATGTAGATACGGCCAACCGCTATCACTTCCGATTTTAAAATTTTTGGCGCATCTCTTTATTTTGACCCAATTGACCAAAAAGTGATTTGAGTGACTTTCATACAATTAGTTTTTTTAAAAAGTTGTTCTAGAAAAAAAGTGATTTAAGTGACTTTCATACAATTAGTTTTTTTAAAAAGTTGTTCTAGAAAAAAGTATATTGAAAGAAGCCTGGTATAAGGAAGTGTATCCAGTAGCGTCCCCTATCATACCTCATTTTCCAATTTTTGGCACATCTCTTTATTTTGACCCAATTGACCAAAAAGTTATTTCAGTGACTTTCATTCAATTAGTTTTTTGAAAAAGTTGTAGTAGAAAATAGTATATTGAAAGAAACGTGGTATGAGGAAATGTATCCAGTACCGTCCCCTATCATACCTCATTTTCCAATTTTTGGCACATCTCTTTATTTTGACCCAATTGACCAAAAAGTTATTTCAGTGACTTTCATACAATTACTTTTTTTAAAAAGTTGTTCTAGAAAAAAGTATATTGAAAGAAACGTGGTATGAGGTAATGTAGCCAGTACCATCTTCTATTATACCTCATTTGCTGATTTTTGGCACATCTCTTTAATTAGACTTAATTGACCATAAAGTGATTTGAGTGACTATCACACAATTAGTTTTTTTTTTAAGTTGTTCCAGAAAAAGTATATTGAAAGAAACGTGGTATGAGGAAATGTAGCCAGTACCATCTTCTATCATACCCCATTTTCCGATTTTTGGCACATCTCTTTATTTTGACCCAATTGACCAAAAAGATATTTCAGTGACTAAAAAAAAGTATATTGAAAGAAACGTGGTATGAGGTAATGTAGCCAGTACTATCTTCTATTATACCTCATTTGCTGATTTTTGGCACATCTCTTTATTTAGACTTAATTGACCATAAAGTGATTTGAGTGACTTTCATACAATTAGTTTTTTTAAAAAGTTGTTTTAGAAAAAAGTATATTGAAAGAAACGAGGTATGAATAAATGTAGTCAGTACCATCTTCTATCATACTCCATTTTCCGATTTTTGGCACATCTCTTTATTTTGACCCAATTGACCAAAAAGTTATTTCAGTGACTTTCATACAATTAGTTTTTGGGAAAAGGTGTTCTAGAAAAAACTATATTGAAAGAGACGGGATATAAGGATATGTAGCTAATGCCATCCGCTATCATTTCCGATTTTCAAATTTTTGGCGCATCTCTTTATTTTGACCCAATTGACCAAAAAGTGATTTGAGTGACTTTCATACAATTAGTTTTTTGAAAAAGTTGTTCTAGAAAGAAGTATATTGAAAGAAACGTGGTATGAGGTAATGTAGCCAGTACCATCTTCTAGCATACTTCATTTTCCGATTTTTGGCACATCTCTTTATTTTGACCCAATTGACCATAAAGTGATTTGAGTGACTTTCGTACAATTAGTTTTTTTTAAAACTTGTTCTAGAAAAAAGTATATTGAAAGAAACGAGGTACGAGGTAATGTAGCCAGTACCATCTTCTAGCATACTTCATTTTCCGATTTTTGGCACATCTCTTTATTTTGACCCAATTGACCATAAAGTGATTTGAGTGACTTTCGTACAATTAGTTTTTTTTAAAACTTGTTCTAGAAAAAAGTATATTGAAAGAAACGAGGTATGAGGAAATACGGCCAGTACCGTCCCCTATTATACCTCGTTTTTCGATTTTTGGCACATCTCTTTGTTTTGACCCAATTGACCATAAAGTGATGTAAGTGACTTTCATACAATTAGTTTTTTTAAAAAGTTGTTCTAGAAAAAAGTATATTGAAAGAAACGAGGTATGAGGAAAGGTAGCCAGTAGCGTCCCCTATCATACCTCATTTTTCAATTTTTGGCACATCTCTTTATTTTGACCCAATTGACCATAAAGTGATTTGAGTGACTTTCATACAATTAGTTTTTTTTAAAAGTTGTTATAGAAAAAAGTATATTGAAAGAAACGAGGTATGAGGAAAGGTAGCCAGTAGCGTACCTCATTTTTCAATTTTTGGCACATCTCTTTATTTTGACCCAATTGACCATAAAGTGATTTGAGTGACTTTCATACAATTAGTTTTTTTTAAAAGTTGTTATAGAAAAAAGTATATTGAAAGAAACGAGGTATGAGGAAATACGGCCAGTACCCTCCCCTATTATACCCAGTTTTTCGATTTTTGGCACATCTCTTTGTTTTGACCCAATTGACCAAAAAGTGATGTAAGTGACTTTCATACAATTAGTTTTTTGAAAAAGTTGTTCTAGAAAAAAGTATATTGAAAGAAACGAGGTATGAGGAAATACGGCCAGTACCGTCCCCTATTATACCTCGTTTTTCGATTTTTGGCACATCTCTTTGTTTTGACCCAATTGACCAAAAAGTGATGTAAGTGACTTTCATACAATTAGTTTTTTTAAAAAGTTGTTCTAGAAAAAAGTATATTGAAAGAAACGAGGTATGAGGAAAGGTAGCCAGTAGCGTCCCCTATCATACCTCATTTTTAAATTTTTGGCACATCTCTTTATTTTGACCCAATTGACCATAAAGTGATTTGAGTGACTTTCATACAATTAGTTTTTTTTTAAAGTTGTTATAGAAAAAAGTATATTGAAAGAAACGAGGTATGAGGAAATACAGCCAATACCGTTTCCTATTATACGTCGTTTTTCGATTTTTGGCACATCTCTTTGTTTTGACCCAATTGACCAAAAAGTGATTTAAGTGACTTTCATACAATTAGTTTTTTTAAAAAGTTGTTCTAGAAAAAAGTATATTGAAAGAAACGAGGTATGTGGAAATGTAGCCAGTACTATCCTCTAACATACCTAATTTTCCGATTTTTGGCACATATCTTTATTTTGACCCAATTGACCATAAAGTTATTTGAGTGGCTTTCATACAATTAGTTTTTTGGAAAAGTTGTTCTAGAAAAAAGTATATTGAAAGAAACGGAATATAAGGATATGTAGCTAATGCCGTCCTTTATCATGTTCGATTTTCGAATTTTCGGCACATCTCTTTATTTTGACCCAATTGACCATAAAGTCATTTGAGTGACTTTCATACAATTAGTTTTTTGGAAAAGTTGTTCTAGAAAGAAGTATATTGAAAGAAACGAGGTATGAGGAAATGCAGCCAGTACTGTCCCCTATTATACCTCTTTTTCCGATTTTTGGCACATCTCTTTATTTTGACCCAATTGACCAAAAAGTTATTTCAGTGACTTTCATACAATTAGTTTTTTGGAAAAGGTGTTCTAGAAAAAACTATATTGAAAGAGACGGGATATAAGGATATGTAGCTAATGCCATCCGCTATCATTTCCGATTTTCAAATTTTTGGCGCATCTCTTTATTTTGACCCAATTGACCAAAAAGTGATTTGAGTGACTTTCATACAATTAGTTTTTTGAAAAAGTTGTTCTAGAAAAAAGTATATTGAAAGAAACGAGGTATGAGGAAATACGGCCAGTACCGTCCCCTATTATACCTCGTTTTTCGATTTTTGGCACATCTCTTTGTTTTGACCCAATTGACCAAAAAGTGATGTAAGTGACTTTCATACAATTAGTTTTTTTAAAAAGTTGTTCTAGAAAAAAGTATATTGAAAGAAACGAGGTATGAGGAAAGGTAGCCAGTAGCGTCCCCTATCATACCTCATTTTTCAATTTTTGGCACATCTCTTTATTTTGACCCAATTGACCATTAAGTGATTTGAGTGACTTTCATACAATTAGTTTTTTTTAAAAGTTGTTATAGAAAAAAGTATATTGAAAGAAACGAGGTATGAGGAAATACAGCCAATACCGTTTCCTATTATACGTCGTTTTTCGATTTTTGGCACATCTCTTTGTTTTGACCCAATTGACCAAAAAGTGATTTAAGTGACTTTCATACAATTAGTTTTTTTAAAAAGTTGTTCTAGAAAAAAGTATATTGAAAGAAGCCTGGTATAAGGAAATGTATCCAGTAGCGTCCCCTATCATACCTCATTTTCCAATTTTTGGCACATCTCTTTATTTTGACCCAATTTACCAAAAAGTTATTTCATTGACCTTCATACAATTAGTTTTTTTAAAAAGTTGTTCTAGAAAAAAATATATTGAAAGAAACGAGGTATGAGAAAATGTAGCCAGTACCATCCTCTATCATACTTCATTTTCCGATATTTGGCACATCTCTTTATTTTGACCCAATTGACCATAAAGTGATTTGAGTGGCTTTCATACAATTAGTTTTTTGAAAAAGTTGTTCTAGAAAAAAGTATAT
Source organism: Phyto melanocephala (assembly GCA_941918925.1). Lineage (NCBI taxonomy): Eukaryota > Metazoa > Arthropoda > Insecta > Diptera > Rhinophoridae > Phyto > Phyto melanocephala. Next base: position 60,047,966 of record OW799234.1, on the reverse strand, counting down.
TGAAAAAAGCCTGGTATAAGGAAATGTATCCAGTAGCGTCCCCTATCATACCTCATTTTCCAATTTTTGGCACATCTCTTTATTTTGACCCAATTGACCAAAAAGTTATATCAGCGACCTTCATACAATTAGTTTTTTTAAAAAGTTGTTCTAGAAAAAAGTATATTGAAAGAAACGAGGTATGAGGAAATACAGCCAGTACCATCCTCTATCATACCTCATTTTCCGATTTTTGGCACATCCCTTTATTTTGACCCAATTGACCATAAAGTGATTTGAGTGGCTTTCATACACATAGTCTTTTTAAAAAGTTGTTCTAGAAAAAAGTATATTGAAAGAAGCCTGGTATAAGGAAATGTATCCAGTAGCGTCCCCTATCATACCTCATTTTCCAATTTTTGGCACATCTCTTTATTTTGACACAATTGACCAAAAAGTTATTTCAGTGACCTTCATACAATTAGTTTTTTTTTAAAGTTGTTCTAGAAAAAAGTATATTGAAAGAAACGAGGTATGAGAAAATGTAGCCAGTACCATCCTCTATCATACCTCATTCTCCGATTTTTGGCACATCTCTTTATTTTGACCCAATTGACCATAAAGTGATTTGAGTGGCTTTCATACAATTAGTTTTTTGAAAAAGTTGTTGTAGAAAAAAGTATATTGAAAGAAACGTGGTATAAGAAAATATATCCAGTAGCGTCCCCTATCATACCTCATTTTCCAATTTTTGGCACATCTCTTTATTTTGACCCAATTGACCATAAAGTGATTTGAGTGGCTTTCATACAGTTAGTTTTTTCAAAAAGTTGTTCTAGAAAAAAGTATATTGAAAGAAACGTGGTATTAAGTAATGTAGCCAGTACGATCCTCTATCATACCTCATTTTCCGATTTTTGGCACATCTCTTTATTTTGACCCAATTGACCATAAAGTGATTTGAGTGACTTTCATACAATTAGTTTTTTTAAAAAGTTGTTCTAGAAAAAAGTATATTGAAAGAAACGAGGTATGAGGAAATGCAGCCAGTACCGTCCCCTATCGTACCTCATTTTCCGATTTTTGGCACATCTCTTTATTTTGACCCAATTGACCATAAAGTGATTTGAGTGACTTTCATACAATTAGTTTTTTTAAAAAGTTGTTCTAGAAAAAAGTATATTGAAAGAAACGAGGTATGAGAAAATGCAGCCGGTACCATCCCCTATTATACCTCATTTTTCGATTTTTGGCGCATCTCTTTGTTTTGACCCAATTGACCAAAAAGTTATTTCAGTGACTTTCATACAATTAGTTTTTTTAAAAAGTTGTTCTAGAAAAAAGTATATTGAAAGAAACGTGGTATGAGGAAATTTATCCAGTACCGTCCCCTATCATACCTCATTTTCCAGTTTTTGGCACATCTCTTTATTTTGACCCAATTGACCAAAAAGTTATTTCAGTGACTTTCATACAATTAGTTTTTTTAAAAAGTTCTAGAAAAAGTATATTGAAAGAAACGTAGTATGAGATAATGTAGCCAGTACCATCCTCTATCATACCTCATTTTCCGATTTTTGACACATCTCTTTATATTGACCCAATTGACCATAAAGTGATTTGAGTGACTTTCATACAATTAGTTTTTTTTTTAAAGTTGTTCCAGAATAAAGTATATTGAAAGAAACGTGGTATGAGGAAGTGTATTCAGTACCGTCCCCTATCATAACTCATTTTTTCAATTTTGGGCACATCTCTTTATTTTGACCCAATTGACCAAAAAGTTATTGCAGTGACTTTCATACAATTAGTTTTTTGAAAAAGTTGTTCTAGAAAAAAGTATATTGAAAGAAATGTGGTATGAGGTAATGTAGCCAGTACCATCCTCTATCATACCTCATTTTCCGATTTTTGGCAGACCACTTTTCTAATCACGAAATCGTAAAGTCATGACAGCACAGTATGTGTGCAAAGTTTCAGAAAAATCGGTAAAGTTCAAGTACCCTGCCCACTTTTCTAATCACGAAATTATAAGGTCATGACAGCTCAATATGTGTGCAAAGTTTCAGAAAAATCGGTCCAGTGCAAGAACCTCCATATTAAAACTTTTTTAGGGGCGTGGCCCCGCCAACTTTTCTTTTCACGAAATTATTTAGTCGTGACAGCTCGATATGTGTGCAAGGTTTCAGAAAAATCGGTCAAGTGCAAGTAGCTAAAAGTGGTAACTAATTTTTTATGGGCGTAGCCCCGCCCACTTTCTTCACCCATAAACACTCCCTGGTATGTGTACAACAACTTACCAAAGTTTCAGCCCGATCGGTTTTACAGTTTCGGAGTCTATAGCTAACACACACACACACACACACAGAGTTTCACTTTTATATATATACTAGCCAAACCCGGCGCGCGTTGCTACGCCCCTTAATAAATAAAAATGCATTCATAATTTTAATTCAATATCAAGTTCAAGAAGCTAAAAATTATAACTTTTTTTTTATGGGCGTGGCACTGCCCACTTTTCTAATCACGAAATTATATAGTCATGACAGCTCAATATGTGTGCAAGGTTTCAGAAAAATCGGTCCAGTGCAAGTACCTTAAAATGATACCTTTTTTTAATGGGCGCGGCACTGCCCACTTTTCTAATAAAGAAACTGTATAGTCATGACAGCTCAATATGTGTGCACAGTTTTAGACAATTGGTGAAGTTCAAGTAGCTGAAAATTATAACTTTTTTTTTATGGGCGTGGCACTGCCCACTTTTCTAATCACGAAATTATATAGTCATGACAGCTCAATATGTGTGCAAGGTTTCAGAAAAATCGGTCCAGTGCAAGTACCTTAAAATGATACCTTTTTTTAATGGGCGTGGCACTGCCCACTTTTCTAATGACGAAAGTGTAAAGTCATGACAGCTCAGTATGTTTGCAAAGTATCAGAAGAATCGGTCCAGTGCAAGTACCTCAAAATTAAAACTATTTTAGGGGCGTGACCCCGCCCACTTTTCTTATCACGAAATTATTTAGTCATGAGAGCTCGATATGTGTGCAAAGTTTCAGAAAAATCGGTCAAGTGCAAGTAGCTAAAACTGATAACTAATTTTGTATGGGCGTGGCTCCGCCCACTTTTTTTTTACCCATAAACACTCCCTGGAATGTGTACAACAACTTCCCAAAGTTTGATTCCGATCGGTTTTACAGTTTCAGAGTCTATAGCTAACACACACACACACACACAGAGTTTCACTTTTATATATATAGAAGACTAGAAAAGCCCGGCGCGCGTTGCTATGCCCCTTCATGAATTTTAATCGCATTCTAAATTTTAATAGAATATCAAGTGCAAAGCTAAAAACTATAACTTTTTCTTTATGAGCGTGGCACTGCCCACTTTACTAATTACGAAACTGTATAGTAATGACAGCTCAATAAGTGTGCAAAGTTTCAGAAAAGTCCGCCCAGTGAAAGAACCTTAAAATTATTACTTTTTTAATGGGCCTAGCCCTGCCCACTTTTCTAATCACGAAATTATATAGTCATGACAGCTCAATATGTGTGCAAGGTTTCAGAAAAGTCGGTCCAGTGCAAGTACCTTAAAATGATACCTTTTTTTAATGGGCGTGGCACTGCCCACTTTTCTAATGACGAAAGTGTAAAGTCATGACAGCTCAGTATGTTTGCAAAGTTTCAGAAAATTCGGTCCAGTGCAAGTAGCTAAAACTGATAACTAATTTTTTATGGGCGTGGCGCTGCCCACTTTCTTAAATACGAAACTGTATAGTCATGACAACTCAATATGTGTGCAAAGTTTCAGAAAAATCGGTCCAGTGCAAGTACCTCAAAATGATACCTTTTTTTTATGGGCGTGGCACTGCCCACTTTTCTAATGACGAAAGTGTAAGGTCATGACAGCTTAATATGTGTGCAAAGTTTCAGAAAAATCGGTCCAGTGCAAGTACCTCAAAATTTAAACTTTTTTAGGGGCGTGGCCCCGCCCACTTTTCTTATCACGAAATTTTTTAGTCATGACAGCTTGATATGTGTGCAAAGTTTCAGACAAATCGGTCAAGTGCAAGTAGCTAAAACTGATAACTAACTTTTTATGGGCGTGGCCCCGCCCACTTTTTTTTACCCATAAACACTCCCTGGTATGTGTACAACAACTTACCAAAGTTTGAGTCCGATCGGTTTTACAGTTTCGGAGTCTATAGCTAACACACACACACACACACACACACACAGAGTTTCACTTTTATATATATAGATAGATAGATAGATAGATATATTTACATATTAAAATTGGCGCTGCGGTACGTCAATTTGTACGGCCATAAATAAGAGGGCCCGCACCAAGTTTAAGCGATCTTTTTGAAAAGGTATATTGAGTTTTATTAGATTTTGAGAAATATTAATGACTTCTACAAAACAAACTAGAAGATAAAATAAAAAATGTAGTAAAACTGTAAACGAAATTGATCAAAAACAACTGAAAACCAATTTCTAAAATGACAAAACGACTATAGCCAATACCTTTATCGCTTTCAAATAGGTTTTATGTCTTAATCTTTTTAATCAAATACTTATCTTTTATATATGTATGTATGTATATACTATCTTATACTATCTTGTTTTGTTATGTAGTTTTTTTTCTGCATTTCATTTGACATTTCTCAATTTCAGACTAACTCAATTTGAACCATAAACAATCACAATTGAACAATCACAGACTATTAATCATATTCTGTGTACACAATCGAGCAACGGTTAAAGTTATTCAGGTTTATTACGAAAATGGGCGTTCAAATTAAAATTCATTTTTGTATTTATTTATTTAACATCAATACATTTCGTGATTCATTCGTGAAACATTTAAATTTCAGTAAAACAGGTCTGTACGAAATATGAAAACATCTGTGAATGCCTTCTTAGTTCGTTGAACTGAAAACATTGCTATTCATTCAGTGTGGCAAAAGAACAGTCAACCTCAAATCATCATCGTGCCCATCAACATTGTCATTGTAAATTTGGACCATCGGATGGAGGTGTGCCACGGAAGACGCGGAGGCCATTTGGCCGATATTTTGTTCCATATATAATTGAACCATACCAATATTATTAGTAGAAGCACTATAGTCGGCTGTGCCAAATCTTTTATACCCAACACCAATTTTCCGTAATTTTTTAGCTTGGGTTTTTTTTCCGCAATTTTTTGTTTTCCGGGAATGCGAGATTTTTTTTTATTTTCCCGAGATCCCGCAGCAAAACAAATAAAAATTAAATTTGTTTTTAATTAATAAAAAACCTTTTATTAAAAAGCATAAAATAGTTTATAACAGTGCTATTCAACCTTTTTGGCTCGTGTACCACTAAATTCATGACAAACTTTTCGCGTACCACCAAAAAAAATATAATGTAAATAATTTTAAAATTTTTAATCCATTTTATTTATTAATAATAAAAAACAATGAAATTAAAAAAAATAAAAATAACAAAAAACATAACAAGAACATGTACATTAAGGGCCGTATTCATAAAAAATATTTTAGGTTTATTGAAGACTTTTTTGACAAATTTCTCTACAACATCTGTCAAATAAGCTGTTAATAAACCTAAAATATTTTTTATGAATACGGCCCTAAAAATATATTTTAATAAGGAAATCTTTCATTTAATTTTTATACAACTTATAATAAATCAGTAAAAAAAATAAATTTTTAAAAAATTTAAGAAATTAAACATTAAGAAAGAATTATTCAAAGTTAATAAAAAACGAAACAAAATTAAAAATAATGCATTTATAAAAAACTTAACAGAACGAGTAAATTAATATATTCTAATTAAGAGATCTTTCATTTGATTTTTATCCAACTATAAATATAATTTAATAAAAAATTAAAAAAATAAACTTTACAATAGAACTATTCAAAGTAAAAAAAAAACGAAACAAAAATGTACTTGCAATTAATTTTATAAAAATCCGAATCAATGAGATCGTTGGCACTGCATTTTTGATATTAGAAATTTTATGTCTGGTTCAATTTTTTTAACTTTAATCTCATATTTGGCTCCAAGTTCATCGTTGTTCGGTATTTATTTTTGATTATCACTATGAGGAAAATCCTTGTTCACATAAATATGTGGAGGTGAATGGCAACAAATACTTAATTGCTTCACGATATTGTTGAGAAATGAATGAAAAGTGGCATACATCCCTATATTTCTCTTGCACTTTATATACAACTACATGTTCTAGTACTTCTCTTATAATACCTTTGTATTATCACTATACCTTCGAAATGTACATAAGTTGTTTTGTAATATTTTTTTCCTAGTAAATAAATTCAACTCAATAGGTTATGGGCTACATGTTCACGCGTGTTTAAGAGTAGATTTTTGTCGTGAAATTTAAATCGTTTTTAATCGCAGTTTTTTTTTTTTTTATATATATACGTAAGAGAAAAAAAAGAAAATACAAATAAGATGGCAAACCTCCCAGCGGGATTCTCGTTAGAACGTTTACGAGGACGGGAGAACTTTGATGTCTGGAAGAGACAGTCAAAATCGTGTTTGGTTATCAAAGGAAAGTTGTGGAAGCCGGCGTAGTTGATGCTGGAGATGCGATTTTAAATGAACGTGCATTGGCAGAAATCACCCTTATGATTGATCCTAGTAATTATGGCCATATTGCCACAGCAACAACGGCAAAGGAAGCGTGGGACGCATTAATGAATGCATATGAGGATACAGGCCTTACAAGAAAGGTGGAGTTGCTAAAGCAACTAGTCAACATAAAACTACAGAAGTACAGCAGCGTTGAGGAGTACGTTAACGAGTTGGTGATCATTGCATTGAAAGTGAAAAATGCCGGTCTTAATATAGACGACGAATTAACAGCCTCTTTGATGCTGGCCGGGTTGTCTGACGATTTTAGGCCATTGGTTATGGCGGTGGAAAATTCAAAGGAAAAACTAACCGTTGATATGGTCAAAAATCTTTTATTACAAGACGCCAAATTTGATAAAAGTACTGAAAAAGAAGCCGCGTTATATATGAAAAATTCTAATAAGAACAAGTAAGAGCACTATATTCGGCTGTGCCGAATCTTTTATACCCACCACCAATTTTGTGTACATTTAAAGCACAATATTTATTATTTTGTTAATCGCTATTGAATAATATCTTTATAATAAAATATGTATCACTTTCTTTGTAGAGGGTGGTTAAATTTTTTAGGGCCCATGTTGAAGGTGAACTACACCTAGTCTTTAAATTTGTTTTCTGCATTTCACTTGACATTTCTCAATCTCAAACTTACTCAATTTGATCTGTAGAAAGATACGCAAATGAGCAACTCTTTAAAGTTATTCAGGTTTTTTTTATGAAAATGGGTGTTTAAATCAAAATGCATTTTGTGCACTTCGTAATTCTTTTGATCAACATAATCATTCAAATTCATCCACAATCGGGAAAATTGTAAAAAATATTTAAATTTCTGCAAAACAGGTCTGTATAAATTGTTAAAAAATCTGTGAATGCATTCTTATTTCGTTGAATGGGAAGCATGGTTGTTTTTTTCGATAGTGTGGCAAAAGAGCAGTCAACCTCGACTCATCATCGTGCCCAACAATTGAGCATCAACATTGTCATTGAAAATTTGGACCATCAGATAGAGGAGTGGCGCCAAGGATGGGGGGGGGGGCATTTGGCCGATATTTTGTTAAATACATAATTGAACCGTACAAATATTATCATTACAAAAAGAAATAATAATAATTTCCTAAATAATTTGAATAATTCAACATCAGCCCTTAAAATTTAACCACCCTTTATAACTTCGATATGCTACTAAAAGGCTTTTGTAAATGTAGTCTTTTAATGAACGTGGGCGTTAAAGTAGGCGTGTCAATAAAGTTTCTGCTAATAAATACAACTTAGATATTTCAATATAGTCCTTTATTTTCCCAAAAACTTTGTCAATAGAGAAATTACATGAATTTAAGAAAACCCGTTATATGGGAGGTAGGCGTTATAGTAGGCGTGTCACCTAAACTTTTTGGCACAACAACTGCATTGATTAGAAGGATATATGTAGCAAATTTCCTTTATGATACCTCTAATTTTGTCTGTTTTAGTGGGCGTTATAGTAGGCGTGTTAAAGTTATTTTTACGAATGAGTACATTTTAGATGTTTCAATATAGCCTTTTATTATTCCAAAATCTTTATTAATAGAGAAATTATATGAATTTTAGGTAAAACGTTATATGGGAGGTGGGCGTAAAAGTTGGCGTGGCACCTTAATTTTTTTGTACAATAATGACACTGCCTAGGGGGATATACGTAGCAAATTTGATCATCATACATCAAATTTTGGCGGTTTTATGAGCTTTGAAATTTCATTAACGGTAGATAACGTGAAAAGTGGGCGTTATAGTAGGCGTGTCAAAGTTATTTTTGCGAATGAGTACAACTTAGGTGTTTCAATATAGCCTTTTATTATTCAAAAATCTTTTTTAATAGAGAAATTATATGAATTTTAGGTAAAACGTTATATGGGAGGTGGGCGTAAAAGTGGGCGTGGCACCTTAATTTTTTGTACAATAATGACACTGCCTAGGGGGATATACGTAGCAAATTTGATCATCATACCTCTAATTTTGTCGGTTTTATGAGCTTTTAAATTTCATTAACGGTAGATAACGTGAAAAGTGGGCGTTATAGTAGGCGTGTCAAAGTTATTTTTGCGAATGAGTACATTTTAGATGTTTCAATATAGCCCTTTATAATTCCAAAATCTTTATTAATAGAGAAATTATATCAATTTTAGGTAAAACGTTATATGGGAGGTGGGCGTAAAAGTGGGCGTGGCACCTCAATTTTTTTGTACAATAATGACACTGTCTAGGGGGATATACGTAGCAAATTTGATCATCATACCTCTAATTTTGGCGGTTTTATGAGTTTTTAAATTTCATTAACGGTAGATAACGTGAAAAGTGGGCGTTATAGTAGGCGTGTCAAAGTTATTTTTGCGAATGAGTACATTTTAGATGTTTCAATATAGCCCTTTATAATTCCAAAATCTTTATTAATAGAGAAATTATATCAATTTTAGGTAAAACGTTATATGGGAGGTGGGCGTAAAAGTGGGCGTGGCACATTGATTTTCCGTTAAAAAAAAGCCTTTCACCAAAAAGCAAAGTGTGCAAAATTTCAGAGTCGTACATCCAATTTTGTTGGTTTTATGACGTTTTTGTTTTTAAATATACCGAAAAATACACTGTGCGGTATAAATTTTCGTACATTTTGATCGATAACTCCTTTCCTAATGATTAGATTTAGGTAATTTTTGGTGAGAGATATTGCTTTGACTCGAGAAATATATATTCGAAGTTTCATGACTGTACGTTAATCAATTTGGACAAAATACCATTTTATTCGATGTTCGTAGGACACGGTTTTTTCGACCTACTCTTGCATTCCGAGCTATAACTCACTTCCTAATATTCCGATATAGCCCATTTTCAATACCAAACAAACCTTGTCTATAAGAAAGATTCTGGCAAAATTTGAGCCTCCTAGCTTTTTCGGTGCGACCTCTATCGTGCTTTCAACAGACGGACAGACGGACAGACGGACAGACGGACAGACGGACAGACGGACAGACGGACAGACGGACGGACATAGCTAGATCGTCATCAAATCAAACCCTGATTCAGAATATATATACTTTATGGGGTCTAAAATGGATATTTCGATGTGTTACAAACGGAATGACAAAATGAATATACCCCCACCATTTTTTTGGTGGCGGGTATAAAAAACCAATACAGTGTTATAATTGCAAAGAATTTGGGCATATTTCTAGAAATTGTCAAAATAAAAGCAAACACAACATCAACAACGGTAAAAACTTTAAAAGGAATACCTACAGAAAAGAAGTTTCATCAACACTTATTACCAGCGTTGTCAACTTTAAAATTTCAAAAAGCACCGAAACCCCTAAAAAAGCGCGTAATTTTCATAAAAAATCACTGAGTTTAAAATGTGTACAAATTTAACTTTACATTTGCTAATATAATCATTACTTAAAAAAAAATAAAGCTTTTAGATGCCAGTTGCCCCCTAAAATAAATTTTTTTACAAATGGCAATAAGACTGGAGTTTTGATTGATATCGATAATCGAAATACAAGTCTAAAGATATTCTGTTCTTTATATTATCAGGCCAAAACATCCAAATGTACTATCAATGCAAATATTAACCTTATCAGGGTGTCAATTTGTGCTCTAAAAAATTTTAAAATGAAAAGTATTTGCATATTAATTTCTCTTTTTTTATTTTCACCAAGGTTTGATCAACTTGAAACTTTACTTACAAAATAAATTCTCGTAACAATTTCATTTTATAAAAAGTAGGTGGTTTATGTCTCATAAACCATACAGGATATCAACAAACCAGTATCGGAAATAAGTTACAATTAATAATAAACAAGCAAAACACTCAAATAACAGAAACATTGTATACTATCAATCCTTATAATCTTCTTAATTATTAGTTTTAGTATCATAAGCTGAAAGTATTATCAACATAATATTTATCATTTTACAATGAGTAAATATTTTTTAGCTTTGTTAAGATACAAAATACGTAAGGGTAATTAAAGATATTTACCCTTACAAAAATTGTTTTCAATTAAAAAAATTATTTTCAAATTTAGTATTTGGTGTCACTGAAATAAAAATAAAAGCACTAAAAACTTTAAAAAAAATCACCAAGCACTAACTCGCAATTTTTTCGCTTCCAAAATGTTAAAAATCACCAAAAACGGTGATAAAATCACCGAGTTGACAACGCTGCTTATTACGTATACATATGCAGGTAAGAGCATGCAAGTATGTGATAATGCAGAAAACGAACGTAAAGAAGAGGAAAATTTTAATTCTCATTATTGGTATGTAGACAGTGGTGCAAGCAACCATATGATAAATAGCAAAAAGCATTTGTATAACGAACATAATGTAGAGAATAAAAAAGTTGTTGTTGCAAATAAAAGTGAACTGAACGTAGATTGTGCAGGTGATGTTGATTTGACAATTTCAAATGGAAGAGAAAAGAAGAAGATAACAGTTAAAAACGTTGAATATGTACCAAATTTGTGTGCAAATCTTCTTTCAGTAAGACAAATGACAAAAAGTGGCAAAAAAGTAATTTTTGAAGGAGAAACTTGTAAAATTTTTGAAAATGAAAAAGTCGTTAGTTCTGCTACTGTTTTTAATGATCTGTACCGTTTAGATTGTGAAACACACATTAAAAAGGAAAATGTTTTTTTGACTGGAGAAAATTTTGATTTATGGCATCGAAGGATGGGCCACATATGTAACAAAAATTTGCGTGAAGTGAAAGAAGCAAATTTTGGTATAAACTTTACAAAAGAAAATAATGAGACTTGCGTTACGTGTGTAAAAGGAAAGCAGACCAGAAAACCAAATAGAGAAGATGGTACAAGAGCTACCAAGTTATTAGAACTGGTGCATTCTGATGTCGTTGGACCATTGGATACAAATTCATTCTCTGGTGCTCGTTTTTTTGTAACGTTTGTTGACGACTTTTCTAGAAAAGTTTTTGTGTACCCAATAAAGAAAAAATCTGATGTATTTAATACTTTTGTGGATTTTAAGCGTATGGTTGAAAACCAATGTTCCACCAAAATAAAAATTTTACGTACGGACAACGGAGGCGAGTATTTAAGTAAACAATTTTGTACATTTTTGAAGGACAATGGTATCATACATCAAAAGACGTGTCCGTATACCCCCGAACAAAACGGTGTGGCGGAAAGAATAAACCGCACATTAATTGAACGTGTACGTTGTATGTTGATTGACAGTGGTCTGGACCACCGGTTCTGGGCAGAAGCTACAAACACTGCCAGCTTTTTAATCAACAGAGTACCTTGCCGTGGTAATAAACGCAGCCCTGAAGAAATATGGTCTGGTCGTCGTTCAAATTTAAAGTTTCTACGAGTTTTTGGTGTCCCTGCTCTTCACATTCCGAAGGAGAAGCGTCGTAAATTAGATATAAAATCGATCGAGTGTATTATGATGGGATACAGTTCTGAAAGCAAGGCCTACAGGCTGTTTAATCCAAAAGACAGCAAAATAATAATCAGTCGTGATGTAGTGTTTTTGGAACGAGACAAGGTGAACGTAAAGACGAGTAAATCATTTTATTATCCTGAATTGCTACAAAATGATAATGTCAATTCAGGGGAGAGTACTAATGATGGTGAATTGACAACTATAGTTTTTGATCCAACAGACGATGATTCGGATGCAAGTGAATATGATGACACAGTAGAATGGTCTTCGCCAATACCTCAACCCATTGAAGATGAGGATCCAGATTGGTCTCCGAATTTATATGAAGAACAGAACAATGGCGTTAATCCGAATATTCGTAGTTCTGAACGGATTGCCAATAGAACTCAACGTTCATACAATTTTTGTGCTATGCAGTTTGTTTCAGATGATCCAAGTAGCGTAAAAGATGCAATGTCAACAAATAACGCAACCGAATGGCAAAATGCGATGAAAGAGGAAATCGATTCGTTGGTTGCTAACGATACGTGGGTGCTCACCGAATTACCGACAGGTGAGAAAACTATAAAATCAAAGTGGGTGTTTAAAACCAAACGTGATGAAGAAGGTAATCCTATGAGGCATAAGGCCAGGTTAGTGGCGAAGGGTTTCTCACAACGTGAGGGCATTGATTACACCGAAACCTTTGCTCCTGTCGTCAGGTATGCTTCAATAAGATATTTATTGGCATTGGCCGTAAAAAATGATATGTTTATACACCAAATAGATGCGGTAAGTGCATATTTGAATGGTACATTAAAGGAGACTGTTTATATGCAGCAACCTGAAATGTTTAACGATGGCACGAAAAAAGTTTGCAAACTGCAAAAGTCCATTTACGGCCTGAAACAGTCTGGCCGTGTTTGGAATGAAACTATCAATCGTGAATTACTAAAAATGGGACTCATAAGAGGAAATGTCGATCAATGTGTATATCATAAAGTTACTGATGATCATATGTTATTCGTGGCAATATACGTCGACGATGTTTTGATTTTCTCTAATAGCTTGAAGTCAATAGAATTACTTAAACAAAAACTTGCCAGTAAATTTAAAATGAAGGATATGGGAGAGGTGTCATCAGTTCTTGGTATGAAAATTACCCGAGGTAAAGATTTTATTAAAATCGATCAGTCCCAGTACATATCAGATGTTTTGGTTCGTTTTGGAATGAATGAATGTAATCCTACGACAACTCCCATAGACCGCAACCAAAAATTATCAACTGAAATGGCTCCCAAAGATTATCAAGGCAAGCAACAGATGTCAAAAATACCGTATATGCAGGCTATAGGGTGCTTGTTATTTGCTGCGCAAATTTCTCGTCCCGACATATGTTATGCTGTCAACCTGCTTAGTCGATTTAGTACAAATCCAGGAAAACCTCATTGGGAAGCTGTGAAGAGAATAATGCGATACTTAAAAGGCACAATTAATAAAGGTATTGTGTATCGAAAGCAGATAGATGATAATATGAAAGGTTACTGTGATGCTGATTGGGCTGGAAACATTGACGACCGCCAATCTACAACTGGGTATGTTTTTATTTACCAATCTGCTGCTATATCATGGGCCACTAGGAAGCAAAAGACCGTGGCATTATCTTCGACGGAAGCCGAATTTATGTCCGTTACTGCTGCAATTCAGGAATCCGTGTGGTTGAAACGTTTGGAAGATGAACTTAATCCTGAAAGTGGCAAAGGCATGATTTTGTTTTGTGACAACAAGGGCGCTATACATGTTGCCCTCAACAATAATTATTCTACAAGGACTAAGCATGTGGATATTAAAGCCAAGTTTATTCGCCAAAAAATTGATGATGAAGAGGTCGTTTTAAAATATGTATGCACACATGAGATGATAGCAGATGTTTTTACAAAAGCTGTTACCCCTCAGAAGCTGGAATATTTTAGAGGAAAATTTGGTCTCAACTGACTTTCTTTATTAATCAATTAATTGTTAAACAAAAGATTTTTTTTTTTGAAATGTAAATTTGTTTATTACCTTTTATTTTAATGTAAAAGGTGCACGAGAAATTCGGATCTTTAATTTTGGAAATTTATCATTCAGGGAGAGTGTTGAGAAATGAATGAAAAGTGGCATACATCCCTATATTTCTCTTGCACTTTATATACAACTACATATTCTAGTACTTCTCTTATAATACCCTTGTATTATCACTATACCTTCGAAATGTACATAAGTTGTTTTGTAATATTTTTTTCCTAGTAAATAAATTCAACTCAATAAATTCAACTCAATAGATATAACGATTCATATTCAGTTTTCTGTTTCATTCAAAATGAAAAAAAGATTCGTGTGTTGGAAAACTATTTTTTGTGATGGATTACAGGATATATCAATTAATGATTCCTTATCTTTAAAACACAATTTTGAAAAATAGAAATCGTTAAAATTTTAAAAGATTTCGCATACCACCTGGAAATTTTTTGCGTACCACCATAGGTTGACCATAGGCTGACCATCGGTTGAATGGCACTGGTTTATAATGTTAAAGAAACGTTCAAAACTATGATATTAATAAAGAATTTTGAATTTAAAATTTTTATTGAAGAAAATATTAATCATATATTTATATTTTATTCGAACTTTTTTCTATATATTAAATTTTTAATGTGAACCATTTTTTATTTTGGCTTAAGTTCATTTGTTTCTTTATTTAATTTTATAATTCAAATTAAATTAAATTGTAACCATTTTAGGAATATTTTTTCTAAAAATTATTTCCGATATTAGCCGAGTGGAATGCATTTTCGAAATCAGCTACGATTTCATCATCAGCACTCTTTATCGGTATACTACTATGTAACTTAAAATTCCTATTTATGTTACAATTGAATGAAATTTGAATTAGTGAATCTTAGTATTAATTTTCATATTTTGTTGAATATTTTATTTCACCTATCAAATGACAATTCATAATTCAACATGTTCATATTCTTCTATATTCGTAATACATTTTCCTTATGCTTTCAATATCCATCCTTTGGCTGGAATTATTGAAAACAAGGTTGTATTTACATTTTCATTTATATAAGTCCATCTAGGTGATAGACACTGAACAATGAATTCTTGAATGTCATTAACACCGTGCCATGTGTGTTATAATTATATATTTATATTTTATTCGAACTTTTTTCTATATATTAAATTTTTAATGTGAACCATTTTTTATTTTGGCTTAAGTTCATTTGTTTCTTTATTTAATTTTATAATTCAAATTAAATTAAATTGTAACCATTTTAGGAATATTTTTTCTAAAAATTATTTCCGATATTAGCCGAGTGGAATGCATTTTCGAAATCAGCTACGATTTCATCATCAGCACTCTTTATCGGTATACTACTATGTAACTTAAAATTCCTATTTATGTTACAATTGAATGAAATTTGAATTAGTGAATCTTAGTATTAATTTTGATATTTTGTTGAATATTTTATTTCACCTATCAAATGACAATTCATAATTCAACATGTTCATATTCTTCTATATTCGTAATACATTTTCGTTATGCTTTCAATATCCATCCTTTGGCTGGAATTATTGAAAACAAGGTTGTATTTACATTTTCATTTATATAAGTCCATCTAGGTGATAGACACTGAACAATGAATTCTTGAATGTCATTAACACCGTGCCATGTGTGTTATAATTATATATTTATATTTTATTCGAACTTTTTTCTATATATTAAATTTTTAATGTGAACCATTTTTTATTTTGGCTTAAGTTCATTTGTTTCTTTATTTAATTTTATAATTCAAATTAAATTAAATTGTAACCATTTTAGGAATATTTTTTCTAAAAATTATTTCCGATATTAGCCGAGTGGAATGCATTTTCGAAATCAGCTACGATTTCATCATCAGCACTCTTTATCGGTATACTACTATGTAACTTAAAATTCCTATTTATGTTACAATTGAATGAAATTTGAATTAGTGAATCTTAGTATTAATTTTCATATTTTGTTGAATATTTTATTTCACCTATCAAATGACAAATCATAATTCAACATGTTCATATTCTTCTATATTCGTAATACATTTTCGTTATGCTTTCAATATCCATCCTTTGGCTGGAATTATTGAAAACAAGGTTGTATTTACATTTTCATTTATATAAGTCCATCTAGGTGATAGACACTGAACAATGAATTCTTGAATGTCATTAACACCGTGCCATGTGTGTTATAATTATATATTTATATTTTATTCGAACTTTTTTCTATATATTAAATTTTTAATGTGAACCATTTTTTATTTTGGCTTAAGTTCATTTGTTTCTTTATTTAATTTTATAATTCAAATTAAATTAAATTGTAACCATTTTAGGAATATTTTTTCTAAAAATTATTTCCGATATTAGCCGAGTGGAATGCATTTTCGAAATCAGCTACGATTTCATCATCATAACGAAAATGTATTACGAATATAGAAGAATATGAACATGTTGAATTATGAATTGTCATTTGATAGGTGAAATAAAATATTCAACAAAATATGAAAATTAATACTAAGATTCACTAATTCAAATTTCATTCAATTGTAACATAAATAGGAATTTTAAGTTACATAGTAGTATACCGATAAAGAGTGCTGATGATGAAATCGTAGCTGATTTCGAAAATGCATTCCACTCGGCTAATATCGGAAATAATTTTTAGAAAAAATATTCCTAAAATGGTTACAATTTAATTTAATTTGAATTATAAAATTAAATAAAGAAACAAATGAACTTAAGCCAAAATAAAAAATGGTTCACATTAAAAATTTAATATATAGAAAAAAGTTCGAATAAAATATAAATATATAATTATAACACACATGGCACGGTGTTAATGACATTCAAGAATTCATTGTTCAGTGTCTATCACCTAGATGGACTTATATAAATTAAAATGTAAATACAACCTTGTTTTCAATAATTCCAGCCAAAGGATGGATATTGAAAGCATAACGAAAATGTATTACGAATATAGAAGAATATGAACATGTTGAATTATGAATTGTCATTTGATAGGTGAAATAAAATATTCAACAAAATATGAAAATTAATACTAAGATTCACTAATTCAAATTTCATTCAATTGTAACATAAATAGGAATTTTAAGTTACATAGTAGTATACCGATAAAGAGTGCTGATGATGAAATCGTAGCTGATTTCGAAAATGCATTCCACTCGGCTAATATCGGAAATAATTTTTAGAAAAAATATTCCTAAAATGGTTACAATTTAATTTAATTTGAATTATAAAATTAAATAAAGAAACAAATGAACTTAAGCCAAAATAAAAAATGGTTCACATTAAAAATTTAATATATAGAAAAAAGTTCGAATAAAATATAAATATATAATTATAACACACATGGCACGGTGTTAATGACATTCAAGAATTCATTGTTCAGTGTCTATCACCTAGATGGACTTATATAAATGAAAATGTAAATACAACCTTGTTTTCAATAATTCCAGCCAAAGGATGGATATTGAAAGCATAACGAAAATGTATTACGAATATAGAAGAATATGAACATGTTGAATTATGAATTGTCATTTGATAGGTGAAATAAAATATTCAACAAAATATGAAAATTAATACTAAGATTCACTAATTCAAATTTCATTCAATTGTAACATAAATAGGAATTTTAAGTTACATAGTAGTATACCGATAAAGAGTGCTGATGATGAAATCGTAGCTGATTTCGAAAATGCATTCCACTCGGCTAATATCGGAAATAATTTTTAGAAAAAATATTCCTAAAATGGTTACAATTTAATTTAATTTGAATTATAAAATTAAATAAAGAAACAAATGAACTTAAGCCAAAATAAAAAATGGTTCACATTAAAAATTGAAAATATTAATCTCTAGACATGATATCAAATATGAGAACAAAAACACAAGTAATTCAGCTATGAGATCAAAAATAAAATCATAAGAATTCAATTTCAAAAACATGTAAATACAATGTATAATTAAAAAAATATAATGTAAAAATTTTTAAAGACTTAGAAACTAATATTTTAGTACGCTGAAAGTATATTTCTGATTTTATTAACAAATTGCCCTGTTACGGAAAACACTCGATCACTTTATATCGATGTTGGACGAATAGTTAAATGTGCATTTAACAAATATACAATATTTTGAGTTTTTTGACCACTACCCTCAAAAAATTTTAACTCTTTCTTTTAAGAATATTTGAAGTATTGGTAACGTGGGATAATTTTTTTTAATTTTTTAACACATTGCTTTAATAAGTATATCAAATTACTTGTAAAAATATTTTTTATTAATAATAAATTTAAAATTGTTTATGAAAAATACACATATGTATGTTACAATATAAACATCTGCTTTCGAATCGTAGCCATCTTTTTCATTTTCCGGGATCTCGAAAAATAATTCCGGGAAATAGGGAAGATTAAATAACACAAATTCATGGGTAAAAACCCTATTTAAAGCACAAAATGTATTATTTTGTTATTAACAGTAATCGCTATGGAATAACCTCTTTATATTAAAATATATATCACTTTCTTGGTATAACTTCGATATGCTAGTAAAATAATTTCGTAAATTTAGTCTTTCAATGAAAGTGGGCGTTGAAGTAGGCGTGACAATGTAGTTTCTGCTAATAAATAAAACTGAGATATTTCAATATAGTTCTTTTTTATTCAAAAATCTTTACTCATAGAGGAATTATATGAATTTGAGATAAAACGTTATATGGAAGGTGGGCGTAAAAGTGGGCGTGTCACATTTGTTTTCTGTTACAACAAAGCGTATGAACAAAAAGCAATTCCAGCAAAATTTCAGAATCGTCCATCTAATTTTGTCAGTTTTATTACGTTTTAAATTTTGAATATACCGAAAAATACACTGTGCGGTATAAATTTTCGTACATTTTGATCTATAGCTCCTTTTCTAATTCATATATTTAAGCAATTTTCGGGGAAAAATATTGTTTTTACTCAGGAAATATATATTCGAAGATTCATGACTCTACATTAATTCGTTTGGACACAATTCGATTTTATTTAATGTTGGAAGAACACGGTTTTTCGACCTACTCTTGCATTACGAGCTATAACCAAAGACTATGGTCTATAGTCTTTGCTAAAACTCTCTTCTTAATATTCCGATTTAGCCATTTTCAATACCAAACGAACCTTGTGTATAAGAAAGATTCTGGCTAGCTTTTTTTATATATACATTATGGGGTCTAAAATGGATATTTCGATGAGTTACAAACGGAATGAAAAAATGAATATACCCCCATTTTTTTTGGTGGCGGGTATAAAAATAAACCGATTTTAATAGATTCTTAATTTTGCAACCCTGCAAATTAAATTCTTTCAAAAAGTACATTTTTTTTATTAAAATCGGTTGTATAATATATATGAGCATAAACTGTGTTACAAGACTTAGCTATTTATATATAATATTTAAAAGGTAAATAAACCCAAAAGGACTTCGTCAACAATATGAAGTTTAATTTCGGAAAGTGGAAATATTGTTGGTATAGCGACGTCTCTAAAAGAAAATTTGATATTAGGGTTGCCATTGAATATCTATTATTCTGGCTTAAGTCAACTATCATAAATTAAATTAACCTACTTTTAAATTTAAATAAAAAGTTCGAGTAAGTAAAAATTTTAAATTATAACTTTTTCTTTTGATATAAAGACAGTATAGTATGTTCGTTCGTTTACAAAAAAGTATTGACTATTTTTTACAAACTTCCATATAAACGTAAACAATCCAGTAAACTTCAGTAAAAAAATAATGAATACTTTTGAGTAAACGAACGAACGTATTATTTATTAATTCAAATACAAATCCTGTTAGGAAAAACTAAACGAATTACATATGTATCTAGTAAAAAAATAAATCCTGAGATTTAAACTAAGTTAAAAGTTTATATAAATATACATAAAATGATTTGGTTAAGAAATATTTTTTATACAATTACTATATTCTGTTGTTTCATTAAACTTGAAAGTCTTGGTTTGTATTTTTGGTTCAATTTTATAATATATTTTTTATATTGCCCTGCAGTTAAATTATGAATTTGGTTCAAATGCCGGCCCATTCTGAAAATTAAGACAAAAATTTTATATTATAATATGATTATTGCATTATAAAAACTTGAATAACGTACGATTTACGAATGTAATATTCTTTGTTACATATACTGCACTGCAACAGAGGTTGATTTAAATGCTTTGCTTTATGACTTTCCCAAACCTCCCAAGAAACTTTTTTACAACATGTTTTACAATCTATCAAATGTTTAGTCTAAAAAAAATATATAAATACACATATACATATATTCAGAAAACTATTATTAATTTAATATATCTTACGGTAGGTCTTAACTTTTCTTTGTACATTGTTAAAGGTGTAATATTATGGCTTCGCATGTGATGATCTAAATCGACTTGTCGATAATATTCCTTTGGGCATAACGGACATTTTACCATTTGTCCCAAATGTATGCGTCTGTGAATATTAAGTGCACCTCGAGTAAAGAAAGATTTTATACAAAATTCGCATTTGTAATTACGTTCTCTGTTTTCTAAATGTATTGACATGTGTGATTTTAAACACGCCCGGTCAAAAAATTTTAGCCCGCAAGTGGAACAGGTTTCGGTACGCTCCCGTTTTTCATGGGTTCTTTCGTGTCTTGTTAAATGTTTTTGTGCCTTATAAATTTTTGCTAAAATATAAAAAAATCTTTGAAATAAAACTTACTAATATTCTAAATTTTATGTTGATATGATACCTACAACAGTACATACACATTAAGGGCTTTCCTTTCTGTGTTAACCTTGATATTTTTTTACAATCTGACGCATACTTTGAAGACAATTTATCATTGAATAGGTCAAAGTTTGCATTTGAAAGATTATTTTTTGGCCGAATATTTATTTTAATATCTGCTGACATTTCTAATTTCTGTTCATCTGATAATTGAGCTTCACTTTCTGAATGTGAATTTAAAATCGAAACATCTGTTCTTTCGTATTCCCACCATAAATCATCACTATCACTATATATATATGTTTTTCGTTCTTTTAGTTTTTTATTAGAAGCTAATGCTTTTTCCACCATCTGATATGTGTTTCTCAAATCATTGGCACAGTCGAGGCAAAACATATGTGAATAAGGATCTTCATCTAAACAAAATTAAGAACGCAGTAATCATACACACATCCGTACATTTAAAGTTAAGTATATGCTTAATACATATATTTACCTTCCTCCTGCAGACCTGTGAATTTATAGTAGCATTCCTTGTAAGACGGGCCAGAGAATTCAAAAATTGCTTCAATCCATTCAAAATAAACGTCATCTTTTAAACAAACTCGGCATAAATTTTCATTTGAGTTTGCCAAATTCATAATGATTAATTTAACAAAATTATTAAACTATTTGTTATTTATTATTTATTCTTTTGTAGCGTTGTCAACTTGAAATTTTCCAAAAGCACAGAGTTGCAAATAATCGATGTTAATATCGATAGCAGGGCGAAATCGATAGCATTGTACAATTGTACCATGATCGATAGTTTAATTATTTATCAAGACATAGTTATACAGGTTACCTCGTAGCAATAGCCGATCTGGAAGCATAATGTCAAAATTTGTTGAATTGGCCTTACATTGCAGCCACACGTTAAAGTTTTTCACATATACTACTTGTTACAATTAATTTAAATTGGTTGCTGTGACGTAGGCTGCACGCAATTTTATTATTCAAAATGTCTTTGCCATGGTATAATCATCAGGTAGCCTCAGTTCTGCAACAACAAAATTCTACATGCATTTTGTTCTTGGAAAACGACGACTTAAATGTCAAAAAGGAAATGTGTGTGCGTGTTTTTTAGATGGTGGAATATATACGTACACAATATATACACATACATAAACAAAATTTGATATTTTAGTAACTAAAATTTAGTTAAACCTTAAGGTAGAGAAAAAAAAATCAGCTGTTTTAGTGAGGCTACCTTAATTGTACCATGGTCTTTGCCAAGAAAACAACTTATTAATCGAGGCGAATTTAATTATAATGAATTCGCCTTGTTATTAATTATATTTAAATTGCGGAAGAATATTTGTAAAACACAAAACAAAAAATTATGGCGGCAGAATATTTGTCAAAAAACCAAAAATTCGTTCCAAAAATTGCACTCAGCTGTTTCTTGACTGTAAATTGAAACATTCGATGGAAAGGGAATCTCAAAAGCAAGTTCGCATCAAGTTCTAAAGGTATGAGTGTATTATTTATTTATTTACTATTTATTATTTATTTATCAATTTCGTAATAAAAAAGCCCCAAAAGGCCAAAACAAATTATTACATAGTAATTACAACTTTACCCAAACTACATCAATAACCAAAATAAAAATGGAAAAGAAAAAAAAATAAATAAAATATATATACCTATATATATGTATATATATAAATCTCAAAATAAATTACTTTCCTATATCTTTAATTATTAAATTAATTAATTATTAATAAATAATTCATTATAATTATTATTTATTATCAATTAGTAAAAAGTGTGAGCGTATTGAAACTTTATACACAATACTTGATCGTGTAACCCAAGGCATATGAATTCGCCTTGGCGTAACCCCTGTGCAAGGCATATTCATACAGGTATATGCAACGGCGAATTCGCTGTGATGTTCTCTGTCAAATACCACTTATAAAAAACAAGCAATAATTTTTTATACATGGAGCAGTGTTGCCGCCGACCAACTTTTTTTCGCAGTGAAATCGACAAAAAAACGCATTGAAGCGCAGTGACGAGAAATAAAAAAATTTCGTTTTCGTTTGGACAAAAAAAGAAAGTTTTTTTTACTTTTTTAACACTTTTTTGTCCTTTTTTAAACGCCAACTTACCCATTCATTTTGAAACAATATAAAAATTAATTAAATGGACTGAAAAGCAAATATTTTATTCACGAAATAGTTTGTTTATGTTTTTCTAACGGGATTTTTGACATTTTAATTCAAGAACTAATCAGTCAACTGCAACTTAACGTAACAGCAGAAAATGTTGCCATCTAGCTGCTATATTTTTAAGAGGGTGACAATTTTATCTCGTTGTGCTGTGAGGTAAATTATGTTAAGGCGTTGTTGATCAAAAAAGAGAAAAACTACCAAAAACTTAAAAACGCAGTGATATTAAAAAAACGCAGTTACGCAGTGACGACGGGCAAATCGCAGTGAAAAATTGCGATCGCAGTGAAAACGGCAACACTGACATGGAGTTTGATAGTAGCGTTCCCTATCAGCTGGGCTGATAATTTCACCTGTATAAATTCGCCTTGCCCCTGTGTTAACGAAAAACATGCTTCAAGGCAAGGTGGATTGATAAGGTGACAGCTGATTAATTTTTTTTTATTTTGTCAGCTTAAAACAAAATATCAGCGAGACTTATTTCTGTTTGATATCTTCCTGATCGAAGTCTGTCTGTCTTCTTCTTTACTTGCTTCCAGTATTTGTGTATCTAAATTTGATTTATTAGTATTTTCGGTATATGAATGCTTTCTATAACAACCTTTTTAGGCTTGTTTTTTATCGTCTTATCTTTGCTGTTTTTATAAAGAATTGAATTAAATTAAAAAAAAAAAAAATACAAAAATAATTGTTTTAATAAATAAGGCCAAGGCGAATTCAATATTAGGTGATGTTAAGAAGCCAGCTGATTGTTTTTTGCTCGTTTTATTTTTACGGCACAATGTCAAAGTTTGTTTACATTTAAAATTATTTTTATGAGCGTTGATTGAAAATTTTTATAAAAGTGGTAAAATTTGTGAAAAAAATATAAAAAATACTAATATTTGTGCAATAGCTTATTGAAAATAAGAAAAACACATTTTATAAGTTGAATAAACAACATTTGTAATGTTTTTAATTCAAAAAATGCAAAATTTCCGTTGTGTTTGTCCAAGTGATTTAAAGTTGTGAAAAATGTGATATAAAACCCAAATATGTGATATAAACTGGCACAAATTAAGGTAATAAATTAAAAATACTTATTTATTTTAAAACTTTTCGCGTAAATTTATAAAAATAAAATTTTAATTAAAAGTAAACAACAAATTTGTTTTTTTGTGTTTTGACATTCTCTTGGCCTTTTTGTGTTTGTTGCAGGCAAGGCGAATTCATACAGGTGAAATTAACAGCCCAGCTGATTGGGAAACATTTTGTCAAAATTGGTTGAATTCGCCTTGATTTCATTTATTAATGCAGGGATAGGAAATGGGATTTTGGTTTCGGTATTAAACAATTAACTTGAGTGTACTTTTTTGACAATAAATGTGCTTAATTTATGTATATTTGTTGCTTTTGCGTCATTAATAATGTGTTAAAAAAATGTATATTCTTTTTTTAATAAAATTTTATTATATTTAATATGTAAAAGCAACTTTTCCATCCCTGATATACGAATTGGCCTTGACATAAAACTTCCCATGGTACAATCATCAGGTAGCCGCAGTTCTGCAACAACAAAATCCTAAATGTATTTTGTTGCTGGAAAACGACGACTTAAATGTCAAAAAGCAAATGTGTGTGCGTGTTTTTTTGGCGGTAGAACATATACGTACACAAAATATACACATACATACACAAAATTTGACATCTAAGTTAAACTTTAAGGTAGAGAAAAAAATAATCAGCTGTTTTAGTGAGGCTACCTGATAATTTTACCACGAAACTTCCCATGAAAAGTTGCTTTGTTGTATCAATTCGCCGTTGCATATACCTTATGGATATGCCTTGGTTGCAGGGATGATATCACCTGATGTTGAATTCGCCTTGAATAAGGCGATTTGTGAGTAGTTGTCAGAAATTTACAAAGACGAGTTTAAATTTGCCTTAACATTGCCATTTAACGTACTCAATAACACTAACAAAATGCGTATTGTTTTTATATCCTTCACCAGTGGTGCGCAAGGGTATATATAGCTTTGTCATTCCGTTTGTAATTTCTACAATTTTCATTTCCGACCCCATAAAGTATATATTTTCTGAAAGCTTATGAATAGAGGAGTCGATTAAGCCCTGACCATCTGTTATAGCTTTGTCATTCCGTTTGTAATTTCTACAATTTTCATTTCCGACCCCATAAAGTATATTTTCTGAAAGCTTATGAATAGAGGAGTCGATTAAGCCCTGACCGTCTGTCCGTGTGTTGGTTGAAATCAACTTTTAGAAGCAACTATATGTTCCTCAGATCTGAATATGGTATCAATATCCAGGAATGAATCGCTATTGAAATTCAGCACAATCGCCCCTTAACTTTCTGAGATATGAGCAAAAAACCACGACCACCTCATTTTTTTTCACAATTAAAACAACAACCTACATACATAGTGGTTAAAGTAAACGTGGCATCGAATTCCAGCTGAGCCAAAAAAATTTTAGTTTATATTATTTAATATATTATTTATATTTTTTATTCTATTAATATATTATTTATATTTTATTTTTTTTTTTTATTTTTTTTTTGTAATTTTTTTTATTATATTTTTAATATTTTTTTTTTTAATTTTTTTTTGGTATGTTTTTTACATGTATGTACGTATTTTATATGAGATGAATGGTGATACAAACAATTGTTATTGCATGACTGCACGTTGTGAAGGGTATATAAAATTCGGCACGGCCGAATATAGCACTCTTACTTGTTGTTTTTATTTTTGCCTTAAATAAATAAAAACTTTTTAGAAAAATATACATATATTTTTTATAATAATCGTTAAAAGTTAGAGAAAATTTTAAATAAAGCTGGTAATAATTTTAAACTTTTTCATAAATTTTGTGGTTAAAAGGTCTACTGATGATCTGTCATAAGCACCAGTGAAATGCATATAGACCAGCTTAAACCCAACAAACAAAAAATTTTGTATTCACTTTAAAAATTTCACCTAATTCCGCCTTACTCTTTTATTTTCAAAGTCACTATTTTCGTGACTATCCTTAAAGGTATCAAGAATAGAGAATTATTTTGAGAGTATTATTTATTTATTTATTTATTGTAAATTATTTAAAAATTATTATTTTGAGTTTAGCCTTACCCCCATACCTAAACAAGAGCGTTGAGCGTCAAGCGTTGCAATTTTGCATGTATTTTGTTATTGTAACAAAAACAAAACACATGTAAAAAAACTCCAACGCTTGACGCTCAACGCTCTTGTTTAGGTATGAGGGTTAGCCTTTCTTTAATTTTTATGTAATTTGAGTTGAAGCTTTTTTTATACCCTTCACACAGTGAAAAAGGGTATATATAGGTTTGTCATTCCGTGTGAAATTTCTACAATTTTCATTTCCGACCCCATAAAGTATATATTTTCTGAAAGCTTATGAATAGGGGAGTCGATTAAGCTCTGTCAGTCTGTCCGTGTGTATGTTGAAATCAACTTTTTGAAGCCCCCCGATATCGCTTAGACTCGGGTGAGGTATTAAAATATCAGAAATATTCGGGAGTAGAACGGTATTGAAAATCAGAAACATCGGTACATAAATAACTGAGATATGAGCAAAAACCCACGACCACCTCGATTTTTTATTCACAAAAACAACATTACAACAACAACATACATACATACATACAAACGTGTACTGGTTAGAGAAAACGTGGCATCGAATCCCAGCTGAGCCAAAAAAAAATTTTTTTTATATTTTTTTATATTTTTTCTTTATTTTTTATTTAATATATGATTAATATTTTTATTTTTTCTTTTAATTTTTTTTTGTTTTATATTTATTATATATATATTAATTATTAAAAAAAAATTTTTTTTTTATTTTTTTTTTTAAATTTTTTTTTTAAATATTTTTTAACATACATACGTAAATTTATAATTTTACAATGGGATGTTTTTATATATGTATGTTTTTTATATGTATGTACGTATATCATATGGAATGGTGATACAAACTACTGTTATTGCATGACTACACGTTGTGAAGGGTATATAAGATTCGGCACGGCCGAATATAGCGCTCTTACTTGTTTTTTTAGGAATTCACGTTCTTTTAACTTTTAGCTTATTTCTTATAATCAGAAGTCGTTTCATCTTGTTCCTAATTCTATTTTTATTATAATTTAAGTTGTAGTTTTTAACATCAATATTTTCAATAATATTTGCTATTACTATTTGGGATAACATTTTATATTTTTTGCAGAACGTTCAAAAAAGCAAAGTCTGCGCAGTTGTTAAGCAGCTGCAAAGCATCTGCAACAGCTGATCGCGCATCAGAAACTACATTTGGCATTACTGCTGCAATGATGTGAATGAGAGAGCGAAACTGTAATTTTGCTGTTCGTGTGAACATGCTATGCCTTTAAAAAAATTGCTACGTGGAGACCAACCATTTACAATACACTTACCAACCCAGCAAAAAAATCTATGACAAAAAAGTGAATTTTCAGGTTTTCAACTGGTGACGAAAAGATTAAATATAGGTAAAAACACTAATGATTTTATCATAAGCGTGTCATTGGAGATCATGTGTTTACATAAATATATTAATGAACTGCACTTCATTATAATAAGTGCATAGAACTTATGCATATTTGATAAAAAGCATAGGATGTTTTATGAGTTAAATTTGTTTGTTGACATGAATTGTTTAAGATATTTTGCATGACGTTGCATTCATTTTTAAGCACATCATTTATGAAAAATTATTACACATTTATGAAGTTATTTATAAAGAATGCTTTTACATAATTGATTTAGAAGTCTTGAAAATGTAATTCACTTTGCACTACTTCTAATTTTTTATTTTTTTTTTGCTGGAAAGATACTATACGCAGTGGCAAAGTCAACAGAATTCTTACCAAATGTCTATTATAGAAAAATAGTGTTTTGTCTGAAGGCTTATGTATCCGTATGAATTAATGAACCACAATGAGTCGATTTCCGTTTTCATTATCAACTCAACATTTTTTTGACTACCCTCTTTTCAAAGTCAGAATCTTTAACTTAATGAATATAGAATTAATAAGATGAAGGAGCAGACTACTGATAAGGGACAATAATAGGATTTTTAATTTAAACTAATAACTAATTGAAATTTTATTACAAACAGTCGCGTTGGATTTTATAGAATTTAGAGAAAGAAAAAGGTCATTTTCAGATATTGAGTCAATAGAAAACCAATTAGTGTTAGTAGCTAATGTAACTTGAAAATTTCGGTTTAGATTTTTTGAAAATTTGGAAGCTATTTAATTAACATGAGACAGATTGATGTTAGAATATTTAAGACCAACACAACCTAGTCGACGAATTTTACGCCACATTATAAAAAGTTTAAACAAATTTTAAATTATAACATTATTTTTTTTTATTTTTTTCCGACATCAAATTTATGAAATATGTATGTATACATATTTTTTTTTCATACAATTGTTATATTTTGTTGTTTCATTAAACTTGAATATCTTGGTTTGTATTTTTGGTTTAATTTTACAATAAACTTCTCATATGGCCCTGCAGTTAAATCATGAATTTGTTTTAAGTGTCGTCCCATTCTAAAAATTAAGGCGAAAATTTTCAATTATAAAAGGACGATCCTTGTATTATAAAAACGAATAACTTACGATATACGAGTGTAATATTCTTTGCTACATATACTGCACTGCAACAGAGGTTGATTTAAATGCTTTGCTTTATGACTTTCCCAATACTTCCAAGTGATTTTTTTACCACATGTTTTACAATCTATTAACTGTTTTGTCTAAAAATAATTTATATATATACATACATATACATATTTATAAAAAATAAAATATAAATCAAGGCATATTTATTCAATAAATAAATAAATATGCCTTGACATAAATAAAGAAAACTTATAAATTTTTCATCTTACAGTAGGTCTTGACTTTGCTTTGGTTATTGTTACAGGCGTAATATTATGGCTTAGCATGTGACGATCTAAATCGACTTGTCGATAAAATTCCTTTGTACATAATTGACATTTTACCATTTGTCCCAAATGTATACGTCTGTGAATATTAAGTGCACCACGGTTAAAGAAGGATTTTATACAAAATTCGCATTTGTATTTACGTTCTCGATTTTCTAAATGTATAATCATGTGAGATTTTAAGGACACCCGATCAAAAAATTTTAAGCCACAAGAGGAACAAATTTCGGTACGCTCCCGTTTTTCATGGGTTCTTTCGTGTCTTCTTAAAAATATTGGTGCGTTAAAAATTTTTGCTAAAATAGAAAAGGCCTTTTTAATATAACCTACTGAAATTCTGCACTTATATCGGTGTGATACCTACAACAG
This sequence comes from Phyto melanocephala, assembly GCA_941918925.1. NCBI lineage: Eukaryota > Metazoa > Arthropoda > Insecta > Diptera > Rhinophoridae > Phyto > Phyto melanocephala. Next base: position 60,018,487 of record OW799234.1, on the reverse strand, counting down.
TACATACACATTAAGAGCTGTCCTTTCTGTCTTGCTATTGATATTTTATGGCAATCCGATACAGACTTTGGAAACGATTTCTCGTCAAATAGTGAAGTATTTGCACTTGAAACTTCATTTTCTAACTTTGTATTCACAGTTTTATTATCTGTTGGCATTACTAATTTCTCCTTCCCTGAGAATTGAGCTTCATCGTCCTTTAAAAATATTTGTACCTTTTGCTCTCCCGTACTTTCGTATTCCTTGAATAGATCATCACTATTAATATATATTTTTCGTTCTTTTAGTTTTTTATCAGAATCTAATGCTCTTTTAACCAACTGATATGTATTTCTCAAATTATTGGCACAGTCAAGGCATAACATCTGCGAATAAGGATCACCATCTATACAAAATTAAGTCAGCAGTAATCATACACACATCCATACATATTTATGTATGTGGATAATACAAATATTTACCTTCTTCCTGCAGACCAGTGTATTGATAGTAGCATTCCTTATATGATGGTCCAGAGAATTCAAAAATTGCTTCAATCCATTCAAAATAAACGTCATCTTTTAAACAAATTCGGCATAGATTTTCATTTGTGTTTGCCAAATTCATAATGATTAATTAAAATAGAAACTAACAAGAACAATCTTTCAGACTGCCAAGTAGGGTTGGGCAAAATATATCGATATATCAAAATATCGATATTTAGTTTAAAAAATATTGATATTAATCGCCGATATTTTAAATACCTCTATATCGATACATCGATATTTATTTACTAATATCGGAGCCGATATTTTAAAAGTTTTCCAAAGAAGGTACAGCAGCAAAGGCGAATTTAATTTTAATTATACTAGTATACTTATTATATACTTATACAATAACAATACCTCAATTGTTAACTTTAAACTTAAGATTTTCTGTTGAAGTTTTGGTTTATTTTCTGTTTTTTTGTTTGATCTAGTAATATAATTGATCCCATCCCTTATCGTAAATATTTTTTCAGAATTTATTTTTTAGATTTGGTGTAAACAATACATCAATTGTTGGCTTTAAAACTTAAGATTGTCTAATGAATTTTTTGTTTTTTTTTGTTTTTATGTTTGATCTAGTCATATAACTGATCTTATCCTTAATCGTAAATTTTTTTTCTAATTTTCGTTTTTATAAGCTCACGCATAAGAGAAAGCATATATGCTATTAAAATATATTATAATATCTAGTTTATTTATTATAAAAATTGGAATAAAAAGTTACTACGAAGCCTAATATACATCTATTTCTATTTGTATGTACATAAGTGGATGTATTTAATTTACAAATGTAAATCATTTCAACAATAACTAGGTAAATATGTTTCAGTCGCTATATTAAAGTATCGATATTTTAAATATAATAAATATCGATGGTAAAATAAAATATCGATATAATAAATATCGATAGATTTTTCAAATTTGCCCATCCCTACTACCAAGCCGATGCAAAATAATCCGCGGCGACGCGGTATATTTCGATTGGCGGCTTTTAATAGAATGTAACGGCGGCGACGGGTAAAATTCGTCTTAAATTTTATATATTTTTATTTATTAATTAAATTTCTTAATATAAAAGCACCAAAAGGCCAAAACAAATTATTACAAAGTAATTACAACTTTACCCAAACTACATCAATAACCAAAATAAAATGGAAAAGAAAAAATAAAAAATATATATATATGTATAAATCTTAAAATAAATTACTTTCTTAAATTAATAATTATTAATTATTTTACTAATTAATAAATTAATTGTAATAACTGGAGGTGTTATTCCATACTACGATTCATAACTTCATTTTTTAAAATTTGTATACTTAATACATTTTAATTCGAAAATGGTATCTTCTGAACCAAATTACAGAGTAACCTTTTGGCTAATAAAAATTTTTAAATTGAAAGAGTTCTTTGATGGGTTATTATAAGCAGGGTACACTTATACAAGGTGGCGGTGCCAGCCCAGCTGACTATTTTTTTGTGTTCTGGAGAATGTCAAACTACATATTAAAAAAAATTATTTCAACTTCGGAAAGTGTCAAACTCCATACATAAAAAAGAGAGACAAAAATTGCTCTCCTTTACGCTATCACCTTATGTAATTACACAATGATTATAAGCACATAATTATACAGCATTTTAGAAAAAAAAGTTAAAAAAAAATTTTTTTAACCCGCTAAGCGCATTTTTGTTTTTTGGAAAAAAGACCTTAGTTCACAATTTATGCTGTCACTTTGAAATAAAATCGATAAATTAATGAATAAAACTGAAAATTAAAGCATACTCAATGTTTTATTAAAAAATTAAAATAATAAATATATTATATGTATTTGTATTACTAAAAATCTAATCTAAAATCATCTTTTGTTTTTTTACAAAATGTCATAAATATACACATTTTTTTCGAAAAAGCTACAAAAGAGAATATTATAATTTTTTAGTATGATTATCATAAATACAGATTGAATTTTTATTTTTGCTGAACTTTTTGTTTTTAACTAATATTTAAATTTTTAATCAGGCTTGAGTTCATATATTTAATATTCTTTATTTTTACAAAGAATTTTTTTTAATTGTGATAAATCAAAGAATAATTCTGAATAATTATATTTTTACCGACACTAGCCGAGTGGAATGCATTTTCGAAACCAGCTACGATTTCATCATCAGCACTCTCTGATCGGTGGTTACATCTTGGTTGTAAATATCATCTATTTAACTCACGGGACTTAAGTTATTTGAATTCGGTAACTAATTTTTAGTTTTTCCTTTTTCATATATTTTACCACAATGAGTTAGATTGAAATTTTTAACCAAACAGCAACCCTTTTACTTTTGTTTGTTATTATCTTTCATTTATATCACTATTCTTGTCCTGTTCTAGCCACCAGTTAGGTAGCGATCATGGTACAATTATAGCAGGTAGTCTCGGAAAGCCAGCTGATTATTTTTTATTTGCTTATTTTGTGATACGAACTGTCAAATGTTGTTTATGTTTTTTTCAACACGTGTTAAATTTCTAGCTTAAAAGTAAACAAGTTTTTTTAATCAAAGTGATTTATAATAAATAACAATTTTGGATAGACTTAAATATATAATTAGGGTGCCCCGATGGACTAGTCAGCAGTGTGCTGTTCTGCTAGTTTGGGGGTTGCGGGTTTGATTCCCGCCGGAGACTCTGGACTTGTCTGCTTCCTTTCTATTCTATTCTTACTTTTCTATTCAGGTATCACAAAGGGATCAATATAATGGACCCAAGTGAGCTGCACAGCAGCTGCCTGTTCTACCTAACCTAACCTAAATATATAATTAGAAAAAAGACTAATTTAAAGAAAAAAATGAGAAAGTGTAGTGTGTTCCAAAAAAAAAAATAAACAAAAAAATGGAAATGGAACTTTTTTCTCTGTTCCACAAGGTGTTTTATGTTTGATGTTCATATAAATCTATATATAAATATAAAAGTGAAACTCTGTGTGTGTGTGTGTGTTAGCTATAGACTCCGAAACTGTAAAACCGATCGGACTCAAACTTTGGCAAGTTGTTGTACACATACCAGGGAGTGTTTATGGGTGAAAAAAAGTGGGCGGGGCTACGCCCATAAAAATTAGTTATCAGTTTTAGCTACTTGCACTTGACCGATTTTTCTGAAACTTTGCACACATATCGAGCTGTCATGACTAAATAATTTCGTAATAAGAAAAGTGGGAGGGGCCACGACCCTAAAAAAGTTTTAATTTTGAGGTACTTGCACTGGGTAGATTTTTCTGAAACTTCGCACACATATTGAGCTGTCATGACTTTATAATTTCGTGATTAGAAAAATGGGCGGGGCCACGCCCATAAAAAAAAGTTATAATTTTGAGGTACTTGCACTGGACCGATTTTTCTGAAACTTTGCACACATACTTAGCTGTCATGACTTTACAATTTCGTGATTAGAAAAGTGGGCAGGGCCACGCCCATAAAAAAAATTAAAATTTTGAGGTACTTGCACTGGACCGATTCTTCTGAAACTTTGCACACATATTGAGCTGTTATGACTTTTGAATTTCGTGATTAGAAAAGTGGGCAGTGCCACGCCCATAAAAATATTATAATTTTTAGGTTTTTGCACTTGATATTCAATTAAAATTCAGAATGCATTTTGATTCATTAAGGGGCGTAGCAACGCGCGCCGGGCTTTTCTAGTATTAAATAGAAAACATATTTTGTTGTTACAAAATTAACACACATCACAAATTTTTCTTACGAACTTTAAAAGTAAGTTTATTAAATGATAAACAAAATGAATCTATTTTCGTTTAATGGCATTTTTTCTTGTTTGTTTTTCATTTGTCTTTTATCAACCCCTTTGCTGTTTGACAGTTCTTATCACATTACAACAATAAAAAGGCTTGTTGTTTGTTTTATTGTTCAATTGTTGTAATTCGCGGTTACCTGCTATAAATGTACCTTGGTAGCGATAAGAACAGATAATTGTTTTTAACAATCAATGTTTATAATCATTTGTTTTATTTTCTGTGAGGTCAGTATACAACGAAATGTTGACTGACCAACAGTGAATGAATGATTTTTGCACCGTGCCCTGTGTTTATGTCTGGCGGTGTTTCCGTCATTCGAATTGCCAAAGCAAACCAGTTCTTTCTCGAAACTGGAGATCGTGAGTTAATTTTAAAGTTAATAAAAGCACGGTGTAAATAAATAAAAAAAAATATATATGTTACGTTTATACCTTTTATAAACGTTGGATTATTTCCTTTAAATACTCCTTGAGTTCTTTTATTGCAATCAAAAGCAGTTAAAATTCGTTATAAAATTAAGAGCACTTTATTTACTTAAACACACTCAAAGATTGCTTTTATATCACTTAACTTATTACACTTATAGTTATACACTTTTATTATCAAACTCACTTTAATACACACTTTACAAGCTCTATTGTAATACTGATATGTTAGCTGTGTTGTTCGGCTATTTATAGTAACATAGTGGTGTTCGGTAACATTCGACAAAGTTCTCGTATGTACATTCTAGTACATTCGAAACCCGTTACATTTAAATTAAGACGTTAAGTAATATGCACGAATAATAGAAGTGCCTAAAAGTATGCTACACATAATAACAAACATCATGTTCGAACAATCAGCGAAATAATCTAATACAAATAAAACTACAGTAACTTAAACTACTACAACTAATAAAAATTATAATGTAAATTAAGCTATTTAAAAATAAATCTGTAACAATATATATATATATATATATATATGAGGTTATGTGAATTCTTGAGTAGCAGGGAAATTTTACAGCGGATGCTACTGCGATATGGTTGGGTGGACAAAACGGGAGTAAACACGTGACTCGTTAATTCTTCGTGTGGTGGAGTTTATGTAGTAGTCTCTGTAGTAGTTTTTGTTGTGTTTTTTTTTTTCAGTTTGTTTTATGAGCGGATGCGTGGCCAGTGAGAGGGTTGGAACCTGCCTGAGCTATCGCCACGAACAAGCTAGTCGGAAACCTCACCATATATATAAGCTAATATACTATATTAAAATATCACTTAATAAAAATTGCTGGATCGCAACAAGAAATTTGTTGAAACTCTGTGTATATATCGAATATACCCCAAATATGGAGCACTCTTTAAAAAAAATATTGAAAATATTTGCAAAACATTAAACAAAAAACATTAATGCAATTATGCAGCCAAATACCCAAAATATCCCAATTTTCAGTTTTAGGCACGGCACGAAAAATTTTGAAAAATTATTTGACTTTGACAGCTCACAGTTGATAGAGTAATTTACTCGAAACAAAAGTTTTTGGCAAATAGTGATGTAGAATTTAATTACCTATCACCCAGTACCACACAAGAATGTGTAGGATAAAGTTCAGCTTTTGAATTAATCCTTACTTTTGGTGCATTTCAACCCTCTGTGCAACGCTGGGAAATATTGCGACATTACTTTGGCCGATTTTGCAAAAAAAAATATATTTTCAGATGAAGCTCATTTTGATCTTGGCGTGTATGTAAACAAGCAAAATTGTCGCCGATACACCCAAAACGAGTCACTGTTTGGTTCGGATTTTGGTCCAGAGACATAATTGGGCCATTTTTCTTCGAAAATAAAGGAAAGGAGCGGCGCTACGTGCCACACAGCCAAAGCTACACTTTTTTTATAGTATTTAAAAAAAAAATTTTTTTGGCAGACCCTTTATTAAAAATTTTCAGAGTAGAACTTGACACCCCGTCCATAACACACATGAAATGCTTAACACCTCGTTCACAACAGACATGAAATGCTTAAAATTAACACTAATCATGTTAGTGTTAAGTGTGAACTGCTCATGTTAGAGTTTTCTTCATGTTTTAACACGGCTGTTAAAACATTTGTTTTAACAACTCTTTTATACCATGGAATGACGTTTAAGCTTTACAGAAGTAATTTTTGTTTGCTTTTTTATACCCTTCATACAGTTAGGGTTGCCATGCAGGCCTTGCTTTTTGCACCTTCTCTGATGTTTTTTTCTTACATTTACGGCCCTTTTCACAATCTGTGATTATATTAATTTAACAGAAACATTAACAAACCGCCGATATCGTTAACCGAAACTATTTAACATACGGTTAGTGTTTTGCGTTTCACCATCTTTCGGTTAGTAAACACTAACATTATAAAAAAAGTATGGTAATACTGGTTTTTATTATTTACGAAAAATAGTGGAATGAAAGAAAAGAATCAAAAAATATACAAAAATTCTTAGCAATTTTTTGATGAAAGACAAATATATATTTAAAATAAATTTTTTACTTAAAACAGTTTAAATACAGTTCCTTGGTAAGTATAAATTTATTTTATTATAATATTCTTATTATAACCGCCACCAAAAAAATGGTGGGGGTATATTCATTTTGTCATTCCGTTTGTAACGTAAATTTTTATCTTTATTCATATAACTTCATATAATTTCTCTATTTATTAAGATTTTGGAAGAATAAAGGACTATATAGAAATATCTAAGTTGTATTTATTAGCAGAAACTTTATTGACACGCTTACTTTAACGTCCACTTTGAAAGACTAAATTTACGAAAACATTTTACTAGCATATCGAAGTTATAAAAAGAAAGTGATACATATTTTAGTATAAAGATATTATTGCATAGCGATTATTGTGAAAAACAAAATAATAAATTTTGTGCTATAAAAGAACATCAAATTGGTGGTGGTATAAAAGATTCGGCACAGCCGAATATAGTGCTCTTACTTGTTTAGTTTTATTTAAATAAAAGCCTTTAACCGGAAGATTTTGTTCGGTTAAATTTAACAGAGACTTTTTGATTAATCTCTGCCGGTTATATGCTAACCGTACTTTGTGAAATTCAATTTTGCCTAACTTAAGGTTAAAGTTCATGTTAAATTATAATCGCACTTTGTGAAAGGTCACAGGTCACAAAATGTATAAAAAAAGATTTAGGTGCTCGTACAATTACAAAATTAGTTTTATTATCCTTAATTGTCGCTATTTATCGAAGTGGCCTATTTTAACTTGTCTTTTATTGTAAAAAGTTCGGCAAAGGGGTCTGCTTGTCAGCTGTGTGTTTTTTTATAAAGTTTGTCTTACAGATATAGAAAAAAGTCTTGAACAAAAAATATAGTAAGGGTATATAATTTTGATATGGATTGCCTAGAGTTTTACAAATATTTGAAAAGATGCAATGGTAATATATTGGCTCAAATTGGAAGTGTTGAAAAATATACATATGTAAAATTTTTAAAAGTGTATATTCCCGATAATGAATGTAATGAATTTTTGTTGTTTTTATTTTCAACCACTAAATCAGAATTATATGTTCAGCTTGTATATTTGTAAATAAAATTTTTTCGTAAAAACGAAATAAAGTGTAAAAAAGTTTGCGAAGAAAGTTAAAATTTATATTAAATTATTTTAATTTAACAATTTTTTTTTAATTATAATTTTATAAGTTCCTTAACAAATTCAAAACACAAAAAGTGCTAAAAGTCACAGCAAATGTACAACCGTTAAAATACTTTTAAAAACTTATCTGTATTGCTTCGCCGACAATCGAAAAATAATGAAAAATCTTAACATTAACATAAGTACGTGTAATCCACAGTATAACATAAAAAATTTAACACTAAGTTATAACATCATGTTTTAACAACAATTCATGTCTGTTGTGAACGGGGTGTTAAATGTCGCTAATAACAATAAGAAAATCGCTGTATTACCATTTTTGTAATAATAATGTTATCGAAAATTATTGGGTATTTGTTTGCCATAGTATATTATTGTCTATTCGAAATTATATGCTTAACTTAAACAAAAAAAGTTTTATCTTTATTTAATTTTATATACAAAGTTTTTATGAAAAACAATATAATACCAAAATAAATAAAAAATTTGTATTAATTTCATAAAAAGCCAAAAGAGAAAAAGTCATAATTTTACACATTAAATTGTACGATTGTGGCAGAATAGTAGCAGGCATTTAAAAATACGAGAAGCCTGCTACAGTATCAGACATTTATTTTTGTTTAGTGAAAGGACATCGTAAGAGCAAAATATTTTTAAAAGGAATTCTGCTTGAATTTTGGAAAAGTTAAAACAAACTCCTACATTACTAAAAACAATGAGTTCGGTAAGAAGTATAAATATGCATATGCATAGAGTATAATAAATTTTATATCGGAATTTATTAACAAGAGGGTACCTCAGTATTTGGGATTAATAAATGTTTACTTTAAGCCTTTTACATTTATACAGGTAGTGGTGTCTGCATAGATTTTTTTTGTGTGCCAACATATTTATTTATTAATTCAAATAGTAATACAAAGCCTAACCTTTTTTTATACCATTATTTTAGCGAACCATCAAATATTAACATTTTGTATTCACATCAAATATTTACTAATTATCTAGGATATTCTCCCGTTAATTTTCAAAATTTTTTGTTTGCTGGTTGTTGGGTTTAAGCTGGTCTATATGCATTTCACTGGTGCTTATGCCAGATCATTAGTAGACCTTTAAACCAATAAGTCCCTAAATGTTGGGATTTTATTTCATTTTTGTTTTGGGTGTTATTTCAATTCATTGGGGGCTTATTTCATTTTTGAGATTGGGGCATTATTTTATAATGAAATAAGTCCCTAAAATTGGGGACTTATTTCATTTTCATTTTGGGGAGTTATTTCCTGGGGAGTTATTTCATGGTGCCAAAAACTTATCTACATATAAATAACAAATAATCTTATAGTTCTATAACTTTTTTAATTTAAAATATTTACTAATTATCTAGGATATTTTCCCGTTAATTTTCAAAATTTTTGCTTGTTGGTTGTTGGGTTTAAGCTGGTCTATATGCATTTCACTGGTGCTTATGCCAGATCATCAGTAGACCTTTAAACCACAAAATTTATGAAGAAGTTTAAAATTATTACAAGCTTTATTTAAAATTTTCATAAACAATATGAGTATGAATAAAAATTGTTGATTGGGTTTATTTATTTATTTATTTATTTATTTATTTATTTATTTATTTATTTATTTATTTATTTATTTATTTATTTATTCAAAAATTAATCGAGCCCTTGTGGGCCATACATGATTAATATAAATGTTATAATTATGCAATGAAATAATAAGTATAAATTGACAAATGAAATAACTAAATGTAATATACAAGAGAAAAAAAAACAACTAATAAAAGCAAAATAGCAAATAAGGCCAAATATATCAGTACTCAACAGCAGTTAATAATCCTGAAAAAGAATTAATAATTTTCCTTTAAAAGACAACAACGAAAAATTAAATCTCTTCAAATTATGAGGTAAGTCATTCCATAGTCTACAAACTCTAACCAAAAAAGATCTTTCAAAGGTGGAATTGTTAATTTTAGGTAAAATTAATGTCGGATTTCGCGTAGATCTGGAAAAATGAAAAAGCTGCAAAAGACATAATGGAAATTGTCGAGATATAATCTGAAATAGGGTTAATAAAATTTTAATTTTAACGAAAGACATAAACGAACATTTTAAGAATCTTAATGAATATTGAGACACATGATTTGCAATTCTGATATTAAAAACATATCTAATAATTCTATTAAAAATTAATTTTAAACGCTGCAAATTAGACGAAGTAGTTCCACTGTAAATAACAATGCCATAGCATATATGAGTAAAAAGAAGGGAATGTGCTATTTGTTGCCTTATTCTAAAAGGCAAGTAATATTTTGCCGTATACAAAGATCTCAACGCAAAATTTACTTTGGCACTGACATTACAAATATGTTTTTCAAAAGTAAGATTTTTATCTAGCGTTAAACCAAGACAAAGAACTTCCTCAACAAAAGGTATACATTCTCCCCCAATGGTAATATTCATACAGTCTACATTACTATCACGTCTTCCAAAAGTAATCGCCTTTGTCTTATTAGGATTAAATTTAAGTCTATTTAATAGTGCCCACTCATTAGCTCTTAACAAAGTATAATTTATGATAGACTCATGACAATCTAAATATTGCCATTCATTAGAAAATAACAAATTAATGTCATCCGCAAATAAAAAGCTTTTACATAGAGAAGTACCAATAAAATCTTCAAAATCATTAATATATATAAGGAAAAGTAACGGTCCAAGAACTGAACCTTGCGGTACACCACTCAAACATTCTAGCATTGAAGATCGCACTAATTCCGTCCCTACAAACTGCTTACGGCCACATATGTAGGAAAATAATAGCTTACATGACGACGAAGAGAATCTAAAATTTGAAGCCAATTTCTTGACTAGAACACCATAATCAACACTATCAAATGCTTTAGACAAATCAAGCGATATCATAGTTGAAACTCTATTAGAATTGATATCCCGACGTATATTTTCAGTTAAACTCAGCAGCAAAGAGGCAGTACTGCCTCCAGTTCTAAAACCAAAATTAGAATTACTTAATAATTTTTCCGAGTTAATATGCTCCAACATCTGATCCTTCAAAATAATTTCCAATGTTTTAGATAAACAGCTTAAAATACTAATAGGTCTAAAATTTTCCAGGCAGACTCCTGCTTGCTTTTTCCTTACAGGAACTATTCTGGCAGCTTTCCAAATACTAGGATAGCTAGAAGTAACAATAATAGAATTAAAAATATGGAGTAGATACTCTTCAATATGTGGGTAAATGAGTTTAATAAATTTATGTGGTAACCCATCAAAACCAACTGCGTTCGATTTGACCTTAGAAAAAGCCACAAAAAGCTCATACTTATCAATACATCGGAACCCAAAACCTAATTGTGGAAAACACTCAAAGTTGGGTATTGTATTACTGGATTGATTTTGCGCTGAAATAAAATAATCATTAAACGTATCAGGATCATGCTGATGAAACGGGCTGGAATGACTATGATTCCGATTAATAGTTCTCCACAACTCTCTACTATTGCAATTCTCCAACTTCAGTCGCCAAAAACGTTTTCTATGTTTCCTTAATAAACTTTTCACCCTGTTCCGATGCCTACAATAAATTAACCAATTACCTTGGTTTGAGTCTTCCTTATATGCTTTGAAAGCCAAATCCCTCATGTTCCTAGCTATCTTAACTTCCCGGATATTACAGAAGTTTATCTCCTTAAAAAACCGAGTTCTTTTCAATGGAACCGTTTCATGCAATAAATTGAGAAGATTATATAGTAAAGTTATTTGTCTCTCCACATCATAACTGTTAAGAATTTCATTCCAATGTTGAAACGACAAAATTTCACTAACCCTAACCAAGTCAATACTATCATAATCTCTAACTTCCTTAATAACATTAGCAGCTCTTATTGGCAGATCAACACAAACGTATAAAAAAGCATGGTGAGAGAGAGGTGATAAAAATTGACCTGAAAGCTTTACCAAGTTAATATTACTAACAAAAGAGAAATCTATTAAGGAAGTTGAACCATATTGACTGTCAAAATGAGTAGGCATAAAATTATGTAAATATGAGAGATTATTAGCATAGCATACATTCCTGATATAATCAGCTTTCGAATTAACATATAGATTGGTATTCAAATCACCCAAAATTAATATATTTTCATATTGACAACATATATCTCCTAACAACTGGTCTAGGGTCTGAATATTACCATGTGGAGAATAAAGCACCCCCACTAGAACTTTAGAATCATAGCCATCAACTTCAATAAAAAGACCTTCAATATTCATTGGATCTGAAATTTCAAATATGACTTTAGTCGATATACCCTCACGAATGTAGAATGCTACACCACCACCTCTCATATCTTTACGATCATTTCTTACAACATAATAATCCTGTATATAAATTGAACTATCCAAAATATGCGGTTTTAACCACGATTCAGATACTGCTAATATATCCGTTAACGAACCCTCAATTATACCTTTAAACTCATCAAATTTGGAATTTCGCAGAGATGGACTAAGACTTTGTATATTAATATGAGCAACTTTTAAACAACTACTATGTTTAGAAAAATTTCCTTTTAAAATACTGTTGTCACTGACAATTGGGCCCAAATTTGCTAATAAAGAATTATTCATTATGTAAGTTAATGCACAAAGTATGTGTATTGTACAATAAAAAAGTAATAAACAAAATTCATTTGGCAGAAATTACAAATTTACCAATGAAAACTAGGGAAGAATAAACTAACGTATTACTAATAATATATTATAATTAATATGACAAAAAATTAGCAATGAACTAAGTGTTGGATTCAGCACTGCGAGTAGCAACAACATGAACAGCATCATTGTTAATGCAGAAATAGGAATAAAATTCAGGTAAACCATATGTCTGACTGCTGTTATCACTTAACGTTATTTTAACTACTGGCTTATCCGAATTAAGTAAACGATATTTTGAGATTTGGTTCTCCTTGCGAAGTTTACGACACTGGAACTGAAGGCGTCCAATCTTAGGCGTTAAGTGATCATTAAGGAACAATCTTTTATTAACATCCGTTTCCATTACTGAAGATAGGAACAAACTTCTAGTTTTAAAGTAATTTCGCATGATAAAATCACGTTTTCCTATGTTATTAAATTTTACAAGTATTGTATTACCACGATTTAAATAATAGCAATTATTGATATCATATGGTTCTATGATAACCTTAAGCTCCTTGAAGATTTTTGTCACAACTTCATCTAAGTTATCTAAATACTTTGGTAATCCATTAATTAAAATGTCTGCTCTATTTAAACGCTTTTGCAAAACTTCATTTTGATCTTCCAGAAATGTAAGTTTATTTGTAGTTGATGCTTCAATACATTTGATCATTTCATTGCAACTGTCGATATCCTTTTTAAGGCCAGTAAATTTAGAGTTTAATTCTTGCTTCACTTCAGACAAAATAAAATCGAATTTACTTTGAATACCTGCCAGACCAGTTTTTAATTCTTCCCGCAATGAACACGACTCATTATCGACACGAGCACTTTTACAGGAATCGCAAACGTAGTTAAGAGCACCCTTGCCCTTAGCAAGCACATTCAGTTGATCTGCACTAACACCAACACAACTTGCATGAAACCAATTAAGACAAAACAGGCAAGAAATGCTGCCTTGAGTCTTGGTAATGTTTTTGCCACAAACTTGAAGTGAACATAAATTGTTATCAGCAGACGGCATTATTAATAAAATTTAACACCACAATGAGTTTGCATATATTTAACGAAACACCAATTGTTGAAAAAATTAGAGGTTAAGATTGCACCAATAGTATAAATTTCTTCACTTTTTTTCTTCTTTTTATAACAGTCGTAATCGATCAAAATTTAATACTCCAGAATAACGTATTTATATATACTCTTGTGTAAAAGAATTAAAAGTAATAAAGTTCAACAATATTTGGTAAATTATAAATTAACTTCAGCCAAATTTCACAAACTACCACTTCATTGCAAGGTTGCCAGAAAATGAATTTAAGAATTTTTAAATTTTGTTTCTTGATTTATTTAAAATTCTCATATTGTTTATGAAAATTTTAAATAAAGCTGGTAATAATTTTAAACTTCTTCATAAATTTTGTGGTTAAAAGGTCTACTGATGATCTGGCATAAGCACCAGTGAAATGCATATAGACCAGCTTAAACCCAACAACCAACAAACAAAAAATTTTGTATTCACTTTAAAAATTTCACCTAATTCCGCCTTACTCTTTTATTTTCAAAGTCACTATTTTCGTGACTATCCTTATAGGTATCAAGAATAGAGAATTATTTTGAGAGTATTATTTATTTATTTATTTATTGTAAATTATTTAAAAATTATTATTTTGAGTTTAGCCTTACCCCCATACCTAAACAAGAGCGTTGAGCGTCAAGCGTTGCAATTTTGCATGTATTTTGTTATTGTAACAAAAACAAAACACATGTAAAAAAACTCCAACGCTTGACGCTCAACGCTCTTGTTTAGGTATGAGGGTTAGCCTTTCTTTAATTTTTATGTAATTTGAGTTGAAGCTTTTTTTATACCCTTCACACAGTGAAAAAGGGTATATATAGGTTTGTCATTCCGTGTGAAATTTCTACAATTTTCATTTCCGACCCCATAAAGTATATATTTTCTGAAAGCTTATGAATAGGGGAGTCGATTAAGCTCTGTCAGTCTGTCCATGTGTATGTTGAAATCAACTTTTTGAAGCCCCCCGAAATCGCTTGAACCCGGGTGAGGTATTAAAATATCAGAAATATTCGGGAGTAGATCGGTATTGAAAATCAGAAACATCGGTACATAAACCACTGAGATATGAGCAAAAACCCACGACCACCTCGAGTTTTTTTCCACAAAAACAACATTACAACAACAACATACATACATACAAACGTGTATATTGGTTAGAATAAACGTGGCATCGAATCCCAGCTGAGCCAAAAAAAATTTTTTTTTTTTCATTTTTTTATATTTATGTTTTATTTTTATACCCTTCACCTGTGGTGCACAAGGGTATATATAGCTTTGTCATTCCGTTTGTAATTTCTACAATTTTTATTTCCGACCCCATAAAGTATATATTTTCTGAAAGCTTATGAATAGAGGAGTCGATTAAGCCCTGACCGTCTGTCCGTCTATCCGTCTTCCCGTCTGTCCGTGTGTTGGTTGAAATCAACTTTTAGAAGCAACTATATGTTCCTCAGATCTGTATATGGTATCAATCTCTTGGAAATATCCAGGAATGAATCGCTATAGAAATTCAGCACAATCGCCCCATCACTTTCTGAGATATGAGCAAAAAACCACGACCACCTCGTTTTTTTCACAATTACAACAACAACATACATACATAAATATATGTAAAAACCACACAAAAAAAGAAAAAATTACAAAAAGAAAAAATATTAAAAATAAAAAAAAAAATTAAAAAAAAAAAAATTTTAAATAATTTAAAAAAAATTTTTTAAAAATTTTTTTAAAAAAATTTTTTAAAAAAATTAAAAAGAAAATATAAATAATATATTAAATAAAATATAAATAATATGTTAAATAAAATAAAATAAAATTTTTTGGCTCAACTGGGATTCGATGCCACATTTATTCTAACCAGTATATACATACATATGTACGTATTTGATATGCGATGAATGGTGATACAAACAATTGTTATTGCATGACTACACGTTGTGAAGGGTATATAAGATTCGGCACGGCCGAATATAGCACTGTTACTTGTTTATTAAATATATTAATATTTATTATTATTTTTATACCCTTCACCTGTGGTGCACAAGGGTATATATAGCTTTGTCATTCCGTTTGTAATTTCTACAATTTTCATTTCCGACCCCATAAAGTATATATCTTCTGAAAGCTTATGAATAGAGGAGTCGATTAAGCCCTGACCGTCTGTCCGTCTATCCGTCTGCCCGTCTGTCCGTGTGTTGGTTGAAATCAACTTTTAGAAGCAACTATATGTTCCTCAGATCTCTAT
Organism: Phyto melanocephala; assembly: GCA_941918925.1. NCBI lineage: Eukaryota > Metazoa > Arthropoda > Insecta > Diptera > Rhinophoridae > Phyto > Phyto melanocephala. Next base: position 60,002,477 of record OW799234.1, on the reverse strand, counting down.
ATGGTATCAATCTCTTGGAAATATTCAGGAATGAATCGCTATTGAAATTCAGCACAATCGCCCAATAACTTTCTGAGATATGAGCAAAAAACCACGACCACCTCGTTTTTTTACACAATTACAACAACAACATACATACATAAATATATGTAAAAACCATACAAAAAAAGAAGAAATTACCAAAAAAAAAATATTAAAAATAAAAAAAAAATAATAAAAAAAATTACAAAAAAAAATTTTAAAATAATTTTAAAAAATTTTTTTAAAATATTTTTTTAAAAAAATTAAAAAAAAAAATATAAAAAAAAAATAAAAAAATATAAATAAAAAAATTTTTTAAAAAAAATATAAAAAAAATAATAACAAAATATAAATAACATATTAAATAAAATAAAATGTTTTTGGCTCAGCTGGGATTCGATGCCACATTTATTCTAACCAGTATATACATATATACGTATTTGATATGAGATGAATGGTGATACAAACAATTGTTATTGCATGACTACACGTTGTGAAGGGTATATAAGATTCGGCATGGCCGAATATAGCACTGTTACTTGTTTTTTTATACCCTTCACCTGTGGTGCACAAGGGTAGCTTTGTCATTCCGTTTGTAATTTCTACAATTTTCATTTCCGACCCCATAAGTATATATTTGCTGAAAGCTTATGAATAGAGAAGTCGATTAAGCCCTGATCGTCTGTCCGTCTGCCCGTCTGTCCGTGTGTTGGTTGAAATCAACTTTTAGAAGCAACTATATGTTCCTCAGATCTGTATATGGTATCAATCTCTTGGAAATATCCAGGAATGAATCGCTATTGAAATTCAGCACAATCGCCCCATAACTTTCTGAGATATGAGCAAAAAACCACGACCACCTCGTTTTTTACACAATTACAACAATAACATACATACATACATAAATAAATACAAACAAAAAACATACCAAAAAAAATAACAAAAAAAAAATATATTAAAAATAAAAAAAATAATAAAAAAATTAAAAATAAAATTGAAAAAAATTTTAAAAAAATTTTTTTAAAAAATTTAAAAAAATATAAAAAAAATAATAAAATATAAATAATATATTAAATAAAATAAAATAAATTTTTTTTGGCTCAGCTGGGATTCGATGCCACATTCTAACCAGTATATACATACATATGTACGTATTTTATATGAGATGAATAAATGGTGACACAAACAATTGTTATTGCATGACTACACGTTGTGAAGGGTATATAAGATTCGGCACAGCCGAATATAGCACTTTTACTCGTTTAAATTTTTTTAAATTTTTTTTTATTTTTGTTTTGTTTTATATTTAAATTATTTTTTTTTTAATTTTTTTTTTAAATTTTTTTTTTAATTTTTTTTTTGTTTTTTTTAACATTTTTTTAACATACATACGTTAATTCTTAATTTTACAATGGGATGTTTTTATATACCCAGCAAAAAAATCTATGACAAGAAAGTGATTTTGCAAGGGTTCAACTGGTGACGAAGTGATTAAATTTAGGTAAAAATGCTAATGATTTTAACATTAGCGTGTCATTGGAGATCATGTGTTTACATGAATATTTTAATGAAATGCGCTCCATTCTAATAAGTGCATGGAACTCATGCATATTTGTTGACAACTATCGGATATTTCATGTGTTAAAATTGTTTGTTTACATGAATTCTTTAAGATATTTTGCATGATGATGCATTCATTTTTAAGCACATCATTTATGAAAAATTATTTTGCAGTTAAAAAGTCACTTAGAATTAATGCTTTTACACAATTGATTTAGAAGTCTTGTAAATGTAATTCGCTTTGCACTACTTCCAATTTTTTTGCTGGGTATGTATGTTTTTTATATATGTATGTATGTACATATTTCATATGAGATGAATGGTGATACAAACTACTGTTATTGCATGACTACACGTTGTGAAGGGTATATAAGATTCGGCACGGCCGAATATAGCACTCTTACTTGTTGTTTTTATTTTTGCCTTAAATAAATAAAAACTTTTTAGAATAATATACATATATTTTTTATAATAATCGTTAAAAGTTAGAGAAAAAAAGTAAAATAGGAAATTTAAATCTTCAAAGCGAATTTGTATACCATTAAAATTTTTAAACTGAATAAATTTTAAATACATAATGGGCCAATTCAATGTGGTTGCATATCAGTCATATTTGTGCTATTTCATATTATTTTATGCATGCATAAAATTTTTGTTAGTAATTTCCATACAAAAAAAAATAATTTGACTTAACACATTTGTTTCCTATGTATAAGAAATTGTTTATGTTATACTTTTAACCATACTGTCTCTCAGAGAGAATTTCTTCGCTTCTCACCTCTCAGAGAGAATATTTTCTATTTTCTTCTTTCCTGTATACATACAATTTTTAACAGCGTCATCTCTTTGTCTTCTTTCTTGTATTAAATACATAATTTGTTAACAAAAGGTGTTCAAAGTCACTAGTCATATTAATATGAATTATATGACATAGTACAATATGAGAGTCTACTTTGAATTGGCCCAATATGTATTAAATAAATATTTAAATAATAGTAATTTTTTAAACTTCAGGTGTCGTGCTCAAAAAAATTTTTTAAGTTTGAAAAATAACTCATTTGACATATGTTGTACATAAATTTGTCAAATAAGCCTTCTAAACAGCTAAAATATTTATTTTTTGAATATGGCAGTAGATCTTTACATAATAAAAGATGGTATTTTTTTAATTTTTATCATTTATTGTTTAATTAGTTCGCTACTCTGTTGTATATTTGCAATATCATTATTTTTATAATATTAATGTTTGATTTATAGTTAAATGAGTATGTTTATTTTTAATATTTTTTAGTTTTATTTTTTAATTTTATATTTAAAAAAATTTTTAGATGCTCTATAAATGTTTGCTTTCTTTCAGATATCTAATGTAGAAAATCTATCGCCCCAAACCATCAGGCAAGTGATGAAGGAAATGCAATGCATGGTCGAAAATCCTTTAGAAGGTATTAAAATACAAATTAACGATGCTGATGTTACCGATATACAAGCTCTTATTGAGGGACCAGCCGGAACACCCTACGCTGGTGGCATATTTCGTGTTAAACTAACTTTAGGCAAAGATTTTCCACAATCACCTCCAAAAGCCTTTTTTATAACCAAAATTTTTCATCCTAATGTGGCGGTAAATGGCGAGATCTGTGTAAACACCCTAAAAAAAGATTGGAAACCCGATTTGGGCATTAAGCATATACTTCTAACCATTAAGTGTTTACTTATTGTACCCAATGCTGAATCGGCTCTTAACGAGGAAGCCGGCAAAATGCTATTGGAACGTTATGATGACTACTCGCAGCGTGCAAAAATGATGACAGAAATTCATGCTTTAGTTGCTAAACCTACAGATTTTAATGATGACGGTCCAAGTTCAAAAAAACATGCCATAGACAAAAAACTACAGGACAAAAAAAAAGAAAAACTAATTAAGGAAAAAAAACGTATGTTAAAAAGATTATGAGTTTTATTCCTTAATGTGCACAACGCAACAAAACTCTAAAGAAAAACATTTTATATCCTCATATTATTTTCGTTAAGAGCGCGCTGACTTACAAGGAAAACCTAAAGCGTTGTGTGTATTACAAACATTTAATAATACTGATTATATACATAGATACATATTTACGTACATATTTATATTTCCTTTATTTTTGTCTGTTTTATTAACACTTCAACATAGACAAATTATTAAAATTAAAACGAAAGGTCAATTTATACTTCCACAATAAAGTTTTTTATTTACTACCACGTTTAACATCTCTTACATTAAATTAAAAAAAAAAAAAAATTAAATGTATAAAACCTAAATTTTTTGGAAGAAATTAATGTCAATTTTAAGTTTTTATTTTTGTCAACGTTTTAAAATGATTAAAAAAACAATATTTTACATTCATATATATACATACATAAATTATATTTCCATTTTCTTCTCTATTAATTTTAAATCTTACATCTACTTTTAAATAAATACAATTTTAATAAATTAAAAAACAATACAATATTTTTTTAATTTGATTAAACTTTTGGTAAATATTTCAATTCGATTTTTTTGAGAATAGTGATTTGTATGTTATCTTTATATGCATTTACCCTTATTTATTTATGTCTGGATTTTCATGGCAGTACAATCCCGACAATTCGTTATTCAATGGACCGACTGATTTTAAAGCAGATTCCGAACTAAAGAGATTAAGGCTAAATGAGGTTAAAATAAAAAAAAACTAAATAGGTTTGAACTTAATAAAATTTTAATTGAGAAAACAAATGATTTAAAAAGGTTACTTAAAACAAGTAGAAGTGCTCTATTCGGCCGTGCCGAATCTTATATACCCTTCACAACGTGTAGTCATGCAATAACAATTGTTTGTATCACCATTCATCTAATTAATATAAAACACTACATACATATAAAACACATATATCTATATATATAAAAGTGAAACTCTGTGTGTGTGTGTGTGTGTGTGTGTGTTAGCTATAGACTCCGAAACTGTAAAACCGATCGGGCTCAAACTTTGGTAAGTTGTTGTACACATACCAGGGAGTGTTTATGGGTGAAAAAAAGTGGGCGGGGCCACGCCCATAAAAAATTAGTTATCAGTTTTAGCTACTTGCACTTGACCGATTTTTCTGAAACTTTGCACACATATGGAGCTGCCATGACTAAATAATTTCGAGATAAGAAAAGTGGGCGGGGCCACGCCCCTAAAAAAGTTTTAATTTTGAGGTACTTGCACTGGACCGATTTTTCTGAAACTTTGCACACATACTAAGGTGTCATAACCATATAATTTCGTGATTAGAAAAGTGGGCAGGGCCACGCCCATAAAAAAAGGTTATAATTTTGAGGTACTTGCACCAGACCGATTATTCTGAAACTTTGCACACATATCGAGCTGTTGTGACTTTACAATTTCGTGATTAGAAAAGTGGGCAGGGCCACGCCCATAAAAAAAGGTTATAATTTTGAGGTACTTGCACCAGACCGATTCTTCTGAAACTTTGCACACATATTGAGCTGTTATGACTTTACAATTTCGTGATTAGAAAAGAGGGCAATGCCACGCCCATAAAAAAATTATAATTTTTAGGTTTTTGCACTTGATATTCAATTCAAATTCAGAATGCATTTCGATTCATTAAGGGGCGTAGCGACGCGCGCCGGGTTTGGCTAGTATATATAAAAACATCCCATTGTAGAGTTATATATTGAGTTTACGTATGTATGTTTCCAACAAAAAAAAATAAAAAAATCCTGATGATGCTACACAAATAGGTAGCGAAATATTGATTAAATAATCTTCTATATATATAAAAGTGAAACTCTGTGTGTGTGTGTGTGTGTGTGTGTTAGCTATAGACTCTGAAACTGTAAAACCGATCGGGCTCAAACTTTGGTAAGTTGTTGTACACATACCAGGGAGTGTTTATGGGTGAAAAAAAGTGGGCGGCGCCACGCCCATAAAAAATTAGTTATCAGTTTTAGCTACTTGCACTTGACCGATTTTTCTGAAACTTTGCACACATATCGAGCTGTCATGACTAAATAATTTCGTGATAAAAAAAGTGGGCGGGGCCACGCCCCTAAAAAAGTTTTAATTTTGAGGTACTTGCACTGGACCGATTTTTCTGAAACTTTGCACACGTATTGAACTGTCATGGCTTTATAATTTCGTGATTAAAAAAGTGGGCGGGGCCGCGCCCATAAAAAATTAGTTATCAGTTTTAGCTACTTGCACTGGACTGAATTTTCTGAAACTTTGCAAACATACTGAGCTGTCATGACTTTACACTTTCGTCATTAGAAAAGTGGGCAGTGCCACGCCCATTAAAAAAAAGTTATCATTTTGAGGTACTTGCACTGGGCCGATTTTTTTGAAACTTTGCACACATATTGAGTTGTCATGACTATACAGTTTCGTATTTAGAAAAGTGGGCAGTGCCACGCCCATAAAAAAAGGTATCATTTTGAGGTACTTACACTGGACCGATTTTTCTGAAACTTTGCACACTTATTGAGCTGTCATGACTATACAGTTTCGTAATTAGAAAAGTGGGCAGTGCCACGCTCATATAGAAAAAGTTATAGTTTTTAGCCTTGCACTTGATATTCGTTTAAAATTTAGAATGCGATTAAAATTCATGAAGAGGCGTAGCAGCGCTCGCCGGGATTGGCTAGTATAAAATAAAACAAAAAGATTTTTTATACCCGCCACCAAAAAAATGGTGGGGGTATATTCATTTTGTCATTCCGTTTGTAACACATCGAAATATCCATTTTAGACCCCATAAAGTATATATATTCTGAATCAGGGTTTGATTTGATGACGATCTAGCTATGTCCGTCCGTCTGTCCGTCTGTTGAAAGCACGATATAGGTCGCACCGAAAAAGCTAGGGGGCTCAAATTTTGCCAGAATCTTTCTTATAGACAAGGTTTGTTTGGTATTGAAAATGGGCTAAATCGGAATATTAGGAACAGAGTTCTAGCTCGAAAAGCAAGAGTAGGTCGAAAAAACAGTGTACTTCGAACATCGAATAAAATGGAATTGTGTCCAAACGCATTAACGTAGACTCATGAAACTTCAAATATATATTTCCTGAGTAAAAACAATATTTTTCCCCGAAAATTATCGAAATCTATGCATTAGGAGAGGAGTTATCGATCAAAATGTACGAAAATTTATACCGCACAGTGTATTTTTCGGTATATTTAAAAACAAAAACGTTATAAAAGCAACAAAATTGGATGTACGACTATGAAATTTTGCACACTTTGCTTTTTGGTGAGCCGCTTTTTTGTAACGGAAAACCAATGCGCCACGCCCACTTTTACGCCCAGCTCCAATATAACGTTTTACCTAAAATTCATATAATTTCTCTATTAATAAAGATTTTGGAATAATAAAGGGCTATATTGAAATATCTAAGTTGTACTAATTCGCAAAAACAGCTTTGACACGCCTACTATAACGCCCACTTTTCACGTTATCTACCGTTAATGAAATTTAAAAGCTCATAAAACCGCCAAAATTAGAGGTATAATGATCAAATTTGCTACGTATATCCTTCTAATCAATGTAATTGTTGTGCCAAAAAGTTAACGCCTACCTCCCATATAACGGTTTATCTTAAATTCATGTAATTTCTCTATTGACAAAGTTGTTGGGAAAATAAAGGACTATATTGAAATATCTAAGTTGTATTTATTAGCAGAAACTTTATTGACACGCCTACTTTAACGCCCACTTTTATTGAAAGACTACATTTACAAAAGCATTTTAGTAGCATATCGAAGTTATAAAGGGTGGTTAAATTTTAAGGACCGATGTTGAATTTAAATAAAACACAAATTATTTAGGATATTATTATTATTTCTTTTTGTAATTATAATATTTGTATGGTTCAGGAGGGGGGTGTATTTGGCCGATATTTTGTTAAATACATAATTGAACCATACAAATATTATAATTACAAAAAGAAATAATAATAATATCCTAAATAATTTGTGTTTTATTTAAATTCAACATAAAATTTAACCACCTTTTATAACTTCGATATGCTACTGAAATGCTTTTGTTAATGTGGTCTTTCAATGAAAGTGTGCGTTAAAGTAGGCATGTCAATAAAGTTTCTGCTAATAAATACAACTTAGATATTTCAATATAGTCCTTTATTTTCCCAAAAACTTTATTAATAGAGAAATTACATGAATTTAAGATAAACCGTTATATGGGAGGTAGGTGTTAAAGTAGGCGTGTCACCTAAACTTTTTGTCACAGTAATCACATTGCCTAGAAGGATATATGTAGCAAATTTGATCATCATACCTCTAATTTGATCGGTTTTATGAGCTTTTAAATTTCATTAACGGTAGATAACGTGAAAATTGGGCGCTATAGTAGGCGTGTCAAAGTTGTTTTTGCGAATGAGTACAACTTAGGTGTTTCAATATAGCCCTTTATTATTCCAAAATCTTTATTAATAAAGAAATTATATGAATTTTAGGTAAAACGTTATATGGGAGGTGGGCGTAAAAGTGGGCGTGGCACCTTAATTTTCTTGCACAGTTATAACATTGCCTAGAGAGATATACGTAGCAAATTTGATCATCATACCTCTAATTTGATCGGTTTTATGAGATTTTAAATTTCATTAACGGTAGATAACGTCAAAAGTGGGCGTTATAGGAGGCGTGTCATGGTTATTTTTGCGGATGAGTACAACTAAGGTGTTTCAATATAGCCCTTTATTATGCCAAAATCTTTATTAATAGAGAAATTATATGAATTTTAGGTAAAACGTTATATGGGAGGTGGGCGTAAAAGTGGGCGTGGCACCTAAATTTTCTGGCACAGTAATGACATTGCCCAGGGGGATATACGTAGCAAATTTTATCATCATACCTCAAATTTTATCGGTTTTATGAGCTTTTAAATTTCATTAACGGTAGATAACGTGAAAAGTGGGCGTTATAGTAGGCGTGTCAAAGTTATTATTGCGAATTAGTACAACTTAGGTGTTTCAATATAGCCCTTTATTATTCCAAAATCTTTATTAATAGAGAAATAATATGAATTTTAGGTAAAACGTTATATGGGAGGTGGACGTAAAAGTGGGCGTGGCACATTGATTTTCCGTTACAAGAAATTTCAGAGTCGTACCGAAAAATACACTGTGCGGTATAAATTTTCGTACATTTTGATCGATAACTCCTCTCCTAATGCATAGATTTAGATAATTTTCGGGGAAAGATATTGTTTTTACTCAGGAAATATACACCCCAATTCTAAATAACAATTCCCTGGGAATTATTTCCCTATTCCCTGTTCCCCTATTCTAAATAACTTCTCCCGGGGAAATTTGTTCCCTTTCCCTTTTCCCTTATTCTAAATGAACTTCGAAATTGGGAAATTGTTCCCTGGGAAAAAAGTAGGTATTACGAAAGGTAATTAAAGGGAGAATTTAATAACAATTTTTGGGAAAAAATCCGCCAACAAATTCAAAGGGAGTTGTGACAAAAATGTAAGTATTTAATATTTTTTTATAAAAATTGTGATAAATATTGTAATTTATTGTTACTTTTAGGATAAAAACAACAAACAGGAAGCAGAATAATGAATTGTTTTTTAGTTTTAAAATAATTTTAAATTTTATTAATCTTTTTTTTTTAATTTTTGAAGTTTTTAAATTTTTTTAATAAAATGTTATATTTATTTTAAAAAAATGTATGTATATACTAAAAACATACATATATAAGAAATGGCTTTATTACAGAAATTTATTAGAGATTATTCGCAATATTTTTTATAAAATTTTTCTATTATATTTTCTAATATTTTGGGCAATGGATAAATATTGTGGTGAGTCTAAGGATACCACATCATTATCCTGAGCGCTCAAATAATCTAAATTTTCTACATCGCTTACTTCAGCATTGCATTTAAAATGAATGTAGATGTTATGCAACGCACAGCAAAATTTTGTTATTTTAGCAGCCTTTTTTGGAGCGTAGTGCAGCTGTCTAGCACCAAGAATGCACCTCCATCTATTTTTTAAAACACCATTAATGCGTTCAACCACATTTCAACACTGAAGTTTATTTCAACAGACTCATCCTGTGGGCAAAAAAATGTTTAATTTATGAATTGTCTGTTATCATTCAAAACTTTACCAAGAAGCCAATAATTGCTGCCACCTCTTAGGTATTCTTGCTCAAGGTGAGCACGCAATTCGTCAGAATTCCAAATAAATGAATCGTGACACGCTCTGGGATGTGACGCATCAACGTACTGAATCCTCAGCTCATGATCACAGACCTTTAATTTTTTGAGTTCTGTCAACACATCAAATAACGTTTGGAATGCCATACTTCACATAAAGAGCTAACGCAACTTTCCGTTTTTGCACTTCAGTTCTGCAGAAAGTTATCTACATTGGGCGTAAATGTTCCTTATATATTAATAACTTCTGCCAGAACTTTGCTAACACTACACTGAGCCACAGACACACCGTAATCTTTACCAATACCCGTTTGATACAAACCTTCAGCAAAGAAGCGGAAAGTCGCACTCAATTTCACGATTGGAGAAATTGCAAAGGACTTACGTTTGGGCTGAATACCTTAACACGTCCAACAGATATTTGAACGCCGGTTTATTTACTCTGTAATATTTTTCTAACCCTCCAAAAGTAAAATTTACAAAGTGTGCGGCAACTCAAGTGGGTTGCTGGCGTCACTTAGCATTTTCCTTTCTACCTTTTGCTTATTCTTGTGCTTCAGAGTTTTCTGCTTCAGCTATTATTATTATCAACGCTAGACTAACATTTTTGTTCACTTTTAACAATTTTTTTTTTATTATTTACGAATATTCACTTTTTACGCTAAAAATTATTAGCAAATATTTTGTCAAAACAAAACAGCAATAGCAAACAGCTGACTTCGAAAATGTAAAATTCTCTCTCCCTTGTTATTCCCTTCCCCGACTGTTTAGAATAGGGGAATTTTATTCGTGGGAAAAATTAATTCCCGGGGAATTCAATTCCCTGGGAATATTTAGAATTGGGGTGATATATTCGAAGTTTCATGAGCCTACGTTAATGCGTTTGGACATAATTCCATTTTATTCGATGTTCGAAGGACACGGTTTTTTCGACCTACTCTTGCTTTTCGAGCTATAACTCTGTTCCTAATATTCCGACTTAGGCCATTTTCAATACCAAACAAACCTTGTCTATAAGAAAGATTCTGGCAAAATTTGAGCCGCCTAGCTTTTTCGGTGCGACCTCTATCGTGCTTTCAACAGACGGACAGACGGACGGACATAGCTAGATCGTCATCAAATCAAACCCTGATTCAGAATATATATACTTTATGGGGTCTAAAATGGATATTTCGATGTGTTACAAACGGAATGACAAAATGAATATACCCCCACCATTTTTTTGGTGGCGGGTATAAAAAGTAATAAAAATATAATTAATATATAAAAAAAATTTTTTTTGGCTAAGCTGGGATTCGATGTCACGTTTACTCTCTGTGAAAAAAACGAGGTGGTCGTGGTTTTTTGCTCATATCTCAGAAAGTTATGGGGAGACTCGCCATCTTAATTTTTTTTCAAGCACTTATTTTAAATTTCAGCAGTCAAAGTTTATAAATACAAAATAATTTTCTCTCTTCTCTCATTTATTTCAAATGTCAAAATTTATATATAAAAAATATAAATAAAATAGCTCACTCCAAACTGCGATTACCTGATGAATATTTATGCCTTGGTTTAAACATAAAGAAAGTTCGACGAATAAAATACAAAATAAAATAGTATTTTATATTTGTAATAATAAATACGTTTTGGATAAAATAACTCCTAAGTTATAAGATCCAAAAAGCTCATTATCAGTGCCAAATGTACTAAAACTTGCAGCAACAAATCGAAAACTTAGGACCTGGTAATGGCTATAGTGTAGGCCTCTACCAGTCTTCAGTCAGCAAAAAATCCTTTTTATCAGAACTTGAAATCTTAGGTGAGTACATACAACAGTTTTAAAAGATTTTGTAACACCCTAACAATTTCGAGTTATTTTAAAATAACTTCTTCCTGCAACTGCTAAAAAACTGTTTCAACGCGGTAAACTATCTTGTTTGCTACAACTGTCCCACTTGCAAAAGCAAGGAAACTTAAACCTCATTGCATTCTAAAATAATTTGTCACAACTTTTAAGTCTGAAATAATTTGTCACTGATATTTTCTATTATTTATCAAATACAGTATTTTTGGCATTTAAGCATATGACTTTTTCATTTTTGTAGCGAAAGCTATCGGCACTGATAGTAATTAATTTTGATTGTGCAATAGCACTGCCTAAGGCCTTTACCCGGGGTCTCCACGTAGCAATATTTATTGCTTCTATTGTCAAATTTTATTACGTCCATAGAAATTGTGACGTGTATACCGCAAATTGCCATATAATTTGATGTGAAATCATTGCTTTGCTGATTGATTGAGCAATTATTGCCGTAATAAGCTGTCAAAACCTTTTAATTTTTATTGAATTTTTTGTTTTTCTTTGCAGAAAAAAGGAATTTTATAATAATTTTACCTGATAATAATTTAGAGTGAGATATCAAAAAAAATAAAACAAAAGTATTAAATTTTATAAATAAATTACTTGTGTCGTGTTCTCCACCCAATAAAAACAGACATACTTTAGCAATAAAGTGCCGTTATTCTGATGACGTTTATGCTAATACTTAGTAATAAAAATTGTTACTTGGAGACCAAGCGTTTAAATCTGCTGATAAATTGTACAAAAAAATCAACAATACATAATTTTACCAGTCAAAAAACAACTTTCACTCATTCTCTAATGTCGGTCAGTAAGGTAAAAAAACAACTCTTCTAAATTTGAACAATATCCAAGGTCATCACTATCTTCACTGGCTTTAATAATTTCCTCAACACACACAAATGTATATACATGACTCTGTTTGTACCCATGAAAGTTCCAAATCTCACACAAGATCGCAAATATCTCCATTTGTATAAAATGTGATTTAGACGATGCACAGAGAAGTATTTGGCCTGAAAAGCTGTTCAAAAAGGCAAAACTGAATTTTAAGAAATCTTAAGCTCAACAGACAACGATATTTCACATTATATTGTAAATTTTGAAGACTCTTAGTTGCGATTTGTAGCTCTGAGACCCTGCTAAAGTCAGGAAAGTGAAGAAAATTATATGAGATTAAAATGCTCTTTTCGGTTTCTGGATGTTTTTATAATATTTTTTTTTTGCGGCTAAACGAATAAAGCTTTAACAATGATTTTTCTTTCGCTGAAAGGTTTGGTCAAGTTATTTAAAAAAGAACAAAAATTTAAAAATGTTGAATAATCATGTTGAAACAATTCGTTCAAAAGCTAAAAACAAACAAAATTATGCACATTTTTTGCAAAAAAAAAAAAGAAAAAGAAGAGGTTTTTAAAAGTGAGGTTAGCATCTCTACGAATTATGTTTGATACCACAATAAAATTTAGAACCTCTCATTTTAGAAACAAAAAAAAAAAAAAAAAAAAAAATAAGTGTGCGCAAGTTTGCGGCATTATTTTTGATGATTTTTTAAAATTTTAAAATTTTTTCTATTTTTTTCTTATCAGGCACTTTTTCTTATACATTTATATAGTCATTAACTTTTATGTATTTTGAATTATTGATTGCAACTATTATTATTATTATTATTATTATATTATTATTCGAGGAAATTCAGCAGAAGCGATACAAATCGAGATGTCTTGAATAGGTTATTTCAGAGCAGTTACCCTTTTATAAGCTGCAGTACGCAAAGAGAACGGAATAATAAAAAAGGCTTTTCATCAACAACCATCACACTTCTTCTTCCTGACACCGATAATGCATCTAATAAGGATATACACACAACATAATAATTATTAAGGAATTTTTATTAGTTTAACTTGTCCATATATTAAGTATTACATAATACTAGCTGACCCGGTCCGCGTTGCTGGCCCTAAGCGAAAGTTTTAAAAGTTTGATTTTGGATCATTATTAACATAGGTTTTTTGTAAATATCTTTGGAACTACAAAACCGATTTAAGAGTTTGATATCTCATTTTGAAAAATATGACAACGGCTTTCAAAAAAAAAATAAATAAATAAAATAAAAAAAAGCAAACAAAATAAATACATATATGTATGTTCATGTCATTGGTGGTGCAATATGTAAATTGGATTTTGCCACGCCCCTCCGCCCGCAGACCGAAAATAAAAAAATCTGACTTCATAGTGTCACCCGCCTAAATATTCTAAATATTTCCTTAAAATTTCATCAAAATCGGCTTAGCCGTTTTGGAGTCCATACGTTACATACATACACACATCCTGTTTCATATATACAGAAGATTAGGGAATGTTTTCCCTGATCCAGCGTTTTTTTAGAAATGACATAAAACTTTTTGGGTAACAGCACAATATTTATTATTTTGTTAATCGCTATGGAATAATCTCTTTATAATAAAATATGTATCACTTTCTTTGTAGAGGGTGGTTAAATTTTAAGGGCCCATGTTGAAGGTGAACTACACCTAGTCTTTAAATTTGTTTTCTGCATTTCATTTAACATTTCTCAATCTTAAACTTACTCAATTTGATCCTTGGAAAGATACGCAAATGAACAACGCTTTAAAGTTATTCAGGTTTTTTTATAAAAATGGGCGTTCAAATCAAAATGCATTTTGTGCACTTCATGATTATTTTGATCAACATAATCGTTCAAATTCGTCCGCAATCGGGAGAATTGTAAAAAATATTTAAATTTCTGCAAAACAGATCTGTAAAAAATGTTAGAAAATCTGTGAATGCCTTCTTAGTTCGTTGAATGGGAACTATTGCTGTTTTTTGCGATAGTGTGGCAAAAGAGCAGTCAACCTCGACTCATCATCACGCCTAACAATTGAGCATCAACATTGTCATTGAAAATTTGGACCATCAGATAGAGGAGTAGCGCCAAGGATGGGGGGGGGGCATTTGGCCGATATTTTGTTAAATACATAATTGAACCATACAAATATTATCATTATAAAAAGAAATGATAATAAATTCTTAAATAATTTGTGTTTTATTTAAAATCAACATCGGCTCTTAAAATTTAACCACCCTTAATAACTTCGATATGATAGTAAAATGTTTTCGTAAATTTAGTCTTTTAGTAAAAGTGGAAAAGTAGGCGTGTCAATAAAGTTTCTGCTAATAAATACAACTTAGATATTTCAATATAGTCCTTTATTTTCCCAAAAACTTTGTCAATAGAGAAATAACATAAATTTAAGATAAACCGTTATATGGGAGGTGAGCGTTAAAGTGGGCGTGTCACCTAAACTTTTTGGCACAACAATAACATTGATTATAAGGATATACGTAGCAAATTTGATCATCATACCTCTAATTTTGGCGGTTTTATGAGCTTTTAAATTTCATTAACGGTAGATAACGTGAAAAGTGGGCGTTATAGTAGGCGTGTCAAAGTTTTTGCGAATGAGTACAACTTAGGTGTTTCAATATAGCCCTTTATTATTCCAAAATCTTTATTAATAGAGAAATTATATGAATTTTAGGTAAAACGTTATATGGGAGGTGGGCGTAAAAGTGGGCGTGGCATCTTAATTTTCTGGCACACTAATGACATTGCCTAGGGGGATATGCGTAGCAAATTTGATCATCATACCTCTAATTTTGGCGGTTTTATGAGCTTTCAAATTTCATTAACGGTAGATAACGTGAAAAGTGGGCGTTATAGTAGGCGTGTCAAAGTTGTTTTTGCGAATGAGTACAACTTATGTGTTTCTATGTAGCCCTTTGTTATTCCAAAATCTTTATTAATAGAGAAATTATATGAATTTTAGGTAAAACGTTATATGGGAGGTGGGCGTGGCACATTGGTTTTCCGTTACCAAAAAGCAAATTGTGCAAAATTTCAGAGTCGTACATCCAATTTTGTTGCTTTTATGACGTTTTTGTTTTTAAATATACCGAAAAATACACTGTGCGGTATAAATTTTCGTACATTTTGATCGATAACTCCTCTCCTAATGCATAGATTGATTTCGATAATTTTCGGGGAAAAATATTGCTTTTACTCAGGAAATATATATTTGAAGTTTCATGAGTCTACGTTAATGCGTTTGGACACAATTCCATTTTATTCGATGTTCGAAGGACACTGTTTTTTCGACCTACTCTTGCTTTTCGAGCTAGAACTCTGTTCCTAATATTCAGATTTAGCCGATTTTCAATACCAAACAAACCTTGTCTATAAGAAAGATTCTGGCAAAATTTGAGCCCCCTAGCTTTTTCGGTGCGACCTCTATTGTGCTTTCAACAGACGGACAGACGGACGGACATAGCTAGATCGTCATCAAATCAAACCCTGATTCAGAATATATATACTTTATGGGGTCTAAAATGGATATTTCGATGTGTTACAAACGGAATGACAAAATGAATATACCCCCACCATTTTTTTGGTGGCGGGTATAAAAACACCCTTTATATTAAGAGGACAAACAAATATGTTGTTTTAACTGGCCTGCCATAACTTTATAAAAACATTTTAATTGTATTTGTTAAAAATGTTGGTGTAAACCCATTGTAAATATGACGTTCTCGTATTATTATTATGGGGTGTTTAGGAGCAACTGTCCATCTCTTTTGATATTAACGTCCTATTTTTCTCAAATAAAAATTACATACACTCCTTTTCTTCGAAATCTCTATATTAAAAGCATAGAAAACTCGCACGTTCAAGTCAAAATGGCCGATTTAGAACCCAAATTTTTTTTTTATAAAAACAAAACGTAAAGTAGGTACTAATGTATGTAAATTAAAAATCTTGTTTATTAACAGAGTCGAAACAATACGATACATACATATCTGCTAAAATTCGCAATGTCATATTGTAATGAATTTTCCCAGTGTACTTTTTTTTTATTAGCGTTATCTGAAGAGCTTTCACATACATATTCTTGTAACACATACAACAACAATGCCCTAAATATTAAATATTTTAAATCAAAAGCAATAAAGGCACATTGACGTCCGCAATTACTTTGCTATTTTGTGCAAAAATGTCAGCGCTTTCATGAAATCTTTTTAAAGAACTTTTTTCAAAAATGTACGAGTCGTTATTTTTCCCACTTGATCCAATGTTTATATATGTGAATTTTGATCTGAAAAGAATACAAGCACAAATGTAAAATTTTGCAATAACCTTAAAAGAGATGTTACCTGTAATCACAACTTGCCAATAAAACCACTGAATACCAGCCTTTATAATTATGATAGTCTACTGCATCCTCTTTTTTTGGCTGAATTTCAATATGACATCCATCCACAGCTCCAAAGCATTGTGGAAACCCAAGTTGTTCGAATCCATCAACAATCTGTTTGATTTCTTGGAGATGTGGAGGATACGAATTAATACAGTGAGCTAGATTGTTACATATCGCGTGGCAAAAATCTATAACAATTTCACCAACGGTACTGCGTCCCACACCGAATAAACTGCCAACAGTCCTATATTCTGCTGCCGATCCCAATGCGAATAATGCTATTGCCACTCTCTTTTCGAGTCGAATACAAAGCCTCATATTGGTATCCAATCTTTCCATATGTTGTACTTTTTCACACACTTTTTTGAATGCCTTTCTGTTTAGGCGAAAGTTTTCCTTAAATCTAATATCGTCCATCGCAAGCACGTCACACTCCCAAAAAGTGCTGTTACGGTCCTTTAAAAAAATACCAGATACCTACATATGAATTATAATCTCCATGAAAAGATACAATTGAACCTACGAATTTCCACAATTGCCTTTCTCTTATTTCAGAGTGTCCTACTGCCATCCCAACTTGTAGCAACATGTTCAGATTTGTGATTGCTAGTGCATTTACAATTTTTACATTATGGAGCAGTTTTAGCAAAAGTAATTTCAGCCTTCTTTCAAAAAAACAGGTATTGTTCACCAACAGCATAGCTGCTATTTGTACTTTTTGCCTTCTATCCATTTGATTTCGATGTCAATGTAAAAAAAATAGTTGACAAACAAACAGCTGTTTACTAAATGCAGAAACAGTCGTCTGTCACAGCAAAATTTTAATTTGCATTAGTGAGATTTTAATGCAAATTAACGCTGTCGTCTGTCTATGGTATTATGCACGATTTATAGCGTATTTATATAAAAATATGTAGAAACCAATGTGAAAAGTACACTAAGAAATGGTAAATGAATTATGTAGGTATTTTGTTATTATAACTCCGACCGATATATTTGCAAAGTATATTTGCAAAAGTATATGGAATATTTAGTTAACTATGCTAAATATATAAGAAAGATAATGGTAATGACAAATACATACTTTTGGGTTCATACCATTTGTTAAAACCTAATACATATATGTATGTATGAGTAGTTAAAAACTGCGTTGAAAGCTTTTACCAAAGCTTAATTTTTCTCCAGACCTAAGCAATGTTTTTTGTTAGCTAATAAACCGCAAACATATTAAAAAGAAAGTTTTACACTACAAAAAAGTTAAACTAATTCAAAAGTTGTTAAATGATTACAAAAATTAAAAACTTACATATTTTAATAATAATAAAAATAAATATTGATTGCACTTACTTGTCAGCATTTTTATACCCTTCACCTGTGGTGCACAAGGGTATATGTATATAGCTTTGTCTTTCCGTTTGTAATTTCTACAATTTTCATTTCAGACCCCATAAAGTATATATTATCTGAAGGCTTATGAATAGAGGAGTCGCTTAAGCTCTGACCGTCTGTCCCTGTGTTGGTTTAAATCAACTTTTAGAAGCAACTATATGTTCCTCAGATCTGTGTATGGCAACAAACTTTTGGAAATATCCGAGAATGAATCGCTATTGAAATTCAGCACAATCGCCCCGTAACTTTCTGATAAATATATGAGCAAAAAACCACGACCACCTCGTTTTTTTTCCACAGCAACAACATATAACACATACATACAAACGTGGTTTACTGGTTAAAGTAAACATGGTATCGAATTCCAGCTGAACCAAAAAAATTGTTTATTTATTTTTTATTTTATATATTATTTATATTTTTATTATTTTTTTAAAATTTTTTATTATATATTTTTTTAAAATTTTTTTTTTAATTTTTTTTTTTTGAAAACATTCATACGTAAACTCAATTTATAATTTTGCAGTGAGATGTTTATACATGTATGTATTTTTTTTATATGTATGTACGTGTTTCATATGAGATGAATGGTGATACAAACAATTGTTATTGCATGACTACACGTTGTGAAGGGTATATAAGATACGGCATGGCGGAATATACCACTCTTACTTGTTTTTAGGTACCTAGGATGGCGTCGGAAATAGCAAGGAAAAATGGCTTATAACATGAAATATAGGTGAAGCTACGATTTGGGATTATACCTATGTACATGATGGTGAGGGGTATTATCAGATTCGGCACAGCCGAAAAAAAAACACTCTTATTTGTAAACTGTAGTTTGTCATTCCATGTAAAATTTCTACAATATTCATTACCGGCCTCATAAAAAAAATATATTTTCTGAAATCTTATGTCGAGTGGAGTCCATTGAAATATGTTCCTCTGTCCGTTTGCCCGTCTATCCGTGTGTATGTTGAAATTACTTTTTGAAGTCCCCCGACATCGCCAAGACCTGTGTAAGAAATTTAAGAGCAGATCGGTATTAAAAATCAATCCAAACTTTTTATAGATAAGGTATGATTTCAGAGATATTCGTGAAAAATTTTGCATAAATCGGTCTCTAATCAGCAAAGTTATAGGCAAACATTATTTGAAAAAATACATATTTTTTTAAATATATCAAATTTTTTAAGCTCCTAAATAATTTTTTTTACAGAATTAAGACAAGAAATAAGAATCTGTGGAAAATCAGTTTGAAACTAACTAAGATATAAGTACCAAAATACAACTGCTTTGGTGTTTTTCCCAAAATTTACAAACGTAAATTGGTTTCTTTCAGTTTCTCTACCATGTAAAGAGTCAATATGGACAAAAATAAAAGAGTATGACTAGTAAAATAAAGTTAACTACAAAAAGGTATAAAATATAATAGTTACGGCTTTATCCACCTTAACACCCCTAGAATGCAGCAATTTTTTCACCTTAAAATTTAGGTTGTATTTCATAATGTATCAAGCCCTTAATTTTAAGGACTTTCTCATTTTCTCTTTGGTGACCTAATTCATTGGATTCTTGGTTTGTATCGCCCTTTAAATTGTTTTAAATGTTGATTTTATATAATAAGTTTTACATCCTTCAAATAAAAAAACCTTTTAAATACATACCAAAACTATAAAAATATTTTAGAAATGTTGTCTTATCTAAAGTTTAATTTGTAATGGACTATTATTTTTTCAATAAAGAATAGGTCTGTCTGCGTACTTTTCCAGTAGCAAATACTCAGTAAATTTTTTTGGGAGAGTAAGACCAATTTTACTCTGGCGGCTAAAAATATATCAAAAAGTACACGGACAGTATCCAGTAAAATTTTGCAAGAAAACAGCTGATCGGTGTGTAAACAATTGAAATTACAAAGCAAAAGAGTTTTAGCATATGTGTACGCGAAAGTGAATTCTCGCGGTAAATTAAAAAATGCTAAGTTTATCGGTTCTGCCATCTCCTATCCACTTACATTACGGTAAAATGTTTTTTATTATAATATTTTATAAACGTTAAAAATCAGCACAGTTCTAACTACTTACCTCTGCCATTGTTAAATTTCAATTTTTATTTTCGTTTCACAAAAATTTTTTCATAATTAGTAAATAAAAAAACAGCTGTTCAAACTAGTTGCAAAATCTTGCAAAAAGAAATTTCTCCAACAACATTTTGCAAGTTCTCAACTTCCAACTGTCAAAAAAAAATTTTTTTTTGCTCTCTCGCTGTAAGAGATTTTGAGTACACAGACAACATTTTGCAAGATTTTGTAACATTTTGCATAAAATGATGCAAAATATGTGTACGCAGACAGACCTAATACTTCGCTTTTTAATTTAAAAAAATCCATTAAAGTGTTGGTTCGTTTTTAGAACCCAACTAAAAAGTATTGGGAATTTCTGTGTCATAAAAGGTATTAGAACACAAAATGTGATAAAAATGTGTAATAAGTTAATTTTGCACGTTGGCGGTAAAGAAATAAAATTTAGTTTTCGCTCTTGTTTCTATTGTTAATTTTTCTTGTTAAAACGACTTTGACTTTGTATCTCTTTTTAAGTGTTTGGCAAGAAAAAAAAATATTTAGGAAATTATGTGATTAAAAATTTTACAGTGGTTCGTACATGTACACCATCTGGGCCAGGTAATTTTTGGTGCTTTAAGCTTCCGGCGGCTGTTTTTAATTTCCTCCGTGTCTATTCTATCAGCAGGGACTTCATCTGTCGAAAAAAAAGTTGCTACTATGTTCTTTACCTTTTCCTCTTCCATCACCTGGATTGGGGTTCTAATTTCCAGCTATTCTTTTACTATTTTGTAACCCATGACTCATGGGTTTGCATTTATATTCTCACGTAATTCCTCTCATAGCTTTCTCTTGCTACCAAAAATTCTCCTTGCAGTTTTTTTCGCATTATTTTATGCGATCTTCTCAGTTTCCACTACGCCTCTTCAGCCAGCTCTGACATACTGCCTTCTGTGTCTAAAGCAGTCTCTTTTTCCAGTAGACTTTCTTTTTCCCGATCTTTGTCTTTTTCTTAGGCATCGATTTTGTTTCGGATTATTTGCATAACGTTTGCTGCGGTCGTAGAAGCATACATAGTTCTAGATGAACTGTTTATTCTGCAATTAACTTCCGAAACTAATGTCACTGTATACAGTGTTTTTGGAATTCCATCCCTTGGTGCCTGTTTTTTTATGCCGAGTGCTTTCTCTGCTTAGGCGTAGCAACGCGCAAGTGGGTATACAATATTTTTTGTTTTTCCATTTGCTGTAAAAATGAACGAATCTTTTGGTGTTCCCACTCTGGGGCATGCGACGTACAGCTGGCCATGTGAAAAGCATGGATTTTCCAAATTCAATCCTGCAACACGCAGAGATTGTCCTTGTGCTCTGTTGATGGTAATAACGAAGTCAAGGCGAAATGGAAACTGTAGCCGCTTGAATTTGAAAGGTGGGAACCATTGGAATGCGTGGAAATAGCTGAAAACAATAACTTATTTTTAATGGGGGTAGCACTGCCCACTTTTCTAATTAAGAAATTATATAATCATGAGAGTTCAATATGTGTGCAAAGTTTCAGAAAAATCGGTCTTGTACAAGTGCCTTAAAAATATAATTTTTTTATGGGCATGGCACTGCCCACTTTTCTAATCACGAAATTGTATAATCATGAGAGCTAAATTTGTGTGCAAAGTTTCAGAAAAAACGGTCAAGTGCAAGTAGTTAAAAATGATAACTTATTTTTTATAGGCGTAACGCCGCCCACTTTTTACCACCCATAAGCACTCCCTGGAATGTGTACAACAACTTGCCAAAGTTTGAGTCCGATCGGCTTTACGGTTTCGAAGTCTATAGCTAACACACACACAGAGTTTCACTTTTATATATATAGATTTTTTATGGGGGTGGCACTGCCCACTTTTGTAATCACGAAATTGTATAATCATGAGAGCTCAATTTGTGTGCAAAGTTTCAGAAAAAACGGTCAAGTGCAAGTAGCTAAAACTGATAACTTATATTTTACGGGCGTAACCCCGCCCACTTTTTACCACACATAAACTCTCCCTGCAATGTGTACAACAACTTGCCAAAGTTTTAGTCCGATCGGCTTTACAGTTTCGGAGTCTATAGCTAGCACACACACACACAGAGTTTTACTTTTATATATACTAGAAAAGCCCGGCGCGCGTTTCTACGCCCCTTAATGAATCAAAATGCATTCTGAATTTTAATTGAATATCAAGTGCAAACACCTAAGAATTAGAATTTTTCTTATGGGCGTGGCACTGCCCACTTTTCTAATCACGAAATTGTAAAGTCATAACAGCTCAATATGTGTGCAAA
Organism: Phyto melanocephala; assembly: GCA_941918925.1. Lineage (NCBI taxonomy): Eukaryota > Metazoa > Arthropoda > Insecta > Diptera > Rhinophoridae > Phyto > Phyto melanocephala. The sequence goes on along the minus strand of OW799234.1, from coordinate 59,979,796 downwards.
GTTTCAGAAAAATCGGTCCAGTGAAAGTACCTCAAAATGATACCTTTTTTTTATAGGCGTGGCAGTGCCCACTTTTCTAATCACGAAATTGTAAAGTCATGATAGCTCAGTATGTGTGCAAAGTTTTAGAAAAATCGGTCCAGTGCAAGTGCCTCAAAATTATAACTTTTTTTTATGGGCGTGGCCCTTCCCACTTTCTAATCACGAAATTATAAAGTCATGATAGCTCGATATGTGTGCAAAGTTTCAGAAAAATTGGTCAAGTACAAGTAGCTAAAACTGATAACTAATTTTTATGGGCGTGGCCCCGCCCACTTTTTTTCACCCATAAACACTCCCTGGTATGTGTACAACAACTTGCCAAAGTTTGAGTTCGATCGGTTTTACAGTTTTGGAGTCTATAGCTAACACACACACACACACACACAGAGTTTCACTTTTATATATATAGATCGGGTGTCCCAACTAGAACGCAATTTTTAAATTTGGCGCCATTCGAAGTGTCATTGTTTGACATTTGAACAATTGTTATTGTTTACTAGTAGAAGGTACGAGGTTAGTAAAAATGGAGCGCTACACGAATGAACAACGCATTCTCATTGTGAAATTGTTTTACCAAAATGGTTAAAGTTTTGCGGCTACAGTTCGCAAATAGCGATCATCCCATTTCCATCTTGATGGCATCGTCAATAGGCAGAATTGTCGCATTTGGGGTGAGGAAAATCCTCGAGTGATTCACGAGAAGCAAATGCATCCTCAACGTGTCACTGTGTGGTGTGGTAACCAGTTTTTTCTTGCCTAGAATTGAAGAAATGAATGTGGAGGGCATGTGGTTTCACCAAGATGGCGCCACATGCCATACAGCCAGAGAAAGAATTCAATTGCTGCAACAGTCATTTCCCGGTCGTGTTATTTCGCGTTTTGGAGATCAGAATTGGCCGCCTAGATCGTGTGATTTAACACCTTCAGATTTTTTTCTTTGGGGTTTTTTGAAGTCGATGGTTTACGCGAATAAGCCGACGACGACTCAAGCCTTAAAAGAGGAAATTGGACGCTGCATTAATGAAATACCGCAGCATTTATGCAAAAATGTCTTTGAAAATTTCATAAAAAAATCGCGTGTGTGCCAGCAAAGCCGCGGCGGCCATCTGCACGATATATTGTTCCATACATAACCTCATTCTACTACTTTACGATATAATAAAGTTTCACAATTTTTTTTTAAATATCTGTGTTTTATTTAAAATTTAAAAATTGCGTTCTAGTTGGTACACCCGATAGATAAATAGATGATAATCACATCCCGTATATGAATCAATCTGTTATTTGATATGTGTTGGTATGTGTGTATGTAATATCCGATATCGTACACTCATAACTTACTTGCCATAACCATGCCTAGTCTGGCTATCATTTCTACTACCCTCATTAATTTAGGTCTCCTGCAACTATTAGATGTACATTAGCTCTCTCGCAAAATGTTCGATATCATCCAGTTTTTTATGGAATTCGTCCATGAGGTCACTGGGGGTTAAGTAAGTGCCAATGACTGTTACATTTTCGAACTGTTCCCATGTAAAATAGCTTTCATTTCATTACATCTTTGCTTGCTTAGAGGTGGTATCCATATTGGTCGCATACATAACTTCGCGTCTTTCTTTAAAGGTGGCTCCAACGAAGAAACTGTCTTCATTTATAAAGGGTTCGCCAAATAACTTTGTTGTTTGAAAATGCTATAAAAAAAGTGTAGCTTCGGCTGTGTGGCACGTAGCGCCGTCCTGTTGAAACCAAATGTTGCCAATATCCTACTCTTCAATTTTTGTGAAAAAAATTCGTTCAACATGGCCCGATAACGATCGCAATTGACTACGGTCACTTCTTTTTTTTTCGAAGAAAAATGGCCCAATTATGCCTCTGGACCAAAATCCGCACCAAACAGTGACTCGTTTTGGGTGTATCGGCTTTTCAATGCATGCGTGCGGGTTTTTTGTGCCCAAATGAGACAATTTCGCTTGTTTACATACCCGCCAAGATCAAAATGAGCTTCATCTGAAAAGATGATTTTTTTGGCAAAATCGGCCAAAGTTATGTCGCAATATTTCCCACAGCGTTGTTCAAGCGTATACACAACCATATTCGTTCAGCGGAAGGATATAACTAATTATCTGTCAAATCAGACATGAGCTAAGTGTTACCATTCTCGAAATAAGCACTAGTTGAAAAAAAAAACGTTAGATGGCGGACCCTTTATTTTACCAGTGTCGAAATATATCGATGTCGATGTTCATACATATTTATACCCATACCTTTTTCAGATATGTTTATATCTATAAGATATTGAAAAACAGCATCGTCTGATTTGTTCGTCTATCACGCGGCATTTATTGTTAATTTCTGCCAGACTAACTGCTAAAGCTTTTCTCTTAAGGAAAAGTTGATTGCTTTAATTCATGTAATAAGTCAAAGCTTAGGACTTCAGGAGCAGTTGACGACATAGATAATATATCTTCATGGCCAGAATTCTTTAGTAGACCGGTGGCCTCTACGTTGTTGGTCTAACCAAGTATTGTTGACGGTTATGCCAATTGCGTTTAACATAATAATGCAATATTATTTCTTTTAAAACAGTGATCTTATGTTGTTGCTTGAACTTTTGTTACGTTTAGTTCTAAACTCGTATATTGATGTTTTTGCCGAAGCCTAATACATATAGTAAAAATTGTTCATTATTTTAAAAAATTTTGAACTATCCAATTTTTTATAGTCGAGAGTTTATAGTCTAACTGTTTTGACTGTAAAAAATAATAGTTCAAGTAAAAATCAAACCAAATTATAAAAATTTAGAAGAAAACTAAATTATTTATTCATGAATGAAAACCTTTAAAAAGCTTTCATGTAACATTGTTATTATTATTACCAAACAATTATTATCGAAAAAGAAATGTCCTCCTATTGTTTCAACATAAATTGTTACAAAAACAATGATACATTTGATATGACTCCATTTTTTTTGGTGGGTAATAATAACAGGTTTAAATAAAATCTTAAGTTAATAATAGTAAATACAAGTATAACCAACCATTCAATTTTCAAACCAACAATGTCAAGGTTAAATCAAATAATCAAGCAAATGAACAATATTTATAAACTCATTTTTTTATAATAAACAATAAAAAAATAAAATGCTTTTAGCTAAAGGTACAATAAATAATGAAAATTATTTTATTAGACGTTGTTGTTAGTTTTGTTTAAATATTAATCACCTGTCCCACTGTGTAAAAATAACCGCAATAAGTTTTTAAAGTTTAGGGGAAGTGAGGTGTGGTGTAGCGGCACAATGCGTGTGTTTGCGATTGAATGGACTGCCGTCGTATTGACATTACAATATTATTAGTTAAATCAGTTGTGACGAGATACTTGCGCGATTAGCACACATTTTTTGCACATAAAAAAATTATATTATTTAGAATTCCTTTAATACCTTAGAGGGTTAGTAGTTAATAACAACGTTTTAAAGAATTAATAAAAAAAAATATAAAAAAGCTGATAAGAAAAATCAATAAATTTGTAAAAGTTTGAGAAAGAAAAAAAAAAAAAACGAAAACACGCAAAATAAAACGGTGACGCATGCGCAAAAAAATGTTTTTTCTTCTTTAACTGATAATTGGCAATTTCAATAAAAGTGTATATACATGTTTTTGTATTAAATATATATTTTTGTGTGTTTGTTGTAAAATCTCTTATTTTTTCGTTTCTTTATTATTTGATAAAATTTTGTAATGAAATAAATCATTTAAAACCCTTTTTATAGTCAACAAATATTTGCTCAAGCATAAAATTGTATTTTTTTGTAGCATCTGTTTAGTATATAGTTAGCAATGTTCTTTATTGTTGTTTCTTTTAAACTTGTTTTTTTTTCTGTAACAAAATATATTAAACTTTGTTGAAAAACACAATGTCGCAGACAACGCTGTCACTGTCGTCATTAATTGTTAACAATTGAAAATAACATAAACGGCATCAACAAAATCTAAAATAAACAACAAAATAAATGTTGTTTTTATTGTCAAAAATGTTGCTAAAAACAAGTTTCCATACAAATAAAGTAAATAAAAAAAATTATAAAAAAACATAGATTTGAAAACAATAAGGCAAAACATTTAAATCTTGTTAAAGAAAAAACAAGAAAAATTATTAAAATCCATATTAAAATGTGTTTTTTGGAATGTGAGCGTTTTTTTTATGTTAACACCTACACATTTTTGAATTCTAACCAAATCTAGATATATTTTTGCTAAAAATGATGCACCTGTTTTTATTTACGTTGAAATTTAAAACAAAACTTATCTGTAAAATATCGTTTCATTGATTAGTACAAGTAATGAATGTTAAATGTATACATATATTGGTTAGGGGCAAAAGTGATTTCATATAAGTGTTGTTACCAATGTCGTAGATAGGGGTGTTTAGGTGGCTAAGACCCGGCAAACTTAAAATTTTTCCTTTTTAAACAAACATATTTGGTTAGTAACATTTTTAAAAATATGCCTGTAGCACGGGTTAACATGTCTAACTTTTGCTTTAACATTATAAATTAATCATTCTTTACTTATTTATTAAAAAAAGGTTTGAGATTGCTGTTAGTAAAAAAATTAGTTTTGAAACGAGTGAATGAAATATATATAATAAATTACAATAATTATAAAAAAAAAATAAAAAACATTAATAACGAATAATTAAAAAAACAAAAGTTATTCATGTTCTTGTAAAATTACGTTAAAAACGGTAAATAACCATTTAAGTCGTAATATATTCAATTATACTTTTAAATAAACCATTATGCTTTTTTTTTATTTATGTAAATAAAAGTCATGTTTATACATTGCTTTTGTTAAATGCGAGACTGATGTGACGTACATGAGTAGAACGAAAATTTTTTTTAATAGTCGGAATGCGTAATCTTTTTTTTTATCATTTTTGATACATATGTATATCTTTGACGTGTATCCCACCTTCCCTGGTACCGATTCTCCATAATTTTGATATCCTGGTGAAACCTTTCTCATTGTTCTTCGCTTAAATTACCCAAATTTGCGGGAAATCGGTCCAAGTGACTGTGCAAATAGTGGATTTTAATACTCATATTGCAGCCAAGGTCTCTGAACTTATCCAGCATATTCTCCACATTGAATATAATTTGGAGCTTTATTATTTCCCAAGAAATTTTTTTTAACTTGCACGAATGATGTCCACGCATTTCGTTCAGTTTCTGTCATTGACTTATCAAAATCACTAAATACTTACTAAACAGAAGTAACAGGCGTCCTAATGATTTCTGGGCTCTCTCCAAACCATGGGCACACCAAACTTAAGTCTATTTCGTTTTCCTTGAGTTCATTGTCGCAAATTTACACAGCAAGTATTGCACACAATGTGTGGAGCCCAGCTTTTATTTTGGTCACCGAGATCAACTCCAAAGTAATCTAAATACGATTTTTTAACACATTCCGTAATAGGTCTTATGCTTTCTTTAAAGGTGTATTCTCCACAAATATAACAAAATGTGTCAGCGTTATTTTTACAACATCTTCTATTGGAAGTCATTTCTATAAACCACTTCTTACAAGCAACTAACTTCCGCAAAAAGAGAAAATAACGTTCTGGATAATATTACACAAATAAAATTCCCATTAATCAGCTAGCAATTACACAAAAAATAATATTTTCGGAAAAAACGGAATGACAAACTGATATATACCCTCCTCACTTACAGTGGAGGGAATAAAAAAGCTATATCATGAAAACTAGAGCTGATAGAGACAAACTGATTACAGATTTGAATTCAGCGCACCCAAATTAACTCAGTTGATAAATTCAAAGAAGCAATTTTTTTTAATTTTGTCGGGCTGTGTTATCTGCTTATAAAAAAGTATAATATTTATTTCTTTGATAAACTTTTTACAATATTTATAAAAATTTTAACTTTTTAACTAATTTATTCTTAATTTAGAAAACATTTTACACCTTAAACAATATTTTGTACACCCCCTCACCAAAAAAAAGCACTAACAATAACTACGACATTTACATATAAACAACCTTACAAGTCAGTTTTGCGGTCATTAATGTAACCTGTTGTTGTTCCGTAGTAGTTGTAGCTTATAAGTTAAATACGTATGTATGCATATATGTAGATTTTAGTATATCCAAGTAATGTAGTCGGTTGCTTTATTGTTAATTTTTATACCCGCCACCAAAAAAATGGTGGGGGTATATTCATTTTGTCATTCCGTTTGTAACACATCGAAATATCCATTTCAGACCCCATAAAGTATATATATTCTGAATCAGGGTTTGATTTGATGACGATCTAGCTATGTCTATCCGTCTGTCCGTCTGTTGAAAGCACGATAGAGGTCGCACCGAAAAAGCTAGGGGGCTCAAATTTTGCCATCTTATCTTTCTTATAGACAAGGTTTGTTTGGTATTGAAAATGGGCTAAGTCGGAATATTAGGAACAGAGTTATAGCTCGAAAAGCAAGAGTAGGTCGAAAAAACCGTGTCCTTCGAACATCGAATAAAATGGAATTATGTCCAAACGCATTAACGTAGACTCATGAAACTTCGAATATATATTTCCTGAGTAAAAACAATATTTTTCCCCGAAAATTATCTAAATCTATGCATTAGGAGAGGAGTTATTGATAAAAATGTACGAAAATTTATACCGCACAGTGTATTTTTCGGTATATTTAAAAACAAAAACGTAATAAAAGCTACAAAATTGGATGTACGACTCTGAAATTTTGCACACTTTGCTTTTTGGTGAGAGGCTTTTTTGTAACGGAAAATCAATGTGCCACGCCCATATAACGTTTTACCTAAAATTCATATAATTTCTCTATTAATAAAGATTTTGGAATAATAAAGGGCTATATTGAAACACCTAAGTTGTACTCATTCGCAAAAACAACTTTGACACGCCTACTATAACGCCCACTTTTCACGTTATCTATCGTTAATGAAATTTAAAAGCTCATAAAACCGCCAAAATTAGAGGTATGATGATCAAATTTGCTACGTATAACCTTCTATTCAATGTAGTTGTTGTGCCAAAAAGTTAGGTGAAACGCCCACTTTAACGCCTACCTCCCGTATAACGGTTTAACTTAAATTCATGTAATTTCTCTATTAATAAAGTTTTTGGGAAAATAAAAGACTATATTGAAATATCTAAGTTGTATTTATTAGCAGAAACTTTATTGACACGCCTACTTTAACGCTCACTTTCATTGAAAGACTACACTTACAAAAGCATTTTAGTAGCATATCGAAGTTATAAAGGGTGGTTAAATTTTATGTTGAATTTAAATAAAACACAAATTATTTAGGATATTATTATCATTTCTTTTTGTAATTATAATATTTGTATGGTTCAATTATGTATTTAACAAAATATCGGCCAAATGACCCCCCATCCTTGGCGCTCTGTCTGATGGCCCAAATTTTCAATGACAATGTTGATTCTCAATTGTTGGGCATGATGATGAGGCGAGGTTGACTGCTCTTTTGCTACACTAGCGCAAAAAATAGTAGTGGTTCCAATTCAACGAACTAAGAAGGCATTCACAGATTTTCTAACATTTTATACAGACCTGTTTTGCAGAAATTTAAATATTTGTTACAATTCTTCCGATTGTGGACGAATTTGAATGATTATGTTGATCAAAAGAATTACGAAGTGCACAAAATGTATTTTGATTTGAACGCCCATTTTTTTAAAAAACCTGAATAACTTTAAAGCGTTGCTGATTTGCGTATCTTTCCACGGATCAAATTGAGTAAGTTTGAGATTGAGAAATGTCAAATGAAATACAGAAAACAAATTTAAAGACTAGGTGTAGTTCACCTTCAACATGGGCCTTTAAAATTTAACCACCCTCTACAAAGAAAGTGATACATATTTTATTATAAAGATATTATTCCATAATGATTAACAAAATAATAAATATTGTGTTTTAAATGTACCCAAAATTGGTGGTGGGTATAAAAGATTCGGCACAGCCGAATATAGTGCTCTTACTTGTTATCATTCTGATGGTTAAGTAGTTACGTTGTAGTCGATAGATCTATCAAATATACTGCTCCTATTTTGTATACCCTACACTGTGGGTGGCAAGCGTATATACAGCTTTGGTATAACGTTTGTAATTTCTACAATAATCGTTTACAGAACCTTATAAATATGAAAGCCGATTGAGGGACGTCTGTCTGTCCGTGTGTTTGTTGAAATCCACTTTATTCAACCTTATTATGTTATTTTTAGTCGTATGTGTTAGAAATACTCGGAAAAATTTTTTTATTAAAAACTTGTAAAAACGTTCTATTTCTTTTTTCACACCTATCGGATAATTTAAAGAATTATTTGTTATTAATTTTTTTGGTTTCAGACTTATACCTTATACTTGTTTTCTTAAACAATGAACCCATGCGTTCTTCGTGTGAGAATTGTTTCTCTTTAAACTTCCTGCATACTTCTATATTCTTCCCTTATTTAACATAAAAAATTAAAATCTTTATTTTGTTCAGCTTTATGTCTTACTAAACTAATTCCAAATCCAAAACGGGGGATGACAGTTTTTTATTTTGATACGTGGGTATCAAATAAAATAATATATCTTAAAGCGTCCGATTATAATGTCGAATCTGATATCTAGGTGAAGAGTACATACAATTCGGCACTGCCGAATATAGTATTCTTATTTGTTTCAGTCTCGATTGATTTTGCTGTTACTGTCTAACAGCAATTAATATGTTTTAATATACATATACTATGTGTATTTTCTCTGTTGTCACTCTCAATTACAAATGGTGTTAAATATCGCTCTTGAAATATTGATCATAAACGACCTTGAAAATATCTACATATGTAAATATTTGTTCATATGCATTTGTTCATATTTATGTAACTATATATGTATGTCCATATGCACATGTTAGTAAATTACTGTAAGTTTTTACGTTGATTTTATTTAAGAGGAGCTTAGGTGTTTTTTTGCGAGTTATAACTGCCTTAATTTGAATGTTCCGTTATTTTGAATAAGTAAAAGAAAAAAAAATAGCAGTTAAAAAAGTGGGTTTTTTAGTTTGTTACTTTAAATAAACGTTATTGTTTTTTTTTCAAAATCAGTTTTTTTTATACCCAAAACCAACAAAAAATGGTGGGAGTATTTATTTCTTCATTTCGTTTGTAACAAATCGAAATATTCATTTTAGACCCTATTAAATATATATTTTATGAGTCCTGGTTTTATTTTAGTACTGTTAAAACACGATAGAGCTCGAACCGAAAATGTTAGGCTGCTCAAGTTTTTCCAGAATATTAGGAAGAGAGTTATAGGTCATAGTGCAAGAATAGGTAAAAAAACAATGTCCTTCTAACATCGAATAAAATGCGATTCTTTAGACACAATCACACACAATGACGTAGAGGAATGAGTAAAAAATATCTTACACTGAAAGTTGTTCAAATCTATACATTACGAATGAAGTTATAGATCAAAATGTATGAAAATTTGTACCGCACAGTGTCTTTTTTGGTCTTATTTTAATTTTAAATGTAATAAAACTGACAAAATTAGATGTACGATTCTGAAATTTTGCAAACATTGGGTTTGTACTAACTAAAAATTAAGGTGATACGCACACTTTTACGCTCACCTCCCATATAACGCTTTTATTTAAATTGATATAATTTCTCTATGGACAAAATTTTTGGAAGAAAAAAATGACAATAATGAAATATCTAAGTTGAATTTATTAGAAGAAACTACATTGATACTGTTTATGAAAATTAAAAGCTTATAATACCGACAGAATTAGAGGTATAATGATGAAATTTCGTACATATAGCTTTATACTCAATGCGATTGAAGTGCCAGAAAATGAAGTTGACACGCCCACCTTAACCTCCCATATAAAGTGTTGCCAATAATTCATGCAATTTCTATAAGGATAAAGGTTGTAAAATAATAAAGGACTGTCTTTTGCATTCAATTATTTGTGGTAATTTGAAATCGATTAATTAATCGATTATAAAATCGTTTGTATATATCAAGAAGTTTGTTTCATCTTGTTTTGCCATTGAAAATTAGTTTCAGTTCTTTTGTTTTTCTTCTGTGACATATTTTTGCACTTGCACCAGATTACCAGATGAATTATATGTGCAAAAAGATAGTTGCTGCTTGGATGCAATAAATTTTCTGATTTTCAGCATTGCAGAAGCTCCGTCTGTTGTGAAGATTAATATTTTAATATACAGTGGATGCACCAAAACCACCTGTTTTTCTAAAAGTTAAATGAAAATCACTGCCAGATTAATATATTTGTATATACGTAAAAAAGATGTAAAAAAAAAAAATTAAAAAGTTAAGAATGTAAATAAGTACATTTTAAATTAGTTGTTTATTTAAAAAACATTGAAAAATTAAGACAAAAAAAATTAAAAAAATATAAAAATTTACTTTTCGTAATTAATACATTAAATAAAAATACAAAACTAAAAAATAAGAAGAAAAATTAATTTTTAATTTTGCAGAATATGAGCACATTGGAGAAAATAAAAACACCAAACATTAGTAATTTTCAAATAGAAAAACACAAAAAGGATGATCAAAATAAGGAATTGGTAAGTAAGAAATTAAGATATTGAAAATCTAGAGCAAATATGTGATTTTTGCATAATTTTATTCCGAATATAATTTTTTTATAATGTAAACATTAAAAATTATAAGCGTTTAAAATAAAAATCCTAAGAAGAGTTTTGTAAAAATATGAAAAATATATTAAATTATTATTGAAACATTATTTAAGTTCCAAAAGACAAGTACTTAGCTGGAAAAGGCAGAAAACATATGTTCTAAACCGTAATATATACAAGAAGACAAAAAGCGTCATACCACGAATATTAAGTAAATATCGGATCTTAAAGTGTAATACATATGTATATTGATGTTTTGGTTTTGAGGACACCAATGTTGAGCTTAAAATGCCATTCACTTCATGTAACCCGTTATAGAATTTACCCACTAGATCTCATTTTCTACCCTAACATCAGAAAAATACAGTTTGCAAAAATCATTTAACATTTATGAGAAAGTATATCTATGACAAAAGTACCTTTTATTGCTGAAGAAAGGTACCACTACAAATACTGAAGATATAAAGAAAAAATTTGAAATAGGAAACCTTTACGTTCGACAAAAAAATATTTTTTTCTTTTCTGGTGCGGTGTAATATACCACACAATTGCACTGGTGCCTCCAAAGGGTGTCAACTTAAAAATTTACTTAACACTTTTTGCAAGAAAACGATATATCTACAGTGGTCTTATTTACTCACTGTAAAAATTATTCTTTTTTTATTTTATTAAATTTATCTCAACAAATTATGGAGACGCATATCTTGAAAAACAAAAACAATGCAAACAATATCAAAATGTTGATAAATTGGTTTACATCTTAGGAAGTAAATACATAGTTATAAAAAATATTAAATTTGAATTTTTCTCTTGAAACCAAAAAATAATAAAAAATATTATAAACGTAAAACAGTCACGACCGAAAATCTCATAAAAATCTTATCATGTTTTTTGAGATATTTTAAATAAAAACCCTGTAAAGTCGGCTCATAATTTAGGTTAAACGGGGTATTGGTCTGAAAGACAATTACACTTGGATCCATGATTGATCCCTTTACTTGGAATGAAGCGTGTAGCTAGGCCAATCACTACCTAAAGACGAACGGTTGTTATAATTGAAAACTAGTCCGACGCACAAAGAAACGAGCATATTCTTTTAATATTTCGGTGAGATACCATCGCAAGATCTTGATTAAAAATTTCCGGGATGTGAGCCAAAGCTGGGTAATGGCAGAGAAGATGTTGCATAGTCTTAACATTCTCTCCTCGTCGTGACAACTTCTGTCGTGTGCTTTCAATACATAGTGTCCAGTTAAAGCACCTACAAGGCAGAGAGAATCTGACACGGAGTGTTCAAAATTTATTTTAGTAAAGCTGCGTCTGTTCTTTAACTTAACACTACTACAGGTCATATATTAAAAATCTAGCACTTGTTATAGCATATTCTTTGCGAATGAAATGAAATCTTAATAGTTTCAAAATATTTTATAAAATTCTTTTATATTTATGGGTCGATTATCGATAGCAACCGAAAATCAGTTGCGTTTCCAGTTGCCAAAAAAAAGGTATTACAGTTGGTAACTGGCTACTAACAACTGTCAATTTCATTTGGAAATATAAAATTATATGGGTAACTTAGAAGTTGTCAGCTGTCAATGCAATTTTAAAATAAGGTTGCATTTATGTCTGATATTAATGCTAGATTATTTTATATAAACAAAGGTAACTTAATCATTATGTATTACTTTGATAATTTTACAAGTTATTCCCTCTAATGCCAACACTAATTTCACATATTTGCTCTATAAATAAGTGTATGATAACTAAGTTTACTAAAATTCTCTTAAACATTAAATTCTCTATTTATTTATCTTTTTTACATATAATATTAATAAAGTTTATAATAACAAACAAAATTGTTTACACACCGTCGTGGGCTTTTACAACAGTGGTTTTGAGCTTTTTGAGAACTTAACAGTAAATACATATACATATGTATGTATATTAAGCTAAGCTTAAGCTTTGCGTGCCAATATAAATGAGCATATGATTGCGAGTGCTACGTACTTTATGTACGTGTGTGCGTCTACTAAGTTAAATATTTTTTTTACAAGTTGGAAAATAAAAGCTTAGCTTAAATTAAATTTTCATGCATTTTTCCTCAACTCTTGGTATTTAAAAAAAAATTTTTTTGTACTATACTCTGAGTTAGTTAAGTTTCTGTGCCTTAAGGTGCATGACGTGCTACGGATTAAAAATAAAAAATACAAAATAAATAAAATAATACAATGAGATAAAAAATATAAACAAATAGTTATTGGAAACTAATTAACAAAATAAATATACATTAGGTATTAAGGTTTTAAAAAGTGCTCAAGAATAAAAAATACTGTGAAATAAAACCTACTTAGATAGATGAATATCATCATTTATCATTATCTTAAAAAAAAGAATAATAAAACAAACAAAAATCAATAAAAAAAAATATTTTAACAAAAAGTGATTGATTTTAACTAAATTTGTTGCATAAGTGTGTTATATCTATTTTGTGTTTCTCTTCTTTTTTTTTTCTTTCTGCGTTTAAACTGTGAATTTAAGTGTTCGTGATGTGTGTATTTGTGCTTAAATTTTAAACTAAGTGAATAAAATACAAATAAAAAAAGCGCGCAAGAATAAGTAAGGGACTGTTAGTATGAATTAACAAAAAAAAAAATTAATAGGTACTAAACAAACGAATCTAACTGAAAGACAAAATAACAAGCTTAACGTAAAGCAGTTTATTAAAGAATAAAATCTTCTGTTTTCTCTAATATTTATCTTATTTCATGGCCGACTGAAAAAAAAGAAATGATTAAGTATTTGTACAAATAATTTAAAGCATAAATATAAGATATTTGAAATTATTTTGAGCTTGAAATAAATAATAAAAAGATGAAAGTAGCTTAAAACGTTATTAAAATTAATTAACAACATGGCTTAGTAAAAAAGGCTCGTCTTTTAAAAGCGCAAATTCATTGGAAGGTAAACTACACCAAATCCCAAAATATTAAAGGTTATTCCGGATTTAAATATCTTGTTTATAGAAGTTGGACACTAATTAAATTTTTTTCGATAGTTGTTAGTTATTGAAGTTGAAAATGTGCCTTATCTTAAAAAAATATTTTCTTTGAAAAATCCAGATTTTTTTCATGATGCACCAACGCACAATCAGCAAATCCATGACATTAGTATTTGTCCTTGGCTTGATTCCTTAGACCAATTTAACATTGTACACATGCAAATGCAGATCTTTTTTACCATCTTTGTAATGTGGACTTGGTGCGAAGGTTTTAACTATTTAATAAAATTCTACCACTTAACTGACTTGCTTAAGGTAAACAACACTAAGCTCTTAACGGTGAAACAGAATTATGTCTGCAACTTCAAGCAGAAGCACTATTGAAAAAATATGGCTCAAAACAGAATTTACTAAATTTTAAAGTAAAGCTGTATTTTCCTTTTCATCTAAACTGCTAATTGAGCGTCTTAAAATATTAGTATAAATGAAAAATGCATAGAAAATCCCGTAACGTCCAAATTATGTGTAATAATTCGTTTGATGCTTTTCTAAAATGTCAGCAATCGTAGTCCTGTATGGTTGACCATGATGTACACCAAACAATATCCGTATCCGTTTTACCAAAAAATCAGTCTAATTCTTGAACAAATTTTCTTGTGAAGAGCACGATGCGTTTCTCAAACTAAACTATGAATTTCATAAAAAATATTCACTATTTGTAGGCGTTGTTCAGCTGTTAGGATATTTTCTAGGAAATGACAAACCAAACTAAACACCGTTTCAGCAACATTGGACAATGAATAAATTAATAAAAACAATATTTTATGCATAGAGCTAGACAATAAGGATTATGTAAAAGTTTTTGTTGTTATAAGGATTTTACCTTAATACATAGTTGTATCATGTAAAAAACAGTTCACAATTCTGCAAAAATTCTTAAATTTTATAAAAGATTTGTTAAACAAAGAATTTTGATTTTTCGAAGTAACATATAAATACAACACATTTTTACAAATGGCCAAGTATTAAAAGGCTTGATTAGTATTTTGATCGTGTCTAGTCCACTTTAATCAATAAAAGGTTAAAAGTATAGCATTCATCTAAGAATTCAATAGTATAAAAAGTATCGATAGTTTTATCACGCAATATCGAATAATTCATCTATCGATAATTTTGCAGCTCTACTAAACACAAATCGAGTAACAGCCATTAAAATGGCTCGCCTATCATGTAGCATGGCCAACTTAAAGTTTCGTACCTCATAATTTTAATATTTCTATGTCTATAAAATATGGTAATATGAACTACTAGGTTCTCCCTCTGAATCACGATTTCGAATCGGTGTTCACACGATTGTTCTTGTTTTATTATACCCTTCACCTGTGGTGCACAAGGGTATATCTATATAGCTTTGTCGTTCAGTTTGTAATTTTTACAATTTTCATTTCCAACCCCATAAAGTATATATTTTCTAAAAGCTTATGAATAGAGAAGTCGATTAAACCCTGACCGTCTGTCCGTGTGTTGGCTGAAATTAACTTTAAGAAGCAACCATATGTTCCTCAGATCTGTGTATGGTATAAAACTTTTGGAAATATCCGGGAATGAATAGCTATTGAAATTCAGCACAATCGCCCCATGGCGTCTAAATCAAAATGGCGGATCAAATTTTTTTAACCCCATCAATATGGGTATCGAATTAAAGGGCTTGACTAGTAGAATACAGTCAACTACGTAATAATTCAAAATCAGGGGTGGCGTCGAAAATAATAAGGAACAAAATGGCGTATAACATGAAATATAGGTTAAGCTACATTGTGGGATTATAGCTATATACATGATGGTGAAGGGTATTATCAGATTCGGTTCGGCCGAATATAGCACACTTTCTTGTTTCTTCTACACTTTAAAATATGTTTTACTATTCCTTTTATTTATTTTTATTGAAATACATATTTTTTACCGCTAGTTCAGATAAACTAGCGATAAATTGTTATCAAAATTGTTTTATCACTTGGAAATATTGCCTAATTGTGTAACTTACCGTGATGTTTTGCCATCAGTTACTGAATAATAAACAAAAGATTCGACAGATGCTGCTTAAGCAAAGTTGTCATTACAGACTGTCAGCATCGCATTGTTGTTATTAGGAATCCATTTTGCGCATCTTGTAATTCTGAAATAAAAAAATTATAGAAGTGGTTTTTTCTCTTCTTTCTCGTAACACAAAAGAGCTAAATGGTGTTAAATTTGGAGAAGCCACAAAACAAGTGTATTAAAAAAGATGTTTCCCACGACAGTATTTGTTTGTGGGTTTAACAAAATGTATAAATAATGTACAAGAAGGTTTATTTTGAACATGAAATTGTATTTTTAAAACATCGTTAAGTCATTAATCTTTTTCATCACTAATAATAAAAATCTTTACATTTCAAGTATATATTTTGATTTTAAACTCTATTAGTTTTATTTTATAAATATTTATCTTTGTTATATATATATTTTATTTTTATAAATAAAAAATCTATCTTTGTATCATTGTGGTTAAGAAAGTTAAATTTAAAGAGTTGAATTGTTTAATATAAAAATTGAAATTTCATCTCTAGTAATGGATTGTCAATAACTCAAATTTATTTAAAAAAAATTTACAAAAGAACTTCGAAAAAGTGATCAGAATATGACTTGGTAAGAATTTTAATTGCAATAATAGTTTGCTTGACATCTCGGAGAATATGCCATTTTATCACTTGATATTAGAAACACAAGGCTTATCATTACATTTATTAAAAAATTTACAAATTTAGAATTGTGGGGGAGGATGAAAAGTGTTATTTTTTTACTTATCTGCTTGTATTGTCAAGGTAATCTTGTCGTAACAGTTGACCAGCAAACATAATGACAAAATTTGTTGTATTTTCCTTGATTTATAAATTCTGCAGGGATGCAAATTTAGCTTTTTATGGATTAAACAATTTTCATACTAAAGTGTATATTTCATTAATATATTTTAGACATTTATTACATACGTTTGGAATCCATGAAGAGGGACACGAGGAGGGCCTTTAATCGTTACATGAGGGAGCGGAATCCTAGCTTATGGGACGAGTATAAGGCGAAGAAGAAGGAGCTGAAGAGAACTATACGTCTTCGGAAACGAAGTACGTGGAGGGAATTCTGCTCCGGCGTGATGGATACATCTGAAGTGGGGAGACTGCAGAAGATGGTGTCTAGAGACCCTGTCTCCAGAATGGGGCTTATTCGCAGGAGCGATGGCGGCATGACGGAGACGATGGGGGGGACATTACAGTCGCTGATGGAGGTACATTTTCCTGGAAGTTTCATTTCGAATGACTCATTGGTTCCCGTTAACAGGGGAGCCAGTGCGGTAAGGCGGAGAGATGCTGAAAGGATAGTAACTCCTTATGGGGTTAGAAGTGCGATTTTGTTTTTTGCCCCATTTAAGGCGGCTGGGATGGATGGGATATTTCCTGCATTACTACAGTGGGGTATGAACACTCTACTTGTGGTGATTAGGGAAATATTTGTTGCCTGTCTTTCGACAGGGTATATTCCGGTGGCATGGAGGGAGACCAGGGTGGTTTTTCTTCCCAAACCGGGGAAGAGGGACTATACGGAGGCTAAGTCGTTCAGGCCGATCAGTCTTACATCCTTTCTATTGAAGGCAATGGAAAGGGTGTTGGTTGACTTCCTGGAGGAGACTACGCTGATGGATAGGCCATTGAGTGGGAGTCAGCACGCTTACAGGGCTGGGAGGTCTACTGAGACTGCCCTGCACGAATTGGTGAGGGTTGCTGAGACGGAGGTTTTCAATGATGATCTTGCTTTGTCCGTATTTATGGACATAGAGGGCGCTTTTGATAGGATCTCTTTTGATAAACTGGGAAATGCTCTCGATGAGCGAGGGGTCGATTCTGTTGTGGTGAAGTGGATCGGCGCCATGCTCAGATGTAGGGCAGTGAATCTCAGGAGCGGAAGCACCAGGATTCGGGGAAGGGTGGTCAGGGGATGTCCGCAAGGAGGGGTCTTATCACCTCTGCTGTGGAACATAACTGTGGACAGCCTTCTCAGGAGACTGGAGGTAATTGGCATACATACGGTAGGGTATGCGGATGATGTGGCAATTATGGTTGGTGGTAAGTTCATGGAGACCATTTTAGGTTGCATGAGACAGGCGCTCAGAGTAACCGAAGAATGGTGTTGTGAACAGGGACTAACCATAAATGCTGGCAAGTCGGATGCTATGCTCTTCACGCGGAGAAGGAAGGGCATAGAGATTGAATCCTTAATGCTTTTTTGGAACCGAGATCAACGTGTCCAAGAAGGTGAAATATCTGGGGGTAACGCTGGATATGAAACTAACCTGGAATGATCATGTTGAGGCAAGGGTACAGAAGGCAAAGAGGATTCTGCATCAGTGTAAACGGGTTTGCGGTCGGAAGTGGGGAATCTCACCTAAGACTGCACACTGGATTTACACAGTGGTGGTGAGACCGACGATCACTTACGCATCTGTTGTCTGGTGGCCGAAGGCCTCCCAGGCGACGATTAGGCGGAAGTTGGACGGGGTTCAAAGGATTGCTTGCATTGGTATATGTGGCGCGATACGTACCACACCAACGCAAGCGATGGAGGCAATGCTGGGATTGCTGCCGTTGGACTTATTTGTAAGGGAGACGGCGGCAAGATCGGCGATTCGGATGCGAAGCGATGGCATGTGGTATCGCTTTGGATCGTTTTTGGGGCATAGGAGAATCCTGGACCTCGTGGATAAAGAGGTTAGGGAGGCTCAGATGCCGATGGAGCGCATGAGTCGAGTGAAGGTGGTCGAAAGGCTACATCACACGCTTATAGCGGATGGATTCATGCACGATGAGTGCATGGAGAATGACATCAGTATCTTTACTGATGGGTCCTCTATGGACGGAAGGGCAGGTGCTGGTGTGTACTCATCTGAGTTGAACTTATCCTGCACCCTGAATCTGGGGGAGTACGTGTCAGTCTATCAGGCAGAAATGCTTGGTTTGCTGCACGCGTTGGACCACCTGTTGGAATGTCGAATGTATGGGAAGAGAATTCTTATTACACTTGACAACCAGTCTATTATAAAACGTATGCAGCGGATAGATGTGAACTCCTCTTTGGTGCTTGAGTGTGTTCTAAAGCTCAATAGGTGTGCCTCTACAAATGAGGTAACGCTGATGTGGGTTAAGGGACACGTGGGCATAGCTGGGAATGAGGCTGCTGACGAACTTGCGAAGAAGGGGTCTGAGGCTGCATTCTGCGGACCGGAACCCAGAACTGCTCTGGGTAATGGGTTAGTGCGGGCGAGGATCTTTCAATGGTTGAACTCTATAAACTTGCGAAGGTGGATGGAGGGAACCACGTGTAGACAGGCCCGTATGGTGCTCAGGGAGCCACTTGGCAGGGGTGCAGTGAAGATACTCGGTTTTAATCGGAGTATGATGAGCTGGATCACTGCGTTGATTACAGGACATGGTAACTTCAAATATCATCTGAAGAGGATGCAAATCGTGGATGATGATATTTGTAGAATGTGCCTGGAGGATGCCGAGACGGCAGCGCATGTAGTATGCGATTGTCCGGCGTTGGCGAGCGGAAGATTAAGGATCACAGGCAAGCACACTTTAAGTGTGAGTGCGATGGGGGACCTTAGTCTGAGGGAGATGCTGGCGATTACAAAGGACTGTGCGATGAGGATTGTCGACAATCACCAGTCGGCAGTGTGAAATCGTTTTCCTAGTCCAGAGCAAACGCCGGTTGTGGCGCGGGACTCAGTGATTGAAGGTATACTGATCGGTAGACACGAAATCACTGAGGAGCGAAGGGGGTCGAAAAGGGACCCGTGATAGTAGTGGTCTGCTTCGATATTCCCCCTACATGTGTATGTATTGTATTACATACGTTTTATATATATTTATATGTTGTTTTTCTCATAGGTTTCACAAGCATAAATCCTTTTTTTCATCGAATTGTACTAAAATAAACTGATCACAACAATCTTCCATCACTAATAACGATTTAGTCTTGACAGATCACATATACAAAAAAAATTTCTTTGTCGTAGCAATTCGTCGTTGCATATATCTGCATAAATATGCCTCAAAAAATACCAAATAATTATAAAGCTAAAAAATATCAACAATAATTATTCGTTTTAAGGCAATTTAAAATTAATTGTTTATTGCAATTTGTATAATATTTTAGTTTAAATAAAATTTTTTAGTCATTAAACATTTTTAAAAATTCTCTATTTCCATAAAATGTTCTGTTTTTTCCCGTTGTAAAAAATAACTTATTTACAGATAGTTTTCGTCGAATTCTTTATCAAATAAATATATATAAAAAATCTTTGTATGATAGTGATAGATAGAAGCTTTTAAAGCATTTATTATGGAATGGTTTTTTAATGGAGCCTTTAGCAGGGGAAAACTGTAGTCACCTTCCAGACAGCTATTTTACTTATTTGATTTAGTTTTTAAATAATTTAAGTGAACAAAGTGCCTAAGTTTTTTTACAACTTTTATGTCAAAGAAAATGAAAAAATATTTCAATTTTACATTGTATTTAAATGAATAAAGATTTTTTGTTAATCAATTATTAAAAGACATAAAATTTTTATTAAATTATTAATTAAATTAAAAGAAAAACTTTATCTATACATATAAGAAGATTGTTAAAAACTGTCCCCTTAAAAAAAATATTTTATTTTTTTAATTTTGTTGGCGTTGTATAGAATTTTTAGAAATTTTGTCTGTATGTCTTTCTGTCTGCTCTTCTTAACTCAGTTGGCTCAAAAACTACTAAAATTCGTTACGGGATACCCTAATACATGGGTTAATATGAAATATGCGATATATGAAATTTTGTGATATATGTATCTTATTTCTAGACAAAACAGTAAGAGAACTTGAGAAAAAATTGCACTAACAATGATATTAAAATTTATTTTAAAATTAATACAATACAAAAATATTAATGAAGATAGGTAATACAAATTTTGTTGTATTGGTTTAATTAAAGCATTTCTATAAAATGTATAAAATTTACACCCTTTAAATACCTTAAAAGCTCTGACAATGAAACAAACAATTTAACAAACCAACAATAGTTAAACCAACGAATCGACCAACTAAACTAACCCACCAACTAGCAGCAAAAACAACAATAAAAAACCGTCAGTTAAGACAACAATTGTAACTTAAAAGTTACGTAACCAAAAACGATCCTGTGAATTAGAAAAATAAAACACTACCAAACACACTTACACACATAACAAATAGACAAATAAAACAACTTAGCAAAAATACAACTTCAAAAAAACAAGTGCAAGTGATTTGTGTAAGCATGACTGTGTGTGCAAATATGTATGTTTACACTCTTAAGCTTTGTTCACATTAGATAAATATTTGCTGAAATAAATGTAACCGTGATTTTTGTTGAATATTTACTTAATCTTTTGTGACTTTCCTTACACCAAACACAGTCAATATGTATAACAATGATTTGATATTGCAGTTGGTAAAGTTAAAATCTATAGAATTTTTAATTAAAAAAACTTTATTTATTACAGTCGAAAATTATACATTTTAGTGTTTACGTCTATATCGTCAAATATTTGCCTAATGTGAACATACCTTAACACACACACATTCAATTGCATTGTATTGGGAATATTTTATTTCTTGTTATTTTTCGATTTGTAGGCCAAATTATTTTTATTAAGCAGCCTCAAACAAAAATCAATTTTCCTTTAAAAATAAAAGCACATAATTGGAAAAAAAAGCGTGAGAAAAATATTTGTATACAATATTTTTTATGACACCTTAAATGAACGAACAAGTTTATACCCAAACAGACGTGTTTGATGTGTTTGTTAGTGAATTATTTCTTATGTTGCTGTTGGTGGCAATGATGTTGGATTTGGTTGGTGGTAGTGCTGCCATTTTTATTATGCAGCAGGAACCTTTAAAAAAAAAATACAACTACAAGGCAGGTTATTAAGCAGCACTGATATGTAACTATGCAAAAACAACAAAAACAATGCAAGACCAGCATTAGTAGCAACAACAGCAAATATTACTACAACTTTAAAATAACAGTGCAAATATCGTGTACTTAACAAACCAAATGTACGCCAAATCTATGTTTGCATGTATGTACTTAAATTCATACATTTGGCGTACATTTGTATTAACTAGCCCGCTAACTGACTGAACTGAACTGGCATTCACTTCTAAACATAACTGCAAAAAACAACAACAGCAGCAAAATCCGAAATAAGATAAATAATCATAAATTAAGCAGAAAAAAAAGAACGAAAAAGAACAACAAGAAAATAACGTGTGAATTTCAGTTTTTTTTATTCTAAAGCATTGTTGCACAATATTATGCCAACAATAGCGAAATTCTAAAACAATTGATTTGTTAAAATTTATTGTGCATACAAGGCTTCCTTGTTTGTTTTTTTCATTGCAGATGCGAACAGCAAATAATCCCTAATAAGTGTATCATTCATATTGTTAATTCATTAATTGACAGCTAATGGCCATGGCTAAATTACATTGGGCATCTTAAAAGTAACTTAATAAGGTTTTCCCCCTGATTAAACGAAGTTTGTCACAGGCATCAATAATTTGGCCAACTTTCTTTACCCGGGATTTGGTTGACAGCATAAAGATATATGTTCTTTATTGCTTTCTATTCAGTTGTAGGTGGTAAATAGTCTTGGATTTTTTCACTATTTTAATTTTTGCAGGAAGCTTTAGTCATATACTTTCTGTGAGCAGGAATACGTCATTCTCCCTCTATTATAAACAACGAGTTAAGTTCCACTCCATTTTCTACTAGTTGTAAAGTGGTTTAATGCTAGATAGTTAGAACAGGCAGCTGTTGTGCAGATAATTTTGGGCCCATAATGTTGATCCCTTTATGATAACTGTAAGAAAATTAGAGAAAAGAGAGAAAAAAAAAAAGATTATTAGCACGTAGAAAGAAAAGAAAGAGAGAAGTCGTTTTCCGGTTTATCAACCGTTTTCCTAGACGGCATTAGTTTCCCAATTCTGGACTGGTTAAGGAAATCACTCAGACTGCCTTATGAAGGTAGAAATTTCAGCAAGTCTTAGCGTTGACATTTCCGACAGGCTATATAGTTTGCTGAAACCGAAAATTGTTCTTTATTTTCCCGTATGAGGCTACACCCATGTGATCCTCCTATAATTTGTTTGTTCTGTTTCTGTCTTTCCCTTGTTCCGTCCATGACATTCGTATTTTAATATTTGGTACTCTCTTAACAATAAATTGATAACTCATTTGTTTGTGGTAATACTAATATGTTTGAATTGTATTGTTATTAGTGCAAATTATTTATTCTTTCTGTCATGTCTATTTATGCATTTATTTCTTACCAACATTCTATTTAATACCATTTAAATTCTATAAAATATTGTAAAACTTTTAATTTTTCAATTGAATAAAAATAAGATATTAAGTCTGTTCCTTTACTTTTTGGGTAAAGTCCGGAAAAATTAGAATAAGAATTACTCTCCTAAAAACACAAAATGTACAAAAGTACGGGAACGCAAATCAAATTTCAAGCCCAAAAAAAAACTTGAAAATGTTTTTATAGTTCAATGAAAACAATACAAACACATCGTAAGAAAGAAAGAACATAGATATAGTGAACACATCGTAGCTTAGTCTAGATCTCAGATTTAATGATATACGCCAATTCACTTTATTATTTCGGCGCCATCTTTGATTTTAAATTTTGTACATGGTTTGTTATATTATACTAGTCAAGACCTTTCATTTGATACCCATACTTAAGTTGACCCATATATAAATTTAGTGTACGCTATGTTATGGTGCAGCCATCATGGATTTTAAATTTTAAATTTCTAACCGATTTGTCGGTTTTTCACTGCAATAGTTTTCGAGACTACGGCTTATATTTTGATGACGTTAGCGTGTCAAAAAATTAATTAGGTGTTCTTTTTCACCTTTAACTGATTTGCCCAAAATTTTTTATGAATAGCACAGAGACGTGTCATATCTACAAATGGAAGCAAATATGTCTATAAATTATCCTAAAATTTAAGATTTATTAATTTTCCTTTTATTTAATTGTTTGTAAATTAATTCTTTTACCTATAAACTCATATAATTGCCATGGTGAGTGAGAACGAAATTTCTTCAACACTAAAGCTTTTCCCCTTTTTCTTTGTTATTCTTTTCAATCAATCAATTTTCATATAAACTTGTGAGTTAAATAGATGATATTTACTATCAACACTAAGACATCCCGATCAAAAGAGTGCTGATGATGAAACCGTAGCTGGTTTCGAAAATGCATTCCACTCGGCTGGTGTCGGGATAATAAGATACTTTTCCAGTATATTCTTTCATTACCACAAATAAAAACTGATTTCTTCATATGTATATGAAAAAGAAAATATATGAGAAATTTAGTATAAAAAAAATGAACTTGAGCCAGAATAAAAATAATATAATCTTTAAAAAATTTAAGATTTATGATAAAATATGGGAAAAAGAGAGACAGTCGTGTTTATTTGCTCATGTCTCTTATGGCACATACAAATCTGTGAAACATATGGATTCTTTTAAAAGTTGTTTTCAACCAACACACGGTCTTCCGACTCCCCTAGACAAAGGCTTTTAGAAAAATTCTACTTAATAATTTTGCTTTTTAATTGCTTTTTAATTAAACTTTTAAGTTTGTTATTGTTTATTGTTCACAGCTAATTGTTTCAAAATTTACCAAAAGTACATGAACATGGGTGTTTCGCGCATAAAGAAGAAGAATACTTCTCTTTTAAAATTACTGAAAACTCGGGATCCCAACGTATAGTACGAGAATAGACTTATTATATTGCATTAAAAAAGTGTTCAAGGTAGCTATACAAACTATACAAACTTAATACAAATCCATCTAGTTATTTTTGGACTCAAGAATACTATTAAAAGCAAAACATTTTATATGAAGATACCTTTTTTTACAACTTTATCATAAATATAGATGAGAAGTTTGCAGTCTACTAGTTTTTTATATAAAAAAAATTAAAAGAAACTACAGTCATGTCTGGATATAGTGAACTCATTTTTGCAAGGCTTGTTCATAGTATCCAGGTTGTTCTCTATATCAAGGTTGAAATTTTTGTTCAAAAACTCGTTTTATTTACTAAAAATACATACATGTAAATGCAATAGCTGATTAGAAACAATTTGTACAAAAAAGGAAATATATGTACATATGTATTTAAGTTTAATAAAAGAATTGTTGTTGAAGTTGTTTTCAAAATTTTGTTCACTATTAGAGTTTTTCACTATTTAGAGTACTCCATGCGAAAATTTTGGTGTTCACTATATGGAGGTGTTCACTATATCGGGTGTTTACTATATCCAGACACGACTGTATTTATAAGTTGAAGTTTGGAAAGCAATTAATGAGTTATTCAGCATTTCCTTCAAAATGTCGACAACTTAAAAAAAAACAATTTTCAACATTATCACACTTTACATGCAAACAAATGTGAGAAAGTAATTTTATACTCGTAACAATATAAAATTATCTCCTGGTTTGATTTTTTATTAACTTATTTTTTTAATAATTTCCCTATGGAGAAATAATAACAATAATAATTACGTAATTTCACCATTCAATAAAATTAATTATTTTTAATTTGTTGCTTCATTGCAATTAAAAAAAAAAACATTCAATTCAACAATTCACTTTGACTCCCATTAAAAAAGTCCAATGGTCGATGTTGTCTATTAAAAGACATATTATCTGGAAAAAAATATGGGTTAAACAATATAAAGTGTAGCTTTAAAGCAAACTAAGAGAATTCAAATGCTAAAGGTTCTTCTGAATAAAAAATGCACACATTATGATTACATACTAGTACATGTGCCAGTGGCACACTAACACCATAAATACATATGTACATACATGTGTACGTATGGATACATATTAAAATATATGTGGTGTATACGGATCATATTTGAAACACATATGTACATTTATTAGCATATAAAAATTTCATTAATTTTTTATAGTTAAACACTTTATCTAGTTATAATAGTTTGTCGGTTTGATGGATAAAATTCACTAAAAAGGAATACGATTGAATAGTGTGTATCACCATGTAATGTGGAAACGAGTGGTGCAGTGCAGTCATACGTAGAAGACATAAGAATGCTTCATACAACAGTGGCGAATTTTTTACACCCTCAAACAATACAAAGTGTTAGCAAAAATATTGTATTTGCAACAAACGAGTTTGTTAAAACTAAGAAAAAAATATTGCTTTAAATTCATTTCGATAAATGATGGTTATTATAAACTGTTTATTAGTGGAATAAAAAAACATTAAATAAAAATGTTTAAATAAATTTTTTTTAAGAAAAGGTACAAGAAAAAATTTATCAATAAAGCATTTGTTGAAATTTAACAATTTCGTTTAGCAATTGTATTAAGCAATAAACAGATTACAGCAAACTTTTTACAAAGCGCTATTCATTTTTGAATAAAAAATTTATAATTAAAAATTCTTTAAAAATGTAAAAAATTATATTAATCATAAAAGGAAATGTATCGAAAACTTAAAAAAAAGTTTAATGGTTATCATTGAAATTTGTTCAATTTGCCATTAGTTTGCTTATTTGTACAGTGATGAATATTTAATTTTGGCATTAAACAATTTAATTCAAAGTATTTTGTACCAATGGGCACTATTACAACTTGTCGTTAGTTAAAGATATGATTTTGGATAACTGTTGATAAAATCCTACATTTAACTAATGCCAAGTTGTAATAATGGATCTAAGGGTATATATAGGCTTTTAATTTCGTTTGTTATTTCTACAATATTCATTTCCGACCCCATAAAAGCCATTAAAGCTTGTGATTGGGGAGTCGATAGTGAATGTCCATCTGTCTGTTTGTCCATCTGTTCGTGTATTGCTTTAAATCAATTTTTAAAAGCCCCAAATATAGCTCAGATCTGTATGGGGTGTCAACTTTTGGAAATAACCGCAAATCAATCGCTATTGAAATCCAATACAATCGTCCCTAACTTTCTGAGATATACGACTGTCTGTGTTTTTTCCCATATATTACCATAAAAATCAAGATTTTTCAGCCGTAGGATAATATATTGACTCGTATGATACTATTTGTATGATATGCCTTTAGGGCTATTTGTAATTTTTAACAAATTAGTCACTATTCGGTAAAGTTATAGGCAAAAATAATAATTGAAAATATATGTATATATGTTTTAAATAAATCAAGTTACTATCAACACACAAAAATATAAGCCATAGTCTCGAAAATTATATATTAGAAGAACTAGCAATTCGTTTGAAAACTATCTGAGATATAAGGAAGTACTATGTATGGCTATGTCGCTGCTTTTTCTAAAATTTACAAGCTAAAATTCTTTTTTACTGCTTTTGGGCAAAAGAAGGGATCGTTATCGATAAGAAGGGGCTTGATTAACAAAATATAATGCACTAGTAACAAATTTAAAATCTGCGATGGCCGCCATTAGAAAAAGGCGTATAGTAAATTTATATATTGGTCAAATTTAGTAATTAAAAATGTACCCACTTTAACTCCCTCAATATTGATATCAAAGTAGATAGCTTGACCAGTATAATACAATAAACTATGAAAAAGTTATAATCCCAGATGGTTCCGAAATGAAATGGCAAAATATAGTTTTAGCCCAATCAATCAATATATTACAATAAACTATAAACAAATTAAAATCAAGATGACGTCCTAAACAAAATTGCTGTTAATTTTTTTTTACTGGTAGGATACAGTTATCTATTTATGTCAAAACTCAAAATCTTATCTATCTATGTACATGATGGTGAAGGGTATTATCCGATTCGACATGGACGAATATAACATTAATACTTGTTTTAATATGGCAACGTTTATCATGAATATCAAAACTGCTTAAAGAAAGTACGACAATGTAAGTTTTTTAAATTGTATTTATTGTATTATTCTGATTAGCATATTTTCATGAATAAGGCTTTCACATACACACATATAAAGATTTTATTGAAAATTATTTTTGAAATAAGAAAGGTTATGACTCCTTTAGAACTTATCAGAGTATTGTACTTCACAAAGCTCTGGAAATACCAGATTTCTACGCCATCTAAATGAAAATGGATAGTAAAAATCTGTAATAAGATTTATGTTTACGAAGAAGAATATTTTGATTCTCCCCTCATACCCTTGAAACTTGAGTATCTGGCCCTGCCTAATTGAAAATCGATTTAACGGCTGCGTAAAGATATATGTAAATAATGATTATTGTTTTAATTAAAAAAAGTTTACAGTCTACCAAGCTCTTTTGTAAAAATTTAAAATCTTGGGCACGCTATCCTTATGCTTTTGATATAGGGATCCTAATTTGAATTTTGAAATTTTGATCACGCTTACATGCCGTAATCTGCACCTGGGTCCAAATCTTTGAAAGAAAATTCTTAGCAAATAATATAAATATATTGATGATTCTAGGACATAATAGCATACCTTGTCAATCCTACAAATATAAAAGAGAAAAATTCTGTGATTGAAAGAACCTTTTCTGATTGCTCATGAATTGAAAAATTTGTATACTTGAAGTATTTAATGAAATAAATTATTAAAAGTATTACACAAATATAAATTTCATAAAATTCTAAAATCAAGAGTAGTCCATTTATAATGCGCGATGTTATTTGTGAGTCTCAACTTAACGTGTGCACTTTACGGTGAAAATCAACTTTAGCGACTAGGCAGACTTGCACCTGAGTGGATTCGCTAACAAATAGAATAGCAGCATTTGGGTAAACGACAATCCAAGAGTGATTGTTGAAAAGTCAATACATCCACAAAAAGTGACTTCTTGGTGCGGTTTATAGGCTGGTGGCGTCATCGGGTCTTACTTCTTCGAAAATGAGGACGGCCAAGTAGTTACCATGAATGATGTTCACAGTCGCAAGATGGTATCGGACTTCTTGTGGTCAGAAATTAAGAATATGGACCAGAATGATATGTTCAGTGCTATTTGCCACACAGCCAACGAAACAATGGCTTTTTTGTGCTGTTAATTGACCACCATGATCAAGTGATTCTTCTTTCTTTTTTAATTTATATATTTATAAGAACAAGAGTACGTCAATAAGCCAAGAACAATTCAAGAGTTACGTATGAGATAATTCGTCATATTAACGATATTGAACCTCAATTATGTCACAGTATCTTTAAAAATATAGACCATCGGATAGTTGTGCCACCAAAGCCGTGGCGAGCATATGGCCGATATTTTTAATCACACATAACTGTCATAAAATATTATTAATATGATTTTGCTGAAAACTTTTTTGTTTTATTTACAATTAATATTTAATTGTGCGTTTTGGTTGATACAATAATTTTGGAGAAATTAAATTTAGACATAATTTTATTTTCTGTTAGTTGTTATTAGAACTTATAAACTCAATGGCCAAATTTCATTTACTATTGTTGACTGCTTTCAAAATTATTAGAAAACAATTTAGTTAACTGGTGAGAGGAACGCATATAGCTAAATCCACTTAGAAACTCCAAGAATAAAAAGCGTAAAAACTGTGTAGAACCTAAGGTTATTATTTCTAAGTGTTACACACAGAATGGAAAACTTATTGTACATATTTTTGTACCTCCTAAATGTATAAAACAATGGAGCAGAATGTATGAGTTGTTTGTTCGAATATGTTTGGCCATTCTTTTAAACATACTTACATATGTATATAGTAATTCTATTTATGTATATCTGTATTCAAAAAAAGACCCGGTCACGAGCTGCTGCTGTTGTTTTTAAAGAAAAATATAAATTAAAAAAAAAACAACAGGAATTTCAGTTTGATAAAAAAAATGCAACCCATATTTGTTTATTTTTTCTTACATATTAGTCGTCAAATTGTTGGCCGTTAAGAACAATGCGAACGATTTTTGAATATTTAATTAAGTTGCCACCAGTTATTTAATTGAATAATTTTGAAGCCATAATATTGAAAAGTACCTATTGGTTGAAATACATACATACATATTTATAAAAGTGTTAGTTCTTTATACATTGTATGTGTAAGAGAATTGGTATTGAAAAGCACGTTTTGCATTATAATTTTATGTTTATTTTTAACTTATTTTTCTTTTCTTTTTTCGAAAGTACGTTTTTTAATGTGTTTGTGTCTGAAATACCAAAAGTTCTAATGATTCTGCACACATTTAAAAAAAGAAATGGAGCAGGTATTAAATTCAAAAATGTACCAAGGCATTGGAAAATTATATACAAGCTAAGGCTACATAAAGCCTCTAGGATGGTTATCATTTCAATTTCTGTTCTATTGAAAAAAATTCCAATTATTCCTTGGGCTTATGGGTAAATTTAATGCTTAAGCTAATATGTACATTTTAGAAAATAATCATCCACAACATAATAATGTCAATTATTTTTTTTTTCGAGCCTGAGCAGCTAAATGTTTTCTAATCGCTATCAGATTTGGACAAGGGTAAAATTCTCCCCTACTTCTGTTAAAAATGCATAATATATATCAATGATTGTTATTTTTAAAGTGTACATTATCAACCCCATAAAGTATATTTGTTCTAAATTCTTTTAGATAGAGAAGTCAATTAAGTTATGTCCTCCTGTCCGTCCGTATGACCGTTAAAATCAACATTTTGAAGCCTTCGTATATCCCATGGATTCGTATGTAGTATAAATTTATCAGAAGTATTTTCGAAAAATTTGATATTGATATACAGTACAATCGCCCCATATTTAACTTTTCAAGACATAAGCAAATAAACACGACTGCCACAGTTTTAGGCAAAAATTGTTTTGAAAAATATATGTATATTTTTGTGTTTTAAATATATCTAGTTTTTCAAGTTTCCTTTTGGAAACGATAAACATACCAATTACAAGCCATAGTCTCACACACTATTGCCGAGAAAAAATTTATATTCTGTTTAAAACTAACTTTTCTTTAAATTTGAAACAAAAATAGTTTTTTCAGCTTCTAGACAACCAAATAAAAGGTATTAGAAATATAATTATTAATAATTAATAATATAATTAATTAAATTATAATTAATTAAAAATTTTAAAATACATGATGGCCGCCACTACAAAATGGCGTACATATATAAAGGACAAATCTAGTATTTGAAAATTTACCAACTACCCCAACATTAGTATTAAATAAATGTCTGAACTAGAAGATTATAGTAAATTATAAGAAAGTTAAAATCCAATATGGCGTCCAAAATAAAACGGTGAATATATGGGTAAAATATAGTAATTACGGCTTTGCAGCCTTTAACCCTCACAATGTTGGTATGTTAATGAAAGGGCTTGATCAGTTAAATAAAGTGAACTATGATAAAGTATAAAATCCAAGATAGCATCTTAAACATCAATATTGGTATCACATGAAAGTTCTTTACTAGTAGAATAAAGTTAATTCATAATCAAAAATGGCGTCGGAAATAATAAAGCAAAATGGCGTATAAAGTTAAATTTGTGTGTATGTAAAATGTGGTGAAGGATATCATCAGATTTGACACGGCCAAATATAGCACTCTATCTTGTTTATTTACTAAAATAAAGAACTAATGCTAGAGAAATACTGAAATGTTTTACTGAAGAGAAAACACGAATATGTATGTACTTAATGTATTAAGAAAATTTTAAAAAATAATAAAAAAAAGTCCTAGAACTTACTACTCAAGGCATATTCATACAAGTATATACAATGGCGAATTGATACAACAAAGCAATTTTAAGGGGATGTTTTCTGTCAAGGTGAATTAAAATATCAGGAATGGAAAAGTCGTTGTTAACTGTTTAATTAAAAAATATATATTAAGAAAAGTATAGATGAATATTTGTTAAACCCATAATCAAGGGTATAAAAACAACAAATATAAATAAATTTATTACATTTTATAAAAAAAGTATACTTAAGTTCATTTTTTACATTTTAAATTATTATCTTTAGTAATTAATTAATTAATTTTACTTTATTATTTATCACCAGTGACTCTTAAAAGTTTAGTTAAAAAATTTGTAACTACAAATTAAGGCTATTATGTAGTTCAGAATCGAAATTTTTTATTTAACTCTACACGGAAAGATAGTGAAGTTTGCATTTAAACAAATAAAAAAATTATATACAAAACATTAGAAAAGTCAAAAAATTGTCACAATATTAATTGTTTTTTTTTTTAGTTGGCGGAAAAAGTCTCCACTAAGTACAATATCCCCTTTACTCTATCCATATTCTGTTTTACGAATACCAACACAAACCAGCTGCTGAGCCTTGGTTTAAATTAAGGATTTTCTCTCAATAAATTGAAGATTAAAATTTAGATCACTAAGAATCATTATTACAACTTGTTGTAAAAATTGAAACAAATACAACAATTTCAATTGCAATAGTTAATCAATGCAAACCCTCAACTTAAAAAAAAAAGCAAATCAAGGTTCTTTTAGGTTAAAACAAATTATGTTAGAAAAATAAAATACTTTTATATATTTAACAGTTTTAAATTGTTTAAAAAACCATACCTTAAATGTTAAATAATATTTGAAAATTTCCCATAATAAATAAAAGTTATAATGCAGGTATTTTTTTACTAACACAAAACTGAAAAGCCTCCAAAATGAAATGAAATATTTTTTATAATAATCAATTTTTTTATTATATAATTAATCTGGGGGGTAAAATAACGTCTGAAATAGTCGCAAAAACATCACAAAATAAATGAAAAATATAACAAAAAAAAAAAAAACAAAACATAAAAACAAATATACTATAGGTACAAATTTATATAAAAATTAAATCTACTACATATAGTTTAACTTACAAAAAGATACTTGTGTATCCCACAATTGCATGTAGTACGTCTTAACTTAAATTTAAGATGGTTTTGTTATTGTTGTTGTTGCTGTTATAGTTGTAGTGTATATTTTATATTTTAACGTGAATGTCGTGAGTCAAAAATCTAGGGCGAACTATTGAGTAATCCAACAAACTACAATACACTACACAACCAACAACAGTAACAACAACCTTAAAATTAAAAAAAAAAATAAAGTTGTTAATAAAATACGCCACTTTACACACCACGACACTGCGAATACACACTAAAAAACTTAAATTTCAATTTCAAATATGACACTACAAAATAAAATATATTTATGTAAAAAAACAAATCACACGTAATACTTAATAGATATGTACTTTAAAATAATATTAAAAAATAGAAACATGAAACAAAGATCATCAAATAAATTATCCTCAATACAGGAACTAGAAATAAAAAAACAAAAAAGTCTATAAAAAATCGTTGCAATCATTAGCTACAAATAAAAAATACTATAGTTTCGTGTGAATGAATAAATAATCGCAGTGATAATGATCGTCAAATATCATTAAAAACAAAAACAATAACGAAGGCATATGAAAAATAACAACAATAATAATAGTAAAAAAGCGTTTGTATTATGTATAGTATACATACATACATACATTGTATACTGTTAAATTGTAGAAAAAAAAACTGAGAAAGAGAAAGAAAAACGTAAAGAGGTACTACATTGATACATAAAAACAATAATGGGACCATATTACAAATATGCGAATTGTCTAGTTATTACAAATCTACATTTTCAATAAATACTCAAAGACAATTTAAAATTATTTATTTATAGATTTTCTTTATAAAGTTCTTTTTATTAATAAAAGACAAAATTACGATTTTTAGAATATTTCTAATCATTTTCATATTTAGAGAAAGTTTACTAAAATTCTATATTTTCAAACAATTTCATTAACTTCTCATTTCTTTTAAATGTAAGACGATTACTCATTAATGTTCGATAAATTCTAAAGGCCTTTCCAATAATTGAGGCTTGATCTTGAAATATTATAAAATAAGATGGATACATTTGTTTTTAAATAACCGAATCCAAAATCCTTAATATAAATAAATAGATCCGGCAAAATTTTTACGAAGATTTCATGGCCATCGCCAAAATTTGACTTATTGGATAAGAAAAACCCAAAAGTTGGGGTGCGGCAGGGTTACATGATGCAATCTTTTTTTAAATTCAAAACACACATAATCTCAAATCATTTATGCACAATGTCCATTGTAGCTTTCCAAGTATGGCATACAGCTTCTGTTCTGAACTTGATATCGTATATATCATATCGTTTAATTTGGGCTAAAGAAATTAATTATCATTAATTGGTAGCCCTCAGCAATAATGGTAATTTTCAAAATAATTTTAACCAATAATGCTTGTGTTGATGCATAGAAACCTGGTAAATCTTTTTTCATTGGTAATACCTTATATCAATATGACTTGTTAACTTAGCCATTCATCCAGAAATGCAACAAAGATAAAAATTGCTAAAAACAATTATCTTGTATACGGCAAGGAATTTACTTCTTAGGTTCATTAGGCATTTAAGATGGATCTGGAACAAATCAGCCTTAATGCAAGTGACATTGTTGTATTTTTTACCTGTTTAAAACGACAAGGTCTCATTTATTTTACGTTGTCGTAAATACTACACGTTACCAAAGAAATCAACAATAACAATACTCACAATAAGACTAGATTTCTGCTGATTATTTGACAAATCGGAGTTATCGAATTATTATTGAATTTGAGGTTAGGTTGAAAAACAGGTGCGATAATACCCAAACCCATGACAGGTATACACGAATGCTAAATTGTCATGTTGTGCGCTCTACTTATCCAACATTTATATAAGTAGGTATACAAAAGTAAAAAAGGCAAACTACACGTGTCACTTATTTTTTCTCTTACTGTAATACAGCAAAGTTACAAGGAAACAGAAATAGAAAAAATCAACACAAAAACCATAACAAGCATAGTAAAAATAATAATAATATATGCAAAAAAAAAAAAAAACAAACAAAAACATAATAGTGTGAAGTCATCTTCCGTTAAATTTGCATTATATTAAAACAAAGTGAAAAACTCATTCAATAAATAAAAAATAATTATTTAATATAAACATCAAAAATAAGAGCATAAATCAAAAACTGATTCATGTATTTTAAAATAAGAAAAAAGGCAATAAATTCAACAATGTAAAAATGAATAAAACTCACTCTAATCAAAATGGCTAGACAATATGAAGTTTAATTAAAAAAAATTTAGCTATTTTATTTTTTAATAATAAAAACAAATATTTTGCAAAAAAAAAACAAAATTAGAATACAAAAAATAGACCTAAAACATAGACAGAGAAATTTACTGTTATGTCTACAAAAAATTGGCAGAAATTCAATGAATGAATTATTTCAAATGATCGGATGGTGGTGATTTTACTATTGCCGCCATATTCTACAAATGGCTGTGATGGAAGATCAAATAAAAGCAGCAGTACTGCCACATCGACAACATCAACTGGTGAAACTGCCATACCAAATACTGACTATAACCTGCAACAACATCCAGTATATTATAGCAAATCATTGGAAGATATTAACAATAATAATTATCAACAAGCGGCATCATCGTATTATTACGCTGCCCCGCTACCAGAACCACCAGCAAACTTCTGTCAATATACAAGAAACGCTAATTCTTTGCTTTATTATCCGTCTACTACTGCTTTATCAGAAAATACTAGTCATTATAAATATACTTCAGCATCACCACCCCCGCCACCTTTACCCAAAAGTAAACCACCCAATTATGTTGTCGCCGGAAGACAAGAGGAGTTTAACTTTTACAATAACAACAACAGTGACAGAAACAACAATGACATTAAACCTTGTGGTAATGTCAAAATATGTGCAAATATTGTACCAAAACCACCTCGCTGCAGATCACAATCTCAACCGACTTTGGCAACAATACCAGAACACACGATTCAACAGCCTGAGAAAAATCAACAATTACAACCAATATTGTTACCACCACCGACAACTACAGTTCCCGTTTCAAGCTCCAGCACAGCAACTACTACTGCATTTCACAAAGCCCACAACAACAATAACAATAACTATTTATTACCTACAAACTCAACTAAATCCAAATTATTTAAGAACTCTAATTATATTACTAATACCACTAATTATGTACGCCACGTAACACGTGTTAATTTTTATGATATCGATACTTCCCAGGTCGACTATGAATCAAAGGATTATGATGGTGACGATAACGATAATTTAACTTTAGATGATGCAAATAATACGGAAGCTTTAACCAAAGAAGGTAAGTTAAAAGAAATTAAAACAGAAAAGATAAACAAATTTTTTTTACAGTTCTTGTAATGCTTTTTAGCAAGAGCTTAATATTTTTTTACTAGGTTTTATTTTCTGATATTAGGGTAGTACACAAGAATGGTAGGAACTGAGATTTAGTTGGAAAAAAGTGGATTGGGGTACTTGAAGTAAATGACCTTGAAGCAAAACTTTGCTGTCCGCGAGACAAAAATATCGATTAATCACACTTTAAGATACAAAAAACTTCTTTGAGCAAAAATATTTTCAAAATTACCTTGAAAAATTAATATAGTGCTAAAAGGTTA
The DNA here is from genome assembly GCA_941918925.1 of Phyto melanocephala. NCBI lineage: Eukaryota > Metazoa > Arthropoda > Insecta > Diptera > Rhinophoridae > Phyto > Phyto melanocephala. The sequence continues at coordinate 59,943,344 of OW799234.1, read as the reverse complement.
AACTTATTTATATTAATTGCTAAAATAAGCACTAGTATTTGTAAGGTTTACATATATAAACAATGTTTTTATAAAATACATACGAATATGTACGTTACAATTAGGCTGGTAGATTCTTTTTTTTTATTGTAATTATGTACTTCTTTTTAAGGTTTAAAAAAATTTCGATGATTTCGCTTCTAAAATCAAAGCCAAATTAAGGCATTTGATAGCTATCGAAATTCAAATCGAATGTGTGATTTTTCTATGTTCTTAAAAACAAAAATTCTTACAAAAAATGTCTAACTTCGTGCATTATCGAATGCCGTGCCGTAATGTGGTCGTTAAAAATAAACTTAATGTTACTTTGTTACTTAAGTCTTTTATCTTTTAGACTGAGCGTCTTAAAAGTTTGATGCTTAAGTCTTTTGTAAAAAATATTTGAATTTGTTTTATTTAAAAACCAAAAAAAAAAAAAAATTTAAGGATCAAACAAAACATATTCAATCTAGAAATATCTGAATAAAAATAATTCTAATGAATATGTAATTTATTTCACAAAAAATTAAGTTAAATATGTTATTCTAATTTTCCAAAAAGGCAAAAAAAACATTTTTGTCAACATTTAAAATATTTTTAAAAATTTGATTGAAATTTGTATTTTTATATTGTTAATACATTAAATGAAGGATCGCCGCGAAAAACGTTGCAAATGAAAAAATAATAAATTTTCAGGAGAGCAAAAAAACGTAATTAAAAGGTTTGATTATCTCTTTTTTTAAATACTTTTCCTTTTGTACCTCTGTTACACTTATAAATCACTTTCGACAATGCCGTTCGTAGACTTTTGTTTATAACTTACAACGTTCTTCCACTGACTGACTCATTGTAATTGCGTTTTGACGGTGATAAAATGCATAACTTTGATGTTTTGGTGTTTGAACCAATGTAAAAGATTAATTTTAACGGTAATCTACAAAAAAAAAACAGGTTTTGCAAAATATGTCTTTTACAACGTTATTCGCGGCTTTGCTTCAATTATTAAAAAAAATAATCCCTAAAGGAGCTATAGAATGAGGTAGCGAAGCATTGGATTATAATAAAATTATTTTTTATATAGAAAACTGATCTTAAGCTTCAAGAATTAAGATAACAAATTGATAAGGAAAGATCGAAGAATTAATACCGTATATACAATAAATAAAAATATATATAAGTTTAATATATGAATATTCAGTGTTCTGTCTACTATTTATTGAAAACTCAAATTGTGAAGAACAACGAGAATTACCCAACCGACAGGGCAATTCGTCTTCCTATTTTTACTTCCCGGAAACGCAATTTTCAAAATGAAATCAAAAGCTATCTCTTTATCATTTTTTTTTATTTCTCTGTATATCCTTTACCTGTATGGTCTGTCTGTGATATCAATATTTTGGAGATATTCGGAAACAAATCTCAATCATCCCATAATTTTCAAATAAGCACGACTGTCTCGTTTTCAGCACTAAGATAATTTATAGGCACGTCTGTTACTATTTATAGCTACCATATGCCTCTTGGGATAGTCCGGAACAAATCGGTAAAGTTATAAGTGAAAATAGTTCGGAAAAATATATACATATTTCTTTAAAATATATATTTGGACACGCTAAAAACACTAAGTTATAAGCTATAGTCTGGAAAATTAAAACTGAAACATTGGTTTGAAACTATCTGAAATATAGGCATCAAAATATAACTACTTTGGTGTTTGTTTTCTAAAATTTACAAACAAAATTTATCTTTACAACTTCTACACAACCGAGATGTTCGATATTTATAATAAAGGGAAGGGCTGGACTAATATAAAATAATATAATCTATATATGTATGTGACAGCGCATAGAGAAAGGAACCTAAGGGTAAAAAAACAATTTTCACTTTCTTTTTTTGTTGTGGACAACATCTGAGCATCGAGTGAGACCGATCCCATGACCCAAAAGTGTTTCCTCCCAGAGATATGCGCGTTTTATAAAAGTTAAGTCGACGATTCTAAGCGGAAATAGAAAGGGACCTAACGGTAAAATTTATTTATTTTCATTTTTTCCTCTACTAAATTAAGAAAATAACTTGATTTTACGAAACTACAAAAAATTTTTTTTTTCCTTATGAACAATTTAAAAAAATAGAAAAATCATTTTAATTGACGGTTCTTGCGAATTGGTTCCTTAGAACTTGACGGTACCGGTCCTTTATTTTTTTTCGATTTCTTCTTAACGTCTGCTGCCTCCACTTCTTGAGGATTGTCCACTTCCTCCGAATCCTCCTCTTCGTTTGCATTTCCAGAGACCAAAGGAAGAGGAGCAACCGAATCTTTTTTTGAATCGTCAAAACATAAACCCCGGATCTCTTCATACAAGTACCATTGACACTTCATCGATAACCCTGCTGACGGAATTATAATTGGTTTGTCATCAAAACTGGTATTGTTACTCAGATGTACATATGTTTTCATTTATGCTGGCTGAATTTGCAAACAGTTTACATTGTTCTATATGTATAGGTTTTTTATGTCACATAGAACACAATAATTTACGAACGACGATATACATATAAAAGTAAAACTCTGTCTGTCTATGTGTGTGTTAGCTATAGATTCTTAGTCTGTAAAACCGATCGGACTCAAATTTTGGGAAGTTGTTGTACACATTCCAGGGAGTGTTTATGGGTGGTAAAAAGTGGGCGGGCCACGCCCATAAAAAATGTGTTATCATTTGTAGCTACTTGCACTCGACCGATTTTTCTGAAACTTTGCATACATATTGAGCTGAATTTCGTGATTAGAAAAGTGAGCAGTGCCACGCCCATTAAAAAAAGTTATAATTTTTAGCTTTTTGCACTTTATATTCAATTAAAATTCAGAGCGTAGCAACGCGCACCGGGCTTTTCTGGTATAAAATATAATATACTCTGTAACAATTTTAAAATCTATGATGCCGGCCACTACGAAAAGGAAGGCGCACAAAAATTTGTATATGGGTCGAATCTAGTATTTTAAATTGTACTCTTTAAACCCCCTAATAAAGGTATCAAATCAATAGTATTTAAACGTAGAATACAGTAAACTATAAAAAACTTATAATATATGAAGGTTTTTTAAATAAAATGGTTGATATATGGGTCAAATATATCAAATAAAAGGTGTTGAATAGTAGAATGTAGTATACTAAGAAAAAGTGTAAAATCCAAAATGGCTCCCCAAACAAAATACAGGATAATTTTTTAACCCAATCAATATGGATATCAAATGAAAGGGCTTGATCAGTAGAAAATAGATAACTACACGCAAAGAAAAACCATGATTACGATATGGCCACGACGGTTATATTATATTCTCTATAACAATATTTGGTTTTGGTCACAATTACCAATTATTTGTTTGAATTTTGTCATTTGATGTTTGCTTTTTATGAGAACTTCGATATGGTTATCCTATCAAAATAGTAAGATTTATAAAATTATTATGACGAAAATTGTATGATGTGTCTCAAAAAAAAAAAAAAAAAAAAACATTATGTTCGAAGCCATTTAAAATTACAAATAACTATTTAATGATAATTGAAACAACAGTATGATAACAAAGCAATCACGCTATAATATGTTTTAATCATAATTTGTTTTTAAACGTTCTTTTTCTTATTAAATGAATTTTAATTTGACATGTACAAAAAAAATAAAACATTTAAAGAACAAATAAAAAAAACATTGAAATGTTCCAAAAGTTATAGAAAAATTTATATTTAAAAAAGTAAGTACGACAAATAAGATAAATTTATTATTCATATTTAATATATTCGATTCTTTAAACTCCTACAATAAGTATTGGTAGAAATAAATGTGTTTTAGAAAAAAAGCAAAAATTTTATGTTTAATTTTTAGTCATATTATGATAATTGCATGATACTTTAATTAAACATATTAATGATCTCTTCTAACCATTACATATTTTAACTACAATCATACAATTCAATCATAATGTTGCTCTTTGATTATGATTACCACAATCATGTTTTTTCTTTACGTATATGAAAAAATTCAAAATCAAAGGTTAAATCTGAAATCTAGGCTACGCTACGGTCATTACACCTATGTTTAATGTACATGGTATATGGTATTTTTTTTTAATATTTGATCACCTAAGTTTACACGTTAAAAATATATTTCCTATTTTTTTATGTTAGTTGTTCAAGAGAGTTAGGCAAAGAATCGTTACTTGCTTAGATGTTAGTATTAAATTAGTTTTTAGCAAGTACATATGTATGTACTAAAAAGTGATAATAGCTTAAATTTAAATCTATTTTAATTTTTATTTCCGATTCATGTTTTATATTTTGTAGAAATGTGCTCTTTAACTTAATTATGAGAGTGTTCTATGTCATATATTTTTAGTTTCGAGATATTTAAAGTTATGCATTTGAATAAATTTAAAATATATTTCTATATTTTATGACATTTAAATTTTAAATTCAATAAATCTCAATTAATGAAAACTTTTTATGAATGTGTAATTTTGTGTTTATCTCATACGGAATTGATACTTTTGGAGGTTGAATTGACTTGGACCATTTTAAAAATTAACTGAATGACCTAACCAATTGCAATAAAAAACAACAATTTAATTAAAGTAACTCATGAATATTTATTAATTATAAGTGAAAAGTAATCTATTCATATTATAATTGTAAGACTCTTAAAATGTTTTTGAAAAACTGGAGGCATGTAGCGTAATGAACAAATAATATCTTTTCATTTTACTTGCGTTATTGGTTTAGTGGTCTTGTATAGTGAAAATAATTCAATATTTCTATATATTATCGCTCTTCCTCTAAAATGTGCAAGTCAGAGTCATCTAAAGCAGTTTTATGAAACATATTATGAGGTTAATTTTTCAGGAATTTCATCCATCGAATACTGGAGTTACTGGCACATTTAATAATTTATTAAAATAATTTCAAAATTTTAATTATAGACGTCATTAAATTAAATAATTAAAATTGTTTTAAATGCTACAAAAATTTGAATTACTTTTTAATACTATTTTATTATAAATTTGTATACCCTCACCTGTGATGCACAAGGGTATATATAGCTTTGTCATTCCGTTTGTAATTTCTGCAATTGTCATTTCCGATATTTTCTGAAAGCTTATGAATAGAGGAGTCGAATAAGCGCTGACAGTCTGTCCGAGTGTTGGTTGAAATCAACTCTTAGAAGCAACTATATGTTGCTCAGATCTGTGTATGGTATCAATCTTTTGGAAATATCTGGGAACGAGTTGAATTGTGATACAAACAATTGTTATTGCATAACTACACGTTGTGATGGGTATATAAGATTCGGCACGGCCGAATATACCACTCTTACTTGTTTTCAATATTTTTTTTTTAATTAAAACTATTAATTTTTATCATTTTAATGACTGAAACAAAATCAAATAAATGTTTTTAATAATAATATTAATTTCGTAATTCAAATTCATATTTACTTTTTTCTGTGTTACTATTGAAAATGTTTTTAACAAAATAAAACTAAAAGAATTTCATACAATGAAAACATGCAAAGAAAAAAATAAATATTAAAAATTATTTGATTTTTCTCCAATCATCAAATCAAATGATAAAAATTAAAAATTTTAATTGAAAAAATTTTGCGAAAATACCAATTAAAACAGTATTATCACGCCTATAACTGAAATTTGAAATATTTTTTAATGTTTATTCTTTACAAAATAATATAAATATAAATTCATAATGCAATAATTAATTATAAGAAATGAGGATTACTCAAGTATGTACACAAACCTTACGCGTGCCAAACGCCGGGTTTTCGCGACTAATGGGTGACATTAACGACCTTAACATAAACAAACCAACCTAAACAAGAGCGGCAGGCATTGCGTTATATTACACTGAACGGTAACGCTGAGATGACAAATGTAAAAAAGATCGTCAACGTTGTGTAAAGAACAGTAATGTTCACTTATGTGTTTTAATAAAACTCATTTAATTTAAATAAAATCGCTAGATTAACCTGAAAATGGCTAAAATGGCTTTACTTTTCAACAGTTATAAAACCAAAAAACAACAACAGTTGTACTGCAGCCAACTTCCATACTTAAGGCCTTGTCAAAATGGGATTTTCCAATTGTAAAGCGTTGCCGCCGCGGTATTTCGCTTTGTTTCATACAAATTGTATGAACATGAGAATTTTTGACTTGCCGCACTTGTTTATGTTTATGAATATATACTGTTAAAAAGGCTCGATCAAACAGTGTAAAGGACTTCAAATAACTTACCTATTAAAATGAATATGAGAATCTGAAATAAATATACTGGGTACAAGAAATATTAACTTTAGACACATCTACAATAAAACTAAAACCCTTTGTTATATTTTAAAGAAAACATATTTCTATATGCGTGCACTATTTAGAACTTACTCTTACAGAGTGGTCACTATTTTTGTTATCATTCTACTCCTTAGCTAACAGTTTTATTAAATTTATCCTTCGAAATCAAATCCTGAAGATAATTACATTTCAAATAACATTTTTTAATGTCTTTGTTTTCCGAAAACATTTAATATCAATTAAAATTAATTCAATTATTTAAAAATATAATTAGAACTTTAAAATAAATCAAAAACTCAATTAATTAAAAACAACGAAATAAAACGGTACTTTTATTAAAAGTTCAAAAAACCCCATGTTGTCATAGTAATGACAATTTTTAAACAACTAATAAACTCAATTTGAAAACATTTTTAACTTGGATAATTTTTATAATCTATATATATAAAAGTGAAACTCTGTGTGTGTGTGTGTGTGTTAGCTATAGACTCCGAAACTGTAAAACCGATCGGGCTCAAACTTTGGTAAGTTGTTGTACACATACCAGGAAGTGTTTATGGGTGGAAAAAAGTGGGCGGGGCCACGCCCATAAAAAATTAGTTATCATTTTAAGCTACTTGCACATGACCGATTTTTCTTAAACTTTGCACACATATCGAGCTGTCATGACTAAATAATTTCGTGATAAAAAAAGTGGGCGGGGCCACGCCCCTAAAAAACTTTTAATATTGAGGTACTTGCACTAGACTGATTATTCTGAAACTTTGCACACATATTGAGCTGTCATTACTTTATAATTTCGTGATTAGAAAAGTGGGCAGGGCCACGCCCATAAAAAAGTTATAATTTTGAGGCACTTGCACTGGACCGATTTTTCTGAAACTTTGCACACATATTGAGCTGTCATGACTTAACGATTTCATGATTAGAAAAGTGGGTAGTGCATGGCCCATAAGACATAAGTTATAATATTTAGCTTTTTGCACTTGATATTCAATTAAAACTCAGAATGCATTTTTATTCTTTAGTTGGCGTAGCAACGCGCGCCGGGCTTTGCTAGTCTATACATATAAAAGAGTAACGTGACTGACTGACTGACTGATTCATCATCGCAAAGCCAAAACGCAAAGAGCTAAAGAAATGAAATTTGGACAACCGGTTCCTCTTTCAATGTATAGCTCCACTAAGAAGGGATTTTTGGAAATTCGTACTTTAAGGGGGTAAAAAAGGGTAAAAACGGATAAAATCGGTAATCTTATATCTGCTAAACTAAAAATGATACAAATTAAATTGAAAAAGTATTGTAATTTGCACAAAAAATAAGCTGACAGGTGTCTGGCTTTTTTTTGAATTTTCAACCCCTAAGGGTAAAAAACCGGTAAAAACAATAATTTGGTACTTTTTTGGTACCTTATGTAACTTCCAAACGCATAAAGCTAGGAAAAAATTTAAACTGTATTAAGTAATCCACGAAAAAATATTAATAGGAATTCGGCACTTTTTTCAAATTCACATGTATAAGGGGTAAAAATTGTCCCCTTTTTGGTACTTTTTTTAAAAGAAACTTTTCTAATATTTTTCAATAGGACAAAATTTGACAATTATTATTTCCTAATAGAATATGGACAACTATTTAGCTGAAATTTTTTGAAACTTTTTTGGGGACAAAAAAGGTACCGAAAAAGAAAAAATTCCGGAAAATTTATGTAATTCCTAATTAGACGGCAAATTTTCAAAAAATTTTTAATTGGGATTTCACCAGACATAAAAAATTATTTAATTTAGTAAAAATTAAAACACATTAGAAGAACATAATTACTTTTATGCAAAAAGGAGTAGATTTACCTTAAATCATGTCTATTAAAATATTTTGTTACATACATAGATATTTGAACATTTTAAACTTGGAATTTGGAACTTGGGCCAAAAATGTACTTTTTCGCTTTTCTATGGTACTTTTTATATTTTCTACGTTTTTAGAGGTAGTATTGTAAAATAAAGGACTATTGATTCCAGATGAGACTAAAAATGTTATGGGCGACTAAAACGGTACTTTTTTGAATTTCTATGGTACTTTTTGTATTTTCTACGTTTATAGAGGTAGTATTGTAAAATAAAGGACTATTGATTCCAGGTGAGACTAAAAATGTTATGGGCGACCAAAAAGGTACTTTTTTTAAATATTATGGTACTTTTTGTATTTTCTACGTTTATGAAGATAGGATGTACAATCAAGGACTATTCATTCCAGATAAGACTAGAAATTTTATGGGCGACCAAAAAGGTACTTTTTTTAAATTTGTTTGGTACTTTTTGTATTTTCTACGTTTATGAAGATAGGATTGTACAATCAAGGACTTTTGATTCTAGGTGAGACTAAAAATGTTATGGGCGACTAAAAAGGTACTTTTTTGAATTTGTATGGTACTTTTGATATTTTAAACGTTTGTGAAGCTAGAATTTTAAAATTAGTGAAAATTGATACAAGGTGAGACTGAAATGTTATGGGCGATAAAAAAGGTACTTTTTTAATCTTTATGGTTGAAAATACAACGTTTGTGAAGCTAGAATTTTGATATTAGTGTCTATTGATACAATGTGAGACTAAAAATGTTATGGGCGACCAAAAAGGTACTTTTTTGAGTTTATATGGTACTTTTTGTATTGTCAACGTTTGCGAAGCTAGAATTTTGAAATTAGTGACTATTGATTAGAGGTAAGATTAAAAATGTTATGGGTGACAAAAAAAGGTACTTTTTTAAATTTTTATGGTACTTTTTGTATCTTCTACGTTTATTAAGGTAGGATTGTACAATCAAGGAGTATTGATTCCAGGTGAGACTAAAAATGTTATGGGCGACAAAAAAGGTAATTTTTTAATTTTTATGGTACTTTTTGTATTTTCAACGTTTGCGAAGCTAGAATTTTGAAATTAGTGACTATTGATACAAGGCGAAAAAAATGTTATGGTCGACCAAAAAGGTACTTCTTTGAATTTTTATGGTACTTTTTGTATTTTCTACGTTTATGAAGGTAGGATTGTATAATCAAGGACTTTTAATTCCAGGTGAGTCGAAAAATGTTATGGTCGACCAAAAAGGTACTTTTTGAATTTTTATGGTACTTTTTGTATATTCTTCGTTTATGAAGGTAGGATTGTACACTCAAGGACTTTTGATTCCAGGTGAGACTAAAAATATTATGGGCGACCAAAAAGGTACTTATTTGAAATTTTATGGTCCTTTTTGTATTTTCTACGATTATGAAGATAGGATTGTACCATCCATGACTTTTGATTCTAGGTGAGACTGAAAATGTTATGGACGACCTAGAAGGCACTTTTCCGAAATTTAATTGGACTCTTTGTATTTTCTATTGTTTTAAAGCTAAAATTGTGAAATAGAAAATTGTTGATTCAAGTTGAGAATGATATTGGGGACACAAAAAAAGCCTTGACGCATTTTTATTGAACTGTTTGTATTTTTACTTTTGTAAACAAAGAGGTCTAACTCCTAATATTATGGACGACCAAACTAACATTTTCTCATTTTTTATATTTTGTATACATAGAACTCTGAATGTAGGTAATAATAAACCAAGTAAAAGCTTTATTGAAGGAAAAAATTTTACTTTTATTATTTTTAGGGTAACTTTTGCAAATTATGAATCTTAGTTTTTGAAACTCAGTAGCACTGATCTTGCTGTTAGTTAAGAAATATATGCCCGATATATCCTTAATCTACTTTTTATTTTACTAAGTAAATCGATACAAATTTTTATAAATTGAACCAAAAATATTTAATAATTATAAATAGAACTTCAGTATTCAATAAATAGTAAGAACTGCGCTATCGAAGTAGCGGGTTGAATGCTAGTTAATACTAAACGATTTCCATTTAACGTTGAAATAACAACCATTCATAAATGGTTAATTTTGGACAACATCATGAAAATTATATTTAACTAATGAAGTTTAATTGAAGTTTTTACAAAAAGTAAAAGTAAATGGGGAAAACTTTGTGCTATTTGAATCTTTTTTATTGGCGTCACGTTTATCTGGTCTCCAGTGTATAATAAAAGTCTATATAAAAGTCAAAATATATTAAAATTTTTTCTCTTTCATTACATTTAATTTTATTACTATAATTTTATTTTTCAAAAATGCTGAAAAATTTAATAAAAACATAATAAACACAATAATCTTTATAAATACTTTAACTTACATGAACCCAGTAAAGTCATGTTGGCACCCCTTGAGCTATGTGTCATGTTAACTGTGAGACCCTAGTGTCAATATGTGTTAAGTTATGACAGGTGTTTTTGTATTTTTGTTTTTATTTTTGTTATACTTACACTACTCTATTTATTTTTTGTTTGTGTTTTAAATGACCATGAATTCAAATGGAAACAAGTGTTCTTAGCAATAACAATCACTTTGTGATTTCTTTTCTTGTATTTTTTTGTTCTTACAAACGTTCATATGTATATGGCGCCTGTAGTACAATACTTACTGATAGCAATGGTCACTTTTAAACTATAGTTTAAGAACTAGTTTAGTTTTAATAACCAGATATTTGTGCAGCTTATTGTGCTAAAGTATGGCAAGTGTTTTAATGTTATTTTGAATTTTTTGTCAATGCAATTGTATTTGAAGAGTCAGTTTTGTTATGACAAGTATTTTTAATTAGTTAATTAGTACTGACCATAGGTTAAAACTATTAAGATTTGTCATACTGAAACAATGTAGAATAAATAAAACAACTTTTTTACCAGTAGTTTTTTTAATAAATATAATATCAGCTACTTTAAAATTAATTTTGTATTTTATATTTAATTGTAGCTATCAAAAAATTATCGTTAAAAAGATAAATAACTAAATGCTGCTGTTTAATGAAATTTAAATTATCCTTTAATTTTAATTAAAAGGACTAATTTTAGTATGCATGTAAAACATAAGCTAACAAGCTAACACGTATACGTTCAATTACACTGTACAACGCTATCCAAAATTTTAAAGAAGGCAAGGTTCCGATTAGGCATTCCGACAAAAATAAATATATTATATGTGCGTTGGTGTCTTAAAAGAAACATTTTATTGAATTATTCTAACCTTTTAGCTTTTTAAGGCAGAGATCTTTACTATCCCTTTCTTAAACAGGGGCAAAAAAAATGTTCATAAGTCCCTGAATACACCAAAGTTTAAAATTTAACCTGAACGGCCCTTAAACGTCTTATAAAACTGGTTTTCAGTGGGTATGTTTTTATGAAAAAGAAATCGTTACATCAAATTTCACTACAAACTACCATACAAAAAATGCTCTTGGTTTAAAATGCACATGTATATGTATGTTAAATAATAAAAGAGTTCGAACATGATTATAGATTTTAGCAAGCATTTGATTATTTATGTTTTCTTGAAGTAAATTCTTACTGTCGTATTCATAAAAAATATTTTAGGTTTATTGAAGACTTATTTGACAAATTTCTGTGCAACACCTGTCAAATAAACCTTTCATAAACCTAAAATATTTTTTATGAATACGACAGATAGCATGTACTTTTTTTATCTTGTACAATGTTATTTTTTGCAATAAAATTTTATTTAAATTATTAATTCCTTACAATAAAATTGAATTAATTAAAAAAACTCTTGAAAAGTAATTCATTTACATTTTTATAATTTACATCAATAACTTAACAACAAATAGGAAAGTATTAAGAAAATATTTTCATTTAATTTTTATTGCAGCGTTTTTTTTTATTTGTTTTATTTTAAAGTGTAATCGATATTGTGTAGTTGCAGAAGCAGCAAAAACTTAGTATGTATGTATGTATATAGCAATGATTGTAGATAGTATTAGTGATTTAAAACTGAAGAAACTATTAGATAATTGATGTTTCTGCCACGGAATGTAATTTTTATTAAACAAAATTAATACCTCTTCAATCAAATAGACGAACGAAATGATAAAAAAACAAATAAACTAAATTACACTTAGTTACTGGCGTTTTAAAAAAAAAAAACTTTGTGCACTCATGTACATGATAGAAATTTTTCAAATATTTTCTTCTATATACATAATTATAATACTACTATTAGATTTGTAGCCTTTGTAGCCTCTGATGTTGCCGTCCGATACAATAAATTGGTTTGTTGGGTTGTGTTGTTAAATTGTGTTTTCTGCTGATATGCTTGAGCGCTTTTTCGTATTACATAATGATTATACTTAGTCGGTCTTAACTGATAAATCTTAGAGTTACACTGAAGGAAATTATTTTTTAATTGATTAGAATATTGCCGGAGTCTTTGAAAATTTCTAAGCCACATTTTAGATTATAAAATAACACACATAACGATTTTAATTGCCAGTTTTTAAGTTTGTGTTTAAATACGAGTTTAGTTAAATTTAATTTACATTTAAATTATATTTAATCAATTGTTATTTTTAATTGAAATAAAAAATGTCGGTTTTTGTTAGTTTTCCAGTAAACAGGTGTTTATCAGAAATAAAGAAACATTTCAAAAGTTAAATCATGACTGAAAACGTATAAAACAAATTAATAAATTAGTATTTTGCGTAAAAAAACATTAAGAACTACTGAAGCAAGTGCTTGTTTGTAAATTTTTGCAGACTTTAAATGCACAACAGTGGCCATTAAGTTTTAATAAAGTTGTATTTAAGTGTGAAATGAAAAAATGGAAGTTCAAAAATTAAAAATAAATAATATTTAAATAAGTAGTCAAAAATTAGCCATAACCCAGCATTTACACGTGAAAGTAATTTCATGAAATTCGCAATACACTCACACATCTTAACTAACACACTCTCATTTATTTGACTTTTCACTCAGATTTCAACGACTTTTTCAAGAAAGTAAATTTTGACGTTTTCAAGAGAGTAAAGTGACAAATGGTAAACACTGTTGCCTACTAATAAAACTTATACAAATTTACAGGATTGTGGTAAAATAAAAATTGTAAATATAAATTATTTTTGTATACAGATATGAAAAGATTTTTAATATTTATTCTTCAAATATACATAAAGAATAATATTGATGAAATTTTAAAACAATAATTTTATAAAAAATTAACAAAAATTATTTTTTCAATCATTGCCTTTAAAAGTTGTGTATAAAATATTCTTGGTAACTCTAAAGGTAGTAAAAAAATGCAGGCAAATTAAGCTCATCGATGTACAATTTATAACAACTATTGCGGCTCTACGCTTCGACGACATTTTAAAAATGAAATTTCACTTTACTGTGTAAACGCACAAGAAATTTACATGAAAGTGGTCTATTTCATAGAAATTTTTATTTATAATACGTATACAGAAACTTCATGAAATTACTTTCATGTGTAAATGCAGGGTAAGACTTAATATTTCTATTCCAAAATGAAATTCTGTAATTTACAACCGTAAAATTTTACTATCACAACTAAGCTGTACGAATAGCAACAAGTCTGGTACTCACTACATATACTGTCTTCTCTGTGCAGTTCTACGATTGACCAGTAAGTACAATTAAATGTTAAAAATTCCAAATCAAAGATGGCGTTGATGGGTTGCATCTGGAATCTAGACTAGTGGTTCCTAAACACGGTGTCGCGCCACTTTTGTGTGTCCACCAAATATTAGATATAAAATTATGGTAAAAATATTATGATTATCAACTCACTATTAATCCCTTAATTAACGTACTGTTATTTCTGTACTTAGAACATATTATTTTATTTCGTATATTTAAAATTATTATCATAAGTTATTTTACTCAGTGTGTTATTGGTAAGTAAATAATTTTTAAATTTATATCTTTCGATGTGTGCGGCCAAATTTTGAAATCGTTATTAGTGTGCAGCAACAAAAAAGGACTGGGAAACACTGATCTAGACTATGTTACGATGAGGTACTTGACGGTTAAGAATATTATCAGATTCGACACGGCCAAATATAGCACTCTTAATTGTTTTTATTAAAATTTTATAAAAAAGGGTAAAATGTCAACTACTTACGTATAACATTTTGTAAAAATTTTGCTGTAAATAATTTACCTTATTTAAATAATTTTCAAAGGTTTGAAATTTGGGAATAAAATTGTATTTAAAATACATCTTAGCTTGTTTCCTCAAATAACTTTTAACTCTTTATACTTAAAGATTTTATCTTTTTGTATTTTATCGTTTAAAACCTTTTCAAATCCTTACCAAATTTCCAACGTCTTCGTTACGAAATGTGCTAGATAAGGGATTGAAATTTGTTCTTGAAACTTAAATTTTGTTCAATTGTTATTTATTTGTTAAATTTTTAATAATTCCTTATTTTTATTTGACCTTTTTAATTTTGGTTATTTTATTTAATTTTTTTTGCGTTATACAAAAGCTTTTATAAAAATTTAAATACAAAATTAAGCTGCATTTTATTTTCGACATTTTGCTACTGTTTCGTGTAGCGTCATTAGGGTATTTTATTTTAATTAAGGTTTTTGCAGTTTAAACAAAAGGACTTGCAATAATTATGTAATCAAATTTAGTTTGTCTTAATGTACTAAAATTTTAATTTCCTACTTAAGTTTTAGTTTTTAATGAAAGTTATAACCTTTTACCGAAAAGACAATTTTTTAATAAAATTAAATCTTGTTTTAAGGAAAAAACCTTGTTCATATTGAAGTTAAAATTGTACTAATTTTAGGCTTTTTTAAAACCAAACTTTTAATTTCTGCTCAAATTTTTATTTTGTACTAAATTTTTTGTCTTGCAATAAAGTAAAAAATCTGTTCAAATTTATAACATTTGAAAACCTTGTTATTGCATTTATATAAAAGTACCTTTAGACTGTTTTCTTTTCTTAACTTTTTTTCTAGTTTTTACTTTTGAAAAATTCTGGACTCATTTTGTAGTTTGCTGTTATATTGCAAAAGTTTTGTAATTTAAAAAAAAAATACAAAATAAACAAAATAAACAAAAACGTGTATTTAAATGCAACATTTTATAATTTTGTAATTTTGTTGTTGTATTGCATTTTACTTAATTGTCTAGTATTTCATAAAAAGTACCGTAATATGCATTTAAAATTGCTGGACCATTAAAGGTCGCTTGTTTTGTTTTTCTTTTGTAGCAACAAAATAGGAAACAACTACGAAATATTTTCATGTAACTCACAACCGTCCGTCCGTATTTCTATCTGAGATTTACAATGATAAATTTTGTATTTGTTCACAGTTTTTTTTTTTTTTAAATGCTTTTAAACTGTAAAAACCTTATTTAAATGTACACAATGGTTAGGAATAACAGAAAAAAATAAAAAAAAACAAGTCAGAGCACTATATTCGGCTGTGCCGAATCTTTTATACCCACCACCAATTTTGTGTACATTTAAAGCACAATATTTGTTATTTTGTTAATCGCTATGGAATAATCTTTTTATAAAAAAATTTGTATCACTTTCTTTGTAGAGGGTGGTTAAATTTTAAGGGCCCATGTTGAAGGTGAACTACACTTAGTCTTTAAATTAGTTTTCTGCATTTCATTTGACATTTCTCAATCTTAAACTTACTCAATTTGATCCGTGGAAAGATACGCAAATGAACAACGCTTTAAAGTTATTCAGGTTTTTTATAAAAATTGGCGTTCAAATCAAAATGCATTTTGTGCACTTCCTACTTCTTTTGATCAACATAATCGTTCAAATTCGTCCACAATCGGGAGAATTGCAAAGAATATTTAAATTTCTGCAAAACAGGTCTGTATAAAATGTTAGAAAATCTGTGAATGCCTTCTTAGTTCGTTGAATGGGATCCATTGCTGTGTTTTGCGAAAGTGTGGCAAAAGAGCAGTCAACCTCGACTCATCATCGTGCCCAACAATTGAGCATCAAGATTGTCATTGAAAATTTGGACCATCAGATAAAGGGGTGGTGCCAAGGAGGGGTGGGGGGGGGGGGTGTGTCATTTGGCCGATATTTTGTTAAATACATAATTGAACCATACAAATATTATCATTATAAAAAGAAATGATAATAATTTCTTAAATAATTTGTGTTTTATTTAAAATCAACATCGGCCCTTAAAATTTAACCACCCTTTATAACTTCGATATGCTACTAAAATGCTTTTGTAAATGTAGTCTTTCAATGAAAGTGGGCGTTAAAGTAGATGTGTCAATAAAGTTTCTGCTAATAAATACAACTTAGATATTTTTAAATATTGTCCTTTATTTTCCCAAAAACTTTGTCAATAGAGAAATTACATGAATTTAAGATAAACCGCTATATGGGAGGTAGGCGTTAAAGTGGGCGTGTCAAAGTTGTTTTTGCTAATGGTCAACTTAGATGTTTCAATATAGTCCTTTATTATTCCAAAATCTTTATTAATAGAGAAATTATATGAATTTTAGGTAAAACGTTATATGGGAGGTGGGCGTGGCACATTGATTTTCCGTTACAACAAATCCTCTTACCAAAAGCAAAGTGTGCAAAATTTCAGAATCGTACATCTAATTTTGTCCGTTTTATTAGGTTTTAAATTTAAAATATACTGAAAAATACACTGCGCGGTATAAATTTTCGTACATTTTTATCTATAACTCCTTTCCTGAAGCATAGATGTAAGCATTTTTGGGGAGAGATATTGTCTTGACTCGAGGAATGTATATTCGAAGTTTCATGACTGTACGTTAATGCGTTTGGACACAATTCCAATTTATTCGATGTTCAAAGGACATGGTTTTTTCGACCTACTCTTGCATTACGAGCTATAACTCACTTCCTAATATTGCGATTTATCCCATTTTCAATACAAACAAACAAACCTTGTCTATAAGAAAGATTCTGGCAAAATTTGAGCCGCCTAGCTTTTTCGGTGCGACCTCTATCGTGCTTTCAACAGACGGACAGACGGACGTATATAGCTAGATCGTCATCAAGTCAAACCCTGATTCAGAATATATGTATATACTTTATGGGGTCTAAAATGGATATTTCGATGTGTTACAAACGGAATGACAAAATGAATTTACCCCCACCATTTTTTTGCTGGCGGGTATAAAAATTATTGTTAGTAATGCTGGGTTGGCGCCATCTATCAACAAGTTGATTTGTTTTTAGCACAACAGACATTTGAATCATGTAAATATGTTTTAATTCAGATCGTTTTCTAAAGATTTACATCTTAGTTTAAGCAAGTTACACAATCTTAATTCATACTTAGAAATAAAATATTGAAAATTGATTTATTCCATATTTTGGTATTAATGAGCATACGTTAATGTAAATATATTAGTGTACAAACGAAAAAACGTTCTTAAAAGTACTCGTAGGCTTTAGTTTTGTTTTTCTATCTACCATTTGACATTTAAATTAGTAATTTTTTTAAACAGTACAAAATTTAAGAATAATATATGTATATTCTTATAAAAATGTAAAACGCATATTTATGATTTAAGCTAGATGTAGTATTTTTCATTTAAATCTTTAGAATGTTATTTTATTATTTTTATTTCTAACTTTTTACAAAAGTTACACGTCACATGTATTACAATAGCAAAAAAAAAATAATAAAAGATAAATTAATATGATGTCATATAAATGTTTTTTGTATTTATGTAACTAACCATATGTGTATGTATGAATATGGCATGTATACATGTATGTATATGGTCTTATTATTCATACTTTGGTTTTTAGCACACCCTTTTTGCATTTTGATTTTATTGTTATTTTTAGTAATCGGCTAATTTATTGATTTGTAGTGCTGAGAAAGAAAAACTTGATAATATTTATATTCAGCATTTAAATTGAGGTACGCAGAAAAAGAATATGAAATTTAAATTACGAAATAAATACTTTTAACTAAAATTTAATTTGATTTTGCCGAAATCATTAAAATTTAAAATTTTAATTGAAAAAAAATTTTAAACAATGTCAATGAAAACAGTATTGAAAGTTATTTAAAATTTTATAACATTTAAAAATGATTTTAATCAATTTAATCACGCCTATATTTTAAATTTGGAATAAATTTAAGTAAAGATATTTATTTGATTAGTAATAAAAATTATTGAACCTGTTTTAAATAAAAGTTCCCAAAATAAAATAGACATATTTCTTATAAATTTATTTGTATATAAATAGATACATACATTTTTATTTACATTTAGCTTAATATAAATATTTGTAAAAATACAAAGCATAAGAATCTATAAATACAATCTAACACGTTTAGGAACTGGTGGCATAACCAAACATAATTTTTTTAAAAAGAAAAGCGGGTACATTTTCGCGCTAGGCACAAATAAATTTTACCTTTACAAAATCTCTGTTAAAATAAGGAAATAAATTGACATAATTAATTACCTATGAAGGAGGGAAACCAACAGAATGTATCGGACTGCCAGGAATATGAACTTTAGTCACATCTGCACAAGATGGCGTCATAAACAAAATGTCAGAAAAATTTTCTCAACCCCACCAATATAAAAATTCAAAAAGAAAGATGGTATTGAAAATAATTAAGCAAAATGGGGTTTAACATTAAATCTGAATTCTAGACTAAGCTACGCTGTCATCATTGTATCTATGTAGATGTTGGTGAAGGGTATTATCAGATTGGGCACGGCCAAATAATTTTTTTTTGTTATATTTATGTTTTTAAGACAGCATATTTTTATATAAAATTGCTTTTTTAATGGACAGGATGAGAGTAAATGTGGAGATGGTTTTAGATTCATATGCGGCTTTCATTCGAAATATCTTGTATTAAATTTTTTTGTTGTACAAAAAAAAATTTTCACCACAACTTAAAAATGGATCTAAAACTTCAACAAAATTAAATTGGGTACTGCCAAGTAAAAAATTCCTTTTTTTAGCATAGTACTTAGAAACATTTGCCACAAGAAGTCTAAATTGTTCTTGAATGTAATTCAGTTGATAATAATGATTATAAATTTGTTTCGTTATATCCGTTTCAAAAGTCAGTTATCTTGTCTGATTGACAAATACAAGTTTAAATCGTTTTTGAAAAGCAAATAAAGCTTTGATGTTGTGTTAGCTATTAAGGAATAGATAATTGACAAGCCAACAATAATAATCCAATATCTTTTGATATATTGTACATAATTGTTTACAAATTGTTAGCATATTCAAAACAAATGCCGAAATTGGAAATGCCAAATGGGAAATCTTGATCCTGACAATCGCGGAGAACAAGTACACATTTGCAGAAGTTTAAAATATGAAGGATGTTTTTCGGCAGCAGCGTATGTTAGAAACAATAGTTATTTTAGAGTAACTAACGAAACAGTAATCGCTGAATTTATTTTACAAATTTTATATAATGAAAATATTTATCTATAAAATATTTGTTTATTATTTCTTTATGCATAAATCTAGAGCAGTACTTACAAACTTGCTTAAATTGCCTTGCAACAGAGTATTTGAAGAGTAATAGAGTATATTTTTACTCTATAACATGTCTATAGCTTCTGTTTTATTATGAAATACTGACTTGTTTTTGTTAACTGAAAACTTGTCGCTAGGTTTTTTGTTTCGTTTCGCTGTGGACGTAATAGCTGACACTTAAGTTCACTTTCTCGAAATAGTGGCTTGCTTTTTTTTTTATTAGTAAATAAAGTCTGACCTTAAAAATTTTAAGATAAGCACCTAAATTTTAACAGAAGAAATAACTATAAAAATTAAACAACAGAATGTCATCTCACAACAACGAATAATATTAAAAAAAAAAAAAAACAATTTCTTAGAAAAAAATATTTTTTTAATAAAATTTTAATATAAATAAAATTAAAAATTTTTTCTTAAATTTAATTTTTGTATTAAAAATTAAAATTTTTAACGAATCTACAAATTTGTTTTTAAACTGTTAATTTCTAAAAAAATATTTAAAATTAATTTTAATAAATATTTAATTTTTGTATACAAAATCGGTGTTAAATTGCAACTGAAATTTTGAAATTTTTGCTTATACATATTGAAACTTCGTTCTCAAACTATAAATAAATTAATGCATAAGAATTCGTACATTGCTAAAATTATACAGTGTTTAGATTGTTGTGTTAGTAAAGACAAATTTTTCAAAAATTAACTTCAGTTATCACAATTTTGCTTCCAAAAATTTGGAATTTTTTACTTATCCTTATTCCATTGACAATATAAAATGTTTGTTTTTTATGTCATTTGCAAACTTGTCCTAGGTCGACTTAAAATAAATTTTTAAGCTTAAGGATTACACTTGTTTTCAGTTAACTTTTTTTTATTTAGCTGGTTACAAGTATTTAAATACACAAATATTCTGAAAAAGGGAACAAATTTAATGCATAATGACAAATTCATATGTTTTGGTCCTAATAAATTTGTGACTTGGTTTTCGCAACAAAGTTTCAGCAATTAACTAAATTTCTATTACTTATGTAGTTTCATTCAGCGAGGTTACACAGTATGTAACATACATATATATTATCAATTAAATTTATAGATGTTTGTATGTATATACATAACACATTGTGAGCTCATGTGGTCGGTCAGTTTGAAAAACCTTAATCCAAAGCTCAATACATTTTAAATACTTATTACTTATTATACGTTTCAATAAAGTTAACATTAATATTAAAGCATACTTTTAGGCCGTAAATATAGTAAGCATACACGCACACACAATTAATTTTTGCTTCTGTTATTTTGTACTCTTTTTGCAGAAGAATGGATAACAAAACGAAAAACCGAATTAACAACAACACGTCAAATCGAAACTCATGTCAAACGTCAAGTGGTTTTCGAAGATGGCAAAGTAATCGAAGACAGTGGACCCATTGTATCGACAAACACCACAGAGGATACGGATAAACAAGAAACTGAAACAACAGAGGTAAGATATATGTATTTCGTTTGTATGAGTAAGTGAATTAGAGTGTAGAAAAAAATTGAGTAACTTCTATACAAAAAAAGAAAAAAAAAATACATATAAATAGATTTGCATAATCAATATACGGTGTCAATATGTGTGTGTGTTTTTTTTCTTTCTATTTTTTGCAACTTGTGTCAGAAACGAGATTTAGGTTTACCAGTTGACTTAAATCCAAACGATATAAAACACAAAGGTGCTTTGCAATATGGCAAAGAGTCTGGTGGAGAGAGAGATGGCAACGGTGAATTGGTAGAATTGGAAAATGCTGGGGGCACATTAGTAAAGAGCATTGTACCTAGACCGGCTGATGGTCTAGTAAGAGAAATCAATGAGAAACGAGTTGTGTCGCACGAAGAAACAAAAGATTATGTTGAAACGGAAGATATCAAACATATGGGCGACTTTTCCGATGAGGTAAGTTATTGCTTGTTCTTCTACTATTACCATCACTACTTCTCTTCTCAATTAAATATCAGTTGCAAATGTTACATGCTGAGTTTGTAATCGCATTGCAATAGCGACAAAATTATAAAAAAAGTAAAAACAAGTCAGTAAACAAATGATAACTTTAAAAATGAAAATCTTGTTAAAAATGTAAAGGAAAATGAAAAAAGAATATGAACGCATTTAAAACATCTTTGTAAATAATTTATCTTGTAATAGGCAAAGTCATAGCTGTACTCGCAGTGGGTTTAATGTGGGAAATAGGAAGTTTTTTAAATTTTTTTTAAACTTTTTTTTAATTTTATTTAGGGGCAAACAGAACTCCTTATAATGTGAAAATAACTCAAAAAATTATTTTTTTGTACAAAAAATCTTTTTTAAATAGAAATGATATTTAAAAGAACTGTTTTAGAAGAAAGTTATTTAGAAAAAACTAC
Source organism: Phyto melanocephala (assembly GCA_941918925.1). NCBI lineage: Eukaryota > Metazoa > Arthropoda > Insecta > Diptera > Rhinophoridae > Phyto > Phyto melanocephala. The sequence continues at coordinate 59,921,177 of OW799234.1, read as the reverse complement.
ATTTTCAATAAATTTTTTCCATAAATTATTTAATTAAAACCCATTTTTAAATAAAATATAACTCGTAAAAGAAGCTTTTTTATAAAAAAAATTATAACAAAACCTTTCTCTTTTCTTAAAAAGTATTTTGTATTTTGTGAATTCTTTGTAAAACAAAATTTGTTTGAATCAGTAAAAAAGCTACTTGCAGAAAAATTTATTTTACATAATCTTTTGCGTAAGAATTTTACTTTAAAATAGCTGTATGTTTAATAAAAATTATACCAATTTTTTTTAAAAACTTTTTTCACTACTTTTTTGCAAAAAAATGTTGCCAAAAATCTTTATTTAAAAATTATTAAAATTAATGGAGAAAATAAAAAAAATTTGTAACATATGCAGACATATGTATATACAAAAACAGAATGCATGTGTTTTTTTAAGTTTTGTCTACAAACGTGAACGTAACCCATAATTCCATCCCTTATTGCTAGTAAGTTAAGATATTGTATCAATGATCCTAATAGGTTTTCTTGCGTTTGAGATAAATATATTCAAAACGATCACTTGAAATTGATAACGGTTACTGTGATACGTTTTTGGGTTTTAAGTAAATCTCGTAGTGTCACCAAAGTGAATAAAAACTCTTTTAGAATATAGGGGATAATGGCATAAAGAAAAATGTGAATTCTGTTGCGATTACATAAACAAGAAAATCATCGCGATAACTTTTTCTAAGGGGAAAGGTAACTAACAGAAAACGTATCGCGAGACTAGCTTTTTAATAGCTCGATCCTTTTGCTAAGTATTAATAAAAATTTATATAAAAGGGACCGACTTGTCCCTCCTGATATGACATTTTTATTCAATTATTTCATTCTTCTGTATAGTGGTAAAAACAATACAAGTGTTTTTTAAAAAAGTTGTTAAAATATAGTTTTTCTTGATGCATAGTTTTATAAAATGCTATTTTTTGTACAAATACATCTATATCTATCTATCATTTTACCATCAAAAATATCAGAGAACCCAGCAAAAACTTTCACTTTTTAGGCCATGGCGGTACCTTTTTTTTAATATTTATTAATAAAAACAGAAACTTAACGAAAATGTGTATAAAAATCCAGTATAGAATAAACAAGTAAGAGCACTATATTCGGCTGTGCCGAATCTTTTATACCCACCACCAATTTTGTGTACATTTAAAGCACAATATTTATTATTTTGTTAATAATTATGGAATAATATCTTTATAATAAAGTATGTATCACTTTCTTTGTAGAGGGTGGTTAAATTTTAAGGGGCCATGTTGAAGGTGAACTACACCTAGTCTTTAAATTTGTTTTCTGTATTTCATTTGACATTTCTCAATCTCAAACTTACTCAATTTGATCCGTGGAAAGATACGCAAATCAGCAACGCTTTAAAGTTATTCAGGTTTTTATAAAAATGGGCGTTCATATCAAAATGCATTTTGTGCACTTCGTAATTCTTTTGATCAACATAATCATTCAAATTCGTCCACAATCGGGAGAATTGCGAAGAATATTTAAATTTCTGCAAAACAGGTCTGTATAAAATGTTAGAAAATCTGTGAATGCCTTCTTAGTTCGTTGAATGGGAAACATTGCTGTTTTTGCGATAGTGTGGCGAAAGAGTAGTCAACCTCGACTCATCATCATGCCCAACAATTAAGCATCAATATTGTCATTGAAAACTTGGACCATCAGATAGAAGAGTAGCGCCAAGGATGGGGGCGGAGGCCATTTGGCCGATATTTTTTTAAATACATAATTGAACCATACAAATATTATAATTACAAAAAGAAATGATAATAATTTCTTTAATAATTTGTGTTTTATTTAAAATCAACATCGGCCCTTAAAATTGAACTACCCTTATTAACTTCGATATGATAGTAAAATTTTGTCGTAAGTTTAGTCTTTTAGTGAAAGTGTGCGTTAAAGTAGGCGTGTCAAATAAAGTTTCTGCTAATAAATACAACTTAGATATTTCAATATAGTCCTTTATTTTCCCAAAAACTTTGTTAATAGATAAATTACATGAATTAAAGATAAACCGTTATATGGGAGGTAGGCGTTAAAGTGGGCGTGTCACCTAAACTTTTTGGCACAACAATAACATTGATTAGAAGGATATACGTAGCAAATTCGATCAGCATACCTCTAATTTTGGCGGTTTTATAAGCTTTTAAATTTCATTAACGGTTGATAACATGAAAAGTGGGCGTTATAGTAGGCGTGTCAAAGTTGTTTTTATTAATGAGTACAACTTAGGTGTTTCAATATAGCCCTTTATTATTCCAAAATCTTTATTAATAAAGAAATTATATGAATTTTAGGTAAAACGTTATATGGGAGGTGGGCGTGGCACCTTAATTTTCTGGCACACTAATGACGTTGCCTAGGGGGATATGCGTAGCAAATTTGATCATCATACCTCTAATTTTGGCGGTTTTATGAGCTTTCAAATTTCATTAACGGTAGATAACGTGAAAAGTGGGCGCTATAGTAGGCGTGTCAAAGTTGTTTTTACTAATGAGTACAACTTACGTGTTTCAATATAGCCCTTTTTTATTCCAAAATCTTTATTAATAGAGAACATTAGTTAAAACGTTATATGGGAGGTGGGCGTAAAAGTGGGCGTGGCACATTGATTTTCCGTTACAAAAAAAGCGTCTCACCAGAAAGCAAAGTGTGCAAAATTTTAGAGTCGTACATCCAATTTTGTTGCTTTTATGACGTTTTTGTTTTTAAATATACCGAAAAATACACTGTGCGGTATAAATTTTTGTACATTTTGATCGATAACTCCTCTTTAGATAATTTTTGGGAAAAAATATTGTTTTACTCAGGAAATATATATTCGAAGTTTCATGAGCCTACGCTAATGCGTTTGGACACAATTCCATTTTATTCGATGTTTGATGGACACGGTTTTTTCGACCTACTCTTGCTTTTCGAGCTATAACTCTGTTCCTAATATTCCGATTTAGCCCATTTTCAATACAACAAACCTTGTCTATAAGAAAGATTCTGGCAAAACTGGAGCCCCCTAGCTTTTTCGGTGCGACCTCTATCGTGCTTTCAACAGACGGACAGACGGACGGACATAGCTAGATCGTCATCAAATCAAACCCTGATTCAGAATATATGTATATACTTTATGGGGTCTAAAATGGATATTTCGATGTGTTACAAACGGAATGACAAAATAAATATACCCCCACCATTTTTTTGGTGGCGGGTATAAAAATATTAAGTATTACATTCATAGGTACATAAGTATGTACGTAGAGATCGGCTATTTAACAAATCTTATTTATTAAATACTTTAAGATAATAAATTTTCTGTTATTTTAAAATAAAAGCAACAAGAAATTGTTGACTATTTTGTTTGTATCAAATTTGAAACAGTAGAAACAGTGTTGTATATTATTTTCCTTTGTTTTAATAAGGTTTTGAAAAGAAGAACTTCGACGTGCGGCGTTGGCCTAGGAATGCGGAATAGACAGAATTCTTCTTACAATTCTTGAAATATCTGGGAACATGAACTCATTTCAATCGGCTAGTGATCTGTGCTGATTATTTATTGCTTCAATGTTTGTTTGTTCGTGTAGAAACATTTTCACCAGAAAAGGTACAATTGAATTTGTTTCTCTCATAATATCTTTTTCTGGAGTAAACTTATCGAAACATTTTAGTATCATTTGGTGCCAAATTAACAGGTGATTTTTGTAAGAAGTTTGCAAAAAGTACTAGGCAGATTTTGTTGTTGCAGACTTGACAACACCTGGTATATGAATTCGCTTTGACAACAGCATTGCAACAAAAACAGTGAAGCTGACAGTATAAAATAAATTACACACAATCAAAATTAAATAGAACATGGACAAATTTTTAAATTGTACCAAGTAGCTCGCGGTAGTACCACTGTACAAACAAGGTCAAAAATGTACCATAAAAAGTACAATTGTACCATGATTTCCATCCCTGATGAGTTGAATGTACTTAAAAAAAAGATCTTCACTACTTACAATTTGGCATCTAAACCCATTATTTTTACACGTTAATGTCAGTGGAGGCACGCCTAAAAATAGGGACTAAAATAAGTACATTCTTACTTTTATAGCAGTTAATAAGATCTTGATTATAATAACCTAAATTATTCATTCATATTATTGATTTACAGAAGACGTTTGGTTCTTTTAAGGACGAAAATTCGGTTTGATTTTTGTGCGAAATTTAAAAATCAGTGAAAATCTATAAGTCAACACTTTGTTGTCGTTGTTGTCAAAATCATTATTACTTATACACTAAGCGTGTTAAACTTAATGAGAATTATAAAAAATTATGTATTTGAATGGCTTCTATCAAATTTCGCAATAAGAAATTGTATTGTGTGTGTATCTAAGCAAATGTCTGATAATAAGTACTTATGTATCACATTATAAATCAAGTAATTACTAAAATACTTCTTAATAAGACGGACGATATGTAATAGTCATTGAAAAGTATGTTGTTTAGTAAGAGCAAGTCATTACCTAGTTTTTGCTAGGATATTGTAAACATAATATTATAGAAATTAAAAATCGGCCCTGCTTTATACTTAACCTGAAATTATTGTCCCACTGTGCAATATTATACTTTTAATAGAAACTCTTTCAAGTTTTTCCTTTTTTTTTTTTTTGAGTAGAGCATACATAAAAACTCTAAACAAGAAATATAATAAAAAGAAGAAAACAACAAAAACTTTAAAATAGCTATAGAATTAATAACAAAACATGTACATTTTTTTGTGGACAGCAACATAACTTTGCTAGTTGTACGCTCAGTCTGTGATTGGAGTAGAAACCGTAAAGACATCAAGGTTTGCTACTAAAAACGACGTAACGGCAAACGCGTTTCTTTAAATAATAAAAAAAAATAAACAAAAAGTAATAATAGAATTAAATACAATAAAATAAAATAACTAGTGTTTGTTTTAATTATAACAATAATAAAAATATTTTAATATAAAAGAGTATTTTTGTTTATTTATAGTTTTTAAAAATGCACATATACATACGTATGCAATAAATTCTTAAGTTTTTAAAATAAAAGCATAAAACTCGTGCAATAAATAAATTAAGGAAAAAACCCAGATAAGAAAATATAACAGGGGGAAAAAAAGAAAAAGGTTTAATCATGCGGTTTATTATTTTTGTACACTTCTTTTACTTCTACAATAATTTTGACCTTTTGTGAAAGATTTTTAAATTGAGCATGTTGGTTCGTATTAATAATGATGATATTTGAAAAAATGTTTAAAGAAACAAAACAACACTATTACAAAAAAATTAAGATACAAAATAATGATGAGAAGTATATAAACAGGGAATGTAGTATCTATGGTGTGGCAAATGAAATAAACTTAATTAAAGACTTAAGAAACAAAAGACTTAAGAAGCAAACTTGTATTAAAATGCTGCCTCTCGATGCCTTTTTCTTACAACATAAGAGTTAAAATAACAAACCTTAAACCTAGAGAAGTACATATTTGTTTTCTTTAATACATTTTGCTTGTTCCTCTATGGTACCATACTACATACTTGATGTTAATTGTTTTGCTCTTTGTTAAAGCCACCATATTACCACCTACCTAGCCTTTAAAAATCATAACATAATCATAACCCTCTGAAAAAAGTCTGCTTGTTTGTGTCTTAAATACCCATCACCATACAATCAAATGCAATGCCATGATATTTTAATGTGTATTTTTTATCTGTTTAAAAAAAAATTGTTAAAACAATTCAGTCGTTTTAATATACAAAATCAAGTTTGAAAGGTCATCAGAATAAGAATGTTTAACAACAATGCAAAAATTGTAATAAAAAACTTTAAATATACATATTCATAGATTACCCTTGTAAGCACTGTTGCCAACTATATGGTTAATACTTGGTCACAGAATAGAAATGTATGCGCCACGTTACAATAAAAAAACATAATCTCTAAAGAAATCAGCAAAAATCTTAAGTATTTTCTTGAATAAAATGGTTGCATAATTACGAGTAACATATAGAAATAGTAAATACGTATATTTTATACACTTAACTACAAGAGAGACACTTTTTTTAAATTGCAAAAAATGAGCACAAGAAGATGAAATTAAATAAAACATTTTTTATTTGAAAGACCAATACATGATATTGGCCAAGGCATATTTATTCATCTTTACTTATTTTAGATTTCAGCTGTCAAAGTTCATAAAAAAACAGTTCTATCTCTTTCTCTTCTGTTATTTATTTCAAATACAGAAATTAAAAAAAAAACGTAAACAAAAAGTCTCTGCGAACTGTGACATTTCAAAATAATCTTGGACATATGTCTACCTCAATTGTTCATGACATAATGCATTCTAGACGTCCACCGGTCATGTCAACAATATCATGAACATTTGTTGCTGTTTTATCTACATAAACGAAGGCCTCACACTAATCGAGTTGTGTTAAATTGCACGGCCTTAAAGGGTCCACAGGTTATGTAGCGGTACTCTATTGAAAACACATCTCACCAGGAACAATTTTATCCATATTTTCAAACATAAAACCATTGTTTATGGTGCGATAACGATTGACATTGACAATAGCGTCGTCAAAAACGAATATCATCGTTGAACACAACTTTGCGATAAAACATCAGTGGAATCAAAACTTATTTAGATACCCAGCAAAATAATACATTACAAAATAATGAGTTGAAAGTACTAGAAAACAGTTCTTCACTACTTACAATTTGGCATCAAAACCCATTATTTTAACACGGCGATGTCATTGGAGGCAAGTAATTACCACCCTCGCTTACAAATAGCGACTCGTATAAGTACTTATTTCAGTCGCTTATAAATAAAGACTTTTATGCACGCAAAGAAAAACCATGGTTACGACATGATCACGACGGTCATATTATTTTTTCTAAAACAATATTTGGTTGTCGAAAACAAGTAATAGTTATTTTTGTTTCATTTCATCATATATTTTGTCACGATAATCAAACATTTGTTTGAATTGAATCATTTAATGTTCACTTTTCGTAAAAATTTCAAAATAAATATTATTTAAAAATAGTATGATTTGAAAAAAAAATTGACAAAAAATAACTTTATATTCAAAAGCATTAAAAATTACAAATAATCATTAAATAATAAGTGAAACAACAGTAAGATTACAAATAATTCAAGCTATGATTTTTTAATAATAATTTGATTTCAACTGTTCTTCTTCTTGCTGAATAAATTTTTATTATTTTAAAAAATGAACAAAAATTATGAAAAATTAAAGAAAATTTAAAAATAAACGAAAAAATGTAAAAAAATATTGGTATAAAAATTGCAAATAATTTGATAAGTACAATCAATATGTGTATGTTACAGCGAAAGACAGTAATTTGCCGTAAAAAAGCAAAGTTTGTCGATTTCTATTGTAGTCATATATATCATAATTGAATGATACTTAAATTAAACATAATAATGATAACTGGTAACCATTATATATTTTAACCATAATCATACAATTCAATCATAGTATGTTGCTCTTCGATTATGGTTACCACAACCATATTTTTTCTTTGCGTGTAAGTACTTACTTTAAAAGCAATGCAGTACTTTATTTTAATAACCCAAATAACCCATTAATATTATGGAATTATGTTCGGTTCTTTTAAGGACAAAAATTTGGTGTGATTATTCTGCGATATGTCATCACTTTGTTAATGGAATGCTTTGCCACCACTACTGTCAAACTCATTATTTCTTATACCCTAAGCGCTTTAAACTAAAAGAGAATTAAAAAAAGTTATGTGTTTAAATGGCTTCTAGCAAATTTCGCAATTAGAAATTGTATTGTATGTGTATCTAAGCAAATGTCTGAAAATAAATACTTATGTATCACATTATAAATTAATTCATTATCAAATTACTTCTTAGTAAGACAAACGATATGTAATAGTCATTGAAAAGTATGTTGTTTAATAAGAGCAAGTCATTACATAGTTTTTGTTGGGTACTTGATGCTAATCAATACTTTTAAAGGATCTTTCCAAAAGCAATAATTTTTCAAAACGAAATAGGAGTCATACATAAATAACAAATAAGATTTAAGAATGTGAACCGGGTATAGCTAATTTTACTCTTAAAATTCAATTTAAGAAATAGCAAACAAAATCATAATCTTTCTGAAATAACAGTGTTTCCATAAACTTTTTTTAAAGATTAAAGATATTTATTTAGACAATTCTTTAACATTTAAGTATTGTCAATATTCGCCATCAAATAGTTAAGAGTTTTGTATAAATTGGTTGCTACAAAATAACACGAAAATCAATCCCATGGCATATTTATTCATCAGGTAGTTTGTTTATTTGTTTTGTCAGCTGATTATTATTTTTTTAATTCACTTATTTTTAACTTTTGTTGTCAAAATCAATACATAAAAAATCATTTTCTGTCTTCTCTCATTTCATTCAAATGCCACACTACATGCATAAAAAACAACAATAAAAAGATTCTCTCCGAACTGATATTACCAGATGAATAAATATGCCTTGATCAAAGCTTTATATGATTAAATTTATTTAACGCATTTCAACAAGATGAACAAATTAGGCCAAACGTGCTGTACAATTTTAAAACAAAGTATTCGTTCGTAATTGTATAAGCGAAATTCCCATGCTAATTGTTTAAAATTTATTTTATTGAACCATACACCACAAGAATGATTAAACAGAAAAATATACATTTTGACGAGCAAATTGCGTTGCCAATTTAATATAATTTTTGGATGGCTTCAAATCTTATTTATATAAAGAAAATATCATTTTAAAAAATACTATTATTAACAATAGATCACTAAAACTATATAATTTTATCTCTCATGGCTACCCTATAATACTGCATGTCAACATCCTATGGTTTTATGTTCTCATATATTTATGTACATAGTACATGTATAAGCATGTACCTAAAAGTTAAGATATAATTGATCGATTTAAATTAATACCAAATAACTCTTAATAAAATTGTACCAAGACTTGCTTTAGTGTTAACAATTAAAGTGCGTTGTGGTAGTCATCGACATAGACATCGACATCGACGACAACAGCAAAAACAGCAACATCATCATGATAATATTCTACCTACCGGTCCTTAGTAATTATTGTTAAAGAAAAACCAAAAAAAAAAAAACAAAAATCGAAACGTATATTTCTTTCTATTTTACGGTAGTAACCAGTAGATGTGCTCGTTTCTATACGAGTCAGTTATACGGCATTTATAGTTAGTGACTCTTGCTGTGGTGGCTTGTGAATGTTATTAAACAAAAAGATTCAATAAAAAATTAAAAAAAAAATAACGAAACAAACACAAACTAGTGTTATTGAGTAGATTTGAGATTGGATTAGAGTAGAGTGGAGTGGAGTGTACTTACTAAATGTATCGAAGTAAAAACCTGTTTAAGGGGACTGAATACAAATAATATTATAAAAAAATATAAATTAAAGAAATTGAAAAAAAGCTAACTGCATTTTGTTGTAGTTGCTGCTGCTACTAGAGCTATTGCTGGCTTGTTGCTGTTGCTATTGGTTTTATTGTTGCTGGTAGTAAAAAGCCTACTATTAATTTTAACAAATATTTACCATTGAAAGAATGAATTCATAGTAAAATTGCAAGGTAAGTTGACTTTCAACCTTGTGTCTAACGTATGCATTGTTATTTTTAGGATATGTATGTATGTAGTTTGACCAGGGATCGTAAATTATAGTTATCAAGAAAATTTTAACTCAAAAACTCTCCATGTAAGGGTCAACGGAGACATATACTGTCAATACCAAAATATCCGTATTTTAGTGTTCCTTCAATCTCAACTTCACAGTTACCAATTATTTTTTTAACGAAAAAAATAATTTGATGCTGTTAAAAAAATTGAATTTTTTTCCGTCGAGAAATAAAACTTATTTGTGGAGTTTGATTTTGTTCTGTCAGAAAATTAACTTATTTTGTTAATTTTCTTTTTTCGACCCTTTTTTATATTGAGTCCGTCTGACAAAATGTGTGTAGTAATTTATTTGCTTTATTTAACGAAAAATTTTTTTTTCACATTTTTGTGGAAAAATTAAAACGCAATTCACTCAATACCAATTTAATAGTAGAGAATGCACTTTCCAAGCATACCTGGATGGCAGGAACATACTGTTCAGATTTTTTGCAATTTATGAAAATGCAGATAATGTAATTTGTAATTTTGTTGCCTCCCAGAACTAAAAAAAAGACATTTATCAATCCTTAAGGGCCTTGGAGAAAAATTATCGATTTTATAGAAACCTTTTTTTTTATCCTCATTATCATTATCATTTTCTTTGCTTTCGCGAAGAATATTGCTAGAGACAGTGTAATCACACACTTTCATCCTTTTCGCCAAATAGTCTCAACATTTTAATAAAATTCCGGGCATTATTCGTTGTAAAAGTAAAAATTTGGTTCTTCTTAATGTTAAAACTCAGCTATAAATTCAAATTCATTAAGTACACCCAGAAAATAGAAAATCACATTCATTGCCAATCGAATGGTTTAGTTCCTGCAATCGAACTTTTCATTCGTGATTATAAACTCTCTATTGCAAGAATCATAATTATTTGTGCTGACTACATATTTATATACCGAAACGATATTCTGTAGATATAATCGTAAAATTTTACTGTCGCAACTAAACTATGTGATTGGCAACAATTGAGGCACTCACAACCGATACTGTTTTCTGTGTGTATAGACTTTAACTGCAATGAGTAATGAATGTATTTACCTGTATGATACTCCGTCAGCTGAATGCAGCCTAGCATTTTTATAATAACTAACATTTTCTGCGGTTGATTACTTCGACCGTTATCTATGTAAATATGACTATACTCTCTTTATCAAAGTCCATTCATTCTCTTTATTTTGTTTTACATACCCAGTGTGACCGTTTTATCATTTTTGCTGCTAAATTTAGCATTTTTTATTTTGATTTAATAGTAAATTTTTAATTTAACATTTATTTTAGCATTTTTCAATTTCTTATTTGGCATATTTTGTCAGTATTCAATACAAAATGTTGATATTAAATATAAATATATATTAATTTATTTATAATTTAAAAAATTATACTGATTAACATGATACTCACAGAGATAATGTAAATTGTCTGTGTTCTCGGCGTCCAAAACGCTGCCTAAAGAAATTGAATATTTGGTTTCAGAAACTTAAAATTGCTTAAGTAAATCTACTTTATGGCAAAACATTTTAAAAAAAATTTTATAGCGTTATCAATGTTTACATGCAACCATTAAAATAAGTAAGAACTTGTGATACCAGATGCTTGTCAGTTGGGTCTGAAGTAAAGCACATAGAAAGTCAGTGGCTAAAAACTCATTTTGATATTGTTGCAAAGGTAGAGTCATGTCATCGAGCAAAAGTTTTTAAGAATTATTATATATAAAAATTTGTCAGATGTCTGATGTCCACAAAGTAAATAAAATGTTTGAAAGTAATGACGCTGATTCAACTCTATTGTTAACAAAACTACACAATCTCTTGAAAAATATTCCCTACCAAATTATTTCTTAATCTGACTTTTTTTTATCCCTTAAATTCACATTTGAAATATTTTTTGTTTCAATCCCGTTCTTCAATAAAAATTTCGAAAAGGTTTTAGGATCGAATCGAAATATAATATATGAAACAAAAAAAAAAAAAGAAAATAAATCAGAAATAATTGTCGAAATATTATAGTACAGTTTATATCAGCTTAGACAAATATTACAAAAAAATTAAAAAATTCAAATTATTTTTCTGCAAAATAAATGCTTAATTTTTGTGTCGAAGAAGAAACAACTTTAGAGCAGTGGTAGAAACTACATTCATATGATTGGACGTATCGGAAATCAACCATTAAATTTATGATAAAAACATATGAATACTAAAAGGCATGAAATGAAAATTCTTTTAAGAAATTAGTCTTATTTGTGATGAATTTTTTTGCATTACCATTTATTAATGCGGAATTTGAAAGAGTTCTTAGTGGTATGAATTTTATAAAAACCAAAATTAGATTATGTTATATGCGTTTTAAAAAGGCTGAATACATGCTGCCATAGTTTTAAAGTCATTAATGCAATAAAAACATAAATTATTACAATTCGACAGACTCATCCGAAGATGAGGAAGAATACTCATTTGACAATGCTTTCAGTTTATAATTAATTTTATATTTAATATAATAATATATAACTAAATGTGTATACTACTCATTACTATATAGTATAGAAAATACTATTGAATATAATTCTATAACTGAAGCAGCTACTTTGATTTTTAAAACTTAGCGATTACTTTAGTGTAAAATTTAAATAAATTTAAATAATAGTAAAATATTTATGTAAAGACTGAAAGTATGTTTATTTTATAGCTGTAAGATATTTAAGTTGAAAAATTTTTTGTTTTTGTAGTTTCAAGTAATTTTGTCTTATTCCAGTAAAAAATTGGTAATTTTGAGGATACCATAACAAACGAACTTCTGAAGCTCATATAATAAGGAATATAAGTTATTTTAAATTTTAGCATTATTTTTTGTAGCAGTTGGAATATTTATTTTTTGCATTATTTTAAGCAATATTTAGCAGAAAAAATTTTTAGATGTGGTCACACTGTTTATACCATACGCAAAAATCAAAAAAAAAACACACTCTTCAAAAACAATGTTGATTCAACATGAATTTTTTATTTTTTTGTTTTCTTACAAACATATGTTATACGCATGTGTTAGTAGCAATTCTCCTAAAATACTTAACCAATTTTAATAAAATCTGCAGAAAAATACTTTCAAGTGGTATATTTTTTATTTAAATCGGTTGCATCTACTTGCTTATTTAAATATATGATTTTTGATTAACTGTAAAACTGTATGTTTATAGTAATTATGCTGCTTTGAAGTCTTGCGACCATGTCGATTATCAAAGACAGCAACTTATTTTTTATTTTCTCTTTTGAGCAGCTTTTTTCATTTTCGTATGCTTCATTATATAGCTTAGTTATATTTCTGGACGTAGCTATTGGGATACCAAGTCCATCAATTTGTAATAACCTTGAAAGATTTATAATCAAAGACAGCAAAAAGGTAATTTCCTATTGTGACTTACTCAAAAAACGCTTTTATTAATTTCTTCAGGAGCCATTGTTACCGAAAATTCAACTTTTTTTTTAATGGTACTTTACATTTATTCTCCTAGTATTGTTGTTTATGCTTGTTGATTAAATGACTCTTAAAATTTCTAACGTTCAGAATTATTACAATTCGATAAATCTTTTAACAATATTTATAATTTTTAAAAGTTTAAAGAGAAAAAAGAAAATACATACATCCATACATGCATACGTACATACATATATACATTAAGTATTAAATATGTAAGTTGCACCAAGAATGAACTACTTTATCTCTCTGGTCTAGATCTTGAGTTTTTAACATGCATAAACCTTTGTAAAAAGACCAACATTTTACTTTTCAATTTAAAGAGCAACAAAACTATGAGGTTTTTAACATTCGTAAAATGTAATGTAGAAAAAAATATGAAATTAAAGTTGTAAAGGGTGTTTTTTTAAGCCCGATAAAACTTGAAATTGTAAAAAATAACACAAAAAATTAAATTGTAATCAAAATTTTTTATTTTTATTTACATACTAGCCAAACCCGGCGCGCGTTGCTACGCCCCTTAATGAATCGAAATGCATTCTGAATTTTAATTGAATATCAAGTGCAAAAACCTAAAATCTATAATTTTTTTGTGGGCGTGGCATTGCCCACTTTTCTAGTCACGAAATTGTAAAGTCATAACAGCTCAATATGTGTGCAAAGTTTCAGAAGAATCGGACCAGTGCAAGTACCTCAAAATTAAAATTGTTTTTATGGGCGTGGCCCTGCCCACTTTTCTAATCACGAAATTGTAAAGTCATAATAGCTCAATATGTGTGCAAAGTTTCAGAATAATCGGTCCAGTGCAAGTACCTCAAAACGATACCTTTTTTTTATGGGCGTGGCACTGCCCACTTTTCTAATCTTGAAATTATTTAGTCATGACAGCATAATATGTGTGCAAAGTTTCAGAAAAATCGGTCTGGTGCAAGTACCTACAAATTATAGCCTTTTTTTATGGGCGTGGCCCCGCCCACTTTTTTAATCACGACATTATAAAATCACGACAGCTTAATATGTGTGCAAAGTTTCAGAAAAATCGGTCTAGTGCAAGTATCTCAAAATTAAAACTTTTTTAGGGGCGTGGCCCCGCCCACTTTTTTTATCACGAAATTATTTAGTCATGACAGCTCGATATGTGTGCAAAGTTTCAGAAAAATCGGTCAAGTGCAAGTAACCAAAACTGATAACAAATTTTTTATGGGCGTGGCCCCGCCCACTTTTTTTCATCCATAAACACTCCCCGGTATGTGTACAACAACTTACCAAAGTTTGAGCCCGATCGGTTTTACAGTTTCAGAGTCTATAGCTAACACACACACACACACACACACACACACACAGAGTTTCACTTTTATATATATAGATAGAAGAAGAAGATAGATTTTTTATACCATTCACATTGATTGTAAGGGTATATATAAATATGTATATAAGTTTCTGATTCCGTGTGAAATTTCTACAATTTCCATTTCCGACCCAATAAAGTATATATTTTCTGAAAGCTTATGAATTGGGGAATCAAATAAGCACTGTCCCTCTGTCGGTCTGTCTGTCTGTCTGTCTGTCTGTCAGTCTGTCTGTCAGTCCGTCTGTCCATGTGTATGTTGAAATCAACTTTTTGAAGTCCCCAAATATTTTCAATAAATAATTGAGATATGATGAAAAAACCTAGACCACCTCATCTTTTCACACCAATACAAACTGGATGAACGTAGGTTCGAATTAGTTTTTTTTTTTATTTCAATCTTTTTATTTTTTGCATAATTATATATAATATGTGATACAAACAATTGTTATTGCATGACTACACATTTTGAAGGGTATATAAGATTCGGCATGGCCGAATATAGCACTCTTACTTGTTATTGATTCAGAGAGTGCAATGAACAATTTTATCTATGAAATAGAATACTAAATAACCATTAATGACTTGCTTGTCGTTATTTAGTTATAAATTTTGCATAATTCTTTTTTAATATGCTTGTTGCCATGGCAAGATAATCCAGCTTGTTATTATTCTACAAGTGGTCAACCTCACCTCAAAATTTATGCAAAATTATAAAAAGAATTCTTATCTGTCTCATCTTTATTAAAAGAGTCATTGGCAAAATTTGACTTAAACATTTTAAAACTTTCAAAACAAACTGCACATAAAAAAAGTTGTAAAAAATAACAAATTTTTAAAATTAAATTTTTTTACGAGCTAAGTTAGAATCCAAACAAGTAGCAGTGCTATATTCGGCCGTGCCGAATCTTATATACCCTTCACAACGTGTAGCCATGCAATAACATTCATTTCCTATAAAATACGTAAATATGTATATACTAGTTAGAAAAAAATGTGGCATCGAATCCCAGCTAAGCCAAAAAAAATTTTATTTTATTTAATATATTATTTATATTTTATTATTTTTTTTTAGATTTTTTAAATTTTTTTTTTAATTTTTTTATAATTTTTTTTTATTTTTAATTTATTTTTTTTTGTAATTTTTTTTTTTTACATGTTTTTTAAATTTATGTATATATGTATGTTGTTGTTGTAATTGTGTAAAAAAACGAGGTGGTCGTGGTTTTTTGCTCATATCTCAGAAAGTTATGGGGCGATTGTGCTGAATTTCAATAGCGATTCATTCCTGGATATTTCCAAATAATTGATACCATATACAGATCTGAGGAACATATAGTTGCTTCTAAAAGTTGATTTCAACCAACACATGGACAGACGGACGGACTCCTCTATTCATAAGCTTTCAGAAAATATATACTTTATGGGGTCGGAAATGAAAATTGTAGAAATTACAAACGGAATGACAAAGCTGTATATACCCTTGTGCACCACAGGTGAAGGGTATAATTAGTTTTACCTGTTTCCTCTTTTTAAATTCATGTACTTTATAAAACAACTAAAGGAGAAAGTTCGAGTAAAACATATTATAACATTATAAAAAAAAAAAAAAAATATATATATATATATGTATATATAGAGCCATAGGTCAAAATCGTTTAAAATTTTTTACGTTGTTGCCTTATATCGAATAAAAATCTGAGTGCATTAATTAATTTAAACATTAATTTTTTCCCTTTAAAATTTTAATTTAAGTTTAGCTTCTTCCATATTTATGTATCTTAATAATGGAAATTTAACATATTGCACCTAAAAAAGCGAACAAATAAAACCAAACAACTCGATTTAACAGATAATTAGAAAAAGCAAAATGTAAACAACACGCGTTACGTCATACTTGAAAGATCTATTTTGTTAAGAACTTATACAATCGTCGTATACGCTTCTGAATATATTGTAGTATTCCAATATATTTTGATGTAACGGAGGGGTTAAATTTAGAACTGAACAAGTTACATAACTTAATCAAATCTATCATTAAAGATTGTTTAAGTTTATAAAACGAAACAATGGTAAATTGACTATTAAAAAGGCTTAAAAATTTTTCTGGCTTATAAATTTTAAACTCGAAGATGACATGCGCATGATTTTTCGTTAGCTGACCTATTTGGCCCCCAGTAAGGGTTACCAAGTAAGAATTTTCCAGTTAAATCACAGCAAAAAAAATATAAATTATATGAACTAATAAACTACTAAAGTATGCTACGTTGCCACAAGCAAGTTTTAAGCGGCTACACAGCACAGTGCAAGTTCATTTTTAAAATGTCGTCAACAAATAAGCTTTAAACAAATTTAAAACAAAAACTTGGTATTAGACAACACTGTTTTTCGGCTTGTCACTTTACTTGCCGTAACTGTAAAAATTTTACTTGCTTAAAAATTTCTTCGCAAGCTGAGTCGCAGGTTGCCAAAGTGTGGTTGTGTTAGTAAAAAAGTGTTAGTGTATTGGTTTTTTTTCACTTGCACTTGTATGTGGCAACGGCGGGTTAAATGATTTGCATATTTTAAAGTAGTCGGTTTATATTGTATGAAAGCTGGCATCACTGTTATTCAAATAACTTTCGTTCTTCAAAATTATTAGCCAATATGAACACAGGCTGCTTAAAGTTTAAGAACAATATGGGTTGCCAGCTTGTTTTATATGTAAAATTTACAATTTCTTTCGAAAAATGCATGTATTATCTGAGAGCTTATAACACTGTTATTACAATCACTTGTACTTTGAAATTATTAACCAATAGGAACACAGTTTGAGTGATGTTATTGGTACGACATGCGCACATTTAGTAATCGTACGCATAAAAATGTAAGAATGATAAAGGGTCCGAAATCTAACGTTTTGTTTTGCAACTAGTGCTTATTTCGTGAATGGTAACACTTAGCTCATGTCTGATATGACAGATAATTAGTTTTATCCTTCCGCTGAACGAATATGGTTGTGTATACGCTTGAACAACGCTGGGAAATATTGCAACATTACTTTGGCCGATTTTGCAAAACAAAATCATCTTTTCAGATGAAGCTCATTTAAATCTTGGCGGGTATGTTAACAAGCAAAATTATCGCATTTGGGGCACAGAAAACCCGCACGCATACATTGAAAAGCCGATACACCCAAAACGAGTCACTGTTTGGTGCCGATTTTGGTCCAGAGGCATAATTGGGCCGTTTTTCTTCGAAAATGAGCAAGGAGTGGTCGTAGTCAATGCCGATCGTTATCGGGCCATGTTGAACGAATTTTTGTTCACAAAAAATGAAGAGGAGGATATTGGCAACATTTGGTTTCAACAGGACGGCGCTACGTGCACACAGCCCAAGCTACACTTTTTTATAGCATTTTAAAAAAAAAAAAGTTATTTGGCGGACCCTTTACAAACATGATTACGCATTGCGCATATTTGTTGTAATTCTGCTCTCTCTCTCATGCGTGACGTCACACCAGTAAGCAAGTGATTGATATTACAAGTAAAAATTGTAAAAAAGTGACTAAAGTGCTACAACAAATAATTAATAAATTACAATAATAATAAATTAATTATTACAAAAAAAACAAAAAAGTGATGAATTTTTTTTGTACATCCTACCTCCTACTTAATATAATAAATGTTGATGTTTGGATGTTTGTTTATTTGTTACTCAATCACGCAAAAACGGCTGAACGGGACTAAATGAAATTCGGCACATAGATAGATAACAACCTAGATTAACACATAGGCTTGTGTTGTAAATATTTTTATTTTTGTTGTAAGTTGACTTTTCTTTCATATTTTCAAAAGGTTAATAAGTCTACCTCTTATCCCGATAACTACGCAGACGAAGTCTCAGGCACAAGCTAGTAATCAAATAAGCCGTAATATATTCAATAATAATATACTTTTAAATAAAATATAAGCTTTTATTCTCCTTTTATTTATTCAAATACATATAACAATTTATATATGTATTGCTTTTGTTAAGTACCAGGCTGATGTGACGTACATGCTAGGAACGAAACCATTTTGTATTTAGTCAACTTTTTTTTTGCTTGAAACAATATAAAATTTTGATATTTTAAAAAAATTTTTGTTTTGGAATTATATTGTATAAAGTATGTTATTAAGTTTTAAATATTTAATAGGTTATGGGTCAATATATTATTCACATATGTATTAATAGTGACAATTCAAATGGAAAAAAGAGAAAAATAATTTAAATTGAGTTTAACTATAACACACAAAAACAAATACACAATAAAAATTAAACAAAATTGTTCATGTTGTTCGATTGAGCCAAGGCATATTTATTAATCAGGTAATCGCAGTTCTGAGACAATTTCTTGTTTGTTTTTTTATACCCGCCACCAAAAAAAATGGTGGGGGTATATTCATTTTGTCATTCCGTTTGTAACACATCGAAATATCCATTTTAGACCCCATAAAGTATATATATTCTGAATCGGGGTTTGATTTTATGACGATCTAGCTATGTCCGTCCGTCTGCTAAAAGCACGATAAAGGTCGCACCGAAAAAGGCAGGGAACTCAAATTTTGCCAGAATCTTTCTTATAGACAAGGTTTGTTTGGTATTGAAAATGGGCTAAATCGGAATATTAGGAAGAGAGTTATAGCTCGTAAAGCAAGAGTAGGTCGAAAAAACCGTGTCCTTGATACATCGAATAAAATGGAATTGTGTTCAAACGCATTAACGTAGAGTCATGAAACTTCGGATATATATTTCCTGAGTAAAAACAAAATCCTTGTCTGAATATTGCCTAAATCTATGGTTTAGGAAAGGAGTTATAGATCAAAATGTACGAAAATTTATACCGCACAAAACAACACAAAAACGTCATAAAAGCAACAAAATTGGATGTACGACTCTGAAATTTTGCACACATGGCTTTTTGGTAAAATGCTTTGTTCTAACGGAAAATAAATGTGACACGTCCACTTTTACGCTCACCTCCCATATAACGTTTTATCTCAAATTCATATAATTTCTCTATGAATAAAGATTTCGGAATAATAATGAACTACATTGAAATATCTAAGTTGTAAGCAGAAATAACTTTGACACGCCCACTATAACGCCCACTTTTTACGTTATCTATTGTTAATGAAATTTTAAAGCTCATAAAACCGACAAAATTAGAGGTGTGATGATGAAATTTGCTACAGATATCTTCCTAGTCAATGTTAACTGTTATGCCAGAAAACGAAGGTGACACGTCCACTTTTACGCCCACCTCCCATATAACGTTTTATCATATAATATCTCTTTGAATAAAGATTTTTAAATAATAAAGGACTATATGGAAATATCCAAGTGGTATTCATTAGCAGAAACAACTTTGACACGCCCACTATAACGCCCACTTTTTACGTTATCTACTGTTAATGAAATTTTAAAGCTCATAAAACCGACAAAATTAGACGTATGATGATGAAGTTTGCTACAGATATTTTTCTAGTCAATGTCGAATTTAGGTGACACGGATAATTTAACGTCTACCTCCTATATAACGGTTTTTCTTTAATTCCTATAATTTCTCTACGAATAAATATTTTGGAAGAATAAAGGACTAAATTGAATTATCTCAGTTTTATTTATTAGCAGAAACTATATTGACACGCCTACTTTAACGACCACTTTCATTAAAAGACTAAATTTACGAAAACATTTTATAGCATATCGATATGATACATATTTAAGTATAAAGAGATTATTACATAACGATTACTGTTAATAACAAAATAATATATTTTGTACTATAAAAGTAAGCAAAATTGGTGGTGGGTATAAAAGATTCGGCACAGCCGAATTTAGTGCTCTTGCTTGTTATCTATGGAATTCGATAGCCGACGTTCAAAATAACTAAAGATAGAAAATTGGCTGACGAATCAAGACTACCTGATGAATAATTACGCCTTGAATCGAGCCTTCGTTTAATGCTTTTATGTGGCATAAATATGCATGTTTCTTTTTTGTTTTTTACACTTTGAGTTCTTACTACACACTGTGCATTGGCTATGCATGCAAAATATTTACAAAATTAATGTGACTCAAACTTAAACAAAAAAATTACAAACAAAAGTCTATCGATCTGTCTACCACTATATGGGAGTACAAGCACATATTTTTTTGTAGATAGATACACAGATAGACTAGCACTATATATATACATATGCACAAAAAAAGATCTATAATATCAACAGCAGCAACAGGGCTTTAAACAGCACATACAACATAACGATGGTTATAAAGCAGACAAGCCGCAAGGCTTAAACTAAAGACGGACATTTTTATTTTGAACACGTTCCACGGCAAACCAGTCTTGGGAAAAATTAAAAAAAAACGTTCATTAACCCGACCATATGTATGAAGAAAATTTTAATTTTGCTAATATTTATTTATATTAATTAAATTTACTATTTACTTATAAATTAAACTAAAATATTTTTTTTTTCGGTTTCTAACTCAACAATTAAAATTTTTTAATTTAAATATAGTACTTACAAATTTGTTTTCACAAAACTTTGTATAATACCCACACTAGTAATAGTAATTAAAATAAAAAGCACTTATGATTATTATACCCTTCACCTGTGGTACACAAGGGTATATATAGCTTTGTCCTTCCGTTTGTAATTTCTACAATTTTCATTTCCGACCCCATAAAGTATATATTTTCTGAAAGCTTAGGAATAGAGGAGTCGATTAAGCTTCTGTCCCTCTGCCCGTCTGTCCGTGTGTTGGTTGAAATCAACTTTTAGAAGCAACTATATGTTCCTCAGATCTGTATATGGTATCAATCTCTTGGAAATATCCAGGAATGAATCGCTGTTGAAATTCAGCACAATCGCCCCATAACTTTCTGAGATATGAGCTAAAAACCACGACCACCTCGTTTTTTTACACAATTACAACAACAACATACATACATACATACATACATGTAAAAAACATACCAAACAAACAAAATTAAAAGAAAAAAAAAATATTAAAAATAAGAAAAAAATAATAAAAAAAAATTACAAAAAAAAAAAATTAAAAAAAAATTAAAAAAAAAATATTAAAAAAAAATAATATAATATAAATAATATCTTAAATAAAATAAGATAACATTTTTTTGGCTCAGCTGGGATTCGATGCCACATTTATTCTAACCAGTATATACATACATATGTACGTATTTTATATGAGATGAATGGTGATACAAACAATTGTTATTGCATGACTACACGTTGTGAAGGGTATATAAGATTCGGCACGGCCGAATATAGCACTGTTACTTGTTTTTTTTTTAATATTGGTATAAGTAGCAAAAGCATGTTTACTGTAAACTTCTAGTTTCCTACTTTTTTAGAATTGTTTTTATTTAATTCTTGCTAAATAGGTTTTATTGCTGTAGATGATATTTTTGTTTTTGTATTATCTTTTATATATTTTTAAATTTCCTTTAATATAATTAATTAAGCAGCTGAATACTAAGCAATCTTTTATTATAATTCAATGTTCATAATATTAACTTTCTTCTATATCAATATTTTTACACTTAAAGCCATTTAAGTGTAATACATTTAATTTTTATTACATTTAACGTAAAAATCGTCTAAAATCTACATGAGTACATAGGATTAAGACATAAACAAAATTTTATATTAAAAAAAAATTGAAAACTAGTTTGTTTGTGCAAATCATTTGCAAAATGACGGTTAAGTATTAAAAACAATATTTGAAATGAAACGTATGTTTAAACAGGATTCATAAAGTAATTTTAAAATTAATTTCTTTATATAAACGTACTAGTTTGCAATTTCAATTTTAGCACAATATCGGATGAAACTTGTCGAACTCCTGATCAATTCAAAATTATAATTACGCAATAGATAATCAATATTTCAACAACTTTTGCGATTGTAAGATAAAATACACATTTATTAATCGCCCTATAGATCATCGAAGCCACTAATTTCGGGCCTTTTTTCAACTCGGTCCTAATGTGATTTCAAGCGTAATGATCGGCATCCCTTCACTTAAAACCGTTTACTCTAGGCTTAATGTGTGCCTGCCTGTGATTCTTAATCTTCCGCCAGATAATAGTGGATATTCGCATACTACATGCGCTTTTGTCTTAGCATAATCCAGGCATACATATATTTCAAAAATCATCATCTACGATTTGCATACTTTTCAGATGATATTTGAAATTTCTCTGTCTCGTGAACAAAGCAGTTTTCCACCTCATCGTATTCTGATTAAGCTTTTGTCACCTCCAGAAGAAATTTGTAGATAGAAATTCATAGGAGTGTTGGGTACAAGGGAAGAAATTTCCCAATGCATGGTGATGTTGGTATAGCTAAGAATTAAGCGGTGGACGAACTTTTAAGCGTTAAGATTCTGTGGACTAGAACACAGAATTGCCCAGAACGATGGGTTGCTGCCGGCAAAAGTCTTACAATGGGTGAATTTCATAAGACGGCAAAGGTGGTACCACTTGTAAACTGGTTCGTATGGTGACTAAAGGACTTCGTAGCAGGGGTGCAGTACAGATACTCAGATTTAATCAGAATACGATGAGGTGGACGAAATTCTTGCTTCCCAAACGTTAAAAAAACAAAAAGTACCATAATATTTCAAAAAAGTACCTTTGTAGTCGCCCATAACATTTTCAATCTCACCTCGTATCAATAGTCACTATTTTCGAAATTCTAGCTTCGCCAATGTTGAAAATACAAAAAGTACCATAAAAATTCAAAAAAGTAGCTTTTTGGTCGCCCATAACATTTTTAGTGTCACCTGGAATCAAAACTCCTTGATTGTACAATTCAACCTTCATAAACGTAGAAAATACAAAAATTCCCTTAAAAATTCAAAAAAGTACCTTTTTGGTCGCGCATAACATTCTTAGTCTCACCTGGAATCAATAGTCCTTAATTGTACAATCCTATCTTCATAAAGGTAGAAAATACAAAAAGTGACACAAAAAATCAAAAAAGTACCTTTTGGGTCGCCCATAAATTTTTTAGTCTCACCTGAAATCACAAGTCCTTGATTGTACAATCCTACCATCATAAACGTAGAAAATACAAAAAGTACCATAAAAATTCAATGAAGTACCTTTTTGGTCGAACATAACATTTTCAGTATCACCTGGAATCAATAGTCCTTTATTTTACAATACTACCTCTATAAACGTAGAAAATACCAAAAGTACCATAGAAATGCGAAAAAGTACATTTTTGGTCCAAGTTCCAAATTCCAAGTTTAAAATGTTCAAATATCTATGTAAGAAATTTTATATTTTTGGAAATAGTAGCGGTTAAACAAAGATGCCATATATATTTTTTCAATTTTATTATACAAAATTCAATTCCAAGAATTTTAAAAATACCGTAAAAATTCTAATATTCAAAACTCTCTTATATGCCTAATTTTAATTTTCACAAAACAATTATTTTTTTATATTTTTAAATTGCATTATAATTGATTCGAGTAAAAGGTCGTACTTTGGCAAATTAAAAAAAAAAATTATTAGAATTAATAATATTATATTATCTTAAATTTTAATGTGAACCATTTTTTATTTTGGCTTAAGTTCATTTGTTATTTATTTAATTTTTTTTATAATTCAAATTAAATTAAATTGTAACCATTTTAGGAATATTCTTTCTAAAAATCACTTCCGATATTAGCCGAGTGAAATGCATTTTCGAAATCAGCTACGATTTCATCATCAGCACTCTTTATCGGTATACTACTATGTAACTTAAAATTCCTATTTATGTTACAATTGAATGAAATTTGAATTAGTGAATCTTAGTATTATTTTTCATATTTTGTTGAATATTTTTAATTTCACCTATCAAATGACAATTCATAATTCAACATGTTCATATTCTTCTATATTCGTAATACATTTTCGTTATGCTTTCAATAAAATATAAAAATATATAATTATAACACACATGGCACGGTGTTAATGACATTCAAGAATTCATTGTTCAGTGTCTATCACCTAGATGGACTTATATAAATGAAAATGTAAATACAACCTTGTTTTCAATAATTCCAGCCAAAGGATGGATATTGAAAGCATAACGAAAATGTATTACGAATATAGAAGAATATGAACATGTTGAATTATGAATTGTCATTTGATAGGTGAAATTAAAAATATTCAACAAAATTTGAAAAATAATACTAAGATTCACTAATTCAAATTTCATTCAATTGTAACATAAATAGGAATTTTAAGTTACATAGTAGTATACCGATAAAGAGTGCTGATGATGAAATCGTAGCTGATTTCGAAAATGCATTCCACTCGGCTAATATCGGAAGTGATTTTTAGAAAGAATATTCCTAAAATGGTTACAATTTAATTTAATTTGAATTATAAAAAAAATTAAATAAATAACAAATGAACTTAAGCCAAAATAAAAAATGGTTCACATTAAAATTTAATATATAGAAAAAAAGTTCGAATAAAATATAAAACAAGTAAGAGCGCTACATTCGGCCGTGCCGAATCTTATATACCCTTCACACCGTGTAGTCATGCAATAACAGTAGTTTATATCACCATTCATCCCATATGAAATACGTAAATACGTAAAAAACATACATATATAAAAACATCCCATTGTAAAATTATAAATTTACGTTGTATGTTAAAAAAAAAATAAAAAAAAAAATTTTAAAAAAAATTTAAAAAAAAAATTTAAAAAAAATATTTAAAAACAAGTAAGAGCGCTATATTCGGCCGTGCCGAATCTTATATACCCTTCACAACGTGAATTCATGCAATAACAGTGGTTTGTGTCACCATTCATCCCATATGAAATACGTACATACATATAAAAACATACATATATAAAAACGTCCCATTGTAAAATTATAAATTCACGTATGAATGTTAAAAAAAAACAAAAAAAAAAAAAAAAAATTTAAAAAAAAAAAAAATTTTTTAAAAAAAAAATTTAAAAAAAAAAAAAAATTTAAAAAAAAAAAAAATTTTTTTAAAAAAAAAATTTTTTAAAAAATTATTATGTATATAATATATACAAAACAAAAAAAAAATAAAAAAAAAATTAAAAAAAAAAAAATTTTAAAAAAAAATAATAATAAAAATATAAATAATATATTAAATAAAAAATAAAAAAAAAAAATAAAAAAAAAAAATAAAAAAAAAATTTAAAAAAAAATTAAAAAAAAAATTTTTTGGCTCAGCTGGGATTCGATGCCACGTTTTCTCTAACCAGTATACACGTTTGTATGTATGTATGTTGTTGTTGTAATGTTGCTTTTGTGAAAAAAAAATCGAGGTGGTCGTGGGTTTTTGCTCATATCTCAGTTGTTTATGTACCGATGTTTCTGATTTTCAATAGCGATCTACTCCCGAATATTTCTGATATTTTAATACCTCACCCGAGTCCAAGCGATGTCGGGGGGCTTCAAAAAGTTGATTTCAACATACACACGGACAGACGGTCACACGGACAGACGGACAGCGCTTAATCGACTCCCCTATTCATAAGCTTTCAGAAAATATATACTTTATGGGGTCGGAAATCAAAATTGTAGAAATTTCACACGGAATGACAAACCTATATATACCCTTTTTCACTGTGTGAAGGGTATAAAAAAATTTTAAAAATAATTAAAATATATATAAATATAAAACAAAAAAAAAAAAAAAATATGAAAAAAAAAAAAAATAATAATAAAAATGTAAATAATATATTAAATAAAAAATAAAAAAAAATAAAAAAAAAATTAAAAAAAAAATATAAAAAAAATAAAAAAAATTTTTTTTTTGGCTCAGCTGGGATTCAATGCCACGTTTTCTCTAACCAGTATACACGTTTGTATGTATGTATGTTGTTGTTGTAATGTTGTTTTTGTGAAAAAAAATCGAGGTGGTCGTGGGTTTTTGCTCATATCTCAGTTGTTTATGTACCGATGTTTCTGATTTTCAATACCGATTTACTCCCGAATATTTCTGATATTTTAATACCTCACCCGAGTCCAAGCGATGTCGGGGGGCTTCAAAAAGTTGATTTCAACATACACACGGACAGACGGTCAGACGGACAGACTGACAGGGCTTAATCAACTCCCCTATTCATAAGCTTTCAGAAAATATATACTTTATGGGGTCGGAAATCAAAATTGTAGAAATTTCACACGGAATGACAAACCTATATATACCCTTTTTCACTGTGTGAAGGGTATAAATATATAATATTATATTATCATTATAAAAATAAAAAATTATTTACTTGCGCAAATACTACGATTCCACATTTGAATAATTCTTCTGTTTGATGTTTTTTCTTTTTTTTTTAGAAAAATAAAATATTTTCCGTCTGATTTATAATTTTACCGCGGCCCATCTTAAACCTTTATTATATTTTGAAATTTTTATAATTTGCATCGAAACTTTTTTTCCATTTTGTTTTAATTTTAGATTTCTTTATAAAATAACACTAAGTTGTTTACAAATTTACACAAAATTACAAAAACAAGTTATTATTTAAAAATAAAAGTAAAATTGTTAATATTACACAAAAGAATATAAAAAAAAAAACAAAGTGAACTTATATTTTAGAATTCTAAGACTTAATTGACATTTTTGTGTGACAACTCCAATTTATTCGTTTAGACAATAATAAACTTTAAAAATCCTTATTTTTGTAAACAAAAAAAATTATGAAACTACCCTGCAGGAAATGTCTGTAGTGAAACAGTACTGATTCACTATTGACTAACCAATTATACCCCAGACAATATTCTATGCTAAAGAAATTTAACATGTACTTGCTATTGAAAATCCACTTGTGACATTAGAACTACTGACTAAGTAGATTTTACGGAACTATATAGCGACATTAGAATCAGGTATTCGCCAGTTCATTTTTGTAATTTTAATCTTCACTTTTGGTACTTTTGACCTCATCAAATCAAAGTATTATTTTTAAATGTTAAAGTAAACTACAGTTTATCATCTAAAATAATTTAACGGAAAAATTTTTGCATTTTAATACCCTTCACCTGTGGTGCACAAGGGTATATATAGCTTTGTCAATCCGTATGAAATTTCTACAATTTTCATTTCCGACCCCATAAAGTATATATTTTCAAATAAGCACTGTCCGTCTGTCAGTATGTCCGTGTGTATATTAAAATCAACTTTATGAAGCCCCCAGAAATCGCTTGGACCCGGGTGAGGTATTAAAATATCAGAAATTGGTATTGAAAATCAGAAACATCGGTACATAAACAACTGAGATATGAGCAAAAACCCACGACCACCTCGATTTTTTTTCACAAAAACAACATTATAACAACAACATACATACATACAAACGTGTATGTAAACGTGGCATCGAATCCCAGCTGAGCCAAAAAAAAATTTTGTTTATTTATTTTTATATATTTTTTTTTTATTTTTTATTTAATATATTATTTATATTTTTATTATTATTTTTTTTTAATTTTTTTATATATATTTTTTTTTGTTTTATATTTATTTTAATTATTTTTAATTATTTATTTTTATACCCTTCACCTGTGGTGCACAAGGGTATATATAGCTTTGTCATTCCGTTTGTAATTTCTACAATTTTCATTTCCGACCCCATAAAGTATATATTTTCTGAAAGCTTATGAATAGAGGAGTCGATTAAGCCCTGACCGTCTGTCCGTCTGTCCGTCTGCCCGTCTGTCCGTGTGTTGGTTGAAATCAACTTTTAGAAGCAACAATATGTTCCTCAGATCTGTATATGGTATCAATCTCTTGGAAATATCCAGGAATGAATCGCTATTGAAATTCAGCACAATCGCCCCATAACTTTCTGAGATATGAGCAAAAAACCACGACCACCTCGTTTTTTTTCACAATTACAACAACAACATACATACATACATACATGTAAAAAACATACCAAACAAAAAAAAATTACAAAAAAAAAATATTAAAAATAAGAAAAAAAATAATAAAAAAAACTACAAAAAAAAAATTTTAAAAAAATTTAAAAAAAAATTTTAAAAAATTTTTTAAAAAAATTTAAAAAAAATTTAAAAAAAATATAAAAAAAATAATAAAATATAAATAATATATTAAATAAAATAAAATAAAATAAAATTTTTTTGGCTCAGCTGGGATTCGATGCCACATTTATTCTAACGTGTACGTATGCACGTATTTTATATGGGATGAATGGTGATACAAACAATTGTTATTGCATGACTACACGTTGTGAAGGGTATATAAGATTCGGCACGGCCGAATATAGCACTGTTACTTGTTTTAACATACATACGTTAATGTAGAGCAAGGCATATTTATTCATCAGGCAGTCTTAATTCGTCAGCCGATTATTTTTTTCTTTACTTATTTTAAATTTTAGATGTCAAAGTCCATAAATAAGAAGCATTTTCTCTTTTCTCTCATTTATTATACCCTTCACCTGTGGTGCACAAGGGTATATATAGCTTTGTCATTCCGTTTGTAATTTCTACAATTTTCATTTCCGACCCCATAAAGTATATATTTTCTGAAAGCTTATGAATAGAGGAGTCGATTAAGGCCTGACCGTCTTTCCGTCTATCCGTCTGTCCGTGTGTTGGTTGAAATCAACTTTTAGAAGCAGCTACATATATGTTCCTCAGATCTGTATATGGTATCAATCTCTTGGAAATATCCAGGAATGAATCGCTATTGAAATTCAGCACAATCGCCCCATAACTTTCTGCGATATGAGCAAAAAACCACGACCACCTCGTTTTTTTCACAATTACAACAACAACATACATACATACATACATGTAAAAAACATACCAAACAAACAAAATTAAAAGAAAAAAAATATATTAAAAATAAGAAAAAAATAATAAAAAAACTACAAGAAAAAAAATTTTAAAAAAAATTTAAAAAAAAATTTAAAAAAATTTTTTAAAAATTTTTCTAAAAAAATTTTTTAAAAAAATTAAAAAAAAAAAATATAAAAAAAAATAATAAAATATAAATAATATATTAAATAAAATAAAATTTTTTTGGCTCAGCTGGGATTCGATGCCACATTTATTCTAACTTGTACGTATGCACGTATTTTATATGGGATGAATGGTGATACAAACAATTGTTATTGCATGACTACACGTTGTGAAGGGTATATAAGATTCGGCACGGCCGAATATAGCACTGTTACTTGTTTCAAATGTCAAACTTAATATATAACAAGTAACAGTGCTATATTCGGCCGTGCCGAATCTTATAGACCCTTCACAACGTGTAGTCATGCAATAACAATTGTTTGTATCACCATTCATCCCATATAAAATACGTGCATACGTACACGTTAGAATAAATGTGGCATCGAATCCCAGCTGAGCCAAAAACATTTTATTTTATTTTATTTAATATATTATTTATATTTTATTATTTTTTTATATTTTTTTAAATTTTTTTTAAATTTTTTTAAAAAATTTTTTTAGAAAAATTTTTATAAAATTTTTTTAAATTTTTTTTTAAATTTTTTAAAAATTTTTTTTTTTTAGTTTTTTTTTATTATTTTTTTCTTATTTTTAAAATTTTTTTTTTTAATTTTTTTTTGTTTGGTATGTTTTTTACATGTATGTATGTTGTTGTTGTAATTGTGAAAAAAACGAGGTGGTCGTGGTTTTTTGCTCATATCTCAGAAAGTTATGGGGCGATTGTGCTGAATTTCAATAGCGATTCATTCCTGGATATTTCCAAGAGATTGATACCATATACAGATCTGAGGAACATATAGTTGCTTCTAAAAGTTGATTTCAACCAACACACGGACAGACGGGCAGACGGACAGACGGTCAGGGCTTAATCGACTCCTCTATTCATAAGCTCTCAGAAAATATATACTTTATGGGGTCGGAAATGAAAATTGTAGAAATTACAAACGGAATGACAAAGCTATATATACCCTTGTGCACCACAGGTGAAGGGTATAAAAAATATAAACAAAAAAGTTTTCTCCGAACTGCAATTACCTGATGAATAAACATGCCTTGGGTAGAGGTTTTGTTGACAATAGCACCAAAAAGACACCAAAATAGTCGGCAAAAGTGGTGACCTGGAAACACCTGACCATAAGGTACCTTCTATTTTTATACACAAATGAATAAATTAATACAAATTAAATTTGTATGAATTTTGGCTTGTGCCTAATATTTTTTAAATTTTCAGTCAAAATAAAGCATAAACAGTCAAATCAACAAAACATCCATATTTAAATTGCAATTGTTTCTCAAAAATTATTATTATTATTAAAAATATGAGTACGACTATTAGAATTTATTAAAACGAGCGTTTCGGCTCTTCAAAAGGCTGGCTTATAAAAGAAGGTTTGGATGCTAACAAAATTAATTCATTGTGTTTGTGTATTTATTTTAGAAGTATGAAAAAATTAGCAAACACTTAAATACTAGTAGCAGCTAGTAACTATCAAAGTATGAAATGCTATGATAGATAATAGTTTAAGTTGTATTTTTGTTTTTCATTATTACAACTATTGAGTTTTTTTTTAACTCCTAAACAATTGTAACGCATTGTGGTTTCTGGTTGTTTTGCGCTCTAGATAACGCCCTTGTATTGCAAAGTGATTGGAGTTTGGCAGTTGTTGCTTGGCAGGCAAATACCACCACAAACAATAACTGCATTATATTTAACAGCACACTAGCCCAAACAGCTATGATAATGTATAGTGATTAAAAATTTTTTAAAATAATTTCTTTAATTTATTTTCGAAGTATTTAGTCATGTCTTTGGGCTCTTGTAGCTCATTCAAAATTTATTTTAACACCCATACTTTCAAAAATATTATGAAACCTTTTATATATTATTTATATAATTTATATATTATTCTTAGGAAATATACAAAATATATATCATCGACATGTCTTTACTAATAAAATAAAGTGAAAATGTGTGATACTTTGTGTGAGTTACTTTGATAACTATTTGCTTATTCGATAAAAAATTGGTTAGAATGATTACACGGGGCATGGTATCCCACTAAAAAAATACATTTGATGTCATATGTAAATATATGGAAAACAAAATTTAGTTGAAATTTTGCTCGAGCAATTTTTGACGACAATTATCTTATTACAACCAAAATCATTAATACAAAGAGAAAATATCTGGATTTTAAAGGGAATTGCGTGTTTAACGTTTTCTGGTAGTCCTCATACAAAGACATCCTTGTAGTAAGCTACATACATTAAACATAACCGATTTATAGTTATACATATAAAGAAAAACTTATCTCATTCCATTCTTTTAAATTTTATTCAGTTTCTTTCTTTTTATGTCAAGTAACAGAAAATCGAGATACGCCTTTTTTATATTAAGCCGTATATAATACAAATTAAGTATTTATTTTGTATTATAATTAAGACCTTTTAATTTCTGCTTTTAATTATTATTATTTGCCGAACACATTATCTGCCTATTTTTTAATGTAAACAAAAGTTTCTTTCCTATAAGTATATTTGGTGAATTCACTAGATGTGTATAATGTCGTATTGTCATATTCTTATAATTTTTTAAAATAGTTTAAAATTTTTAAATACAATAAACGATACTATACTTTTCAATAATTTTAAAAATTTAAGACATCATAGCACTCTTGGTAAATTCACCAATTAAAAATTAAAATAAAAAAGATAAATTTCAATACATTTACAAAAAATAAAGTTTCGTTCGCAATTAAAAAAAAACAGGAACAAGACATTGGGCCAATTCAAAGTGGTTGCATATTAGTCATATTTGTACTATTTCATATTATTTTATGCATGCATAAAATTTTTGTTAGAAATTTCCATACAAAAAAAAAACAATATGACTTTACACATTTGTTTCCTATATATAAGGAATTGTTAATGTCATATTTTTAACATACTATCTCTCAGAGAGAATTTCTTCGCTTCTCACCTCTCAGAGAGAATATTTTCTATTTGCTTCTTTCCTGTATACATACAATTTTTAACAGCGTCATCTCTTTGTCTTCTTTCTTGTATTAAATACATAATTTGTTAACAAAAGGTGTTCAAATTCACTGGTCATATTAATATGAATTATATGACATAGTACAATATGAGAGTCTACTTTGAATTGGCCCATTGTGTTAAGTGTCGAATTGTCATAATTTTATAAAATTGTTAAAAGGTGTAAAAGTTTTGCAGTAAACAATTCAATACATTTTATGCATTTTAATTTTTTTTTTTTGGAAATTATGACAATAAGACACTTTAAGCTTCTTGTGAATACGTCAATTATACAATTATTACAAATAAATTGAACAACTTCATGGACATTAAATTAATAAAAGTCATTATAAAAAATTTTACCCGATTCCTCATTTAGCAAGATAAATAAAACAATTTAACTATAAACTAATTTTAAACTGGTTAATTATAGTTCCGAAACTTAAATCAATGACTTAAAATTGTTCTTAAAAATGCTTTTCTTCCCTAAACTTACATTTATCATACCTTTTTGTCGCAAACAAACCACTGTCATATACCAATATACATATGTATATACGTACATATGTATATACATATAAAGGTGGTAGCTAGTAACTTCTAATATCACTAGTTTTAATATCAAACAAAGAACTGTTTATTAAAATATTCAACTAAGTTTATTGCTTACGTAACATTATATACGTACATATGTATGATTTTCAACACCTTCCAATTATTAAGTTTTTTTCGTTACATTTTTTTACGGATTTTCATAGGTATTCTCATGTTATACCATTTACTTATATTTTTAACAGGCCTTTGTAAAAGCTGTAACTAGTGGTGTGGAAAATGTAGAAGAAGTCTTATTATCGCCAGAACATCAAAAACAATTAGTACCTCAAGGACCGCGCATAGTGGCCGATAAAACAAAGTCTTATAAAACAATAGATTCAGAGAATGTACAGAAGAGATCTTTGGCCCAAGAAGATGGTAAGATAATAACAGAGTCGAAAAAAACCACAGAGCACGAGATTATTGTAGATGACGATCTCCCCGACAATAAGTCGATTGAAAATACGGAACAAATAAAAACTTTAGTAAGTTATTTTAAATAAACTGCATACAAACATACATACACAAACACACACACACACACACACATGTACATATATACATACATATGTATGTAAAAAAAACATTGTTTTTAATAGGAAGCCAATCAGAGATATTTTAAAAAGCGGGATGAACAATATGTCGATATTATTAAAGATGGTAAAGTGGTAGGCACTGAAATGAAATACGCAGCCGAGAACATGCATATGGAAAATGATAATATGCTGGAACGTCCAGATGATTGGGATAGTTTATCCGCTCGTATGAGAAAAATGCGCAAACCTCACAACAAACCTGTAATGACGCACCCTAAAGGTAATCAATATTTATAATAAGTCAATATAAAAAAAAATTTAATTTGTTATGTTTCCTTTTAAGGGGGAGTCTTATTAGATCGCAAGGATGCTCTTACCAAACGTCCTTTAGATTTTGATAAAGAAGAAGAAACTCGCAAGGGTGAGACTATAAAGTGGCTAGAGTCACATTTTGGCAGTGAGTCAACTGCTTCCAATGATTCTCGTGAAGATGAAGTCAATGTTATTGAGCCAACCAAGAAAACTTACTTTAATGTTACTATCAAATCTAATCAAAATCACTCAAATTCCAATGCCCACTATGATATCAACGATAAAAAGCCCTTTGTCAAACGTAGCGTCATCGATGCTCCACCACCAGGTAATAATGGAGCAAAATACTATCAAGGTATTTCAAATTGGAATAATCGCAATGAAACAATAGCAGCCACAACACCAGTTAACCATTTTGCTTCCAAGGCATTTCGCGATGATCTTCATGCGTCCATAGAGCGAAATCAATTAAAAAAAACGAGTGCTGTATATTCTAAAAAGGATAATTATATTGCAGATACTAAAACATATGTAAAACCTGTATCAAGTGATAACTACGTTAGCCGAGAAGACATACTGCAACAGAAAAGACAAAGTCTATCGTCTCAATTTCTAGCCAGATCTAGGCAAAATTCCCGAGATAATTTAGATGATTTAGATAAGACTGGACTGGGTTCATTTGAGGAAAGCCGTTATGTAAGTGGTTCGCGTACAGATCTACACTACGGCATGAATATTAAGGATAAAGAGAAGCGCAATTATACTAGAGCGGAAATAATAGATGATGTAGATTCACCAGTGCCACCACGTAAAAACTCATATGTTGAAGAAAGAGCAAAATCCTATGAACGTAACTATATAGAAAATTCTCATTATAATTCTTTGCGTAGAGAATCTCAACAGCATGATTCTTCCTCACTGCACCGAGAAGTGAGTACGTTAGAAAGACCCACTGTACCACAACGGAGAAGAAATGGTGAGAAGAAATTACGCCAACATAGCGAGGTCGTAACGGAAATAAAAACTCCTCTGCAACAAGTGCCAATAGATGTGTCTGAACCGCCACCTGACTATTCACCACCACCTAGAAGTCGATCATCCTCACCAAATTATAATAACCACGATTTAAGAGCCAAACCATATGCACATTCACAACAGCAAATATTTACGCCGTCTTCGCTAATCGAACAACAGGCAAGAGAAGCTCAAACTTTAAACCGGAAGCAAAACCAACGTACTAGATTTGCTCGTAATACACCATCTCCACCAGTAGCAATTGCACAACACCATAACGCACTAAGGCCGAATATGTTAACACAAACTACCCAGACTACACCTTCTACCATTTCCACATCTACAGCAGCATCTCATCGTTCCAGCAAAGTGGGACAAGCTATTGGTAACTCATTGAGAAAACTGGTTGGAAAACTCAGATCTGCCAGTGTTGAGCGCAAGTTACGGATGAAATCTAAGTCAAAGTCACGTGAACAATCGCCAACACCAGTCAACCATCAAGAACAGCAAAATATACGCACGTATCAGCAATACAATGTAATCGACAGCCATATTGGGGGAAATCATCATACGACCTCCCATGATGAGTCCGAAGAAGAATATAACAGTCAGCAAAGAAGCCGTTATCAAGCGTTGAAAGAAACTCCAAACAAGACACTAGATAATTCTGCCTACAGCAACGCTGGCGTAGATCGTAGGGCTTTATTACATTCTAGTTCATCCCATCCTGTAGGTAATAATCGTGACAATGGTTATCGAATAATGAGTCCAAAACATCGTTACTATTTAGGAGAAGATCCCTACTCCAGTACTTTGTACGGCAAAGAAAATGTACATGAGACTATGAAAATGCGTAATGGAGCTCCACCACCACCCACTTCCTTTAATAACCGAGAAAGTTCAACATCCTCTCACACCTTAGGACGTTATCAGAAAAGTAATCAACGTATGTCGGGCTCAACGCCAAATCTTAATCAGGGTTATCGCAGCACTCAGACATTGCCACGTAAACTCAACGACCATCCACCTGTACATCATTACGAAACGCAAACCGTTAATATAGCCCGATCAAATGCTACTAGTAAAGTTCAGAGTAAATTACGGCAACAACAACCACCTGCTGAGCAGCGAATTTCTTATCAGCCGATTAGTCAAAATATTGGACCACTTAAACCAGCAAGAACGTACGCCAAATCGCTGAATCGTAGTAAATCATTTAGCGTTCATGCCATGAATGGTGGCAATGATCCTAGTCCCATTTATATGGAAAAACTAACGAGTAACAACAACACCAACAACAGTTTACATTCTAGCCAGGCATACAAGTCTAATCCTCATCTCTACTCTAGTTCCAAGGAAAACGCACTGCAACAAAGTGCCCTGAAAAGTCCATCAATTGTTAATCTAATAAGTCGTAGTCAAAAGGATTTAACAAAAATAGAAACTAACGAAGATGACACCGATAATTATGCTGCCAGGCAAACATACTCTAACAAAAATCATCATTCAGCCATAAAACAACAACAGCAATATGAAGATAGAAAAGTCATACCAGCCTACAGATCCGCTTCGTACATAGAAGACGATTATAAATATCGACCAACTCCACATTATCCATTACAGCAAAAACATTCATTGGATTCGCGCGGTTTCGTAGATATTAACAAGGATACGGCTAGTATTTTAAGACATGAAGAGTATATAAAACAAAAACGGAATCTACCCTCTGGATCCACCGTTATTAAAGTACGCAACATTGATTATAGAAAATGAGAACATAAAGATTAAACACAATAACAACATACATATAAATTGTAAAGTTCTTAAGAATTCAACTTCTTTTTATTTTTTTAAGCACAAAACGATTTCGTATTTTAATAACTGAGATCATGGGCCACATTTAAAACTATATAAAACAGAAAACCTTTGCGTTGGCTTTAGTTTCATTTGACATGTTCGCAAATAAAAATCCTAAGCCATTTGAAACGAATTTTTACGAAATAATCGGATTTTTTATATCCGTATCCTAATACTAATATATATATATGCATATTGTTTTTTAACAAATTAAAAAAAATAATAAAAAGAATGGCTTCCATATATTATTTAAAAAAAATTAAAATCTTTTCACCTTAATATCCATAAAACAAAAAGAGTAATATATTATTTTTTAGTTAAATTAAAAAAAACTAAAATTATTTTTTTATTAATATAAGTTAAGTAGTATTTAATCACTTGTTGAAAAAATAAATTAATGAAATAACGATAACCAGCTGACATTAAAAACAAAAAAAATATATATTTGTATTAACCTATCTTAAGTATAATACCATTTATTGTGGTTGTTAAATGCAATAAAGTGCCAAAATTTAATAAATTTGAAAAAAAACACTTAATTCTTAAATGTCAATTTGCAAGATATTTTTGCTTAAAGAATAGGGGGGGGGGGGGGGGGGGAAAGCAAGGAATTAGTATAAAATTAGATGAAAATAAAATAAAAAAGGGAAATTGATATGCAAACACTTTTAATTTTACAATTTTACAGACCAACAATTCACACTCTCATAAGGTTAATATTTACATTGATAGCAATTTTTATACCTATTGATAACATCATAATTTTGAATTCAAAGGGAATTTTGGTCAGATGATATATAAAGAACAGAATATCTATAGACTTATATGTCGACTATCGATAGCAATATAACTTCAATTTCGTTGCCAGTTATAAAATAAATTATTCCAGATGGCAATTGCATCTAAAAGCTGTCAATTTTTCTGAAAAATAGTGATTATATTGGCAACTGTGAAGTTTAAATAGTACACTGTTAAAAAATGTATTATGTAAAATAAAATTATTTTTAAATTTATCTGCTTCTTATGCTATATATCGAAATTTATAATTATTTTATAAAACAAATACAATAAAAATTAAACCATTTAAGCTTAGTGATTTTTGTTTAAAATTACGCGCTTTTTTAGGAGTGTAGGTGCTTTTTGAAATTTTGAAGTGGACAATTCTGTGTATCAGTTAAAAAGTGTAAGTGGAATGATATTTTTAACTGTTATTCGCCTATGTGAAATCTAAGTCAAGGTACACTTATACAGGTGGCGGTGGCAGTCCAGTGGATTATTTTTTGTGTGCAAATGCTTGTCAAACTCCATATATAAAACTCAATATGTAAAAAAAAAACATGAAAAAGGTATAGGTATATTATTTTACTATTATTTTGTTTTGTATACAATTGTGTTGTCAGATTTTTATTATTAAAAGAAAAAATTTGGTAAACAAATTATAAATGCTTGGCATCCCTGTTTCCAGCAATAATCTGCCATTTTATCTGGCATTTTTACAGAAATTAGACAGTTATCTGGCATCACTTTTATTAGAACAATTTGATATTTAGAACAAATGCGTCGCAGATTGTTGTTTTCTTGTTTGTTACGTACATTGTGAAATTTATTATAAATTAAATAAAAAATATAAAAATTATTATGGTTGTTGAAAGTAAAACTTTAAAAAATGGCAGAGAAGCAAAAACAGATGATATGGCTATAACAACTCCAGAGGAGTCTGGCAAAAAAGTAGAAAAATGTGACCGCAACAACGCGTTCAATAATAAAAACAACAACAGTGAGTCGGTTTCTGCAAACAATTCAACCGCAGCAGAAAAAACAAACGTAAACACAAAAACCGGCACAAGTCAGGAAATGGAAATAAACATAGGTGATGTTTATATGATAAAAAGAACCGATGGTAATATCCATGCCGCGCAAATCATACAGTCGCGAGAGTGTGAACAAGAATCTAACCAACAGTTGCAAGAATACTATGTACACTATGTGGGTTTGAATCGTCGTTTAGATGAGTGGGTATCTAGAGATCGTATTACCGATTGTACAGATGCTAAAGGTGGGGGAGCAGCAGCTGCAGGTGGCCCTGATATAGCAGATTCCGTGGGAGCCAAGACGATTAAACAGTTAAGTAAAGAACAGATAGCATCATTAGAAAATCCATCGGCAGTTGAGAACTGTGACCGCAAATTAACAAGAAACCAAAAGAGACGCCACGATGAAATAAATCATGTGCAAAAGACGTATGCTGAAATGGATCCGACTACGGCGGCATTGGAAAAAGAACACGAAGCCATTACCAAAGTAAAATATATTGATAAACTGCGTATAGGCAGATTCGAAATAGACACTTGGTACTTTAGTCCCTACCCAGATGAGTACGGCAAAGTTGGTACCTTGTATGTGTGTGAGTATTGCCTAAAATATATGCGTTTTCAAAAGACCTATCGTTATCATGCCTCAGAGTGTACACAGCGGCAACCACCAGGCAGTGAAATATATCGAAAAGGCACAATATCGATATTTGAAATTGATGGTAAAGATTATAAGCTATATTGCCAAATGCTTTGCTTAATGGCAAAATTATTTTTGGATCACAAAACTTTATACTACGATGTAGAACCGTTTTACTTTTATGTTTTATGTGAAATTGACAAGAAGGGAGCTCATATAGTGGGTTACTTTTCGAAAGAAAAAGAGTCTCCAGAAAATAATAATGTTGCTTGTATTCTAATACTGCCACCCTATCAACGAAAAGGTTATGGTAAACTCTTGATAGCATTTAGCTATGAGCTGTCTCGACGAGAAGGTGTTGTAGGCAGTCCAGAGAAACCATTGTCTGATTTAGGTCGGCTCAGTTACCGCAGCTATTGGGCCTATACTTTATTAGAATTAATGAAAGATTGTCGTACTACATCACAAAGCATTAAGGAGCTGAGCGAACTAAGTGGAATTACACAGGACGACATTATTTACACGTTACAGTCCATGAAAATGGTTAAATATTGGAAAGGCCAACATGTAATCTGTGTTACACCGAAAACTATTATGGAACATTTACAATTGCCACAATTCAAAAGACCGAAATTAACTGTTGATGCGACATACTTGAGATGGTGTCCACCAAAAAGAACTACAGGAGGAAAGCTAAGCAAAAAGGCTTAAGTGCATGTACTTATTATTCAAAATAAATTATATCGTTGAGAAAACAACAAAATTTTGAAAATTTTGTTTTAATTGCTTTTTATGTAAATCGAAAATCCGAATCATACAAAGGGTGCGCCAAATAACTTTTTTTTTTTGAAAATGCTATAAAAATAAAGTTAGCTTCGGCTGTGCGGCACGTAGCGCCGTCCTGTTGAAACCAAATGTTGACAATATCCTCTTCAATTTTTGTAAACAAAAATTCGTTCAACATGGCCCGATAACGATCGCCGTGGACTACGGCCATTCCTTGCTTATTTTCGAAGAAAAATGGCCCGATTATGCCTCTGGACCAAAATCCGAACTAAACAGCGACTCGTTTTGGGTGTATCGGCTTTTCAATGTATGCGTGCGGGTTTTCTGTGCCCCAAATGCGACAATTTCGCTTGTTAACATACCCGCCAAGATCAAAATGAGCTTCATCTGAAAAGATGATTTTTTTTTGGCAAAATCGGCCAAAGTAATGTCACAATATATGATAAAACTAATTATCTGTCAAATCAGACATGAGCTAAGTGTTACCATTAACGAAATAAGCACTGGTTGAAAAAAAACGTTAGATAGCGGACCCTTTATTACAATTCTTATTCCATTTTTTAATATTTAAAAATAAAATAAATTGTATCAAAGCGAATTCAATTGAATTCGCCTTGAATTGTATATGGAAATATAATAATTAGTAATAAAACAAATTGAGATTCTGAGTGGATTGCATTGCAGAATAATTAAGTTGACATACTTTAATATTTTCTACGATTAACAATTCCTATGAAAACTATAACTGGTATTGAAATTTTTTAACAGTCATATAAATATACAAATGTTGGCTACACAAATTTTCTAACAAATATCCTTTAAAAATTGCATCCTAGCAAATAAAAAAAAAAACTATCGCAGAGGGAGAAATATCATTATGGTCTCTCTTTTTTTTATATGGAGTTTGACAATTCTAAGGTCTGAAATCTCGTTTTTTATATATGAAGTTTGAAAAACATTGGGACACAGAAAAAAGTAATCAGCTGGCACCACTACCTGTATAAGTGTACCCAAGGCGCCTTGAGTGTACCCTGGCTCATAGCACATTTTTTTTTGGATTGTATTTATCCAAATGTATTGAACTTTTTACAAAAACTAAATGTGGAGCTTTTTAGTAGTGGGCCAACAAAAATCGCAAATACAAAACGTTTTACTAACAAGTAAGAGTGCTATATTCGGCCGTGTCGAATCTTATATACCATTCACAATGTGTAGTCATGCAATAACAGGCTGACTTCTAAAACGTTCGTATACAGTATTTGTATACAGTATTGCTATTGTATTTAAATCACATACATATGCAAAGCTCCGAAACAATGCATCAACTATAAAACCGATGCATTGTTTGCTTGCTTAATGCGTTAAAAATACTTGGCGGCTGCGGTTTGAAATGGTATACATTGTATAATTATTGTACTGCGGCGTTATGAAATATGATGTTTTGTTCAAACACAAAGCAATTGATGTTTTGGAAGTCAGCCACAATTGTTTGTATCACCATTCATCTCATATAAAATACGTACATAATTGTAAAAAACATACATATAAAAAACATACCATTATAAAATTATAAATTGATTTTACGTATGTATTTTTCCTAAAAAAAAATATTAAAAAAAAATATATTACAAACAAAACAAACAAAAAACAATAAAATAAATTTAAAAAATTTTTTTTTAAGAATTTTTTAAATAAATTAAAAAAAATATATATAAAAAAAATAATAAATATATAAATAATATATAATATAAAAAATTTTTTTTTTTTTGGCTAAGCTGGGATTCGACGCCACGTTCACTCCAACCATATTTATGTATGTTGTTGTTGTAATTGTGAAAAAAACGAGGTGGTCGTGGATTTTGGCTCATATCTCAGAAAGTTATGGGGCGATTGTGCTGAATTTCAATAGCGATTCATTCCTGGATATTTCCAAGAGATTGATACCATATACAGATCTGAGGAACATATAGTTGCTTCTAAAAGTTGATTTCAACCAACACACGGACAGACGGTCAGGGCTTAATCGACTCCTCTATTCATAAGCTTTCAGAAAATATATACTTTATGGGTTCGGAAATAAAAATTGTAGAAATTACAAACGGAAAGACAAAGCTATATATACACTTGTGCACCACAGGTGAAGGGTATAAAAACCATTATTAGGTTTTAAAATCACTAGTTTTGACGGGAAAATAGCTGAATTGCCATCACTACAGAATACGGCAACTTAAAATATAAAACAAAATTTATATTTCCTTTGGTATTTTTAAACTGTGTGCGTTTTGCGGAAATTGTTTTAAAAAGAACTTATAAATTTTATTATTCTTAAATCAATGGGCCTCTTATCAGATCCCTCTTTAACGCCGCGTCATAAATTTGGTAAAATACTTACTAAATATCATTCCAAAGTGGGTTGGCTTCTCTATGTATCCAGCATTGTTTGGTTTGGTTGTCTGGGTCATAAAGACTTTAATCACGGTACATATTTATCGGAAAATGCCCTATCACCAGGTTATAATATAATTTTTTTATTAAACCATGTCAATTTTAAAATGTATTTATACTTCAGGCTTAGTTTACCCTGAAATCAAACAGGACTCTAGTCGGTGGGCACAGCAATTGTTGGATGAATTAAAAGCAGAACGTGAGACTCATAAAACCACAACACCTCATGCTTGGATATCAGCTAAAATGAAACAAATTGGTTTGGAGACTTATGTTCATAACTACACCCTGCGTTATCCATTTGCGGGGGGCAAAGAATTTCACGGTAAAAATGTGTATGGAATTTTAAGGGCACCACGTACAAGTTCAACAGAAGGTTTAGTTTTCTCGGCACCATATCGATCTCC
Organism: Phyto melanocephala; assembly: GCA_941918925.1. Lineage (NCBI taxonomy): Eukaryota > Metazoa > Arthropoda > Insecta > Diptera > Rhinophoridae > Phyto > Phyto melanocephala. The sequence goes on along the minus strand of OW799234.1, from coordinate 59,878,094 downwards.
ATCGTCATATCACACTGATATAACGGCTAGTGTTCCGATTCTATTGGCGTTTGCAGATTTTGCAAGAAGTATATATTTTAATGCTTTAAGATTATATTTTGTTTTCTTACAATTTGTTACTTTTTAGAGAAAAATTACTGGGCTAAGGATATAATTTTTCTTGTAACTGAGCAAGAACAATTGGGTATGCATGCTTTTCTTGAAGCCTATTTTAATACTGAAATAGAAGAGTGTGCAAAAAAGCATAAATTTTTGAATTATGGAAGCTTGCCGGCCAGAGCTGGTTCCTTGCAGGCAGCTTTAAATATTGAAGTTCAAGATCTAGATATAGGTAATAAAAAATACACATGTATATATTATTAATGTATCGTCTAAATTTCTTGATATTTTTTTATTGATTATATATGATTTTTTCCAAGCTTTTTTGGTTTTTTTAAAAAAAATTATATATTATTAACCAATATTTCCCTACCAAACAATGGGTAGCTTCTTCAGTGTAATATGTATACAAATTTTATCAAAACAAAAAACAAATTCAAAACAATTTCAAATTGAAAAAATTGAAATATATTTCAAAAATTGTTTATAATAAAAAACTATTTTCCCGCCTTTTTTAAGATTACATTGATGTTAAGATTGAAGGCCTAAACGGACAACTACCCAACCTGGATATGTTTAACTTAGTACAGCGTATAACAGCCCGCGAAGGTATAATTTCTGGGTACAAGCAAACACCAACAAAGAAACGTCGCTCATCGCAATACACTTCTGTAGAAAGTAATATTAAAAATTTGCTTAGCATGCTGCTGAGTCAAACTACAGGTATTCCAAATGGAAATCATGGTCTCTTCCATAGACATCGCATTGAATCTTTAACCCTAGAAGCTATTAAAAAACCAAATACTGGTAGCAACCGTTATAATGGCGTTTTGCCTTTGCTAAAAACTATAGAGGGTATATCACGAAGTCTAAATAATTTGCTAGAACGCTTTCATCAGAGTTATTTCTTTTATATATTGGCACAAAACGATCGTTTTGTATCGATTGGCGATTACATGCCTTGTTTGGTTCTGCTGGTAGTTCCTCTTTTTATAAAATCATTTTTAATGTGGCTTATAGCTGGTGGTCATATTGAGGATGCTGATAAAAAAGACAATCTAGATAAAGAACTTTTTCATATACAAGATAAAGAACAAACCGAGCGTCATTTAGTGCCCGCTATAACATACATTATTTTGACTTGCGGAATAGGTTACATGAGCCAACAATTGTTGAGTTTGGAATTAATGGTTAATGTACTGTCCTCTTATAACTTAACTACAGCACAAAGTGTTACCGTAATTATGCTGTTTTGGGTAGTCTTAGGCACTCTTTTGCCAATTTTCTATCGTTTGCCAGTTACTGCCATGCATTGGCTGCATTTATCTTCTTTAGTTGCTGTGGGTACTGCTTTAGTGGTCGTTGGCCTTCTTAACTTTGCTTTAGCTTTTCTAATTGCTTTAATTTGTGTGCCATTGGCTGTAGGTGTTAAACCTAATATGCAAAAAGGTTTTAGAAAATCGTTACTTACGGTCTATTGTGTATTTTTAAATCCTTTAGTATTTATTTACGGTTTAGTGTGTATTCTAACATTGCTACAGTTCCCAGAATTGAAGGCAATGGAAATAGCTTTGCGGGCTGTTAACGCTACGATGGACGCCATAACATTTTCTTTAACTGATAACTTGGTGAGTAGAGAAATTGTATTAGACTTAACGTTTCATAGTAGACTTTAACGCATAGTCTATAGTATATGGTAACATTTTGCAAACAACATAACAAAATATTAAACTATCACTTAATTCAGTTTGAAGGACCCTTAAACCTAACAAAAGCCTGCAAAACTCTTAAATTATATTTGAAATACTTGACAATTTTTTGCAAAGCCTTCAAACACAAAAAATATTTTTAACATCAAAAATTAATTTAAATAGCTAACCAAATAAGAAATGCAATAAAATACTCTTGGAATTATACTATGAAAAGTTAATGTCAATAATTTTGTAAAAAAAGCTTGCATTTTACTCAAGATTATTTTATATTCTTATGTTTTTAGATCTATAACAATTGGTTGTATACAATTGTTACCTCAGTATTAATTCCTCTTTGGTGCTGCTTTTGGACTTTGGTATTAAATAAAGCCAGGAGTGAACCAAATCGGAGCGCTATTAATAAAAAAATTAACTAAATTTGTAAAGTATTTAAAGTAAAGAATTTTTATTATTTTAAAATTAACTTTTAACAACATTTTTTATACAGTTGAAGTAATATTTTAAAGAAAAAACAAGTAAGAGCGCTATATTCGGCCATGGCGAATCTTACATACCCTTCACAACGTGTAGTTATGCAATAACAGTAGTTTGTATCACCATTCATCCCATATGAAATACGTACATACATATAAAAAACATACATATATAAAAACATCTCATTGTAATATTATAAATTTACGTATGTATGTTAAAAAAAAAATAAAAAAAAAAATTAAAAAAAAATTTTTTTTTTTAAATAATTAAAATAAATATAAAACAAAAAAAATAATAAAAAAAATTAAAAAAAAAATAAAAAAAAATAAAAATATAAATAATATATTATATAAAAATTAAAAAAAAAATTAAAAAAAAATATAAAAATAAAAAAATAAAAAAATTTTTTTTGCCTCAGCTGGGATTCGGTGCCACGTTTGCTCTAACCAGTATACACGTTTGTATGTATGTATGTTGTTGTTGTAATGTTGTTTTTGTGAAAAAAAATCGAGGTGGTCGTGGGTTTTTGCTCATATCTCAGTTTTTTATGCACCGATGTTTCTGATTTTCAATACCGATCTACTCCCGAACATTTCTGATATTTTAATACCTCACCCGGGTCCAAGCGATTTCGGGGGGCTTCAAAAAGTTGATTTCAACATACACACGGACAGACTGACAGAGCTTAATCGACTCCCCTATTCATAAGCTTTCAGAAAATATATACTTTATGGGGTCGGAAATGAAAATTGTAGAAATTTCACACGGAATGACAAACCTATATATACCCTTTTTCACAGTGTAAAGGGTATAAAAACACTGAATTGCGTTGTTAAATTTTTTCGTTAGACATTTTCAGATAAAAAACCCATTCGTTTCTAAATCATATCGTTTTAAAAAAGTGAGATTAATTTCGATAGAATTGGAGGTCAAGTATTTAACTAATACATACCAAGTATTTTTCTAAAAAATTAGGATTATATTATAAACAGATAAAAAATTATAGAGAACTAACATCAAAAATTGAAATAACAAATTTAATTTGAGTTAAAAAAAAAACGAAAAAAGCAAGTATATTACACTATTTTTCGATTTTAAATCAATTCGTTTTTGACATTGATTTATTTTATTTCCATGACGAAAATTTTGTTTTCTTTATTATATACTAGCTTGTGCCCGCGACTTCGTCTGCGTAGTTATCGGGATAAAAGGTAGACTTAGTATTAACAACAAAAATAAAAATATTTACAACACAACCCGTTTAGGATGTGTTATGATGAGTTTGCCATCGTTTTCGCGTTATTATCGCGATAAAAAGTAGCCTATGTGTTAATCTAGGTTGTTATCTATCTATGTATATGCCGAATTTCATTTAGTTCCGTTCAGCAGTTTTCGCGTGATTGAGTAACAAATATCCAAACATACAAAGATTCACATTTATTATATTAGTAGGATAGGATATGTAAGAGAACATGAACGTTTTTTCGTCTTTTTCTCTCTATAAATTTTTGCACAGTTTTCCACCCACCTTTACAGCAAACATTTTTTCCTTTTTTTTCCAATTTGGAACATGAAATATTCTTTATTTTAAAACATTGCCACTTGTTCTGTGTCCTAAGTGATTGTTTTTAACAAATTACCTGAAATAAAATAACGGTATCGATCGCGATCGAAATTTACTTGAACCTTCGGGTTTGCTGTGCTTTTGCTATAGATATTTTAATAAGAATTTAAAAGTTTCGATCAGGTTCGAGTGCCGTAATTTGCCCTTTGATTAAAATTGAAAAAAGTAAAACAAACAAACAAACGTATTTTGAGGGCTTATGGTAACAGAAAAACAGGATAAAAGAAGTTTAGCCAAAATTTTAAAAATCTTGTTAGAATATTTATACCAAAAGCATAGCGAATTCGATCATTCAAGTAAAATTTTTTATTAAAAAATTTGATAACACTATGCAACAAGCAAAAATTCTCAGAATAACCACTATATTATATTCGCATAACTGCAAAAATCATAATAATTTCGAATTCTATGCTAAGGTTTTTCTTAAACAAATTTTAAATTTGAGATTTTTGAAGAGGCTGCTCCATATATCTTGTCGTAACTTTGGAACGACGTACCTGATTTTATTTAGCAATCCCTCTGAAAAGTTTAAATTACGTCAGCTTTAAGTTTTTCTAATATCATTTTCTGATCTAGCCATCAGTTTTGGAGTTATCGAGGAATAAGTCGGAAAAAATGTTTTTTTTTTTTGTAAAATTATAAAATTTTTTAAATTAAAAAATTTATAAACAAGTAAGAGCGCTATATTCGGCCGTGCCGAATCTTTTATACCCTTCACAACGTGTAGTCATGCAATAACAGTAGTTTGGGTCACCATTCATCCCATATGAAATACGTACATACATATAAAAACATACATATATAAAAACATCCCATTGTAAAATTATAAATTCACGTATGTATGTTAAACAAACAAAAAAAAAAAAAAAAAAAACAAAAAAAAAAAAAAAAAACAAAATTTTAAAAAAATTAAAAAAAAAATTTAAAAAAAAAATTAAAAAAAAAATTATTATATATATTATATAAAACAAAAAAAAAATAAAAAAAAATTAAAAAAATAATAAAAATATATATAATATATTAAATAAAAAAAATTAAAAAGAATTTTTTTTGGCTCAGCTGGGATTCGATGCCACGTTTTCCCTAACCAGTATACACGTTTATATGTATGTATGTTGTTGTTGTAATGTTGTTTTTGTGAAAAAAAATCGAGGTGGTCGTGGGTTTTTGCTCATATCTCAGTTGTTTATGTACCGATGTTTCTGATTTTCAATACCGATCTACTCCCGAATATTTCTGATATTTTAATACCTTACCCGGGTCCAACCTATGTCGGGGGGCTTCAAAAAGTTGATTTCAACATACACACGGACAGACGGACAGGGCTTAATTGACTCCCCTATTCATAAGCTTTCAGAAAATATATACTTTATGGGGTCGGAAATGAAAATTGTAGAAATTTCAAACGGAATGACAAACCTATATATACCCTTTTTCACTGTGTGAAGGGTATAAAAATAGAACGCAACAAATAATTACCAGTTTTGGTACCTAATCTTAAAACTGCATTAAATAGAAATAAAATAAATTTTATTACATGAAAATCCATGGATAAATTCGTGTTTTTTTTTTCGATAAACTGAAAGTACCTAGTTTTGATATTTTTTTATCACAAATTAGTGTGAAGCTAAAAAATTTTTGATTTTTTTTTTTGTTTTTTTTTAAATGAAAAATTAATTTCAAATTATTTTCGGACGTTAATTAGTCTAGAAGTTAGATGAGCTCTTTAAAAGTACCAAAGATAAAGTTTTTACCGGGTTTTGACCCTTCGCTTTTCGATTTTAAAAAAAGTTCCAGACACCTGTCCGTTTATTTTATGTCTGCTTTTTTAAAAAATCATCTTTCTATTCAATTGAAAACATTCGTTTTAGTACTTAGTCTTAAAGCTGCATGTATTAAAAATAAAATAAATTTTATTGCATTAAAATCCATCGATATATTTGAGTTTTATTCCCGATAAAGTCAAAGTACATATAAACAAAGGTAACAGAATAATCTAAAAATAATTACGAATTTTGTTTTGTCTCCTACAATTTTCTGAGTTTGATTCTCTTATTGTTGTATTTTTAGTGACATTTTTACACCTAAAATTTAAAAAAAAGTATTCTAGTGAAATTTTTGCACCTTAAATTAAAATTTTAGAAAAGTCATCAGGTAATTGCAGTTCGGAGAGAATTTTTTGTTTATATTTTTTATAAATGAAGTTTGACTTTTGAAATAAATTAGAAAAGAGAGAAAATTGTTTTTTATTTATGCATTTCGACAGCTGAAATTTAAAATAAGTGTTGAAAAAAGTAATCAGCTGGCGAATCAAGAGTACCTGATGAATAAATATGGCTTGTAGAAAAGCAAACATTGATAAGAAAATGCATTTAATTAATATGTATCAATTTTTGAATAGTTTTTAAGCAAATCACGGACGATTTTTTTGTAATTTGGACTCCTGATGTTCCCTAGAAAGTTAGAAACAATTTGTCGAAATGAATTCCACTCAGCTTTCTCAACTGGTAATAACAAATCTTCAAAGGTAGTGCTAAGAAGCAATTTTCGAATTTGAGGACTATCCAAAACTCCTTCAGCTATTTTCGCAGATGAAAGATTTGGAAATATTGTTTTTGAATAAGCATAGGCTTGTATAGTGCTTTAACAAGATTTTTAACTAAGCCTAGCTTTATAAATATGAAGTGGTGGTAAGATTACATTGTCCTTTTTAATTAATGCTATATATACATTATGTAGACCTAGGGTCATTTTGGATGTTGTTATTAAAAGTACTTACTGAGAGTTCGATGAAGAAATTTTGAAATTATGATGAGTTTTGCAGTTAGGTGACTATAGCGGATCAAAAAAATAGTGGTTATTCTGGAAAAAAAATTGCCATCTATTGCATAGTGTAATTAAAAAAAAACGATCCCAATCGAGTTCAATGTGCTTTTTGTATATATATAAGAATTTAAGATTCGATCAGGTTCAAATGCCGTAATTTGCCCTCAGATATTCAACAATAAAAGTTGGTATTATGAATTTTCCGTACATTTTTTGTACAGAATTAGTTTTCTTTCTCTTTTTGTTTAAAATAAAGTTAGTTATCATATATGTACAACGAAAATAAATAAGAAATGTAAGCGTAAACAACTTTGGGAAATTTATTTAATATTGATATTTTAGGGAAAGGTAATTGGTTCAGTGAACCAGTCGTCCTATTCTTGAAAAGTTAAATTTATGACCCCCCCATTACGACATTTGGTAGGTAATAAAATGATGTTCGAATGTATGAGTGCTTCTTATAAATGAATTCCATTAAGCATATTAGAATCGTTGATTCTGAACGCAATCGAATGCCGTTAAAAACTAATTTGATTGTACCAAAACTTAGAATAAAAATTGATAAAAAAAACTTTGCTATACAATCTATACTTTAATATTTTCACTTATTTATTTATAAATATTTATATGGGTAATATTTAAGCGTTAAAAAATGGAAAGTAAAATGTACACATATTTAAGTTTTATATTGGTAATACATACTACTTAAACACATAGTATATCGATAGAGTAGTGTGCATGATACAATTTTAAAAATTTATTCAAAAGAAAAAAATTAATGATCTTTTTATACATTTGGTTTGTTTGCCTTGCTATATTTATTTATAGCTTTACATTATATTTTTTAAGTTTTAGATACTTAATGCAAAAATGGGAATATAAAAAAAATATAACACAAGGAATTGTATTTTATGCTTAAACTACATATATATGAACTTTATATAATATTCGTTAAAATATAAATTATACGGCGTAGCGTATAGTTTTTTAAAAAAATATATATGTATATATAGGCTTAAAGCTAGAATTTAAAAAAGAAAACAATTAATACCAACGAAATTATAAATATTTTTAAATGTGTGTAGCTACTGTTAAAGAATTTAAGTTTTTATGTTTCTTAATGTTTCTAAAACAAATTTATAATAATTTTTTAATGTAAAAACTAATATTAAAAATGTTCCTGCTTTTTTCAATTAAAGGATGTTTAGAGCAATCCTGTTATTCTTTTGAAAACAGCCAAGTCAAATTATTCAATAATGTATTTGCTTCAGTTTCTTTTTGTTTTTAAAGGTACTTTCTTTCATTTTACTGCGCCCCCACATCATCTGACTATTTTTGCTTTTCAAAATTCAATGATCTGGGCATTAAGGTGAGATTTTTAAGACAGGCATGAGCCTGTTGCACCATATATTGTTGGTCTTTGGTTTGACCACAAGCCATTTTTTCCCATTTCGGATCTAAATATTGTTGAGAATTTCTTGGCCGTCCCACCAATGCATCCAGCTGTGGTCTATTTTCTTTTTTAGCCTCGTCATTCCTGGACCTATCGTCGTCGAGTATTAAATCATTTTCACTGCACAGTGTATCTCTCATTATGCTCGACTCTCCCGATATTAAAAATTTACTAGGGGTTTCTGTTTCAAATGGTTGTGGCTTCTTTTCGGTTTTCATGTCATGAGAAGAGTGATTCGTTGGCATTATATTCTCTCCCCAGGAGGTAATAAGTGACTTGCGTGCCTTCTTTGTTGGTGGTGCAAGTTGAGAGTTATTATGATTGCCTGCTACAGTTGACGTTGTCGTTAAGGGTATGTTTTCCTTTTTTATTTTGTTTGATAAATTTGTGTCGTTTATTTGTTCATCATGAATGATTTCGGCCAAGTCCTCAACTAAACTAGATGGACTTGGAGGAATGTAACGTTCACCGCGACGTTTTTTACCTAAGGCAGCAAGAGCGTTTTTGAAAGGCGTTGGTGTACGAGGACCAATTAAACCTAAAAATATACAGCGAAAGAAAAAATGTTAAATTAAAAAAAAAAAATACACAAAGTTTAAAGCACGTTATCTGCTTAACTCTCTTATGCTTAGATGTATAAGTATGTATACATATTGACATTAAAAGACACCATAAAATTATATGGAAATTATTTATTTTAGACATGAAATAAAAATTATAATTCTGAACAAATTTAATTCTTTTTCTGTCAAGTTTATTAGATATTAATATATAACTTTCTTCCTAATAAACTGATTTAACCGAATTGGAAAATATATTTTTTTATGTGATCTAAAACGAAATTTTGGTGTGTTACAATCGGATTGACGAAAATAATATGCGCTTCCACCATTATAACAACTAATATTAAGAGTTTAAAACAAAATTTTTTTTTTTACATTCAAGATTTGTGATAACTAATTTAGCTTTTAACATTCAAACAAGGCGAAATGCCTCACATATTGATAAAATTTTTGCAATGAATTCATTTTTAAAAACATACGTACACACAATAAAAAACCCATATAAACACAAACAACTTTATAAAACAAAATTGGTTTAGTAAGAACAGAACTATTAAAAGCAAGTATGAGCACTGTATTCGGCTGTGCTGAATTTTAGATACCCACCACCAATTATGTGTACCGTTATAACACAAAATTTATTATTTAATTGTTATTTTGGCCTTAATGGCTTGATATTACTGTGTTAAATAAATTGAAATAGAAACAGTAATCGCATAGAATAATCTCTAATACTTAAATATGTATTACTTTCTTTGTGTAACTTTGATTTGCTATTAATTTATTTTTTAAATTTATTCTAACTATGATACCTTAAGTACTATTTTGCATTTTTACGGAAACTGAACTGTGTGGGCATGGCGCCTCCTACTTTAAAAATTACATATTTAATGTATAAATTCAACTTAGATAATTTATTATAGATCTACTGAAAAATGTTTGTCCATATATGGGCTAATCCGAAAATTTTTAAACCAGAAGCAAAAATTTAAAGTTGCCCAAATTCCAAATGTTTGTTAATGGAATAATAGGATACATATTCAAGCTTCAAAATATATATAGGCAATAAGGTTTTACGGTGGTTTGTTTGTCCTTGGCAGAGGCTAACGTAAACGTACCTCTTGCTTTCATTTATTTTTGTTATAAAAAAAGGGTATTTTCCACGGTCAAAAAAGTTGACAAAACAGTCGTTTCAGTATTTAGTGTTTAGCAAAACTTTAATATGCTTAATTTTCTTTTATTTGCGATACAAATCATATTTCTAAGATATCTAATATTTATTAACAATCGGAACTAAAAATGGGTACACTGTGTGTAACGTCCGTAACGGAAAATAGGTTTTTTTAAGTTTAACAGAATGAATTTTAATAATTTTTTTTCCAAACTAGCTTTATAAACAGAATTTTTTATGCACTTTAATCTGATGGAAAAAAATAAATACCTTTATTACACTTTTTTTTTTTTAAATATAAATGACAAATTGTGTAACGTCCGTAACGGCATGAAAATACCCAAAAATTTTATTTTAATATTATGAGGTGGAAGTAAGTGTTTATAATGCATTTTCACCTGCTGAATCTGAATCTGGGCTTTAAATTGCTCTAGGTTGCCGAGAACCCGAAAAACTTCACCTCAAAGTAACAAAAAGTGAGTTAAATTAACATGCGATCCCCCTATCTGCAACTTAAATTGAGATGAATTTCAAATTCTTCTAAAACCTAAAATAATTCCTAAAAATCAATAATTAGTAATTAATAACCATGTTGTAAACCGCAACCCCGATGTCCCCCTTCAAATATTTGGCGGTACGCCCATGCATGCAATGTTTACGTACTGGATTTTCCATTAAAATCTAGGAATTTGTTTGCTACTTCGCAAGGAAAAGGAGCGGTGGACGGAGTTGGCGCTGTTGTTAAGCGAAAAGTTTGGCAACTAGTAAAAGTCCAAAATCTCATCTTAAAAAACGCTCGAGATTTTCACACAATAGCAAAAAAATATAAATAGCGTTTTCCTAATTTACGTTGGTAAAAATTATGTCAAAACTATATCCGACGAAATATCAAAAATACGGATAAATGTAAAAAATATCCCAGCTCTTAAATCATATTATTATTGTTCAGGCTTTTCAAATGACAATTCTATAAAAGTAGCTCGAACAGCTGGGTATATTAAGCATAAGATACAATGTTAAATAGTTAAAAAAAACAAATAAATAAATGAATATAAGCTAATATAAGATAATTAATAAATTAATAATTACAAGGTTAAAAAGATTTTTACATACATGAATGTTTTTTATATGCACAATTTGGTTTAATGGAAAAAGTGTAACGTCCGTAACAGACAAAAATTAAGATTTTTGATTAACTGGACTACTTAGACTTCTTTTCTAAGCAGGATTGATATCGTCATATATTCCAATTAATTTTTTGTGTATGGAATTTTTTTGTTTATTATGCACATAAGCCTCAAAATCGACTTCCATTTTTTGTAACGTCCGTAACGGAACTTTAAGCTAGCATAACTTTTTTTCAAAAACAGTTAACCTTTAAGTTTAAAACAAGATTTGAAGAACTCCCAAAGAACTGCATTTTGCAAAAAATTTCATGAAAATATTCCAATGCGAACGCCAGCTGTGTCAATCTTAACAAGCAAATTTGCGTGCGAATGTAACGTCCGTAACGCAGGATTAGCCCATATGTAGAATTAATATGAATGTAAGATAAATCGTTTTATGGGAGGTGGACGTGTTATATTAATTTTTTTTTTGAATTATACTATTATTGGCATAAATAATATATACCAGAAAACTAAATATGCGAAATTCCATCATCCAATACATTTAATTCTGTCGATGTTATGAGCTTTTAAACTTTATCAACAAATCAAATCAAATAAAAATCAGACAAATTATGTGAAAAGTGAGCGTTGAAGTTGGCGTGTCAAAGTAGTTTCTGCAAATAACTAGAAACTAAAATATTTCAATATAGAGTTTATTATTCTTCCAAAGTCTTTGTCCATAGAGAAATTGTATGAATTTAAGATAAAGCATTATATAGAAGGTGGGCGATAGAGTGGGCGTGTCACCTTTGTTTTTTTATTATTAGAAGTTTTTTTTAATCAAAAAGCAATGTTTGCAAAATTTCAGAATCGTACATCTAATATTGTCAGTTTTATTATGGCTTTTTATATTACTTTTGTTGAAAATAAAATATATCGAAAAAGATAAGAAATATTCTGGCAAAATTTGATCTTCCTAAATTTTTTGGTTCGAGCTCTAACGTGCTTTCAAAAGAAAGATGGAACAAGCTAGATCATCCTAAAAAGAAACCAGGACTCAGAAAATATATACTTTATAGGGTCTAAAATGGATATTTGTGATGTATTATAAACGAAATGACAAAATTAATTTTTTGTAGTGGGTATTATAAGAAAAATATTAACAATATTAACTTACTTTTATGAGGCGTTTCTATCGAAGAACTTTCCAATTCCTTTTTTGTTTCTGCGGCCAAACGATTATGAGTCTTATTTACTGGAGTACTGGCACATAAATTCATATCTTCGAATGTCGTTAGACAGGGAGAGTTCAAAAATTGACTGGGTGAAAATGGTAGAGTTTTTATGGGTGTTATAACAGGTGAGTCAGGTAGTTTAACGCCTCCATGATTTGGATTATGTGCAATAAAATTGTAATCTTGTGTTTGTTGCAAATGATTTTGCTGTTTAGCTCTCTTAAGTATATTTGGTGTAGGTCTATTAGACATTTTAGCTAGTTTAGGTTTTGTTTCGGTGAGTATAGTCTTCGATTCGTTGCGTTGAAGGATTTGGGCGGATAAAACTAATCCCGGAGTAAACGAAGCACCCGATTTTATAAGCGTTTTAAGGTGTGAACGTGAGGATTTCAAGTCTGAACAGGGTCGTGCGGATTTGCGTTCATTGTCGTAATATTTACGACGCATAGTGGAATTCCAGTGGTTCTTAATTGCATTGTCTGTGCGGCCCGGCAAAAGTTTTGCTATTTTAGCCCATTGATTTCCCCACTGCATGTGAGCCTGATAAATAATGCGGTCTTCCTCTTCTGTCCAGGCGGTTTTCTTTATATTTGGATTTAAGTGATTATGCCAACGTTCCCTACATTGCTTACCAATACGGCCGTTGAGGTAGCGTGCTATAAGAGTCCATTTTTTTGGACCAAAACGTTTTACCAACTCCATGACTTTTTCATCCTCTTCTTTAGTCCAGGGGCCCTTAATTAATTCGGGATTCAGAACTTTGACCCATCTTTGCTGGACCTGAGGCTCTGTGCGATCCTTAAAGTGAGGAGCTATGAGATCCCATCTATCTCCATGCTGCTCCACTAGCCTCTTGAGTAGGTTATCCTCCGATTTGGACCAACGCTTGCCAAAGCCACCCGGACAGCCATTGTTATTACGGGAGCTTATGCTGCTGCCGTCATCATCACATCTGCCATCGACATCCGAATACTCGGACTCGGCTGATTCGGCACTGTCCCTATGTTCACTAATAGAAATGGCATACGACTCAAAACTCATGTTTAGCGGTCTTCTCCCCTCTTCCAATGCAAACAGTTGTGATAATATTTTACTTGCTGTTGCCGATTGTGGTAGTATTGGTGCACCTTGCCCTGACAATATAAACAATTCGCGTAATGTCTTAGGTGTGGTCGTTCCCTATAGTGGTCGTATACCTCTAAAATAGAATTGGACTTAAATGATTCTCCACAACTTAAACAGGTTAGATATACATAATCCTTAGTTACACCGTCACGTAAACGAAAATGTGTGGCATCGCTTTCACAAAAGCCTGGTGTTGTTTCTATATTATTTGTCCCTGACAATGACGTATTTGTTGAATTTATACTATTTGTAGTTGTTGTCGATCTATTTATAAATTCCCTTGTTGATTGTGTGCTATTGAAGTTGTCAAAAGTGTTGTTGTTTAAGTTTCCATTTTCGGCCATTAAACGCAAGCGTAACAACCCCCCTAACAACAGAGGACACTTCTCAACAGCACAAAAAAAAATTACTTTTTCTCAAACTATAATTTTTTGATTCAAATTAAAGGTATGCGCACAAACTCACATACATTTTCTTCAAGTCACTTTTTTCAATTTTGTCTTTTTGCTTGCTTTAATTTATTCTTAACAAATATTGCTAATTTTAAATTCTCCAAATATTTGTTATAACCACTTACACAAATAAAAGCCGCCTTTTAGTGTTTCAATGTAAATAGCAAAGCTATGCAGTCACTATGACGAATGACAGCTGCTGGCAGCACGCTCTTTTGATGAATTTTTAGTCTGTAGGCTACACACAAATAAATATATCTCTCTAGATTAACTTTTCACTGAAATATTCACTATTTTTTATATCGCTCTTATAGTAATTTCAATTTAATAATTTGTTTGTTAATAACAAATACGAAAAACTTGAAAAATTATACGTAGCACAAATAGAAACATCTTTTTATAAACCGTTTATTATCGATAATTGTAGATGGCCATTTTGAAATAAAAGATAGCGATGGTGATGCCGTACTAAAAGAACAATAAAGTGTCAGTTCTAAGCAGAACATATACAAAAGCTCATCATTATTTATTTATATAGGATAAAACTATTTTGTTAAAAAAATACATAAAATTGCCTTAGTTGCGTTACTTAATACATATTATTACTAAATTCTGAAAAATTTGTTATAATTTATATAATATTAAAAAAAATTTCTCTTGATATCCTGTGAGATATGCATATAAAGCATTGCCAAGCTAACTTTATTAAATGTTACCACATTTTCTAAAACTCCTGTTACACGTTATTATTCAATTCAATATATAAACTTAACTCTGTGGTTTTTGTATTTTTATGTCATAAACATACGTCAACGCATTGATATATGACATGTTCACATTTAAAAAATGTATAGCATTTGTGTACTATGGAGTAAACTGTTTGTTAAAAAAAATAAATATACAGGGTTGATCTTTGAAGTTAAAAATCGTATGTAAACAAAGTTAAAAAGAAAAAGTTGTATTTTAAACAGTTATGGGAACTTTTTCATCAAATCCCACTAAATGTGGCTTCAAAATCGTAAAAAAAGCTAGATATATTGCTTGTTTCAAAATTTTTTAAAAATTATAATTTTTTAAAAATTAAAATTATAAAAAATTCATATGTATATGGTATCTCTTTCTTACTTAAAAAATTATTTTATATAGATTTTTTATAACTTTCAATGCTGATCATGATTTTTTTTAATATTATGCCCATACTTTGGAAGTGTCATAAAAATTCCATTACTAATATTTTTTTCATGTAAAAATCCTCTTCAAAACTATGAAAAATTATAACGGATCTTTTAATGGAACGAAAGAAGCAAAATTCATAAAACAAATGTACCTACGAAAAGTCTTTTGTGTATAATATAATTAGTTAATTAGTTAATTATTTAATATTTTTACATTTTCCACTTAGTTGGAATTATAAAAAAAACAAGTAGGAGTGCTATATTCGGCGTGCCGAATCTGATAATACCCTCCACCATCACGTACATAGGTATAATCCCACATCGTAGCTTGACCTATATTTCATGTTATACGCCATTTTTCCTTATTATTTCCGACGCCATTCTTGATTTTGAGTTTTTCGTAGTTAACTGTATTCTACTAGTCAAGCCCTTTCATTTGATACCCATATTGATGGGGTTGAAAAAATTTGATCCGCCATTTTGTTTTAGACGCCATCTTGGATTTTACATTTTTTAATAACTTACTGTATTCTACTGGTCAAGCCCTTTCATTTGATACCAATATTGGGGCGGTTCTACAAGTTACATTTAAAAATACCAGATTTGACCCATTTATAAATTTATCCTTTCAGATGATACCAATATTCACGCTTTCGGTTGTCTAAAAGCTGAAAAAAATTGATTTTCGTTTCTAAATTTTTGGAATATATATTTTTAAAAAAAATTTTTTGCCTATAATTTTACCGATTAAAGACCGATTTATTTAAAAATTTTCACGAATATCTCTTTAGGCATATTATATCCATAAATAGTAACAAAGGTTGAAAAATTTTAATTTTGGTGATAAAAATATAGGAAAACAAGTAACAGTGCTATATTCGGCCGTGCCGAATCTCATATACCCTTCACAACGTGTAGTCATGCAATAACAATTGTTTGTATCACCATTCATCCCATATAAAATACGTGCATACGTACACGTTAGAATAAATGTGGCATCGAATCCCAGCTGAGCCAAAAAAATTTTATTTTATTTTATTTAATATATTATTTATATATTTTTTTTTTTTTATATTTTTTTAAATTTTTTTTAAATTTTTTTAAAAAATTTTTCTAAAAAAATTTATTATTATATAAAATTTATTAAAATATATTATTATTTTTTTCTTATTTTTAATATTTTTTTTTTGTTTGGTATGTTTTTTACATGTATGTATGTATGTATGTTGTTGTTGTAATTGTGAAAAAAAACGAGGTGGTCGTGGTTTTTTGCTCATATCTCAGAAAGTTATGGGGCGATTGTGCTGAATTTCAATAGCGATTCATTCCTGGATATTTCCAAGAGATTGATACCATATACAGATCTGAGGAACATATAGTTGCTTCTAAAAGTTGATTTCAACCAACACACGGACAGACGGGCAGATGGATAGACGGACAGATGGTCAGGGCTTAATCGACTCCTCTATTCATAAGCTTTCAGAAAATATATACTTTATGGGGTCGGAAATGAAAATTGTAGAAATTACAAACGGAATGACAAAGCTATATATACCCTTGTGCACCACAGGTGAAGGGTATAAAAACAGAGGCAATCGCGTTTATTTGCTCATATCTCAGAAAGTTATGGGGCGATTTTGCTAAATTTCAATAGCGATTCATTCCCGGATATTTCCAAAAGATTGATACCATACACAGGTCTGAGAAACATGTGGTTGCTTCTAAAAGTTGATTTCAACCAACACACGGACAGACGGTCAGGGCTTAATAGACTCCTCTATTCATAAGCTTTCAGAAAATATATACTTTATGGGGTCGGAAATGAAAATTGTAGAAATTACAAATGGAATGACAAAGCTATATATACCCTTGTGCACCACAGGTGAAGGATATAATAAGAGTGTGTGTGATTTTTTTCAAATAAAAACATATTTTAATTTACTAAATTATTTGGGATTTACATAGGTATTACCTTTGAATACGAAGAAAAAGTAAAAAGTTCGAAAATGCTACGGAAATAATATTTTGTAATTTACAAATATAATTATACATCTAGTGGGACGAGGAAAACATTTTTTTTTAAGGAATACGAGCATTTATTAATGATGTTCGAAAAAAGGAAAAACATAGCGAAATTAAACTGTCGCATGTCATGTCAAATAACAAAAAGATCAATGTAAGAACATATTATGGACAAACGTAAGTAAAATTTTTTTATTTGATGGGATTTTTTTATTTGGCTGGAGCCAGACAGTATGTCCGACGTCCGCCTAACACAGAATACATGGCACAGTATACAAAACAAAAACCCTTAAGCATGGTGGCGCAAAAGTAATGATATGGGGATGTTTTTCATATAGTGGAGTTAGTCCGATACATCAGACAAAAGGAATAATTGATAAAAATGTTTATGAAAAGATAATGAACGAAGAGACGCTTTCATATTTATGTAGAATCGAATATGCCACTGAAATGGGTATTCCAACAAGATAATGACCCCAAACAAGCCAGTTAATTAGCAAAGGAGTAGTTTTCGGACAATAAAGTTGAAGTTATGTTGTGACCTAAATACTCATTTCTTTGACATTAACTCCATTGAATACCTCTGGCGAAGTGTCAAAAAATGCGTTGCGGCAAAAACGCCATCATATGCAAACGATTTAAGGAGCATCAAATCACGTTAAAGCGATGTCAGGACCTTATTGACTCTATGTTTAAAAGATGTGCGGCAGTTAAACTTTACTACATTATTTATCCAAAATATTTCACCGTGCACTAATACACCTATTATTTTGTACAATGAGTTTTTGAAAAATATTGTTAATTACCTTTTTTTCTATTTCTTGACCATAAATTAACTTTAGCCCGCTAAACTGAAATAGCTAAATTTGACGGAAAAATAGTTTAATTCCCATGAATTATCATAAAGTATAGGGTGGGCCATTTATACTTTGCATTCTCCCAAATATTGTAGTTGTGTTTGGTTGTAGTTGCTCTCTACAAATATATATATGCTGCTTTCAAGTGGTCGATGCCTACATAAGCAAGTTTGCCATTCATATTAATTTTACCAAATTTGTTAAAACGCTTAATAACAGCAAACGAGCATTAAAAGAGTGGTTGTTGAGATTGACGAACTGTATCTGTGCTATCGAATACAGCTGGTTATGTGACCAAGTTATTCTCAATAAAAGGTGACCTCTTAGTATCGTTGGATGTTTGTTGCGGTACAATTCTTTACATCTTTTGCGGATAAGTTATTCTCAGATTTGGTATTTTGCTAAAAAAGCTTTCATATCCACTAGTGCCAACTATTTTTTAGTTTAATACAACTTAATTGCAGATTTTATAACTCGATGGTATCGCTCGATTAAAAAAAATAACAGCAGGATGGTATGCAGTTGATCTAATATTAAACAATAGACGGCTCAGATCTTGGAAAAGGCTTGAAACGAACCGCATTGGTCCTTACTATTGTTTTGCGGAGCACCAAATCGTGATATTCCTTATTGGTAAAATGTTAATGCTATTTTTTATGTTGGTCATGTCTTTCACCTTTTTAAAAGAATTATTTGAATTACCTCAAGTTCTCCACTGTTTTTTTTTTAACAAGTCAGACCCAGAGACGACATACAGTGGCCCACAGCTTATTTTATGCAGTGCAATTTTTTATTTTTAAAGCTCTGTAAAAAAAAACTAAGAGGAACTGAAAAAAGAAGTTCGTGCCATTAAAAAAAATGTACATTTAAATATATTACAACTAAAAACACTCATTTTTTTCATCTCACAGCTTATTGTATGCAGGCACTTATGGTTTTAAGAAGATGAAAATAAAACTGGAAATTACCTAATTTAATATTTGGTGTGATAGCCTTTGTTACCTATTACAGATTTAAGATGATTTGGCATAGAATCGACCAGTTTTTGTGTAATATCTGGTAAAATATGTATTTGCCCACTCCGTCAAAAGAGCTTGTTTTAAATCGTTTTTGCTTAAAATTTTGTGTTTTCTTATGTTATTTTCTAATATCGACCATACATTTTCTATAACATTAAGGTTTGGCGACTGTGCTGGCGATGTCATCAAATGTGGGCAGTTATATATAAGCCAAATTTGCACAATACCCGATTTGTGCTTTGGATCGTTATCTTGGTAAAATCGAAAATTGGATCTTATACTCAGGTTCTCAGCGCTCTCCAACAAGTTGTCCTTAAGTATGTGGAGGTACTTAAATTTATCCATAGTTGTTTCAATTTCCCAGTACCGGCAGCCGACATACAGGCCCAAACCATAACACTGTCACCCCATGCTTTACTGTTTGCTTTGTTGAGTTCTGTATTTGGTTTCCGCCATACATACGACATGCCATCTGAGTCAAATAGGCTAAACTTGGATTCATCGGCAAAGATGACCGAATTCCAAAATGCAGATTCCTTTGAAACGTGCTCTTTGGCGAAATTTAGAATTCATAGCCTATTTTTCAGGTTAATAAACGTTTTTTTGCGTGCAACTCAGCCATTAAAATAATGTTGGCGCAAGACGCGACGAACAGTTTCCACGCAACATTATTTGCCCAGCTCAGCTTTAACTTCGGACGTCAATTTTGGAGCTGAGAGCTTTGGGTTTGCCCTTTTTTTTGTGGTCTTCTGCCTTTGTTATGAATCCGATTTTCACGAATAAAGCGCTCAATGATTTTTTTAACTGTGGAAGCATTAATATTAACCAATTCTGCTATTTTTCGCTGTGAGTGGCCATTTTTAAAATGGTTTAAAACCAATTCTCGCTGCTCTATCGTTGTTCGCGGACTCATGTCAATTTTTGTTTATTGACACTTCATATAATCAAATCAGACTAACAATTCAACGAAAAACATTTCTACATTTAAAAAAAGAATGCAAAAAAAACAACAAAGTTGCATTCAAGTACCGTTATTGTAGAAAACAACTGCATAAAACAAGCTGTGAGATTCAAATAAGGACAGTTTTTTTTTTACTTTTAAATGGTTAAAACGTAAACTTTTGCAGTATATGATTTTTTTCTATTAAAGAAAAGCGATTTGTCTTTAAAATGATTCCAAGTTCTTTTTAAAGTTACTTTAGTTAGTTTTGTTTATACAGAGCTTTAAAAATAAAAAAAATGCACTGCATACAATAAGCTGTAAGCCACTGTTTTATGTTATTTCGAATTTGGTCTATTTTACCTCTTTGGCGAATATTAACCAAAATCGGTTATTTTTTTTTACAATATGATCATTCCTCAGCTTATTCAGATTTGTTGACTTTTGGGTAGGGTTTACGACACTTTTTTTCTCTTGTCATATTTGCAGTGGTTTATCATTTGATTTGTTGCCACGGGAACGCAATTGGCTTCGGGGACGTTGGAAAAACTTTGTTTTTACTCAGCTACCCTTTTGATAAGTAAGCTAGTTCGTTGTAACGTTTTGTAACACAGAAAGTGCATTTTATCAGCAAGTATAGGTTATTTGTACAGTTGAAATTTGAATCTCATGAAGCAATTGTGTTGAACGTATGTTGCAAGTTCAAATCCTTTAAAAGCTTTTTAATCACTCCTTCTTTTCTGAGACAGAATAATGTTCGTGCCTTTAATAATCGGTACATGTTATCTACAGGTGGATTAAGCACAATGTCGCTAATTTTCGACATGAAGCTGCTTTTAATGGTTGCGAACACTGTATGATATCCCGCTTTTTCTTAGTTACATGTATAGCGGCAGCAAATTGAGATTCTATTTATGCGATCTCTAGAGCGGATTCGGCATGCCATAATACGGTGATCACGTAATTTCGCACTAGTTGTTATTTAGCAACCGATTTTTTCAATTAATTTGAAGTTAAAAAAGTATTAGCAATAAATAAGCAACGTTTTTTTTTTGTTCGAGAGGCTTTAGTTTCCAAGATTATATTAAGCTTTTTATAAAATATAAATTTTTTATGAAAATTAAAGAAATGTCGAAAAAATAACTTTTTATTTAAGAAAACATTTCTCTTAATTTCTTATTATTTAATGGTGCAATTTAACCCCTTTATTACTTTTTGGTCATAAATGAAATTTTTTTTTATTAATTTGTAAATAATAATCAATAATTCGTCTCATTAATAATATGTGAAATTTTATTTTTAAGTACTATGAACGAAAAACTGACATACTAAGAACTATGTATATATAAGAGATATTTCTAGCCAGCTGTGGTTAGACTCAAGTATCGGTTTAACTTTGTTTTATTTATTTAGTTTAATGTGGCATATTTCATAATCCCCTAAAAGAATCAAATGATTCAATATAAACATAAAGCAAAAATGAGGTTAGAATAAAATACACTTGTCGAAATAAATCAGTTGGAGTGGGTTAGTTGGTTGCTTGCTTGATGGGGAGAAAGAGAAAAACAAATCATATTAAATTTAGCCAAATGTTAAGTTAAAGATTTTCTCTATTTAAACAATGTGTTGGTTGTCATGATGATAATAATGCTGTAACAATAGATTTGCAACAATTATCTCTTGTTGAACATTGGAATAAAAGCGAAAAATTAAATTCTATTTATAAACGAGTACAAAAAAAAAAAAACTGTTTATTTTTGTGGGCAAAAAGAATAAAAGAAAAATTGTATTCTCTATAGATATAGAATGCAAAGAAACAGGTCAATTAAGGGAAAGGCCATCTGTCGTTTATTAGTTCGAACATGTCAAAATGTTATTGTTGCAAACAATTTTAGTTTGATACAGAGATATTTTTTCAATGGTTGCTGTTAAACCCCAACCACTCTCACCCGCTTTACATACACATTAACCATCTTTGAGTTGCAGAAAATAAATTCTACATAAAATCTGTTAAAAATTCATTTAACCTTCTTTGCCATTGACTGACGTAATCACTCTCTACCCAGGAAATTATGGCCACAATATAGGCGTTTAAACAGCGTGTAGTCTTTTATAATTTACAGCATGTGTCGAGTACTTGGTTTTAATAACAACAAAAAGAAAAAAGAAAGCGTATGAATAAAATGATTTTTTCAAAATCAATTCCATTGAGACCCGGAATTTGTCGAAGCATGAGAGTTAAAAGGTAATACAAAATCTATTAGTGTTTCAAAAATCCTCAACTCGTCGTCAGTCATCAAATGATGAAGAAAATTAAACCACCACCCTCTTCCTTACACTCGTCTTTCGTTCGCTAATAAAATTCGTTTGTGAACATGTAATTGGAAACTTGTTGGATGAAGCTGAGCAGCAGTAAGGTACTTACGTACAAATGAAATATTTATTTGTTTTATGAATATTGTCGGTAGTAAATGTACAGTGATGTGTGCGCTTTAGATAAATTATAAAAAAAGATTCCTTAGTTTTTTAATGAATTGATTTTTCTTCCAATACTTTGGTCTTGTTTTTTTTAACGTTAAAAAAATATTTTTACGTGTTTTATTTATTTTTTTTAAAAACATTTTGTAATTGCAGAATTTAATATCAGTGACATATTTTTATTAAAGTTTTTACTAAAGGCATATTTATTCATCAGGTACTCTTGATTCGTCAGCTAATTATTTTTTTCTTCACTTATTTTAAGTTTCATCTGTCAAAATGCATTAATAAAAAACAATTTTCTCTCTTTTCTAATTTATTTCAAATGTCAAACTTCATACATAAAAAAAAACAAAAAAATTCTCTTCGAACTGCAATTACCTGATGAATAAATATGCCTTGGTTTTTACTATGTATTGACTTCACTTGCTGTGTAACATATGTATGTACACCTTATACACCATAAACGATCAGTTTTAAGTAGCACATCAAGTTTCCCAAATTGTATAAGATATAGTATATACCCAGCAAAATAACACATTACAAAATAATGAGTTGTAAGTACTAGAAAACAGTTCTTCACTACCTACAATTTGGCATCTAAGCCCATTATTTTAACACGGCGATGTCATTGGAGTCTAGTACTTACCACGCTCGCTTACAAATAGGGACTCGTATTAGTACTAATTACAGTCGCTTATAAATAGGGACTTAAATATGTACTTACTTTTAAAGCAATAAATAGGTACTTGATTTTAATAGCCTAAATAACCCTTTACTATTATGGACTTACAGAAGTCGTTCGGTTCTTTTAAGGACGAAACTTCGGTTAGATTATTCTACGAACCTTAATTTGAAAATTAAAAATCAGTGAAAGTATATAAATCATCACATGGTGTAATTACATAAGGTGATAGCGTAAAGGAGAGCAATTTTTGTCTCTCTTTTTTTATGCATGGAGTTTGACAATTTCCGAAGTTGAAATAATTTTTTTAAATATGTAGTTTGACATTCTCCAAAACACAAAAAAATAGTCAGCTGGGCTAGCACCGCCACCTTGTATAAGTGTACCCTGAGTATAACCTTTTTAATAAAATGCTTTGCCGCTGTTGTCAAAATAATTATTTCTTATACCCTAAGCGTGTTAAACTAAATGAGAAATATAAAAAATAACCTTTTTAATAAAATGCTTTGCCGCTGTTGTCAAAATAATTATTTCTTATACCCTAAGCGTGTTAAACTAAATGAGAAATATAAAAAATTATGTGTTTAAATGGCTTCTAGCAAATTTCGCAATAAGAAATTGTATTGTAAGCAAATGTCTGAAAATAAGAACTTACGTATCACATTATAAATCAAGTCATTACTATAGTATGGTATGTGATAGTCATTGAAAAGTATGTTGTTTAGTAAGAGCAAGTCAATACATAGTTTTTGCTGGGTAGTTCTAGAATAAACTAAGAAGTACTAAATTTAGTTAAAGTTACAGGTACATAGCTTGTCGTCAAGAATTTTATTTTGTACGTACAATAAAACTACAAAGTAATTTTTAATTACCTTAAAGAAAGATTTAGATTTTTTCTGCCGTATGCATAAAAATTAAGAGGGTTTATTAAAAGATTTTCAATTAACTTTTTATTAACTTTAATAATAATAATTTTTATGCATACGGCAGTTATTGTTAGAGTCGGCGATGACAGATTGAAGATAAGCTTTCAAGATCTTTTTCCAAAAATTAAAGTTTTTAGGATTTATGTTCCTATTGTCGTTGTCAACTCAACCTAGTTTTGGGTAAAATTTTTAAGTCTTAATCAACTTAAAATATCAGAAAATAAAGGAAAAAAGTTTTAGTTGAGTTAAAAATGATTTTTTTAAAAAAGTCTATTAAATTTTTTTAAAAGTTGTAAACTGCAATAGGAGCATTAGTTCCATAGCATCGGTCACATAAATGTATTTATCCAATTATGTCAACTTGACGTTGCATTGCCATGAGAATTGTGATGAATTTGGCCGCATGTTTGGAACAAAATGTTTTTGGCTGAGAGTTTTCTGCAGAACGATTCATTTAGTAAATTTGTTTCTTGATTCATTTGTAAAGCTACCATATGAAATGCATATGTATATCCACATGTAAATAAGGCGATTATATTTTACTTAAAAATTAACAGTTTTCACAATTTTACTTATTCCTAAACTAACTGAGATATAAGCACCAAAATACAGCTGCTTCGGTGTTCTTCATAAAATCGATGTTTTCAGCTTCCATACTACCGAAGGGCTTAACTAGAGGAATATATGCGCATGGGCGTAACTAGACCATTCTGTTGCAAAGCGCCCACCTCAAGAATTTGAAAAAAATTAACTATTTACATTTAATATACATAAAAAATAAACTCAGTTTAATATTTTGCAAAAAAAATTATAGCTTTTGCCACCCTACCCCAGACAAAATGTGTAGCTACGCCAATGATAATGTGCTATCAAAACCTTAAAATCCATGATCCACTAAAAAATGGCGTATACTAAATTTATATATGGGTCAAATCAAGTATTTAAAAATGTATCTTTTTCAAACCCCTCAATATTGGTTAAAAATGAAAGGGATTTGCCAGTAAAATACCGCAAACTATGAAACAGTGTAAAATCCGAAAATTAAAGATGGCACCAACACAAAATGGCGAATATTTTGATTTTAAAAATTTTTAAATCAAAGATGTTTTCGGAAATAATAACGCAAAATGACATTAAATCTTAGATCTAGGCTACAATGTGCTTGATTCATATAATAGAATGTTTTTGAATTCTTTCATTAGGGAAATACCCCTAAAAATACACTACAGTACTGAGCAGTTCATTACCAAACTTTATTTTTAAATTTGTAAATATTGTAATTGCATATTTTAAGTTATTTTCATTTATAACCCAGTAAAATAAGTGTACTAATTTGTGAAATATGTAAAACATTAATTCAAATATGTTACCGAAATTTCAGGACCACAAAAAAAATTATGTTAATGGATTTTTAATGGTTTTTCTTAAACAAATATAATCAAAACATATACATGTAATTCATTTTGATGTTTACAGTTAGAACAATTTTTTACCATATAAATTATTTTTTTTCTGCAATATGATTAAGGCGGTCAGAATGGTTACGTCTATTTCGCCAAATATTTGCCTAATGTGAACATATTTAAGCGAACAATTGACGCAACAATTAAAAATCAAACTTTTTCTATGATTTTCCTAAAAAAAATTAACACAAAATTTATATTTATACATCTTTAAAAATATAAACTGCAATGTAAATTCAGTTTGGTTCACTAAACCACTGTTAAAATATCATCGGAATACACATAAATACATACATACGCAATTTCTTACTCGTGCATGCTAGTAAAACAAGCAATAAGTAGAGAGAGAAATACACTTTGAATCATTGGAGGGTAAAATGTGTTTTCAATTTAATACCTCTAAAACTGTCAGCCCATTTGGCTTGCAGTCTATGTGCTTGTTTCATACCTATGCCTCTCAACAGAATGACTGTCTGACAGACTGACTATTTCGCTTTGCCACAACTACTTGAAGCAACTTGTTAATATAGTGGCAGGCTAAAAATTTGACACAAGTCTATCGAATCAGACGGACGCAATGAGCATAAAGAGTATGGTAGATAGTGAGGAAGTATTAAATTTCATTTTCAGTCTTTTAGGGTGGCAGTCAGGCAGGCTGGAAGAAAAACGTAGTGAAACGGCACTTGCCGATTATTATTGCTAAACATTGAGGTAAACATTTGCGGCTTCAGTGTTTTCCACTGTGTCTCTTTATTATTACATTTGTACTTTTTCTTATGCTTATTTCGTAGTTTTATAGAGTATTTTTCTTCTTTCATGTACATGTATTTATGTATGTATAGCTGTGTGTACTTAGAATGCATTGTATCTGTTTTTCATTTGATGTCATGCTGACAAAAGTCCCCAAGGAATGGTGAAAAATTCATTAAACTCCAATCATTCGCTGTTATTTTGTCATTCAGACAGTTTTCTTTTCAAGTCTTTGTTACAATATTTATACCTTTTATTCTACTCTATTCTATTTTATTTTATATTTTTAACATTTGCATTAGTTTTTACGCTATATTTGTATTCTAATATTTAATTTAATTTTTTTTACCTTAGTTTGAACTCATTTAGTGTTAATAAAAAATGCTTACTCTCCTTGTTTTGTTGGAAAAACATGCAGTGGGGTGATATTGATTGAAAGAAAATTTTGTCAAAATATATTGAATATTTGAATATGTATTTAAAAGTTTATTGTTGTTTCGTAAATTGTTGTAAACTTCTAAAAAAGTAGTATTAATTTAAGAAAAATTAATAAATTATATCTCAACAATAATTTTGCCGTAAACCGGTTTATAAAGGAATGTCAACGCTTACGAACCTTCTTACGTATGGCGTAATATATTTTTTCAATGTCCTACTTGAAAGCATTTTCTTACGCTCTTATTTCAGCGCAGTGAATATGCAGTGAATATGATGTCGCTATGTTAATAGACGAAAGATTAATAAGTTTTTAGAGTCTTTCATTTAGAAGCATTTTTTAGCTCTCCCGTAAAGCTGCCTAAATTTAAAACACAGTAACTAACAAGTTTTTTAAAATATATTTTTTTACAAAACTCCATATACACATATTTATATGTATGTATATTATGGCAAAAGCCTTTTTCCTTTTATATAGATACTAGAAAAGCCCGGCGCGCGTTGCTACGCCCCTTAATGAATAAAAATGAATTCTGAATTTAAATTGAATATCAAGTTCAAAAAGCTAATATTAAAAAAATTTTTTTTAATGGGCGTGGTACTGCCCACTTTTCTAATCAAGAAATTATATAGTCATGACAACTCAATATGTGTGCAAAATTTCAGAAAAATCGGTCCAGTGCAAGTAACTTAAAATTAAAACTTTTTTATGGGCGTGGCCCCGCCCAATTTTCTTATCGCGAAATTATAAAGTCATGACAGCTTAATATGTGTGCAACGTTTCAGAAAAATCATTCCACTGCAAGTACCTCAAAATTAAAACTTTTTTATGGGCGTGGCCCCGCCCACTTTTCTTATCGCGAAATTATAAAGTCATGACAGCTCAATATGTGTGCAAAGTTTCAGAAAAATCAGTCCAGTGCAGGTACCTCAAAATTAAAACTTTTTTATGGGCGGGGCCCGCCCATTTTTTTATCACGAAGTCATGACAGCTCAATATGTGTGCAAAGTTTCAGAAAAATCGGTCAAGTGCAACTTGCCAAAGTTTGAGTCCTATCGGTTTTACATTTTCGGAGTCTATAGCTAACACACACACACACAGATTTTCACTTTTTTTTATATATATAGATTTACGTATAAAAATCTAATAATTACCTTTTGTTTTTAAATTTAACAAATTAAAAACCAAATTATAAATTAATATTGGTTCGCACTTTTTTGTTTTTATTATTGTACATCATTTATTCTGGCTTAAGTTTATTTTCATAAATTATTAATATTTCGAAAAAATTATTATTAATATTATTTCAGTTTATACAACTAATATTAAATAAATATTATTATTAAAGAAAAACGTTTGGTGTGGTTAACACGCTGGTTATGGTCAATGGAGTTCGCTATTTATCATTATTTTTTTTTTATGTGGATGACATGAACCCGGGCACAGTGTGGTTCCAATAGAGTGGCGCTACGTGCGCAATAATTTCTTAATTTCGTGTCCACATATGTAAGTATATATGTATGTACATTAGACATATTTAAAAATTTTTCAAATCAGGAAAAATGGCATAGCATGGTCGAATATAGCATAAAAAAGTATAAAGATCTATTATATTATTTTACGTAAATATTTCTATCAGTTTCTGTTTATTGATATTTATGCATGTAATGTGTAGTTAAGAAAACGTTTGGTTTAAAAATCTGTTTTTGGGCTGTTTCATTTTCGATATACAATTTCTAAATTCAGTTCATTTTTTTTCTATTGAAATTATTGTTGCATTTTTTCTTTATGATTTCTATCAATGACATGAAATTATACAATAGAGATTTCCATCTCAATGTGAATGTTCATTAGATTTGGTAAGAACGATAAAAATTCCCACACTTGCTTGTCCACACAACACATTCCATTGAAAAGCGTAGGATGTTGTAGCTGCATTAACTGTTTGTTGGTTATACATATGTGTGTGACTATTAGGGATGCCATACGAAACTCAATTTGTAAAATCATTGGGTTCGGGATCTTGGAATTTATTTATTTTTTATTAAATTTACTCGTATTAGCGATGTTAATAAATAAACTGGAATTTATTTTTAAGCATAAAAAAACTTACTAAAAACAAATTTTTAAACTATTTTTAACATTTTATATGATTATATACATATAAGTTTATAAAGGTATTATATGATTATATATAAGTTCACCCTACTAAGGCAAAGCATAAAGAAGAGATATATTCTTTGCTTATATGCATTATATGCTTATATTTAGGCTGTTTTGTAAAGAAGAATAGCTTAACTCTTACAAAGTTGGGGAAAATTACGGCATTCAAATTTAAGCGAAATTTTTAAATTCTTATTACAATGTCTACACCAGAAAACTCAAACATTCGAGTAAAATTTCCATAGTTATCGTACTGCTGCTTACTAAAGGAATGATTTTAATATGACTATGTATGCATTGCATTGCATTGTCTGTAAAAACTTAGCACGTCTTCACTACTTTTATTTATATAAGCACCTCTTGTATGCCTCCCTCTAAGAGTTTAATGTAAAAGTCTTTGTTTGCCTTTGCTGCTTCTCAGCAATATGTATCAGTTAGCGCTTATTAATATAGGACTTGCCTCCCCTTAGAGCTACTAAAAATCTAACATTTTTATTTGGTATGTAAAGAAAAAACATGGTTGTGGTAATCATATAATACTATAATTGAAATGTTTAATTGTGGTTAAAACATATAATGGTTGCCAGTTATCATTATTGTGTTAAATTAAAATGCAATAATCATACACTGCAGTTGAAGTCTACAATCTTTGCTTTTTTCTGTGCAAATTATTGTATTTCGCTGTTAGTTTTATTAATTGCACTTACATTTTTAATTGCAATTTTTATATAAATATTTTTTTACAGTTTCTCGTTTTTTTTTTAATTTCGCTAATTTTTTAAAAAAATTTGGTGTATTTTTTATTTTATTTTATTTTATTTTATTTTATTTAATAAACTTTTAAAATAATAAAAATTTAAAATTTTCAAGCTCCAAAATAATTTCTGGACACATTAAGGATACTAAATTATGAACCAAGACTATTTCTGAGCAAAACTAATAAATCGATTTGAAAGTAACTGAGATAAAAGCATCAAATTACAACTGCTTCGGTGTTTTTCCTAAAATTTACTAACGAAAAAAGATTTTTTTAGTTTCTTTACCACTGCGAGAGGCAATGTGGGTATCAAACAAAAGGGCTTGACCATTTTACTATAAAAAATTAAAAATTCCAGATGGCGTCCTAAATTAAATGGTGAAGATATAAGTCAAATACAGTAGTTACGGCTTTGTTTCCTATAACACCCACAATATTGGTATCAAATGACCTGTAGAAAAAAAAGAATAAATTCCAAGATGGCATATAAAACAAAATAGCGATTATAACTCCACCAATATGGGTATCAAATGAAAGGTTCTTGACTAGTAAGTACAATACAGTTAACTATGTAAAAACCCAAAATCAAAGATGGCTTTGGAAATAATCAAGAATTTTTTTCCAAAAACTGTTTGTAGTTTTTAATAAAGTTTGACAAAATCTTAAATAGATTATAAAAAATTAGAAATTACAGGGATTTAAAAAAAGTCTGGTATGTGTGATTTCAGGCTTGGCATCCCTAATGAGGAAGTAAATTGGAAAATTAACCCAATTTGATGTGTTTATGCCGTCAAATAATATAACAAATTTATAACCGAAAAACTACCTGCCGTCACTATGTCTAGTATTGCATTTAAAATAAAATAGTTTCTGTCTATCCGAATGAAATTGGAAAGAATAAATAGAAGAAAAAAAAAAAGAAAATCCCTCTTTGATTCCCATAGAATTTGTGCGTGCATTCTTTCTTTTCTTTTCATTTTATTTTTTTATGTCTGTCTCTATTGATTTCGTTCTATTCATGTGTCATTGCTTTTGTTTAATTTATTTTTATTCATTTATATATGTATGTATGTAGGTTTGTGTATATAAATGTAATTCAAATGTATAAGAAAGCATACATATGTATATGTATGTGTCGTGCATTCATATGCATGCATGTATGGTTACCGGTTTATAATATTGATTATAATTTCCCTTTGGATTCCATATTAGTTCCACTCTCTTTATATACACATTTTCACTTTATTAGTTCTACACAAGTATATGAACGTACAAATGTATGTATATAAAGGTATATATTCATACATATGATTGTGTCTCTCTAACTATTTGACTGGCAGGCAACCATTGTTAGAGTTTGTTTTGATGTTTTTTGACTGTATGCTTAAAATGCATAAAATTGTCGGCATCATCAGTAGTAGTAGGATCTGGTAGAAAAAAGAAGAAAAATGCTCATAAACGGAAATATTTATCTCATTATTTAATATTTTGTGTAATTTTTGCTCTATTAAAACAGTAGAGCATACAAATTATTTCGATCTGCATTTCAAAGTTTGTTTTGATTTCAATTTGCTATTGTTGATGTTCGTAAATAATTGTTCAATAGAGATTGCTTTATGAATTACAAATTCAAATAATAATTATGTATGTACATACATACATACATTCATGTTTGCACATCTAATAAAAAATGTTTTTATTATATATAATTACTAAAAATATTATTATTTTTAACTACACCTAAAAGCATTAACATCACATTAAAGAAATTCCGTAGTCTTGTACTATTGTGAATTTTATATACATGTGTATGTATGTAGGTACTACCCCAATAATAAATATTAATTACTAGCCAAGCCCGGCGCGCATTGCTACGCCCCTTAATGTTGATGATAATAGCGAAGGCAAGGCGAACTGGAAACTGTAGCCGCTTGAAGTTGAAAGGCAAATCGGTGGGAACCATTAAAATACGTGGAAATAGCTGAAAATAATAACTTATTTTTAATAGGGGTGGCACTGCCCACTTTTCCAATTTCGAAATTATATAGTCATGACAGCTCACTATTTGTGCAAAAATTCAGAAAAATCAGTCAAGTGCAAGAAGTTAAAATTATAACTTTTTTTATGGGCGTAGCCCCGCCCACTTTTCTAATCACGAAATTATATAGTCATGACAGCTCAATATGTGTGCAAAGTTTCAGAAAAATCGGTCAAGTGCAAGTAGCTAAAAATGATAACTTATTTTTTATGGGCGTAACACCGCCCACTTTTTACCACCCATAAACACTCCCTGTGTATAACAACTTGCCAAAGCTTTAGTCCGATCGGTTTTACGGTTTCGGAGTCTATAGCTAACACACACACAGAGTTTCACTTTTATATATAGATTTTTAAACTAATAGCTTAGCTTTTTGCACTTGATATTTAATTTAAATTCAGAATGCATTTTTATTCATTAAGGGGCGAACCAACGCGCGCCGGGATTTTCTAGTTAATAAATAATTTTGAAGTCGTGTCCACATATTATGATTATATGATAATTACATGATATTTTAATTAAATTAATAAAATTTGTTCGCAACCATTACACGTTAGAACTAAAGGTAGATAAAGCACAGAAATTCGCACGTTCGACTTAGCTTTTGGTTGTGTTCATTTGGCCCATATAGGGATGGCGCATAAAATAGAATAGTTCAATGAAAAAGTAATGGGGGTAAAATTACTTCAACACGAAATTATAAAAGAAATAGTTTTTTTATTTCAAAAGTCTTCTTTAAAAATGCTGAAGCAAAGAAAAAATTATTAAAAAAAATTTAATCGTTGATATATGCTGCATAATTGTACTTAGTTAAAAATTTTCTATTAATCTATTTGTAAAATATGTCTTCTTCTTGTTTAAAATGCAATAACGCTTAAATTATTTTCAAACGTTTAATCGGGTTAAGGGTGTTGTTTTTTTAATGTTTGATAGTAAATCGTTACCAGTTAAGACAAAATTACTTTTAAATAAAGTAAGTAAGTATAAGACGAATTCTTTAATATGCATTTCCAATATGGCTTAGCATCTCTAAGACCATGATGAAAAGAATGAAGATATTTGAGGGCCATATTGTACGAAAGTGCTTTGGAAAACACTTTTGGGGCATTCAGTAGAAAGATTGAGTAACTTTAAAGGTAGTGTAATACAAGATATTATATCTTGCGAGCAGGAATTTATTTGGCCAAACACTAATTACCGTTCCGCGATTATTATTTTATAGGAAGACTAAATAGTTGTTCTGGTCAGAATTTCTATTCACGTACTACACGCGTGGTACATAGGGGGTGAAATATATTAAAATTTTATTTTTTTGTTTTTCGATTTTAGGCTTTTTAAGTTTAGCTTTAAGTTTATGGGGAGTACATATTACTCTACTAGTGTTTTAATATGCCGCGAGCAAGCATTGTTTCTTTCAAAAATGTTAATTTTCTTTAATCTTTTATTTATTAATTTTCATAAATTTCGTTAAGCCTGTGTCCATCATAATGTACATACATAGGAATAATGACCACATCGTAGTGTAACCTCGATTTATTATTTAATGTTATAAGACACTAGCCAAACCCGGCGCGCGTTGATACGCCCCTTAATGAATCGAAATGCATTCTGAATTTTAATTGAATATCAAGTGCAAAAACCTAAATATTATAATTTTTTTATGGGCGTGGCATTGCCCACTTTTTTAATCACGAAATTGTAAAGTCATAACAGCTCAATATGTGTGCAAAGTTTCAGAAGAATCGGACCAGTGCAAGTACCACAAAATTATAACCTTTTTTTATGGGCGTGGCCCTGCCCACTTTTCTAATCACAAAATTATATGGTTATGACAGCTTAGTATGTGTGCAAAGTTTCAGAAAAATCGGTCTAGTGCAAGTACCTCAAAATTAAAACTTTTTTAGGGGCATGGCCCCGCCCACTTTTCTTATCACAAAATTATTAAGTCATGACAGCTCGATATGTGTGCAAAGTTTCAGAAAAATCCGTCAAGTGCAAGTAGCTAAAACTGATAACTAATTTTTATGGGCGTGGCCCCGCACACTTTTTTCCACCCATAAACACTCCCTGGTATATGTACAACAACTTGCCAAAGTTTGAGTCCGATCGGTTTTACAGTTTCGGAGTCTATAGCTAACACACACACACACACACACAGAGTTTCACTTTTATATATATAGATTTTGATATATTATTTCCGTCGCCATATTTGATTTTAAGTTTTAACAAAATTAACTGTATTAACTGTATTCTACTTGTCTAATTTGATATCCATATTGATGGGCTTAAGAAAAAATATTTTCTGCAATTTTGCTTTAGACGCCATCTTGAATTGGACATTTCTTCATAGTTTAAAGGACTTCACTAGTCCTTTAATTTAATATCCATATTAATGTAGTTAAGAAAAAAATTTCTGGTATATTGTTTTTGACGCCATCTTGAATTTACACTAATTTATAGTTTATTGTATTATTTTAGTTAATCCCTCTCATTAGATACATTTGAAAATTTTCTGTCATTTTGTTTAAGATGCCTCAATTTTTTTATAGTTTATTGTATTCTACTGATCAAGCTCTTTCATTTGGTATCAATATTGAAGGGATAAGGGGACAAAATCGTAATTAATATATTTGACTCATATACGAGTATTTAACTTTGATTTTAACTTTCATGATAAGCAGGTTATTCTTGGCGTTTTTTGGTCAATGTTAGCTTCAAACGAATCAGTTGCATTCGGTACAGGTTCCCTGTGATAGCCAGATTTAAGCAACTCATAATAGATTTTGGTTTCACCAAATACATGGGCTTTACATTTAATCTCTTAAGTTTCAGGTTATCGCAATGAATCCATTTTTAATCGCAGGTAATGATTTGTTATAGCATTCAACCAGCATTTCGAAAATCGTATTTCAGTATTCTATCGGCTTTAATTTGTATAGTACCCAATTTCCCTGCTCGTAAATGCTTTGAAATTCCTGATTGACCGTGTGCTATCACAGCTTGTTGTTATGCATAACTCCACCAATATTTTAACCTAAACTAGTATTCAAGTTGTAACTAAATAAGGTTTGATGGTAAAATTAACCGTTTTTATTTTCTTTTTTGTTCTTCTAGTTGCCCTTAATAACAATTGAACAATAACTTCCGATATCCTGACTTCTATAAAGATCATAAAATGAAAACAAAAATGATCATTTTCATCCACCTTTTCATCTACAGTTTCAACTGATAGTCTTTTTTTTTATTATTCCATTCTTATTTTTGCAGTTTTTCCTTCGTTCAGTTCTTTTTCCTGACAAGAGCAGTACAAAAATTAATTGCTTTGAATTTATTATCTGTCAACAGTTTATTGTTAATAATGGTTGATTGTTTACACACAAAGTCAGTATGCTTGGAATCATTAAATATTTTTGATGAGGAATGATTGGTTGTTTAGAAATTCTCAGCAGGTGAATGTTTGTTTGTTAAATTAGGTTATGCTTTACATGGTCATGATTCAGTACTTAATTATTAAAGTAATTGCTCTTAATTAATTGTCATGCATTTTGTTATTTGATCTGTACATTTATTTAAATATATTCGTTATTATACCAATTTGAAGACAAGTTAAATGTCATGTAATTTTCGAAAATGACTGGCAGACAAGAGCTTATTTTTTTCAAATTTGTTTTTCAATATTTTCATGGGAAACTAGCTTCAACTACCTTTAAAAAAATGAATATGATTCCTTTAAAATTTATTTAACAAATTTACGGATTTATTCATTAAAATTTTTAAAGTCATATAAAACGTTTTTAATAGAATTTCCATAGACAATCGTTTTTTTAAACCAAAAAAAAAAAAAAAAAAACAAAAATGCTATGGGTGATATTGTCACTCCATTTGTAAAACATCGAAATTTTCATTTAAAAGTGTTTTTTTCTTCCTGAGTACTAGTTTCATTTTATAATGATCTAGCTATGTCCGTCAGTCCGTATGCAGAGAAAAAGCTAAGGAGATGAAATTTTGCCAGAAGATTTCCTATACATCATAAATGGTAATAAAAATGGGCTAAATGGGTCTATTAGGAAGATAGTATAGCTTGTAATGCAAGAGAAGATCATAAAAAATGTCTGGCTATCCGTAAAGATATGAATCGGAGATCCATTTAACAACGTTAGTTTTCTTTTTTATGTCTTTGACATTTATAGTTATCTACTACACTTTCTTGCTTTAATTTTAAACACAGGAATATGCAATGTCAATAAAAAAAAATTTTAAAAACATAAAAATGTAAAATCTGTGTTTTAGGGAAATTGAATGAACTTAATAATATTTTATTAATAATAAAATAAATAAAAAACAAGTAAGAGTGCTATATTCGGCCATGCTAAATCTGATAATAATCTTCACCATCATGTACATAAGTATAATCCCACATCGTAGCTTAACCTATATTTCATGTTATAAGCCATTTTTCTTTAGTATTTCCGACGCTATCCTTGATTTTGAATTTTTACGTAGTTAACTATATTCTACTAGTCAAGTCCTTTTATTTGATACCCATATTGATGGGGTTAAAAATATTTCTGCCATTTTGTTTAAAACGCCATCTTGGTTTTAACGCTTATTTAATAGCTCTCCACCATGTGTTTTGAATCCATTAGTAATTCGAATTAACAATTATGCACGTTAAATCACAAGTAGTATGTACTTACAAATAATCTAAAATGCATTTATTAATTTCCACATCAAACATTTCAACATCAGACATAAACTCTGTTTTATATATAAAACAAAGAAATCACAAGACTAAAAAAATAAAATAATAAGAGAAAAAGTATTCGATAACAAAAAAAAAGTGCCTGTCAAAAAACTAAAGACGGATTAATTGTCTTTTTTGTTTTTTCTTATTTTGTCTCAAAATATTTCCAATCAGATGTGTTTTGTGACCTAATGGACAGATACTTTTTTCCAGATTATAATCTCAACACTTGTGTGAATTTGATTCCACCAACTTAAAATCATAAATCATCAGAGCAAGTGTTTGCTGTAGAACACAGTGCAGTTCCCGTACATACACACACACACATACATATGTATTTAGGAGGTAATTGGAGCAAAGCCAAGAGTAAAACTATGAGTTTGTGTAAATGGATGTGTGTAAAAAAGGACAGATTAAAAATAAAATGAAGAAAAACATAAAATAAATTTTCAATACTGCTTATGCATGGTGGTGTGGTTTAAAAAGTAAATAGTGTGTGGTGGAGTCAAGTGTAAATAAGCTAAAATCCCACGATTCGGGTGGTATCTATGTATCTATATACATACACACATATTAAAAAATGTTCATATTACACGCACTGTGTTTAACACATACACACATACATATTTTAGGTGTTTTTTTCTCTCATTAGATGACATTCGCTATATCAGTTGTCAATTAAATCTAAATATATAAAACAACAAAAATGAATATATAAATAAAATCAGACAGGAAGTCAAAATTGTCAATGCACTAAATAAATTGACATTATCGTCCACATTTTTTTTTTATAAATATTTGACACTTGACATATTGAAGACTAATAATGGAAAGATAAAACTTAAAAACTTACTTCGAAAAAATATATCTCGAATTTGTATATGATAATAAAGTGAAGCACAATTAAAGTAAAAATTTTTAATTTCAATTTTTTGACTGCTGCTGTCATTTATTATTATTATTATTAAATGCCACCAACTGAGTTTGAGTATCAATAATTTTGAAGTCTTTATTTTTTTTTAGTTACAAAATGCAATATTTGATAAAGTTTTGAGATAAAAAAAATAATAATAATGATGGAAAACAGAAGTATAAAGGTATAATTTCTTTGTTAACCCGAATTTCATCCGTTTTAAGATTGAAACAATTAGTACTTGACTGCGGAATGGAAAATTTAAATTTTTACTTTGTTTCGTATTAAACATTTTATTTTAGATATCTGTGGACTTTTACCAAGCTTATTTGCATTTTCATACACATGAGTATTTTAGCAGAGCAAACAACAAAAAAAAAAAACATGCAACAGATACAAAATTAAATTAAAGTGGTTTCTTTTTGATGTAATATTATATTGTTACAGATTTATTTTTAAGTAGCTTAATTTACATTATAATTTATTTTAGTTGTAGTAGTTTAAGTTACTGTAGTTTTATTTGTATTAGTTTATTTTGCTGGTTGTTCGAAAATGTTGTTTGTTATTTTGTGTAGCATACTTTTAGGCACTTCTATTATTCGTTCCTATTACTTAACGTCTTAATTTAAATGTAACGGTTTTCGAATGTACTAGAATGTACATACGAGAACTTTGTCGAATGTTACCGAACAGCACTGTGTTACTATAAATAGCCGAACAACACAGCTAGCGTGATCAGTATTACAGTAGAGCTTGTAAGGTGCGTATCAAAGTGTGTTTGATAATAAAAGTGTATAATCATAAGTATAATAAGTAAAGTGATATTAAAGCAATCTTTGAGTGTGTTTAAGTAAATAAAGTGCTCTTAATTTTATAACGAATTTCAACTGTTTTTGACTGCAATAAAAGAACTCAAAAGGTTTATTTAAAGGAAATAATCCAACGTTTATAAAAGGTATAAACGTAACAACTGGTGTCAGAAGTGAAATTGCATTTAAAAAAAAATAATAAAAATCAGACATGAAATTTGAGGAACTTAAAGTTGAACAACTCAAGAAAGAATTGAGTAAGCTGGCATTGCCGACAACAGGTAATAAAGTAGAATTGCAGAAGAGGCTTCTAGATGAATTTAAGCGGCGTAATATGGACATTGATGGTTACGAGTTTGACGAAAAAGAAGAAATGGAAGTTTCTACTCGTGCAACTACAAACAACATAGATTTAAGTACAATGCTTGCTGCTATGATGGAAAAAATGGAAATTAAATTCCAGGAAGCTCAATAAACTTCTAGAGCTAATAATGAAAAATTATTAGCTGAAGTTAAAGAAGAAAGTAAAATAATGGAGTTGAAATTTCAAGAAACTTCTAGAGCGAATAATGAAAAATTATTAGCAGAAGTTAAATTAGAAGTTCAAGAAACTTCTAGAGCTAATAATGAAATATTATTAGCTGAAGTAAAAGAAGAGTTGGATTTGAGATTTCAAGAATGTTCTAGAGCTACGAACCAGAAACTTCAGGAAATTTCTGAGGCTGTGAATAACAGAGTCGATTGCGTTGAAAAACAAGTTAAAGATGTTAACGAAAAATTGCAGTTACAAGTAAAAAATGTTGATGGAAAATTGCAATTACAAGACGAAAAATTTAAAAATTTGGAAATAAAAATTAGTGATCTTCAATGTCATGAGGGACCAGTGCGAATAATTCCAGAAATATCGAGTAGAATAAAGGCCCCTACTTTTGACGGCAGTGCACCATTTAATGTTTTTAAATTTCAGTTTGAGACAGTTGCCAATAGAAATATGTGGAACAATGAAGAAAAGGCTTTAGAGCTGATTTTGGCATTAAAAGGCAACGCAGCACAAGTTCTAGAAAGTATACCCATTGGCTGCAGAGAAAACTACGATGACATAATGGTGGCGCTACAACGCAAGTATGGCGGTGAGCACAAACGAGATATATACCGAATGGAACTACGAGGCAGAATACAAAAAGCTAACGAGTCATTACAAGATTTTGCAACGGAGATCGAGCGTTTGGTGCAGCTGACATATCCAGGTGAAAATCACCCATTTTTGGATCAGTTTAAAATTGAAACGTTTGTAAATGGAATACGTGGTCCTGAAATAAAGCACGCGGTGTTTGGAACGCATAAATCGACGTTTGCAGAAACAGTTTCATATGCACTAACACAGGAAACTGCAAAATTACTCTCTAAGCCACAAATATGTAAGGTGAGAAATCTCGAATTTTCTGCAGAAAGAGACGGAGATATAGTTAATGAAATTAAAAATGCAGTTATACAGGCGTTAGAGGAAAAGCAAGGCAAAGCCAGAGCCAAATGCTATAATTGTGGTAAGAGTGGACATTGTCAACGAAATTGTAGAGCACCAAGAAAGCGGGCTAGATTTGTATCGCCACCTGAGTACAACAAGCTGGAAAACACGCAGTTACCGTTGAAACAGGTTAACACTTATAGGCATGAGCATGATCCAATAACCGAGGGCCCCACAATCTCCATATCAGTTATGCAGCAGAAAAATAGCAACCTTACTGCTTGTGGGTATATCAATGGTCGCATATTTTTACCATAGACACAGGAGCATCGCAGTCAATTATCAGACCTGATATAGTCAAGGAGGAAATCGAACCATTATGTGGTGTAAGTCTACGAACAGCTACTGGGGAGTTTGCTAATGTTTATGGAAAAATAAAGGTGAAATTAACTATTGCCAATATAAGTGTTAATCATGTATTTATTGTTGCCGACATTGTGGATGAAGTAATCGTGGGCGCTGATTTTATGATAAGTCATAACATCAATCTGCACATGGGACGAAAAGTTATGATTTGGCGCAACATTGAGATTCCGTTGGATTACTGGACTAAACGACTTCAGGGAAATAATTCCAGCACTGAGCACAAAGAGGGCGTAAAACATGGCAATGCGGATGCACGTTCCCGAAAATTCTGCAGCTTAAAGAACAAATATTGTGCAAAACCTGAGGAAGAAGAGTGCGTAATAGATGTTCGACTAACGCATATAGACACAAGCGGTGAATGGTCAGTGGCGCAAAGAAAAGATCCTATACTGGCAAAGATTATATCAGCCAAGGAAAAAGATAAAAGGTCCACTCGAAACCAAATATCAGCGGGAAGTCCACTGTTGAAATCCTATTGGGCGCTGTGGAATAGCCTGACGGTGGTTAATGGATGTCTATACCGAATATGGGAAAGTGCTAATGGAAAATCGGTCACAAATCTGATTGTGGTGCCGTCCTCTAAAGTCGACGAAGTTTTAAGGGAGTTTCACGAAGGTTTCAGTGGAGGTCACTTTGGCATGACAAAAACCCTTAAAAATTTAAAGCAACAATCGGTAGCTGGTTGGATAGAAAATTGTGCCCAATGCATCGCAGCTAAAAGCCAAGCAAGAAAAAGTCGTGAGCCATTGCAGAAGTATAACTTAGGCGGGACCTTTGAGCAAACAAACATGTCCAGCAACAAGATGAAAGCCAGATACGACCGTGCAGCAGAATCTGAAGGCTTTAATGAGGGTCAGCGAGTTCTATTATATAACCCACAACGCAATAAAGGATTGCAAAATCATTGGGATGGACCGTATAAGGTGATAAAGAGAATAAATGATGTGGTGTATAGAATCCAGAAATACAAGAGCCCAAGATCAAAGATGAAAGTGGTTCATCTCGAGCGCCTCGCTAAGTACGGAAAAAGTGAATTTATGCCTATTCGGGACGAACAGGCTTAAGCGGGCGGTAGTGTTACAGATTTATTTTTAAGTAGCTTAATTTACATTAAAATTTATTTTAGTTGTAGTAGTTTAAGTTACTGTAGTTTTATTTGTATTAGTTTATTTTGCTGGTTGTTCGAAAATGTTGTTTGTTATTTTGTGTAGCATACTTTTAGGCACTTCTATTATTCGTACCTATTACTTAACGTCTTAATTTATGCAGAATGTACATACGAGAACTTTGTCGAATGTTACCGAACAGCACTGTGTTACTATAAATAGCCGAACAACACAGCTAGCGTGATCAGTATTACAGTAGAGCTTGTAAGGTGCGTATCAAAGTGTGTTTGATAATAAAAGTGTATAATCATAAGTGTAATAAGTAAAGTGATATTAAAGCAATCTTTGAGTGTGTTTAAGTAAATAAAGTGCTCTTAATTTTATAACGAATTTCAACTGTTTTTGACTGCAATAAAAGAACTCAAAAGGTGTATTTAAAGGAAATAATCCAACGTTTATAAAAGGTATAAACGTAACAATATTATAAATCGTAGCAAGACGCAGATTACCATAAGATTTATATGTAAATTATAAAAGACAATTGGCTTTAAACCCGAAAATTCTTCGTATTTACTTTATAATTCCATATTATCTAATATTTGTGGCAAATGAGTTAGATTAATTTGCGTATATATTTTTTTTGTATGTAAATTCTTTTCATTCTTTCAATTGCCGTTTGCGACAAAAAAATATTTTTTTTGATTATTTCTACAACCACTATAAGGGAAGGTTTACAAACAGGAAACAGGATTTGCCACCAGTTTCCCATTAAACTCTAAACCCCATGCATATGTACAATCGCACTTACAATACACTCATTTGCTCATAAAATACACACTTTAAAAGGTGTGCAAATATTTTTGGTATAAGAAAAGAACACTCAACCGACTGTGTTATTTATTTGTTTGTTAAATTAGCCAAAGAAAAGAACAAAACCAAAATTAAATTTAAAAAAAAGGGGTAGTTGTGTTTTATGTTCTCATTTCTTCAAAATTAAACATAAAAGTCGCATTGAACAAAAGCAGCAGCAAAAAAAGTTAATAACAAATCTTGACATTACACAAGATGTATTCAATACAATTGAATTGCTGAATGAATTGCTCTTTTTTCGTCTAAAGAACACTTGTATTTGTTTGGTTTCTTCTTATTAAAAAATGCATAAAATGTTATGAAGTGAATGAATGTATGAATTTTACAAAACTGAAAAAATATAATAAAATAAGAAAAATATCTAAAACCATTTAAAAAAAATTCATAACTGATAAAAAGACAATCTAGGAGTAGGCTTAAACCATTCCTCAAAAATCGTCATATCTAACAAAAACATAAAAAACAAGTAACAGTGCTATATTCGGCCGTGCCGAATCTTATATACCCTTCACAACGTGTAGTCATGCAATAACAATTGTTTGTATCACCATTCATCTCATATAAAATACGTGCATACGTACACGTTAGAATAAATGTGGCATCGAATCCCAGCTGAGCCAAAAAAATTTTATTTTATTTTATTTAATATATTATTTATATTTTATTATTTTTTTTTATATTTTTTTTAAATTTTTTTAAAAAATTTTTTTAGAAAAATTTTTAAAAAATTTTTTAAATATTTTTTTAAATTTTTTTAAAATTTTTTTTTAATTTTTTTTGTAGTTTTTTTTTCTTATTTTTAATATTTTTTTTTTTGTAATTTTTTTTGTTTGGTATACGTTTTACATGTATGTATGTATGTTGTTGTTGTAATTGTGAAAAAAAACGAGGTGGTCGTGGTTTTTTGCTCATATCTCAGAAAGATATTGGGCGATTGTGCTGAATTTCAATAGCGATTCATTCCTGGATATTTCCAAGAGATTGATACCATATACAGATCTGAGGAACATATAGTTGCTTCTTAAAGTTGATTTCAACAAACACACGGACAGACGGACAGACGGACATACGGATAGACGGACAGACGGTCAGGGCTTAATCGACTCCTCTATTCATAAGCTTTCAGAAAATATATACTTTATGGGGTCGGAAATGAAAATTGTAGATATTACAAACGGAATGACAAAGCTATATATACCCTTGTGCACCACAAGGGAGCGCTATATTTGGCTGTACCAAATCTTATATACCCTTTACAAAAGGTGATTATGCAATTGTAAGCATATGCATATAAGTTCTGCAAAAGTTGACTTTGTTTGGGTAAAAAACAGAGTCAATTGTTTCTATCGCTCATAGCTCGTAATGTGCACACATAATGGAGAAAGTTGAATCCCGGAACGTTTTGCAATGCAAGAGCGAGATAAACTCATATGCAAATTGTGAAAATCTGGAGATAATATGGATACCAAGCCATCACGGGCTGATGGGAAACGAGAAAGCCGACAAATTATCCAAAATGGGAGCTCTTCTGAGTACTATAACTTTGGAGAACGCTAAACCCCTTAAAAGATTCAAGGATGAACTTAAATGTTGGGCGACTGAGGAACATGCTACAAAGTGGCAAGGCACTGATGTCAGTAAAGTGACAAAAATACTATGGGGTGAACCAAATCTTGG
The DNA here is from genome assembly GCA_941918925.1 of Phyto melanocephala. Lineage (NCBI taxonomy): Eukaryota > Metazoa > Arthropoda > Insecta > Diptera > Rhinophoridae > Phyto > Phyto melanocephala. Next base: position 59,834,532 of record OW799234.1, on the reverse strand, counting down.
GAAATCAAAGGAAATTCTGAGATTAAGTAGACCAACACTTAGGAGACTAACCAGTGTGATCACAGGTCATACGGAGTTGAGAACCCATCTAGCTCGCATTAAATTGTCTGAGGAAACGACATGTAAAGCATGCGAGGAAGAGGATGAGACTTTGATACACTATCTCTGTCATTGTCCTGCGTTTGGGCATATTAGACGCGAGAATTTTACAGTTGGTAATATGCCAAATTTGGAGTACCTGGGAAACTCTAACTGGAAATCCATAAGGAATTACATTGATGGGACTTATTTCTGTTTCCCACATGGAGCGTACAACACGCCAACTGGGCATAAGTGTATACCTGTCACAGGTTTGGGATTTTAATGCCCCTCCTTTTCAACCAAATTCCATCCAGAAACACGCAGAGATTGTCCTTGTGCTTTGTTGATGGTAATAGCGAAGGCATGCTCACTTTTCTAATCACGAAACTGTATAGTCATGACAGCTTAATATGTGTGCAAAGTTTCACAAAAATATTTTTTTTATAGACGTGACACTGCCCACTTTTCTAATCAAGAAATTGTATAGTCATGACAGCTCAATATGTGTGCAAAATTTCATAAAAATCTTTTTTTTATGGGCGTGACACTGCCTACTTTTCTAATCAAGAAATTGTATAGCCATGACAGTTTAATATGTGTGCAAAGTTTCACAAAAATCGATATAGTGCAAGTAGCAAAAAATGGTAAATTATTTTTTAAGGGGGTGGCATTGCCCACTTTTCTAATTATAAAATTGTACTAGTGCAAGTACCTCAAAAATATAGCTTTTTTTATGGTCGTGGCACTGCCCACTTTTTACGACCCATAAACACTCCCTGGAATGTGTACAACAACTTGCCAAAGTTTGAGTCCGATCGGCTTTACGGTTTCGGAGTCTATAGCTAACACACACATACACAGACAGACAAAGTTTCACTTTTATATATATAGATAACAGATCGAGAATTTTCCAAATAATTTAAATTTTAGAAATAAATATTTTAAAAATCTCTTAAAAGTATGTAACAAAAATTAAAATTGTTCATAATCTGAAGGTTGCCAAAGTTGTGAAATAAAATTTCAAATGTAAATTAAATTAATGTTAACTAAACTAATGAAGTTAAAATATAATAAAACTAATTATGTAACAATACCATATAAGAGTTTAAAGTATACGTACGTGGAGTACATATACTGGATAGACGAAAAAAAGGACTTCGCTAAATCAATTCCTCCATCTATAAGAATTCAGACTATATACGCAAAGAAAAAATATGGTTGTGTTAACCATAATCGAAGAGCAACATACTATGATTGAATTGTATGATTACCAGTTATCCTGATTATGTTTAATTAAAGTATCATTCAATAATCATATATATGACTACAATTGAAATCGAAAAACTTTGCTTTTTTACGGCAAACTATTGTCTTTTGCTGTAACATAGACATACTGATTGTACTTACCAATTTAATTGCAATTTGTATACCAATATTTGTTTACATTTTCTCGTTTATTTGTAAATTTTCTTTAATTTTTTAAAATTTTTGTTCCGTTTTTTGACATCTCAAACTTTTAAAATAATAAAAATTTATTCAGCAAGAAGAACGGTTGAAATCAAATTTTTATTAAAAAAAAAATCATAGCTTGATTAATTTGTAAACATACTGTTGTCTCAGATATTATTTAATGATTATTTGTAATTTTTAATGCTTTTGAATATAATGTTATTTTTGTCAAATTATTTTTTTTAAATCCTACTATTTTTAAATGATAACCATTTTGAAATTTTTACGAAAAGTAAACATTAAATGATACAATTCAAACAAATGCTTGATTATCGTGACAAAATATATGATGAAATGAAACCAAAATAACTATTACTTGTTTTCGACAACCAAATATTTTTATAGAAACTATAATATGACCGTCGTGATCATATCGTAACCATGAATAGCTTCTTTAGCGTAAATATACAAATTATATAAAAAAAAAATTAAAAAAATTAAAAAAAATTTGAAAACTATTTTCACTACTAACCATTGCTTGGTATCAAAATATTGGTGTTAATAAAGAATATTAAAAAAAAATAAGTAAGAGCACTATATTCGGCTGTGCCGAATCTTTTGTACCCACCACCAATTATGTGTACATTTAAAGCACAATATTTATTATTTTGTTAATCGCTATGGAATAATCACTTTATAATAAAATATGTATGACTTTCTTTCTAGAGGATGGTCAAATTTTAAGGGCCCATGTTGAAGGTGAACTACACCTAGTCTTTAAATTTGTTTTTTGCATTTCATTTGAGATTTCTCAATCTCAAACTTACTCAATTTGATCCGTGGAAAGATACGCAAATGAGCAACGCGTTATAGTTATTCAAGTTTTTTATTAAAATGGGCGTTCAAATCAAAATGCATTTTGTGCACTTCGTAATTCTTATGATCAACATAATCGTTCAAATTCGTCCACAATCGGGAGAATTGCAAAGAATATTTAAATTTCTGCAAAACAGGTCTGTATAAAATGTTAGAAAATCTGTGAATGCCTTATTAGTTCGTTAAATGGGAACCACTGCTGGTTTTTACGATAGTGAGGCAAAAGGGCAGTCAACCTCGACACATCATCATGCCCAACAATTGAGCATCAACATTGTCATTGAAAATTTGGACCATCAGATAGAGGAGTGGCGCCAAGGATGTGGGGAGGGGGTCATTTGGCCGATATTTTGTTAAATACATAATTAAACCATACAAATATTATCATTAAAAAAGAAATGATAATAATTTCTTAAATAATTTGTGTTTTATTCAAAAACAACATCGGCACTTAAAATTTAACCACCCTTAATAACTTCGATATGATCGTAAAATGTTTTCGTAAATTTAGTCTTTTAGTGAAAGTGGGCGTTAAAGTAGACGTGTCAATAAAGTTTCTGCTAATAAACACAACTTAAAAATTTCAATATAGTCCTTTATTTTCCCAAAAACTTTGTCAATAGAGAAATTACATGAATTTAAGATAAACCGTTATATGGGAGGTGGGCGTAAAAGTGGGAGTGTCACCTAAACTTTTTGGCACAACAATTACATTGATTAGAAGGATATACGTAGCAAATTTGATTATCAGACTTCTAATTTTGTCGGTTTTATGAGCTTTTAAATTTTATTAACGGTAGATAACGTGAAAAGTGGGCGTTATAGTAGGCGTGTCAAAGTTGTTTTTGCGAATGAGTACAACTTAGATGTTTTAATATAGTCCTTTATTATTCCAAAATCTTTATTAATAGAGAAATTATATGAATTTTAGGTAAAACGTTATATGACAGGTGGGCGTAAAAGTGGGCGTGGCACCTTATTTTTTGGCACAGTAATGACATTGCCTGGGGGGATATACGTAGCAAATTTGATTATCAGACCTCTAATTTTGTCGGTTTTATGAGCTTTTAAATTTTATTAACGTTAGATAACGTGAAAAGTGGGCATTGTAGTAGGTGTGTCAAAGTTGTTTTTGCTAATGAGTACAACCTAGATCTTTCAATATAGTCCTTTATTATTCCAAAATCTATATTAATAGAGAAATTATATGAATTTTGGGTAAAACGTTATATGGGAGGTGGGCGTAAAAGTGGGCGTGGCACATTGATTTTCCGTTACAAAAAAGCGCCTCACCATAAAACAAAGTGTGTAAAACTTCAGAGTCGTACATCCAATTTTGTTGCTTTTATGACGTTTTAGTTTTTAAATATACCGAAAAATACACTGTGCGGTATAAATTTTCGTACATTTTGATCGATAACTCCTCTCCTAATGCATAGATTTAGAAAATTTTCGGAAAAAATATTTTTTTTACTCAGGAAATATATATTCGAAGTTTCATGAGTCTACGTTAATGCGTTTGGACACAATTCCATTTTATTCGATGTTCGAAGGACACGACCTACTCTTGGTTTTCGAGCTATAGCTCTCTTCCTAATATTCCGATTTAGCCCACCTTGTCTATAAGAAAGATTCTGGCAAAATTTGAGCCCCCTGGCTTTTTCGGTGCGACCTCTATCGTGCTTTCAACAGACGGACAGACGGGCAGACGGACGGACATAGCTAGATCGTCATCAAATCAAACCCTGATTCAGAATATATATACTTTATGGGGTCTAAAATGGATATTTCGATTTGTTACAAACGGAATGACAAAATGAATATACCCCCACCATTTTTTTGGTGGCGGGTATAAAAAACAAAAAATTATCTCCACTTCACCAAAAAGAACAAAATACAAATAGATAAACGTTTAAAATTTAGCTTACAACTGTTTAAAACCCGTTTTTTTTAATTTTATTGCATATTTAAAATTTTTTTTACTACTAAATCAAAATCTTTAAGCTTTTAATTAGACTTAATTTTCTTAAATAAAATAAACAAGAACATATGCAAGTGAAATAAAAAATTTATTTAAACTATATTTTTATGGTTTATTTTATTTATTTGTTGTTCAACTTATAATGAAACATAACGAAAACAACTGTTACAAGTATGTGTATTTGTATATGTACATATTACAATACTATTATTGTAATATTTATTATTATTATTTATTTTAAATCGGTAATAATAAACGTAATAATAATAATGCAGTTTCCTTATACATTTGACTTTTCATCATCATCATAACTGTTGGTTGGTATTATCCGCACGCTTTTAAATTAATTAAAGTTGAGAATGCATGATAATAAATGAAATGAATACAAAAGACATACAGATACTAAAACACTCGCACATACAAAAATACAACACATCTATACATAGAGTAATAAATATCCTGCAATTTTTATTAAAAATAATGAGTTTATGAAATATTTTTTCTAGATTGAAAACTTTTATAAGTTTACTATTAATTATGAAAAAAACATAACAATACAAATGTAAAAAAAAATATTTTATTTTTTTGTTTTATATCAGAATTTGTAAAAATTGTCTAAAACCAGATAATTATCGTAGTAGATCTAAAGGATAAAGAAATTTTCTAGAATTGATAATTTGGTCGAAAATATTTCCAAACTTTTTTGCTGCTCCGCATTCCATTTAAAACATCGTTTTATTTCCAAGTTAAAAATTTTTTTGGATCTTAATTTAATTACCTTTTTATGAATGAAAACTTTATTGAAGTTCTAAAATAATAACTATAAATAAAAATTTTAAATGCTTTCTGCTACATTTTATTTTTTAAACACGTTATTTTTACTTAATAACATATAAATATTAAAAAAAGATTAGAAATTTGTTTATAAATTTAAAAATAAAAATGTATGGAATTACACAAAAATTAGAGAAGAAAAACTACAAAAGTTAATAGAAAATATAAAACTTAATTTTTGATATTTATGCAACACGTTGTTAATCACTTTTGATTATTGTAAGAAATATATAAAATAAAAATTCAACAGCAAAATTTTTATAATTCATTATGGCGACATCAAATTTATGTACATATGTTCGAGTAAACCAATAGTATCATATTTAAGCAGCTAATACACGGTATGTTTTTAACTTCTGACTCTGCTAAAGACGTACATATCGTGTGCTAGCATCTGACAGCATTTCAATTAGAGCTTGCTGTAATTTGTTCTGACAAACCACCTGACATCATCAGTTGGCAAAAATCTCTGATGTCAGAAAACATTCAGCGGCGGTTGAGTGTTAAATAACAATTTTGACAGACATTATAAGTAACATATGGATACCAATTTACCAAGTCAGATGTATAAAACTTGCCGTGTATTAGCTGCTTTAATAATTATTTTTTATTCATATCAAATAAAAACGACATCCCTCTAAAAAGTTGTGATGCCAGTCTAAGTTAATAAAAAAAAAATCTCTTATAATAGATCTCAGTAAGAATGAAATTTTTAAATTTAGTGTAATTTTATTGTGCAACAGTGATAACTCTAAAATTTTGCAGCTGTTACATATGTTCATTCCAGTGATGCGAAAAATTGCTGTGGCAGAAATGTGGCGTAATTAAAGAAGAATCTCTTAAAATTCCTTAATTATTGAGCAACATAAAAAGTAGATGCCAAACTTTAATAAAGAATTTAAATGTTTTTAAAAAATTATTTTATTGTTTTCAGAACTGCAGGGATCCGCCAAATATAAACAATAGCAACACATACAATTTATAGACAGTAAAATGTAAATTTTTTTATTATATTCAGTAGCTGGTTTAAATAAATATTTAGTTTATGCTTGTGCATTAACGAGGTCAGTCTGAAAAGACTTTAAAAAAATTAATATCCACTTATAATCCTAATCTTGGAGATGGCAAAAAAAAAAAACACAAACTTGTAATGCGATAATTTACCTTAATAATATTAAGCATTTTTATTATTTGCCATAAATATTTTTTTTTTTAATTTTGCCATATGAAAAGAATTATCACAATAAGCCGGTAAGGCTGGTGCAAAAGTTACCCTCACACCCTCACCCGTAGACCATTACGGTCCATTGTGACGCCTTAATATAGAAGTAAAGAGAAGAATAGAAATGGTTAGTATAAAAGAGAAAGAGAAGCAGACCGACCAGTCCAGAGTCTCTGGCGGGAATCGAACCCGCAACCCCAAACTAGAAGACCAGCACACCACTGACTAGTCCAACGGGGCACCCTCACAGTAAGTTAATTGCCTATTAATTTAAAAATATTTTAGTATTTTCTGTGACAGCTGATTATTTTCGATGGTTTGCTGGCTTGTTTGTCGCAGTAATGAGAGGAAGATTGGCTAAAATGTACATATATTTTAGTTTTTTCAAATGTAAGTTATATATTGACTGCAGACTAATTTTTCAAATTACAAAAATTGTTTAATCCTCAAAGAATCTTGCCTCGTATATTTATGCAGTTACTTGTGTGAATAATGTGTAAATGTATTGTTCGCACGTTTAATGGCAAGGAAAAAGCTACAACAACAAACGAATAAACAAACAATCATGATATTGTTCCTGCTTAATCATTATCCTGCCCACAAGGGTAGTTTAAATCACATCCTTTGTAGTTATTTATTTTTTTTTCGCAATATAAACAGGTAAAGCACCTATCGCTTTACTTTTGCTAATTGACGGCATCTGCTCGATTAAATCATGATGATGATAATGATGCTGACAACAATATAAATGTTAATACGAGTGGTTGGTAGATAGATGTGTTTGTTGTTTTTTATCTCTTCTTTTGGTAGAATTAAAAAATAAGACTTTACCACCCTGTTCCAGCCCATCTTAAATTAAATAAACACACACACTCACACTCACGCACAGATATACATTTCATACATTGCCAGGGACAACACTCTTAAGCTTGATTTCTCATTAAATGTTGCCCTGCCCCACAACAAAGTTCTATGTAATTTTTTAACAAGTGTTGCAAACAAGCTAAAAACACAAACAGACATTCAGTACGTTTTCATTATTATAATTGTAGCAGCATTAGCATTAGTTATTATTAGCATAACCGAAATAACAAAATAATAATTTAAAACATTAGTAACACCCATCAATGCCGGGCTATAACTACTGTTATGCATTTTTATACCCTTCACCTGTGGTGTACAAGGGTATATATAGCTTTGTCATTCCGTTTGTAATTTCTACAATTTTCATTTCCGACCCCATAAAGTATATATTTTCTGAAAGCTTATGAATAGAGGAGTCGATTAAGCCCTGACCGTCTGTCCGTCTATCCGTCTGCCCGTCTGTCCGTGTGTTGGTTGAAATCAACTTTTAGAAGCAACTATATGTTCCTCAGATCTGTATATGGTATCAATCTCTTGGAAATATCCAGGAATGAATCGCTATTGAAATTCAGCACAATCGCCCCATAACTTTCTGAGATATGAGCAAAAAACCACGACCACCTAGTTTTTTTTCACAATTACAACAACAACATACATACATACATACATGTAAAAAACATACCAAACAAAAAAAAATACAAAAAAAAAAATATTAAAAATAAGAAAAAAATAATAAAAAAAACTAAAAAAAAAAATTTTAAAAAAATTTTAAAAAAAAAATTTTAAAAAATTTTTTAAAAATTTTTCTAAAAAATTTTTTTACAAAAATTTAAAAAAAATAAAAAAAAAAACAATAAAATATAAATAATATATTAAATAAAATAAAATAAAATTTTTTTGGCTCAGCTGGGATTCGATGCCACATTTATTCTAACGTGTACGTATGCACGTATTTTATATGGGATGAATGGTGATACAAACAATTGTTATTGCATGACTACACGTTGTGAAGGGTATATAAGATTCGGCACGGCCGAATATAGCGCTCTTACTTGTTTTTAATAGTGAGGTTTAGAATACGAGTAGTCTTTAGTTTTTGTTGGTTAAGGGCTAGAAATCTCTTAAGGGTTTTTATTAACGATAAATTGCTTATATTTATTAATCACGAAATTCTCTTAAGAAAGTTTTATTTTATTTGTCTAAGTTTCTTAGCTTATAAAAAACTTTTGAGTTATACAAATTTTGTAGAAAATATTCTCTTTGTATAAAATGTTTTATTAAGAAATTGATATTTCTAAAATGTGCAATAACTTGTCTTTGTTGAAAACATTAAATTCTTTTTTGTTAATAGAGAATTTACTTGTTGCTGGTTTAATTTGCAATAACTTTTATCTTGATAGATTTTTTATACCCGCCACCAAAAATATTGTGGGGGTATATTCATTTTGTCATTCCGTTTGTAACACATTGAAATATCCATTCTAGACCCCATAAAGTATATATTTTATGAGTCCTGGACAAAGTTTTTTGAAAGAATATAAGATTACATTGAAATATCTAAGTTAAATTTACTAGCAGAAACCTGTCATGCCTACTTTAGCGGTATTTTTCCTTGCAAGATTAAACTTACGAAAATATTTGAATAGCAAATCGAAGTTACACAAAGAAAGTAATACATTTTTTTTAGCGTAAATAGATTATTCCACAGCGATTACTGTTAAGAACAAAATAATAAATTTTGTGCCATCAAAGCACATAAAATTGGTGGTGAGTGTAAAAAATCCGGCACAGCCGAATAAAGTGTTCTTACTTGTTATTGTATGTATTTGCTTTTATATAAAACTTTGAAAAAATTAAAAATTTTGTACAGACAATAATTATTTGAAGTTAAGCAAAAGGGTATTCAGTAAGAATTGCAGTTTTTGTTAAACATAGCAAAATAAATATTTTTCCAAATTGTGGTAGACTGACGTTATTGATACTAAAAGAAAGACGGAAGAAATTGAGTAAAACCTAAAATTTTAAAATAAATTATTAATAATTACTTTTTTTCACCTAAGACCTTTCTGTCTTTCGTCAAAGAATTATGTCTTAAAAAGGGCTACTCCTTAAATTATTCATCTCGAATATCCCAATAAACATTTGCCTCAGCAACTGTAAGTTAGTTCAAGTAGTTTTAAATACAATGTGACTGCGGCTGTTTAATATTTATACGGCTTAAAGTAATTAAATATTCGGTTTATAAGAAAAACTGGGTTTCAAACAATTCGAAAAACCTCAATTCCCATAAAAAACAGAATTCGGTTTTTACACATAAGCCCGGTTTGAATAACCGGTTTTTTATGTTATGTTTTTGTTTATATAAAAAATTAAAAAACACCCAATTTTTTTTAGTTTATTTTTATTCAAAACTAACAAGAGTTAAAAAAAAATTAGCCGTAAAAATTAAAATCAATTCATAAAATAAACTGGGGGCAAATTACGGCATTCGAACGTGATCGAGATTTGAAAATTCTTATTAGAATCTCTTTACCTAAAGAACAGCAAACTCAATCGTTCGAGTAAAATTTCGATCATGATCGAATGCCGTAATTTGGCCCCTGCTTAATACATTTACTGCCGTATTCATAAAAAATATTTTCGGTTTATCAAAGGCTTATTTGACAAATTTCTCTACAACATCTGTCAAATAAACCTAAAATATATTTTATGAATATGACAGTAACAGTATAACTCTAACGTCAACAAGTAAGAGTACTAAAATCGGCCGTGTCCAATTTTAAAAATACCATTTACGATCATGTACACAGGTAAAATTACCTAATTGTAATTTTTTGTCTGTTTTTGTTCTACTTAACCGAAATTTTGTTTCAGATGCCATTAAGGATCTAATAATTTTTCATAGTTTACTATTTTTTACCTTTCATTTGATACCTATATTGAGGGACTTGAAGAATTTTCGAATTATTTTGAAACCGGTTTTTATACGGCTGCTTGGGCATGATATGGTACTTATTTGTTTTTTTCTACGTTTATGAAGCTAGAATTTGAAATTATGGACTATTGATTCAAGTTTAGAATGAAAATGATATGTGCACCGCAAAAAGTACTTTTTCGCATTTTTATTGGATTTTTGAATTTTATGAGTTTAATTCTTCAAATTAGTGACTATTGATCCGAGGTGAGAATAAAAATGTTATGGGGGACCAAAATGTTTTTTTTTCGTAGTTTTTATGGTACGTTTTGTTTTTTTAATATACGTAAAATTCAGAAATTAAATACTGTTAAACCATATTAAGTTTTAAAATTATTCAGAATGATACAAAATAACTTTCTTATTTTTATAGTCAACTTTACTTTTCTGAATTTTAATATATGGAAACTAAGAAGCATTGATCTTGATCTAAGATAAATGATATGCCCTTTATGATCTAAGATCAAACATATGTACCTTTAATTTTTGAAATAAAATTAATTAGAAAAAAAATTTGCATCTGTTCTACACACTGAGCATAGAGTGCAGTTTCATGCTATATTTGCCTAAACACATGATATTCAATTGTATATTCAATCCACAACCCCGTATTGTATTCTGTAACGTCTATTTAAATACAGTTTTGGTTTATTTATTTGTAATACGTCAATAATATTAAACGTCAGGTTAATTAAATCTTAATTCTGCAGAGCTACAAAATAATTTTAAATAAACAAATTTTCGCAAAGATAAGGTTAGATTAGATCCGGCAGCCGCCCGAAGGCATAGCTCACTTGGGTCCTCCGAGGGTCCCGTTGTGATACCGTAGGCACCAACGCCCGTTCGTCATGTCCTCTAGCCGCCGTTTCTCAGCCATCCTGTCCTGTTTATGAAGGAGTGGATCTTTCCCAGATCAACTGCGGAAAGACAAGTTTTACTCACAAGTATTCGCTGACCTATAATCTGGTGTCTCAGGTCCCCGAATGCAGGACAATTACAGAGAAGATGTTCAGTTGTCTCCTCCTCTTCCTCGTTATCGCAACTTCTGCAAAAGTCGTTGCAAGGGATACTCAGCCTTTTCGCATGTGTACCTATAGGCCAGTGTCCGGTAATGACCGCTATGAGGTTCCTAAGGTGGGGCATATTCACTGCATATTGCGTCCTATGCACATCCATGTCAGGCCAGATCTTTCTGGTTTACAAACAAGTGGGTTATCTCACCCATCTTTCCTTGGCATCCAAATAGAATTGATGCGAGATTAGCTGCTTACCCTTCGATAAGGGAATACCCAAAGCATAACTGGATTCAACCGAATCTAAGGTGGTACCTGCTTTTGCAAGTGCATCAGATCTATTATTACCATCAATATCCCCATGTTCTGGAACCCACACAAGGGTAACCGTCGAATGTCTCGCTATCTCCTCAAGAGACACCCGGCATTCCTGGGCAATTTTCGATGTGCTGTACACACTCTCAAGGGACCTAATAGCCGCCTTGCTGTCAGTAAATATATAAATATCCCTGCCAGATATTTCATTGTACTGAATCTGTTCCGCGGCTGTCCTAATAGCCATTAGTTCGGCCTGTATCGCGCTACAGTAATCCGGTAGCCTAAGGGACAATTCCAAACCCAACTGGATCGAAAAGATATCACATCCAGTTCCCGTATGTGATTTCGATACGTCAGTAAATATCTGGATGGCGTTCTCCGTAGGTCGGAGGCCGTTGTCGTATTCAGATCTATCCGGTATATTCGTCACGAAACCCGGATCGAATACTGGTTCAGGTAACTTGTAAGTTTAAAATAGTGAAAAGTGCTTTAGATGGTGTGGTCCTAAGAGCACCTGTTATCATAATCGCAGCCATTCTCATAATACGTTTGAATCTGTCCTGGTGAATTCTCTTCTCCAGCGCCACCCACCAAACTGCCGCTCCGTAATAAAGAATTGGTCTGACGACAGAATTGTATAGCCAGTATAAGTTCCTGGGGTTAATACCCCAATTAAGGCCAATTGCCCTCTTGCAGCAGTATAATACAGTTGCCGCCTTTGTGGTCCTAGACTCTGTGTTCAGGTTCCAGTTTAGTTTGCTGTCCAATACGAGACCCAAATATTTGGCATTATTGGATAGCGCTAGTGCCACTCCATCTATCTTAGGCGTGGCAAAGGTCGGTATTTTGTACCTCCTTGTGAACAGTATCAGTTCCGTTTTGGCAGGATTGACTCCCAACCCACATCCCTGGCACCATCTAAGTATTAACGTCAGCGCAGATTCCAAGAGCTCCGAGAGCAGTCCAGGATCTTTGCCCGTAGCTGCCACAGCCACATCATCTGCATAAGCAACAGTCATGCACGATGTATTCTCCATGGCCCTAAGCAGGATATTAATGTTGATGTTCCATAGTAGTGGAGAAAGCACGCAACTTTGCGGTGTGTCATTTACAGCCACCTTGGAGATGCTAGAGGCGCCCAAAGTTGACTCTATGCGGCTATGTTTCAGTAGTTTTCCTACAAAACCGAATCCGGTTTGACATTGTTGAAGGCGCCCTCAATATCAAGGAAGGCGACCAAGGTGTAGTCCCTGTAAAGATAAAAAAATCAAAAAATATATTATTATTTTGGGAGCAAAAAATATTATAATTTATTTTTTTTGATTCTGCAAACATTTTCATGTCCATCCATGTATGAATCCAATACAACACTTTAAATCCATATAAAATGAAATTGTATTGTTATACAAAATGTTTTAATGGCAATTACCAACAACAAATACACAATACAATAATAGTACAATACAAATAGGTTGTTAAATAGGTTGTGTTTTAACCAAAACAAATAGTCAACAGTCGAAGGCCTGCATAATCACTCATTCGTCCGTCATGTTACTAATGAAACTGTAGTTTTAAAATTTTTGCAAATGTTGAGAAATCTTGCGGATACATTAGTATTTATTTCCTTGAATATGTTAATTAAAACTTTCAAGGATATGTAAAGAAGAGTTTTAGAATGACGTTTTTTTTTACTACATTGAAACTCTATATTTTAATTGGTATGTATTTTACATTTTTTATGTCTAAAAGATGCTGTTATACGGTGTTATTATTAAAAATTAAATGATTTTCTCTATATCTGATTCAGATACCAGTACTTTGATACGCTGGTTTTCTACGTTTGATTTTTATACCCTTCACACAGTGTAAAAGGGTATATATAGGTTTGTCATTCCGTGTGAAATTTCTACAATTTTCATTTCCGACCCCATAAAGTATATATTTTCTGAAAGCTTATGCATAGGGGAGTCGATTAAGCTCTGTCAGTCTGTCCGTCTGTCCGTGTGTATGTTGAAATCAACTTTTTGAAGCCCCCCGACATAGGTTGGACCCGGGTAAAGTATTAAAATATCAGAAATATTCGGGAGTAGATCGGTATTGAAAATCAGAAACATCGGTACATAAACAACAGAGATATGAGCAAAAACCCACGACCACCTCGATTTTTTTTTCACAAAAACAACATTACAACAACAACATACATAAATACAAACGTGTTTACTGGTTAGAGAAAACGTGGCATCGAATCCCAGCTGAGCCAAAAAAATTTTTTTTTTAATTTTTTTTTATTTTTTTTTTTTTATTTTTTATTTAATATATTATTAATATTTTTATTATTATTTTTTGAATAATTTTTTTTTTTTAATTTTTTTTTTATTTTTTTTGTTTTATATATATTATATATATAATAATTTTTTTTTAAATTTTTTTTAAAATTTTTTTTTAAATTTTTTTTTTTTATACGTGAATTTATAATTTTACAATGGGATGTTTTATATATGTATGTTTTTATATGTATGTACGTATTTCATATGGGATGAATGGTGACACAAACTACTGTTATTGCATGACTACACGTTGTGAAGGGTATATAAGATTCGGCACGGCCGAATATAGCGCTCTTACTTGTTATATTAACATTTGTGCACCAATAAGTACGTCAAAGGTAACGAATACAAAGTCACTATAGCGACTTTCGTTGAATGTTTTTTATCCTGCTTTAGCGTCTTCAAAGCTAATGACGTAAATATTGCACATGACATGATTTCTTTCACAGCATAGCATTTTTGATTTAAAACTTTGTTTTGTTTAAATCCTATCAAAGTATTCAATTATGAAATAAAATAAACATACAAACATTTACATACATACATATACGCCAGTTATTTATCATAATTTGCTACGACGACGATGATGTTGATTTTCTAAATTGTAGGAAGAAAAAAAAAACAAAAAGGTTCAAGCATGAAAAATTGATAAGATCAAGGTTAAAATGGAAAAATGTTTTGTAGCTAATAATGAGGCGGAGGCTCGTTAAAAAACAAATTCCTTATGTTGTTTTCATCTGATAAGAGTCAATCGAAATAAAACACTGAACAAAGAAAATACAAATAAAGGTAGGTACATATAGAGTAGGCTGGGCATCATGTGTCCATAAGCCTTCAATAGCTAGCACATTAACTATTGTAGTTATTTATTTTTGTGTTTGGAATTTGTTGTTGTTGTTGTATTTTTTACCATAGATGTCATATTTCAGTTGCCCAATCGTTTATTGAAGAAATCTTATTTGATGTCTTATATAGTGTCTTTAAGGTGCCAAGATCCTTTATTATGAAAAGTGTGTTCTATTCAGGCTTTTAAGGTTTCAATTATGGTTGACTACTACGTTACATTTTTTTTTTCTTTCCTAATGATCTTACCATTTTTATCAACTTGAAACAGAGTTATCTCCAGGGTACACTTATACAGGTGGCGGTGTCAGCCCAGCTGACTATTTTTTTGTGTTCCGGAGTATGTCAAACTACATACTTAAAAAAATTATTTCAACTCCGGAAATTGTCAAACTTCATACATAAAAAAAGAGAGCCGAAAATCGCTCTCCTTTACGCTACCACCATAGCTGCCAGATAAAATAGGGGTAAAATCGTCTAATTTGGGGAAAAAAATCGTCAAAATCGTCAAATGGTTTACGCAAATCGTCATAAAAACGTCAAAATAAAGAAACGCATTTTTCAAAACAAAACATTTTTTATTTAATGCATAACAAAACAAACTTTTTAAATCTAGAGAGACCAGTGGTTTTATTGGACCCTTTTAAGCTAAGAACATGACAATAAAAATAATACAATTTAGAATTAATTTCGAAAAATAAATATTAATATATATGTATATAAATACAAAAAATAATTAATAATAATAATAAATTGGCTGCATCTTTTTGGACTATTTGACAAATAATTATAATAATTTCTTGCTAAAGCTTCTACCGATTAACATAGCTTTAGACAAGCGTAAGACGAGCACAATGTCAAAATAAACTACATTGTATCGCTTTTTAGCCCATAAACTTATTTCTGGATCTGCAAACCAGTCTTCCTTAATTTTCCTCTTCTTGTTGGTTTCCTGTGAAAAACACCATTAAAATTTGATTTTAGCTTCTACAAAGTTTTGATAAAAAATTGTTGAAATTTCTACTTACAGAGGAAGAGCTGCTACAATTTTCATCATCTTGATTTTCTATTGAAAATATAATGTTTGATTTTTAAGGTTTTAATGTATAATTAAAAAGAACTTACCATTTTTTTTTAAGTATTTAGCATATTAATTTGTCACTTGTTTTTAAATAAATTTACTTAAAAAAATAAAATTGTTTTAAAGGCTTTTCCAAATTTATATTTGTTCGCCTTGTAGGTATCAGTTGATAAAATGTGGCATATACTATGTTAAAAATGTAGAAAGTGGAAAAGTTATACACACAAACACATTAAATAATGATCGATTTATCTCTTTCACTCTGTTCTATTATTAATAATATAAAAAACCGTTACAAATTATTTTTATTTAGTTTAAGGTTGATATAAAAGTAATGAAAAAAGTTGCAAGCTTGAATTATTGAAAATCGTCAAAAACATTACATAAATCGTCAAATCGTCAACATGTAATTTTTAGCACCTAAAATCGTCAAAATGACGATAAATCGTCAAATCTGGCAGCTATGGCTACCACCTTATGTAATTACACCGTGGTTATCTCATATTACGCTTAATCTGTGATCAGAAGAGAGTGAAACAAAAACAAATTATATTAGAATTTGTTGGTGTATTATTGTTGTTGTTCAAAAGGAGCGGTGCTGGCAAAGAGTACTACTTTTCAACTCACTACTCAATAATTTAAATTTGAGCAATCAATTTTAATCAATTCTTTTAACGGATTATATCTTACATACTGTGGTGTTCTTTATAAAGTATTCATTTGCCATACTATATGGTTATAATTTAAGTATCCCTTTATAACGCATTTAAAATTAACAAAGTTAATTTTTGGAAAAAGCTTTTAATAAAATTTAATTTAAGTAAGACCTTAAACATTTGTTTGCTTGTGTTGACTTGCTTTCAATGTTTTATGTCAGTTGGTTTAATTTTGTAGGCTTACCTTCATGTAAATATTACACTCACAGAGTAGGTGTGACAATTAAATGATGCTCGCCATCCAAGTAATCCATACTTTGACAGCACTAAAAAAATGCGTTCCTATTCCTTTTTAAAGCAGTTACGGTGTTAGAAGGCAGGACGGAATAGTTAATGCATATTTTCTTGTGTGTTTCTATTTGGTAAAACTGAATATGGCGATGTAAGTTGATAGTTAATTTTTTTTAATTGCAAGTATTCAAATACATACAAATATAATTTCGCTCTGCTTGCAAATTACATTTATCATACTATTTGGAAATTTCTCTAATATTAGTTTCTGATATAAACGATATATTTTAAGAAAAAGTGTAAAGAATCTTTTTAACAATGAAAAGTACACATACAAAGTCTAAAGTTACATATATACCTACATATGTATGTACTGGCATTGATCCAGTTCATTCGTTTGGGAGAGAAAGAAAACAAGAAAGTTGTGCCTACTCTGCAATACTTGCAATAGATGGAGTCATAGGAATAAATACGAAAAAGCAAATTTGTAACAGAGGTTAGCTGTTTTGTCCTGTATAAACTCCACCCAGGGACATGTCTCCTTAGCTAGTTTCTGGCCAAGGTGTATTGTCAGTACGGAGTGGAGAGGTGAGCCAACACTCGGAATTCTTGGATCCATAATTTGGGGGAACTAAAACTCTGATCAGAATATGTATTCCTGGCTGACCAGAGACCTGTGTTGTATCAAGGAAATCAGAAAGCCTAGACTGATTATTCTAGACTGATTATTCCCAAGCGGGAAAACAGACTCGTAGGTGGATTAATGGCTTATGCCCGATGTCGGATTTCGAGCAACCACTGATGTGTTTGGGGTGCTGTTGCAGCGTCAACAGAGACATGGAACGAAATTCTAATGACTGATGATTATAGGCGTCGAAGAGTTGTGGTCTTCCGGTAACTAAGAATATATGTCTCATGGTGCTGTTGAGTTCAACAAAAGTGGTTACTTGTTGAATTATTTGCCTTCTTTCGGACCGCATATCCGATTCTGTTGCTAACAGCGAATAACAAGAAAAACAAAGAATAATGGACAGATAGCCCGTGCTCCATAGCAAGGTTCATTAATATTAACCAAGAAATAATTTTGGTATGTGATATGTTAAGTCGGCGGTTGGGGGCAGATACTAAGCTCAGTGGTGAGATCACCTTCAGATTATGAAACATGGTACCTCATAATATAAATAATTTTTTTCTACTAAGCATACCAAGTCAAATGTCACATTTTTAAATTTTTTTTATTTTCTATCCCTGTTTTAAATAACCCTTGCATATTACGCAGAGACTTATAGGAATATTTTCCTTAGGAAAACATTTTTGTGCTAGATTTTTTAAAAGTTTATGGTTTTTTTTAAGTATTATATGTAATATTTTTAAGAAACTTTACTTAATAGGACTGTGTTCCTGAACAATATCATGCTTTCTGTGAAAAACCTGTCAACATACATGCATATATAAATATAATGTATAAACTTTAGTATTTAAGCCCAGGAAAAAAATGGAAGTAGTGCAAAGCGAATTACATTTTAAAGACTTCTAAATTATTTGTGTAAAAGCAATAATTCTAAATGACTCCCTAAATGCGAAGCAATTTAACATAAATGATGTGCTTAAAAATGAATGCAACATTATACAAAATATCTTATACAATTTATGCCAACAAACAAAATTAACTCATGTAACAGCGGATGCTTTTCACCATATATGCATGAGTTCTGTGCACTTGTTAAAATATACTGCAGTTCATTAAAATATTCATGTAAACACATGATGACACGCTAATGTTTAAATCATTAGTGTTTTCACCTAAATTTAATCACTTCGTCACCAGTTGAACCCCAGCAAATTCACTTTTTTGTTATAGATTTTTTTGCTGGGAGTTTACAAATGATACGATATATTTTCAGAAATAATTAAACAATGTACATATGTATTTATGTGTTTACTACCACTAGTTATAGGTATTATAATTTTAAAGGTTAAAAATTTTAAATTATAAACACGATATTATAAAACAATAACAAAATCGAAATATATATATATATATAAGTATATGTATGTACATATACGTACATGTGTATAATTAATTTTTTAGTAGTTTTTATACAAAATTAAAAAAAAATTCAATAAATGATTGTAAATTTGAGTGCAAATATTAAAGTAAAAATCTCTCTGATTAAATAAAAACTTATTCTCCGTTTAAGTTTTTCTTCAGTTTTACAAAGGCAATTAAGTCTTAGATGTTATAATGGTAAAATAAAATCATTTATATTTAGACCACTAACTATGTCAAAATTTGTGTGTGTGTGTGTGTGTGTGTTGATACATGTATATGCATATTATAGCCCCTTTATACAAAAATTAAAAAAAATATATATATACATAAATGTAAATATAACTAACCAACATTTAATAAAGGAAGAGAAACTAAATAATGCTCATATAAAAGCTCTCTTACACAAAAAAAAGGAGTAATGTCAGTAGAGGTGCTGGAGGAAGGAATAAGAAGTTGAATACAAAAGCCAATTTTTTATTGTGAAACGCCCCAAATATGAGTCACAAGGAACAAAAACAAGCAAAATGAAAATGGTTGAAAGAAAAATATAAAAAGGCAAAGTTTTTTATTAACAACAGCTCCAGTATAGCGACAACACAAACGTTAACGACAACAATCTAACAACGATGATAATGATAACAACAGGACTATGGCGACGACGACTATCTAGTTGTAGCTTTTGCTGCTGCTACTTATGTTGTTGATGATGGTGGCTTATGTACTCAACTGAAGAATACTCGTTAAAGAACAAATACCAAAATACAATAGCACCAAAGGACTATAGAGAGTTTATATACTTAGTAAATATGTATGTAGACAAGTAATGTGTATGCCTACGAGTATGTAAACAAATATACGAGAGTACTTATTCTTTTCGTACTCATATCAACAACAATAATTACCAGCACAAAAAAATTAAAGAAAAAAGAAAACAGTACATACACACTTAACAACATCATCGACATTCATACAAACAATCGGCACAAACGATAAATAAAAAAGGAAAAAAAAAACAAACCATAAACAAGCATTTGGAACAAAACAACTTATACAAGTTAGACACAAAAAACGAAGGATGCCCAATCCCATTGGATGGATGTTGGGCAGACTCATAAGCCATGAATATAGGCAATATGTTTTCACCACCCACACAGTCTCACCCACCCACTCACTTTACTCTAACTTTGGCTTGTATGCGATTTATGTTAAGGGCTCTTTTGTTGTATAGATGAGAGCAATGATGATGTTGTTTTTCTTCTTTGTCATGAGTATTATTGCGGTTCTCATAGAATAATGAAAAGAATGGTGATTTTTTTTATTATAGCTAAAGGCAGTGGTGCCAGATTAAAAGTTATCGTCGTCATAAGATATTTTTAAAAATGATTTAATGTTGGTAATTGATAAAAAAAAATTTAAACGTGTTGGATAGGGCCACTGATAATTCTGGGTTTGCTGCACCCTTAATTTTATTGTATCATGCTAAAATACAAGAACATTTTAAAATTATGAAAATTGCCATCAAAATTTAAGTCGGTATTCACAACTACACATCTGCAGATTACAATGTTTTAAGTAATTACCGATTCAAGTTCTTGCCTTCACGTGTGCGCCGTTGTCTCATAACAGCTTTTTAACGTCGACTTAAGGTCTGTGATGTGGGTAATCCAAACAATGCCATTTAAATTATTACTACAGCCATTAAAGGTCATACTTATAACGGCATTTGAATATTACCGAAATTTTACTTGAACGTCCATGTTCTGTTCTTTGGTTGGTATATTGATCACAATAAGAATTTTCAAGCCAACGAATGTTGGAAATCTCTGGGTTCTTCCTCCATTATCTATTATAAACGTACTGTTGTTAAAAGTGTTGAAATGCATTAATTCCCCCTTTTATATCTATCTTTGAAAGATCGAGAGGAAAATTGTATTATTTGGAACAGTGGTAATTTAGGTTAATTATTTGACTTCAATGCGTTTATCAAATCTATATAAATTAAATTTTGGTAAATTTTGTATAATAATAAAGGCTTAAATTAAATAAGTTATTTTCTTGACTATTCAAAGCTTCGAAAGCTTTATAATAAAATTGATTTTGAAACTTTGAAAATTAATGAATTATATGAATAAACCGAAAAGAACTGGTTTATTTAACATCGTTGGATTTAATTTTATAATCAATTTTAATTTATTTCAGCTGAATATTTTGATGAAAAATTATTTATAAATTTATAATTTCTTATAAGTTGTTTTTCAAACACCTTTTTAAATTTTTTTTATCAAAAGTTTCGTATAATTCGAAATTTTATAAAATAAATATATATTTTCTTTAAAACAATAACTTATCGACAATTTTATTTTTTTTTTTAACTGTTCACATATATTTTAATTTTTTTATTTATTTTGTTAGACATTTTTTATTAATTAAACAATATAATTAAGTAATTTATCGTAATACTGTTATTAACTTTACATAAATCGATAATTTATTAGATAATTTTTATATATAAATATTCTTACAAATTTTTTTTAATAAAAAAATTTGTTTAAAAATATCTATTACTAACAGTGTACATATTCATGTTGAAATCTGTTAATATTTATTTACCGCCATAGCCAAAATGAAAGTTAAAATCTAAAATTTTTAAATTTAAAAATTTAATTATAAATGTGGGAGTTAATATTTAAAAATATATTGTGTTTTCTCTTAAAACTTAAAAAAATAAATTATGTATTGGTAAAACTTTTTGAATTGTGATTTTATATATTGAATAATTTATGAAATGCAATTTACTTTCATTTTTTATCTGGTAACATTATTTTTGATTGTATTGTGTTTGGTTTTTCATGACATACCCAAAAACAATATAAGTTTATCACAAACAACAAAAGTTGTGGCGGAAATACTCATATAAACAATGCTTCGCTCTCTTTTTTTCCTCTAGTAACTGTGATAACCCAGCAACAATGGCGTAAAATGTAGGTAAAAAATAAACAACGCCTCTTCCTGTTATGAAAAAGAGCAAGTTATAGTGGAAAAATGTTTACATGCTAACTCATTGTATCTCTTTCTAACATATGGTACATAAGTAAGAAGAAATCTGGGAACAGTTATTATTTGGGTACAGTTTTTTAAATTCATGACATTTTTTTTTTATTTTCTGCCTCAAATCGATTTGTTAAGAGCTGCAGCAATTGTTGTAAGGAATTTGGGTGGGTGTTTGTGTTCATAAAATTTGATGTTTGTGTGTGTGGTTTTTTAGGTGCATTGGGTAAGATGATGTTGGGTATATTTAATTAAATTTAAAAATATTGTCCTTAGTTAGGGGTCTTATTTTTTTTTAATTTATACGCACAAATGCATTCCTACAATTACATAAAAAAGTAAAATAAAATGAAAAAGAAATAGATACCTACATAGGTATATACATATTAAATTTATACGTTGTAATAAGATGAGATTTATTTATTTTTTGTTTTCTAAACATCTTTTGATATGTTTGTGAAAACTAAATTTAAAAGTAAATTGCCCGAAATGCCATTAAAGCTGAACGTTTAAATGTAATTACACAAATTGTTTTTACTTCTTTTTGTTGGTATTGCTGTTTCAGCAGATGAAATGAATTACATGGGAAAAGTAAACATAGGATTTTCTTGTAAATTGTGAAATAGTTTTCATTAATTATATCGATTTGTAGTGCCATGTTATTTTTAATCGTTAAAAGATATACTTATGTACTTTAAAAAAGTTACAAATATAGCACCTGAACAAAACTACATAATCCTAAACAAAACTTTGACTAAGTCAAGATTCTAATCGTCTATGAATTTGCTATTTGATTCTCTAAGGTATCAAACTTACCATATATCCAAATTTAAGCATTCGTACTCTTCCCAGAATGCGCTGCATGTTGTAACATTTGACAGCCCTTCGCAAGCTAAAGGAGTTCTGAATTGCTTGTTATTACTCTAGTTAGCGTTTTAAGTGTTGACCTACTTAATTTTAACATCCTTTTGTTTCCTCAAGATTTGGGATTCACAATAGTATATTTTTCAATTTTCTTTCGAACTTTCAGAAGGGTTTAACCAAGGCATATTTATTCATCAGGTTCTCTTGATTCGCCAGCTGATTATATTTTTCATCACTAATTATTTTTAATTTCAGCTGTCAAAGTATATAAATAAAAAACAATTTTCTCTCTTCTCTCATTGATTTCATATGTCAAACTTCATATATAAAAAATATAAACAAAAAAATTCTCTCCAAACTGCAATTACCTGATGAATAAATATGCCTTGGGTTTAACATTCAAGTAATGGTGCACTAAAAGTTATGCCAGCTTTGAAGCACTTTTGTTTAAATACCTATTTATCTTTTATAAATATTTATCTTGTAACCAATTAAATAGCATAAATTTTGGAATTTAAAAAATGCGTTCTAGCGACATTTTTTTGTTTTTCGAAATAATTATATTATTTTTTTTAATATAAATAAGTGTTTTGTTTAGGTTTAAATTTCTGTCAAGAAATAAAATGCCATACGACCGAGGCAAGACATATTCAACACATGGATATTCCTTGCATACGACCGTTTGGCAGCATTATTACAACTCGTACTTACGTTGAGTAGCTATTATATCATTATTAGTCTAATGCTTAAACAAACCCTGCAAATTGTGCAAAATTGTTTTAAAAGTTTTAGTTAAGTTCGGCCTATGAACTAAAAGTTTGAGCTGGTGCAAGAAGCAAAGCCGAATGATCATTTGAAAATCCATGAGACGTCTTTCAGGTACTCCTACATTCACAAAAATTCGTAGTGGATCTTACTGAATTTTTTTCTATATACGGCACTATTGATTTTATTCTGTTTTCTTTTACAGAAGTTATGTGCATATATTTTGATTTAAGGAGGGAATGGATATGTGTAAACATCTACACACGTACACTTAAATCATTGTTGATTTCTTTATTTCCGTTTCCTGTTAAACTCTCTATCTTTGTATTTCTCTTGATTTCCATATGCAATTTATTTTGCAAAAATAATATAATTACATCAGTTTATATAAAAATGCGACACCGAAATTTCCTGAATAGCCGTTAAGGCGATAGACAGAAATAATTACATGGCTGACGGTAGTTTAAAAATTAAAGTCAATTGCTATAAATATTGGCCAATAATTATAGCCAAAAATAAAAAAAAAAATAGTGAAAATTAGTGATGTAACCCTACGTTGCCACAGGCAAGTATTTGCTTGCAAGTAGTGTATACGTATTACTAACGAAAATCAGGAGAAATGCCAAAAAAAACACAAAAAGTTTTTGAGTGGCTACACAGCACAGTGCAAGTTCATTTTTAAAATGTCGTCAACAAATAAACTTCAAACAAATTTAAAACAAATCGCGCTGCTTCAATTCGTAATTAAGTGTTGTCAATAGCTACTATTTAACGTTACCTTTAGGCATATAACTTTTTAATATATTTTTTTTTATTAAAAATTGATATTTATATTAAAACCTTTATTTTAAATGAATTTTATAATTTTTCTTAATATTATTCATACACATATATACATATTTATTCAAAAAATTAGCTGAATTATTTACCACAATTGTATGATATATTATTGAGTTAACAAAAAACTCAGTATTAGACAACACTGTTTTTCGGCTTGTCACTTTACTTGCCGTAACTGTAAAAATTTTACTTGCTCAAAAATTTCTTCGCAAGCTGAGTCGCAGGTTGCCAAAGTGTAGTTGTGTTAGTAAAAAAGTGTTAGTGTATTGGTTTTTTTTCACTTGCACTTGCATGTGGCAACGGTAGGTTAAACATAATTGTATATAAGTACTTAATAACTACTCTTAAATTTGGGAAAAAATGGAACAATTCAAAACAACCATTTTCTTATAATACAAATATACATAAAATTCACAATATTTTGTTAATTACGTCTCAACACAGTTCTGTATGTATTGTTGTCAGTATGTATAATATATCTGTGGCAATAAGGAAAAATGGCTAATGTGCATTTTTATAGTTTATTAGGAAAGCTTTTTGAAATTTTTTAGTTGATTTTTTTAAATTGATTTCCTTTAGAATTAAGACTAATATATGCATTAGTTAAAGCGCATATCGCTTTTAATATATTTAGTTAAAATAAGTTAATATACCAAATAATATTTATTGTTATAACTTTCTGTAAAGTTATCCACAATAGTTGAAAACTCTCCTGAGGGCAGTTTTTAATTACGGAATTGCGATGGTGTTATTATCTAAATTTTGGCTTATGACGACTTAAGCAGTTTAACCTTTTCGCCACAGACATTTCATGTAACAAGAGACATCATACACGAACAAAACACAAATCAAATATGTCTGCCCCGCCTAAGTCTGTCGCCTAAGACTGTCATAATTTTATTTTTAAACAAATGAGAAAAAATTAAAAAAAACTGCGATAAAAAATTAAAAAAAAAATATTAAAATGAAAATGTACAAAATTGTTAATGGAAATGAAAAATGGTGAAAAAATTGTGAAATTTTCTAAAGAAAAAAAAAAAAAAATTCAAAACTAATTTACCATTTTATATTTAGGGTTTTTTTAAGTACTAGCATAAAGGTATTGACATTATTAGCATTCTAAAACTCCCATTAATTTATTAATATTTTTTTTATCAATACAAAATATGTTAAAAGTTGTCTAATTAAACTCCTACAAACATATATTAAAAGAGCGATTTCTAAGATAAAAATTTCTTTGATTATTAGTATCAAGTATATTTTAAAATGAAATATATGAGAGGTTTATGCTTTAAAACCATAACTGATATTAAAAAGCAATGCAAACTTCTCTGCAGAAAATTCCATAAACATGCAATGTAATTATATGTGCGTATAAGTGCTGGATTAGGCACTTCATGTAAATATAACATGAAAGCTGTCAAAGCTTACACATTACTCAAAAATATAAAGTTAATCTGGTTTTAATTGCTATTTTTGTCTATGCCCACATTTGTAAATAAAACAATTCTTTATTTAATAAGGCTTTACTTAATTGATGAATACATACAATTTTGTAAATATTTTATTTTTTATTTGGAAACACATTTCTATACTCTTTGGAAAATCTACTTTAATAGTGTTATGTACCGGGTATCTAGGAACTCAAGATATTTACAACACTAAAAATATGAGCTGAACTGTTAAGAGCAATATTTGGGGGATTCACAGTAGTGTCATAAAATCATATGTCCTAAAATAATAGCATGAAAAATTAAGACTATTGTGAACAACCCCTCATAATTAAGTGTGCTATTTTGAATTTAAATCAGCTGATGTAAAATAATTGTAAAAATAAATATTTTCTTTCATAATGCCAAAAACAAGTGACAAAACAAAATAATAGCCAGATTGTGCGAAAAGTACATTTTAGATGTTGTAATGGCAGACTCAAGTAAATGAATCACAAATAAATTAAATTTTGTTTGATAAACAAAACACAGCAGAGTCCTTAGCCGATCTTATTTGACGCCGCCAGTGATTTGTTATCAAAAATTATAAACTGCGCTCAAATTTGGATGTCGCCCCGATTTAATTATTCAATGAACGGCGACGGCTTACAAAAACTATTGCGGCTTGGCTGAGCCGTTTAGCACAGGTCTCTGCTTATTAAATACGACAGCACAATAAACATAGCGTACAAAGTTCTATTATTATAAGACACTTTTTGTTTGAAAAGCAACAACAACATTCTTAAACCATTGTAAAATTTTAGAACAATATGACATGATAAGACACCTAGTGAATCATCCAATTGTCAAAATTTCACATTAAAGAGAATTAAAGACATACTTATTATGTAAATATACATATCGTCGTTGCTCTAACAAATTCAGTAATGTGTTTTTCACTGGGCTTTCAGGAGTGCAAAATATCACTTTATTTTGTTACTTAACAGTATTAAACTTACGCATTCTGACTATTGTTTAAATTTGAACCAATCAATATAACCTTAAACGGTTCAAAAAACGATAAAAAAAAGTTCAAAATAGAGTAATTGAAATGTGTTTTAAAAATTGTCACAGAACCGATTACGTGAGAGCAGCGACGATATGTATTAAACACGGAACAATCCAAATTACAAAATTATGATCTGTCATCGTATAAATACATTTTTTGGTTTAAAAATTCACATAAACTTACAATTTCCGGATTTGATTTTTAAGTTTTGTTAATTTAAACTACTTTTAAAAAATTTTAAAATCTTATTAACACCTCATATACCCTGCAGATAGCGCAACTAGTCCATACACACAAATAAAGTATACTCCGTAATGGACTAGAACTAGTCAAAAGGTCTTCAAAATTTGTGGAGAAAACATGGTCGATTTATCATTACGATTTAACCCATCGGACTTGTCTCAAAACTACTCTTTGTCAGTACTCGATGAAGCGGGTGCCTACACGACAATTTTACACCTCTTGGCAACACTATATGTAATCGTTATGTAAAACTTTTAACTACAAAGTCTTGTTTAAAAATGATATGGTTTAAGATAACATTACACAGAACTATATTGTAAGTAGTCCATTTCAGTTAAAAAAGATCAAATAGTCTTATAATTTATATGCCTAATTTAACGATAAGTTATTAATTTGAACTGCAAGTTAAAATAAATAATTTGTGTACTTTAAAATTAAATCAAATTATCGAAAAACTGTTATGCAGTTAAACAATTTTAAAACAAACAAAAAAAAAAAAAAAAATAAAAAATCAAACACTTGTGTCCTTAGAAAAGCAATAAATATTTTGTTAGTTTTGAATATCCATTTCAAAATAAATATCGCTGGCCACAATTAGAAAGGCCCTAACTTAAATAATTGTAACTTAAGAGGAAAAGGAAAAAACGAACGTAACATGTATTGTCATAATGCAACTTTTTTTTGTGCAAAATTGCTTGTGAAACTATTATTTTTAATACTATGGCGTTAAACTGTGAAATGTGTGTGAAATGTATTAAAATTACTGAAAAACTCCATTTCGTAAAACATATGATCTAGGGCGCCTTTTAACTTGTGACAAATGATGTGTATATATTATTGTCGACTTACACTGTTTAACTCTTTAAAAAAGGGGTTTTAAGAATATAATTAAGACGCTCAACTAATTGCAATTATTATTGCATTTGGTATAAAACTTAATTAATTTAGTTCTCAATTACTAAATATTTTCATTCAGATCATGCTTACACAAGTAAATTTCCATTTTATTTTAATTATCGATTATGATAAATTGATAGAAATACAGATTATATCTAAATAAATAAAAGGATTTTCATGATTAATAGTTGAAAAATAACAGCACATCTTCATTTATGATCAATTAATTAGCCGGTGCAAAATGGCAAACAAATGACAACGTCGTCATCGTCATCAGCCGCATTTAAATACCACAAAAAAGATTAGTAAAGGTTGGTGAATGTGCCGTCAGGGGAGGGCGCTGCTGTAAGAGGATAATCAAAGTGATGTTGACAAATAAATACATTCATAGTAGTAGTACACTATGACACTTTTAGAACTTCTTTAAATGACTGCATTTCATTCATTTGAGGACTTCTTCGGATGTGTGTTCAGTTATTGTTTGTGCGTTAGTCCTTGTGACCAGAAAAGACACGTGCCACAACAGTTGGCTGTCGAAATGTCAGATATCATCTGGCAGAAGTGAGTGACTAAGTAAATGAATGTTAAATTTAATGGTAGTAGAATTTTTGTTTTCATTTTGGAATATGAGCTTGCATACGTTCTTTGGGTAATAGATTAATATCAATTTGCTCTTACACACACACACACACATACCATGCATATTTTAAACTTTATTGGCAAAAAATGTTAGAAAATATTTTTTTTTCGTTTATCTTTAGCTACTTGTGGGCCAAACTGCGAAAACAAAAGGCCAACATCCTCGCTCAAAATATACTCTTCCTTTTTTTAATAAAATACATATTCAGCGTTGCCAGAGTTGGTACGCAAAATAAACGAGATATTAAAAAAGTCAATAAATTTTTATAATATAAAAAAGTGCTTGGCATAAGTTCTCTATTTATAAAGTGAATAGTGACTTTTTTAATTTTTTTATAAAAAGTGGAAAACTATTTTATATTTGTAGTAGTATTGGCAACAGTTTGTTAAACAGACAGTTAAAAAATATTCTAAGAAAAATTAATGTTCGGGAGGAGTTTCAAAAAATTTGTGTTAAAAATTATTAGACTGTTAATCCAGCTTCGATGACAGTAAAAAGAGTAATGGATTGATGTTGTTAGACCAATGCTTCGGTTCAGGAGTGTGGATCTAGCCTCCTTCTAAAAACATTACTAATAAGGTATTTAAAATCTATTTTAATATCCACTGTATTCACAAGGTGTCCTTAATTCTAATGTTTTAAAATAATAACAAAAAACTGTTGGAACGTGCATTTATAATTAAGTATGATATACTAAATTTAAGTCGCCGATTTTGCTAAATTTTCATAAAAGATTTTTTAACAGATATTAGAGGCTGCGGCTTAGAAATATTATAGACAGCTCGGTTTAGCAGACTCTTAGGCGATCGCCGCAGGTATCTAAATAGTTATGACAACACAATAAACTTGATAAGCAGTGTTGCCAATTTAGCTATTTTATGGCTAGATTCAGCCATTTTTGAACACGCTTAGCTAAAAAAACCTAGCTTTAGCTATAAGCCATTTTTTTTTAGCCATTTCTAGATATTTTTAAGCCTTTTAAGCCATTTTTAGCTTTTAAGTTTTGTTGTTGTTTCGTTTCCTAAATAGAGAAAAACGCTTCTATAAAACAATGTTTTTTTTTAACTATTAAAAATTGCAACGATGGGAACCTCTTTAAAATAGTACATAAACAAACAAACAAGCAATCAGTAAAAAAAGTCAACCAAGCATGTGTATTAAATAAAATAAATAAAAAAAGAAATTAAAAAAAAAAATAAACAAAATATTCCCAGAAGTTTAGGATGGAATGGTTATCCCACCCAAAATTAAAAGAATGGACTACATAATTAAAAAGTTCCGGAAATGGTTTTTGTAAATATTGTAAATTTAACTGTTCACTCTGAAACAAAAAAAAGAAACACATGTGTAAATGCTATTGGATATATTATCAAGACCAAGCCTTTACCTTTTAATCCAGTGAATTTAAAGCTCCAACAGCAGGAGGCTACATTATCTATGTAAAGGTTTTCCAATAACAGTGATATGATTTCTTTAAAAAAAAACACACTTATTGTTAAGGAATCACTAACTCAAGTCGTATGTCATGAATGGCACGTTCAATATTGACTTATAAAGATCAAGGTGAGTTTGGTTTTTTTCGAAAGACCAATATTTTATTTTTTCTATATTCTTTTTTTAAGATACGACTTAAAAACGATTGATAAATGCTGTTATCAATATCAAGTACCACATAATTATCCTAAATTGATAGGATCTAAAGAAAGTTAAGATGACAATAATAGCGAGCTAGATGTGCTGTAAAAAATTAAGCCTAATAAATTACACTGTCTAGTAATATATTGAAACATATTTTTTTAATTGCTCTGTAGACTCTCTCTGGCAACGCTGTGTATATTTTACTAAATGCTGATGGTTGAATAGATGATTATAAGAGGTACGAGTTGCAAACGTCGAAGCCTCATAAATATAAAATTAGTTGGTAATTCTATAAGCAACACGCGTCCTGTTTTAGTTTCCCCCTTTTTTCTTTATATTTTGTTGTTGTTGCAGTTTTCTTTTTTCTTTTTGTTTTTCAAAGAACTTTATATGCCATTGTTATTGCTGTTGTTTATATTCATTCTATCAAAGTGCGTGGGAAGTGTATGAGCCTTTTTCATTTCAACAAATAAATTGGGTTTAAATATTTATATAAATGAAAAAGGTATTAAGTATGTTAATGGATTTCTTTTTGCATTTTATGCATCACAGAATTATATCGAAAAAAAATTTATTTTACTTTTATAAAAAAGAAAAGAAAATACAACGTGAATGAATAATTTGATATCAAGAGTTTTACAATAATTATTTATTTATACTAAAATTAAAAATTTATTTATTTCTTAGTAAACTGTAAAAGGCAAAAATGAAATATCTTTCAGAAGTGAGAAAAGGTTGTTTGCGAAGATCCTGCCAATAACCAGTGTAAGAAGAAAGATTGCATCCAACTTACTATTATTAGGGCATTAGTTCGGACATAATATAACTGTATTTTTGATTACTAAAAATTGTATATATCTAGGAAAAATTTGGCAAACCAATAAATAAATAAACTTAGAAATTTTTTACATTTGGGGGATTCACAATAGTGTCATAAAGTCATATGTCCTATAATAATAGCATGAAAAATTAAGACTATTGTGAACAACCCCTCATAATTAAGTGTGCTATTTTGAATTTAAATCAGTTTCGGCTTTGGCTAAATTAAAATATTTTTTAATTCTAATCCATGAATTTATTAAATTAGATCTTTCCACAATATTTTCCATTTTTCAGTTTTGCCGCAAATCACAAATAAATTAAATTTGTTTAATGAACAAAAACAGCAGAGTCCTTAGCCGATCTTATTTGATGCCACCAGTGATTTGTTACCAAATATTAGCAACTGCGCTCAAATTTGGATGTCGGCCCGATAAAATTATACAATAAACGGCGACGGCTTACAAAAACTATTGCGGCTTGGCTTAGCCGGCTGGGCCGTTTAGCACAGGACTCTGCTTATTAAATACGACAGCACAATAAACATAAGGAGTTATTGTGGCACGGATATGTACTACATGTGCTTTCATCAAGGCGGCGCCACCTGCCACATCACGCATGAAAAAAAATCATTTATTGCAGCAACAATTACCAGAATCTAAAGAAATTCTGATGTCAAGTGGCCACTAGGATATCTCTGTGAAAAAGTAATGGAAAATTTCATGAAAATAATAATGGCGTATAACGACAGCAGTGGGATCATTTGATGGATATATAATAGGAACATGTCTTCTTTACAATCCAATAAAAAATCACAACTATCTGAAAAAAATACTTATTTTTATTAAAGTTGAAGTTTTTAATCAATTCTTGCTAAAACATCTTTTAAATCGCAAGTTATTTATGTATTTTAAATGCGTCTCAAATATGTGTTAATGAGTTTAATTTTCCTTTGCAGTTTTCATAGTTGTCATTTGCGTCACTATAAAGTTCATCTTTATTGATAGAGGAGTCGATTTAACTACGATCGTCTTCATATTTTTTACCAACAAGAATAATAATTTTTGTATATCCCAGATACCATACTAGGCTATTAGTAACACAACATACATATGTATGTATATACTTTATATACTTAAAAATTGGGTCAAGTATCAAATTTGTTCTAAAATCCCAAAGTTGCGATGAAAAAATAAAAAATGGTTTTTGAAACCAGGGTATCAATTCTCGTTCTATGAAATTGTGAAAAGTTTTTGTGTGTCATATCATATGTTGCCACCATACCTCCTATTGCTGTACAAAAAGTTTTCATTTCACAGATTTACAGAACGAGAATAAGGCCCCAATATATATATACAGTCGAACTTCCATAACTCGAATCACCATTATCCCAAAAAAAACTTCGACTTACGAAGACTTCGAGTTACAGAATTTTTTGTTTAAATAGAATAAAACGTTTTTTATTATGTATTTTTATTTAAAATAGCCTCGAATGGAAAACTACATACTTAAGAATATAAAAGAACAAGCATATGTACTCATATATGTAATTAAAAAATTAAAGTAAAGTAAAATATTCTGAAATAAATGACTGATATTTTACTTTTCTTGTTATTTTCAGTAAAAAATAACTCTAATGTGCTTAAAGCTTTGTGTGCTCACCACTTGTTGCATCATTTGTCTGTAAATAATTATTTAATGTTGGGAAAGAACTTTCTACATCGTTTCTTGTTGGCTTTTGAGTAGTTTTTCATGCATGTTTTGGCTTCTAGTTGCTGAAAACCAATCGAGGACTGCTTTGTCGCCTTTTTTGGTTTTTGGTGTCCTAACTCTTTTACTACATAAACGAAATCCAGATTAAAATGAGTTGATAATTGATTCCTTATTTTTGAAAATTGTTGAGACCGTGCTTGCCGGGATACCATATTTATCAGCCGCTTCCTTTTTCTTTAATCCTTCTTCGACGTCTTTTATAAGTTTATACTTTTTTTTCAATTAATAAGCATTTTAAAACACGTTGATTTCAACATTTATCACCTAGCCCGAATTATGCATAGAACTGATACTTACGCAAACAAAGAGAAACAAATTTGTAATTCCCCGAAAAAAAATAAAAAAAATAGCATGTAAAATAGACATACCCGCTCAAAAAATAAACGAGAGTAAAACAAGCAACCGATAACTACAAAAAAAACCTATTTAAACAAGCAAAATTCTTCGAGTTATGTGATTTGTTCTTTAAACGCTACTGCCAACCAAATTAGTTCGAGTTAGAGAAGTTCGAGTTATGGAAGTTTGACTGTATATTATCATTAAACTGATTTCATATAGGTACCTACTTAGGTTGAAATAAAGTTTTTATTAATAAATTTATGAGTACTGTGATAACTTACTCGATGTTTTTTTTTATTTTGTTCTGTGCCGTTGTTCGTACAAATAATTCGTTCTGCAATGTAAACAGCACTCGAGCTAAAGTAAATAATCGCTGTTCAACTGTTATAATAGTTTTCATATGGCTCGCAAAGTTTACGTTGACTTTAAGCACTCGGTTTTTTTTAGAAATAATAGACAAGCTTTTTATATTACTTTTTATTATTATTTTTATATTTTTCTTTATATTTATATATTTTTTACATTTATTTAGTTTTTGCTTTTTCTTTTGTTTATTTTTGTTTTTTTTTTTGTATGGTAAAAATAAATTTTTATTTAAATTTAAAAAAATAATAATAAAAAAAGATATAAAATCAAATGATGAAACAGATTTCCAAAGTAACGGGGTTTCCTAAACACATTGATATTTAAAATAAGGTGAACGTTGCATTTCTGAGATACAATTTATTTCGTTGAGCGTCAATCATTGGAGTTTTGCATGTGTTTTTTTATTCCAACAAAAGCACCTAGCTTAACTTTCTTGTTTTGGGTTTCCTGCCATGATTTCAGTTGTCAACACCTTAAGTGTTACCATATGGTAATTAAAGGTTTTTTTATTTATTTTTATAAGCAAAACTAAGGCCGTCCCTTAAAATCCCTATTACCGAACAGTATATGAAAACAAGTAAAAGTATTATGTTCGACTGTGCTGAAATTTGCGTATACCCGTCACAATTAAAGCTGTTGTCACTTTCGAGTCAACATTACTTTGTTTTTATATCGACACAACTTTGACACCAATTAACATTAATTTGATATTCTCTACCAGTTTTGTGATGGTGTTGCCTGTTAGAGCGTTAATTTGCATGAAATTTAAATTTCATTGTATATTGTCCACTGTCCATAAAGAAAATATATATATAAATTGATTAATAACTTTTAGATGGGCGTAAAAATGGGTGTGTCATGTGACACATGTGTTATTGAGGTAATATTGGCCAAAAAAGCCTTGTTTACGAACTTTCTGCATCGTAAACGCTTTACTTTTGCTTTCAAATTTTAACAATTTTCAAGTAAAATGCTCTGTCGCACTTTCTTCGATATCAAATCGACATACGCCACTCGTTTAGCTCTATATCGATTTCGCTTATAAGTTTTTTTTCTTAATTTATTTGAGCTCTCTCTCGTGCGTCCAATCGACATGCAATCTGGCGGATATCATATAAAATGATATAAATATTTTAGAAATATGTTTATACTTTATGGAGTTTTAAACGAATATTTCGATGAAAATGTTACAAACAAAATGAAAAAATTAATATAACACGCCAACATTTTTTTATATAAAAATATTTTTTCAATTCACACTTCCCTTGTAATGTACTATTGGTGCAATTTTTGTAAGTTTACAGCATTGCATGCTTGTTGTTGTTATTATTTTCCATTAAAAAATTTTGTAAAGCAATACAGTGTTATTTCAAGTGTATCGATTCATTCAGGGATGGAGAATAAAAACTTATTGCGAAATTAAAAAATTTAATTTTTCGATCCTAAATTAGAAAACAAAAATATATTTTTTTAAAGCAAATATTTTGTTGATTTTTTTTAACTTTGCTGATAGTTTTTAATAAAAATTAAAAAAAAAATTTTTAACTCTGCAGAAGTAAGATTATATCAACTTTCCCATTCCTGATTTTTTATTTAACTGACGTTTAATATTATTTGACGTTTAAGAAAACAACCGATACAACAGATATTGTGGTCACAAGTAAATAAATCAAAACTTTATTTTAATAGACGTTACAAAATACAATAAGGGGTTGTGAATTGAACTATTGTTTATTTGGTATGGTTTACAGAAAATTTGATTAAATTTTCTTTCTTTTTTTATAAAACAACATAGAAATTTGCATTTGTTACATACGTTTCGAATTTAATTTATTTTGGACTTTGGTTTTCTAACAGCGATTTACGCCGTACGTTACAGTTGTATTCTGTTTCATCATTAACTTTCAAAATGAAACTTCATCTCACAAAGGTGTAGAAATGCAGTGAGGAGTGAAAAAAAAACACAAAATAATAGAGTAAAATTATTAACTAATATTTATTGTAAAGTCTGCTTCAATCTAAATTCATGTTTATTTAAAAATAGTAATTGTTTAAAACAAATTAAGTTAAAAAGAAAATTATATAAGAAGGTATATGTATGTATGTATATATATTTTAAATGGAATGTTTGAACATGTTTTTTATTAATTTGATTTAAAAAAAAAATAATACAATCTAAACAAAATGTTATTAAAAAGAAAACAAACAAATTAATTTTTAAAATATATTAAATTTTAAAAATAATATAAAACGTTTTAATTTATTTTCATGTATGAAAGAACATTATTATTATAATATTTTTTTGTTATATATAGTTCTTTTTTTTTTTGTTTGTTTTATTTTTGTACACATATT
Organism: Phyto melanocephala; assembly: GCA_941918925.1. Taxonomy (NCBI): domain Eukaryota; kingdom Metazoa; phylum Arthropoda; class Insecta; order Diptera; family Rhinophoridae; genus Phyto; species Phyto melanocephala. Next base: position 59,798,583 of record OW799234.1, on the reverse strand, counting down.
ATTAACTATTAGTAGTTGTTGTTGTTTTTTTTATAGGGTATACAATTACATAATTTCTTAAGAGGACTTTGAGGGTTCAAGGGAGGAATTTTTATTATCTTAATGTTTTATTTTTTATAATACAACGTTTAAATAAAATTTGCTAGTTGCTAAAAATATGTAAGAAGTTGTGTTGTCCTTTGCATTGTTTTCTTTTTTTTTTTTTTTGATTTAGAATTATTTTGTTTTTTTTTTCCTTTTTTTATAATTTTTAAGATTTGAACTTTTATTTTCTATATTTAAAACTCAATTTTTATCATGTTTATGTTTTTTTATATTTTTAAATGAAATGTTTTTTTTGTGTTTTTTGTTGTTGTTGTTGTTATTTTATACAAAATATTATAATTACTTTGGGTTAATATTTATAATTTTTTTTAGTGATATGATATACAATTATAAGGACATTTTTATTAATTTATAAACTTGTTTAATAATGTGATAGAGTTTTATCAAAATTTACAATATTTTTATGTTTAATACTTGTGAATGTTTGGAGAAGATTTTGGGATTTCTTTTTTTTTTTCTTTTTTCTCCATTATTTGTTCTTATTCTTAATTAGATAACAAAATGTTTGAAACGTAAGACAAGTTTTCTTATAAAAGTTTTTAAGGATGAAGAAAGAAAAATTAGTTTTTGGGTTTGTTTGTTTTTTTACTTATTATGAGTTAAATTATTTTTTATCACTCGATTTTCGTTGATCTTGGCTGCTAAATGATACAAATAATTATACGTATTTACAATTGTATTTTGTTTAGATTTTGTTTCCTACGAAAATTGCTTAAATTTTAAAGGAAACAATAGGGTTTCAACGATAAAATCGTATTGAAAAAAAAAAATATTTTTCCTAAATCATGGTCATTTATAATTTCATTTGCAATCATGATAACAAAGTGTTTATACATTTTCCCAAAAGAAATACCCCAAACTTTTAAATTAATTTTGTAATAGCATTATTGAGCTTTTCAATAATTCATTATTTTGAATGTTTTTTTTTTGTTTTTTTGACAGCAAGGACATTGAAACATTCACCATTGTTTCCTTAAAAAATCTCTACAATTTGATTTTTTCTCTTTCTTGGATTTTATTTTTGTGTTTCCTATAGATGTATAACGAAAAATAGTTTTTCTCTTTTTTCCGTACGATATGTTTAAAATGTTTTGCGTGAATCTCATGTTGGGTTGTGATTTATGAATATTCAAACGACGTTTTATTGGAGACATATGAACTGCTGACTGAATCATCGTCTGATTTGCTGCTGCAATATTGCATCAGCAGATTCTACACCATATTGACATACTTGTCCTGAGGCGTCATGTAGTCTAGACTGTTTTGCGAAAAAGCCTGAGCTGAAACGGTGCCCGTGAATGAGGGACTGGGCGAAAGGCCGAAATTAGTAGCAGCTGAATAGCCCGAGTGACCCATATTGTAGTTGACTTGATTTTGATTGCTGAAGTATTCCATTTGCGAGTAATAGCTGGGCGCTTGGGCGTAATTGTTGGGATACTGCTGATATTGATTATGCCAAAAGTTATAAGAGTCATGATTTGACATGTACGCAGCCGAATGGGCGGCAGAATGATGAGCCGATTGGGCAGATTGAGCAGCATGGGCTGCAGCCGCCGACTGTGGTGACATGGGTGTAATAGGTGGGGAGGGTGTTGTAATGCTGGAATTAGAATCCATGGGCGTTATATTGCCACCAGGCTGTAAAAGACGGGGATTTGCTGAGGCGGCCGTACCATAAATACTATGATGATGATGTGAACTAGTGCTGATATCTCCACCGGATTCCTTGAGTGTATCATAAGACGAACCACGCAAATTATCCACATTTGAGCTGGGGTAGCCAGAGCCAACCAAATGTTCTTTTTTGCACACAATACTAACCGGACTAACCGAGGTGGCTGGTGTCGGTAAAAGGGGTGAAGAGTTTTGATGATTAGCACCGCTCGAGGAATTTAGGCCAGCAGCCGAACCCGAAGCCACATTACTGCCGGCCATGTGATGTAAATGTGAGACCGCTGAAGAGCTCGTGGGTGTAACGGCGGAGGCGGACGATGAGGAATTGTGGAAGGAACTGTGATGTGACTTGATCGACTGAGCTACCGCTGCAGCCGAAGAGCTTTGCGAGGAGGAATTATTATTCGTTGAATTATTTGATTTGTTGTTGGAGTTGTTGTTATTGTTGTTGGATGAGGAATGATGGCTGTTGGATTTGGAAGAATTCGTTGAACTAGAATTGCCGCTGCCATTATTCGATGTATTGCGTGAGGAGGAGGAAGATGAACACGATGTGGAACCCGAACCTGAATTAACTGACTTCGAGTTGTTTAAACTATTCGACTGTTGTTGCTGTTGCAATTGTTGTCGGCATTTGGCTCGCCGATTTTTAAACCAGACCTAAAAAGACCAAAAAAAAATAAATAAAATGTTTGTTGAAAAAATTAAATTTTACTGCAAATACAATTTCTTTGATATTTTTTTAAATTAAAAGCTCAGCATTTAACACATTTTCCATTTCATTAACTGATTTCAAACATAAAATTTAAACATTATTAAAATTTAATTAAATCTCTCTTTGTATAATACAATTTTCTTATATGCTGCATATTTTTTTTTTTAGAAATTAGTGATATTAATTTAAAAATGTGTTTGTTCATTCTTCCCCTGGCACTTTGATTATAAATCTTTGCTTTATCACAAGCAAACACCCAGAAAATGTCAGGACGAAAAATAATAAAACGAAAAAGAAACTGAAACTGAAAAAGTAGAAATAAAAGTGAAAACAAATTGAGAAATATAATGAAATCTGATACGCCTTGTTTAATGCTCTTTTTGTTCTGATAACAGCAATAACAACAACAACAACATTATAAACGTTAATATAACGCAAATAAGGTCCTTCTGAAAACCTTTAATGATTTCTTTTTTGGTCATGAATGAATGAATAGAATTTTTTGTTGTTTTATTTTACTTTGATGGCATATTATTTCTTTGGGAGCTGTTTAACAACAGGGGCGTTAAAAGTGTGTGTATGTGGTAACATTATAGATTGTGGCGTGTGGCATAAATATCAAGGCAAATGTGTGGTATGAGCTGTGCTCTTTTTTTTTTTTTTTTTTTTTTTTGGAATGGCAATATGAAACCATTAACAGGCCCACACCTCTTTTTTATTCTTTCGTTTATGGACCATCGAGAAGAGCTTTCGAAATCACTGTAAAAACAAACTCTTCACTTGTATGAATGAGTTGTGTTTTTTCTTTCCTTAAATGATGAGAATGTGAACACAACCTCAAGATACGAATACAGACACATAAATGCGTTCGTAAGCACTTTGCAGATTGTTAGCTTGGTCCCCCTTAAGCATAACAAACAAGGATAATAGTGTGGAAGCATGTCAGACTTTGTATGAAGTATTTGCTCCCACTCCATTTTTAGCAAATAGAAAGTCCTTGCACTTGTTATTGTATAATGATAATAAAAAGGGGGAGTGTGCTGTGCGAAGGTTTTGTGGCATGAGGTTTGCTTTTCTATTTGACAATATAATCAAGTCAATTTGCAACTGTACGCTTTGGATAAACATTTCGGATGTTTGTTTGTTTGTTTATTTTTGTTGTTGTTGTGTATCATTCGTTGTGCTTGCAGCATCTTTGAAATTGGGCGCGTGACTTTTAACACTTGTTTCTTGTTATAAGGCAATAACAATAACAACAACTATAATTTATTCATTGATACTTGCCTTCCTTCCGCATGAAAAGCCACTCTGCTCAAAAACACTCAAGTTAAACAAATAAACAACTGACAAATTTGCCCAACGAATTCTTGAATTTTAAAAATTAATATAATTGTTGTGGGAAAATTGGATTATGGAGTTAGAAATCGTAGCAAATGTGTTGTAAAGCAAAGTTTAACTCAAACAATCGTTAGCGAAATTAGGTTCTTTATTTAAATTAATTTAAAATTTGCCTTGAGTTTTAATAAAATGTCTGATTTAAATAAAAATTAATTAAAATAATTGTCTACAGAGAAATATGGTTTCACTAAACCTGGGGCCAAATTACTGAATTGAACGCGATCGATATTTTACTCGAACATTATAGTTAGCTGTGCTATTTGTATAAAGATTCTAATAAGAATAAATTTAGGTTTGAATGCCATAATTTGCCTTCTAAGATATTGTTTTAGTACATATTAAATTGTAATTTAGGTGCTCAAATTACGACCCACGTAGGCGGTTGTACTTTTAGCATTCTTATTAATCTGCCAAAAGCATAGCAAACTCCAACTTTCGAGTAAAATTACGATGTTGTTCGTAGATCGTATTTTGCCTCCTAGATTACCAATTAGGGTACTGATGCATGCATACATGCATACTGATCACATATCACATAATATCTTTTACGTTTGCACAATAATAATAAGTAGTATTAGTAGTAGTAGTAGTAGTAATAGTAATAGTAGTAGTAGATAAAAGTGTTATTAAGGGGTAAATTTTTCAAAGTGATTATCGTAAAAATTGAGAACAAATACACAATGTTCAACAGAAGTACGAGCCTAACTGTCTGTTTACCCCTTTTCTAGTAAGATTATGGAAAATTGAACGCATTTATTTTGCCATTAGTACATCTTAAATTTTTGTAAAAAAAAAAATCATTTTAAAAACAGTATCTTCGCTCGAATTTACCCTCACTCTACCAAATTATATAAACAAGTGTTAACCTGATCTCTCACTTCTATAGTACACTTATACGGGTGGCGGTGCCAGCCCAGCTGATTATTTTTTTGTGTGCCAATGCTTGTCAAACTCCATATATAAAAAAGAGATTTCAGTGGCAAAACTTGTCAAACTCGAAATATAAAAAGAGAGACAAAAAATATTCTCTCTTTTTTATAATTGTTCCATGGTACGAATTAATATTATTCGACAAGAGTAACGTTAAATATTTTCATTTGGTTGTTTAATTTTGTTTTTTGCTTATTTTTCATTGCACTGACAAAAACATATTGGTTTTAATAAAAATATGGCAAAATTGTTAGGCAAATAAGTTTCTAAACGATCTAAAAACAAGTTAAAGTGCTATATTCGGCCGTGCCGAATCTCATTTACTCTTCACAACGTGTAGTCATGCAACAACAGTAGTTTGTATCACCATTCCATATGATATACGTACATACATATAAAAACATCCCATTTTAAAATTAAAATTTACGTATGTATTTGAAAAAAAAAAAAAAAATTAAAAAAAAAAATTAAAAAAAATAATTAAAATATAAATAATAAATATAAAACAAAAAAAAAATATAATAAATAAAATATAAATAATATATTAAATAAAAAATAATTAAAAAAAATACAAAAATTTTTTTTTTTGGCTCCGCTGGGATTCGATGCCACGTTTACTCTAACCAGTATACACGTTTATATGTTGTTGTTGTAATGTTGTTTTTGTGAAAAAAAATCGAGGTGGTCGTGGGTTTTTGCTCATATCTCAGTTGTTTATGTACCGATGTTTCTGATTTTCAATACGGATCTACTCCCGAATATTTCTGATATTTTAATACCTCACCCGGGTCCAAGCAGTGTCGGGGGGCTTCAAAAAGTTGTCAAAAAAGTTTCAACACGCACACGGACAGAAGGACAGACTGACAAAGCTTAATCGACTCCCCTATTCATAAGCTTTCAGAAAATATATACTTTATGGGGTTGGAAATGAAAATTGTAGAAATTTCACACGGAATGACAAACCTATATATAGACGCCTTACTTCCTCAACCTCGTATCTTAAAAAATATAACTTTTCAGGAGAGAAAAAAAACGGTTAATTTTTTTATACTTCGGTGTTTGGTTAAAAGTTTAAATGCAATTATTAAGGAACTTATTACATTTATGTATATTAGTAGTAATAATTTAAGTTGTTGCAGTAATGGAACACAAAAATATAAATCGTTTGATATGAAAAAGTCAAAACCATATTTTTTAAAATACGAGGTTGAGGAAGTAAGGCATCGATATACCCTTTTTCACTGAGTGAAGGGTATAATAAAAATGGATTTTATCGTAGTTCAAATGCCGATTTGTGTATAAAATTACATACGTAACATCGGAATTCTGTTTAAATATTAACAGTGCAATTGTTGGCTCTGACGAATCCTAAACATTTTTAAAAAATATTAAACTTTATTTTAACATACATACATACTTATGTATTGTACATTAATAACATTCAAACCAATGTCCTCTTAAAAATGACCTTGTCATAAAACGAAATATTTAAACGTTTTCGTGTTTTATGATTAACTTTGATAAACTTTATAAAATATGTATTTATGTACTTAGATGGAAAATAGAAAAATATTGAACTAATTTTTCTGTTATGATTGAATAACCGATTTAAGAATTTATAAAGTTGTAGGAAAAAAATAATAAAACACTTCTTACATTCATTATATGACATAAAACTCAAATCGAAAGGAATAATAAATTAACTGTACAAGTAATAAATATTCAATTTAAATTCAATTTTAAATAATTCAAGCGTTAACAACAAACAAAAGAAAAACGGAGAGAATATGCAGAGACAATTACAACCAAAATCTGTTGATTTGGCAATAACGATAGAGTATCAACGAGTATAATATTTAAAAGTTTATGTTTTTTTTTATATAAATCAAATCAAAATTACATTATTGTAACAGTCATCAAATTGAAAACAGAAGACTAAAAAAAAATGAAAAGAAATATTTAAGCTGCAATGGGAATTTTTTCACAATACTACAGCTGTTGTATTATAGCAAATAATGTTTACGCATTATTGACATAGTGTGTTGTAAAGGAGGGTAGTGGCGAACGAAAAAGGAAAGAATCTGTTGACATCCTGTGATTTGAATTTAAATCTCAACCGTTATTATTAATATTATTGTCACCAAACACAAGAAAAGAGTTATATGTATGTATGTACTTTGAACACTGCTGTGTATGTGTGTATGTATGTAATTTTGCGGGGTGTGTTTGACTGTATTTAGGTAAATATTTGTCAAAATATCCCCTAAAATGTTGAAAAAACAAACAAAAACTCCCTAAAAGTAGTCACTGAAAACTAGTTTCTATATTGTTAGATTTAGAAAACAACCCTTAATTGAATATGCTCCTTGCCACAATAACTGTCAGTAGAGGGCACACATATAATTTTTCAAATTAATGACAAATTATGTTTACTAGCATATAAAAACATACACATATACTTATATGTTTTGGTTAATATATGTATGTGCGTATAAACACTTATTTTTTGCCTAAGTTGGAAAATATGTATTTGAAAATAAGCGATTGTACCTAATATTGCACTTTAATTTTACCAATATTTGAATTAAAAATGAAATAATAATTTTTAGTTAGTTATTTCTACTAATATGTTGTACGTAGTCAGCGATGGCAGAATAAAAATTTAACTTAACTTTGAAGGTTTTTGAATACAATATTATATTAAAAGATCTTTATTTTTTCAACAAATTGACGACTTTTAAGAATTAGTTGCTAATTACCTGTCACAAGCCTTGTTTAAACTTATTAAATGTGTTAATGTACCTATGTCAACTTCATGTTATCTCAATAAAAGAACAACGTTTTCTAAAGAATTTCCATTTTTTTTAAATGAATCCACCAATTTCTTTGAAAAAAAAAAAATTGTCCAAAGAAACTTTTTTACAGAGAGTTTCCTGCAGCATGTATATAATAAACAATCATGTACGACATATGCGGTTGCCCATAAAAACCACGAAATTGGCAAATATATGCTTAAATAAGCGTGATCATTACTTTTGTTTAATAGTTTTTTAATGTCACAATATAACACAGGAAGCCGTTTTTATAATCAGCAGTACAATCCCCATAGACCTTTTAATTGAGGAAATAGTTAAAATATATGCTGAACGAAAGCAGGGAAACGAAGTACGAATGGAAACACTAAGGAAGTGGCAAGAAAAGTGCAACAGTTCTGTAAAAGGAAAGTGAACCGCAAAACTAATTCCAACGATTGAATGAATAGTTCAGTAGAAAGGAGGGGGAGGTAAATTACTACTTAGCCCAAATGCTGTTGGAACGCGGCTATTACCGTAAATACCTTTTTAGAATGGGAAGAGCCGACGATCCAAGCTGTATATATGGCGACGGAGCTATTGACGATGCGGAATATACTTTCTTTAATTTCGAACGATGAAATAATAAAAGAAAGAAATTGGAGGAGGAGATTAGTTTCGTAACTGTTGGGAGTAAGGTCAACCAAATGGCAAAAGGTCGCGAAATACGCGGAGAAAAATTGACCTGGATAGGAGATTACTATTACCCGCCTGGACGCAGGCAATAGAGTAAAGTGGCTTAACCACTCTGAAGTAATGCGAACGCGGTTCCGGATAGAGAAATTTTCAGAAGGAGGTAGGATATTCCTACCTCACCACGAAAAAAAAATGTCACAATATATAACAAGTAAGAGCGCTATATTCGGCCGTGCCGAATCTTATATACCCTTCACAACGAGTAGTCATGCAATAACAGTAGTTTGTGTCATCATTCATCCCATACATATACATACATACATATAAAAACATACATATATAAAAACATCCCATTGTAAAATTATAAATTCACGTATGTATGTTAAAAAAACAAAACAAAAAAAAAAAAAAAAAAAAATTTTTAAAAAAATTAAAAAAAAAAATTTAAAAAATAAATTAAAAAAAAAATTATTATATATATTATATAAAACAAAAAAAAAAATAAAAAAAAAATTTAAAAAAAAATAATAAAAATATAAATAATATATTAAATAAAAAAAAAATTAAAAAAAAAATTAAAAAAAATTAAAAAAAATTTTTTTTGGCTCAGCTGGGATTCGATGCCACGTTTGCTCTAACCAGTATACACGTTTGTATGCATGTATGTTGTTGTTGTAATGTTGTTTTTGTGAATAAAAAATCGAGGTGGTCGTGGGTTTTTGCTCATATCTCAGTTGTTTATGTACCGATGTTTCTGATTTTCAATACCGTTCTACTCCCGAATATTTCTGATATTTTAATACCTCACCCGGGTCCAAGCGATATGGGGGCTTCAAAAAGTTGATTTCAACATACAGACGGTCAGACGGACAGACTGACAGGGCTTAATCGACTCCCCTATTCATAAGCTTTCAGAAAATATATACTTTATGGGGTCGGAAATGAAAATTATAGAAATTTCACACGGAATGACAAACCTATATATACCCTTTTTCACTGTGTGAAGGGTATAACAATATATTGATATTGCAGTTGACTTAAATGTCTAATTAAATAAACTAGAATTCAAACAATCTATTTCTCTCGCTCTCCCAAAAAGAAAGACGTCACAATACATTTACAACAATTTTTTCCCGACCAAGGCATATTCATAAGGTACTCGTATCCAATCAGCTGACTGTTTTTTTTTTTATATACATTTTATAAGCGTTATCAAGACATATTCATACAGCTATTGATACAACAAAGCAACTTTTTTGGGAATTTTTTCCGTCAACGCCAATTCTTATAACAGGGATGGAAAAGTTCTTTTTATATGTTGAATTTAATAAAATTTTTTTAGAAAAAGGATATGTATTTGTGAAACTCATTATAAATGGTGCAAGAATAACAAATATATAGAAATTTTTTAAATTTATCAAAAAAGCACAATTAATTTAAATCTTCAATACGGAATCCAAGCTCTAAATTTCCATTCCTGCATTAATAAATGGCATCAAGGAGAATTCAACAAATTTAGACATCGTGTTTCCCCATCATCATGTGCTGATAATTTCACCTGTATGAATGCGCCTTGAGCGTTATCAACTTTTTTAAAAAGTCAAATTAATTTTTTTATTTTTAAAATAAAATAAATAATTTGCAGTTTCAGTTGATTTAAAACGTTTAAAAAATACAAAAATATGGATAAAAAGTTTTCGCTTTAAAGTTTTTTTAAAATTATTCGAATTAAAGAAGAAAATAAAAAATTGTGTGACATATGCCGGCATATATACAAAAACAAAGTACATGTGTTTTTAATTGTTGTGTTGGTTGCCGAGATGCATATACCTTATGGATATGCTTTGGTCCCGACAAACAATTTGTTCGAAACACATGGGTGAATCGAGCTTTATTAAAGTTTACATCAAAATACAACACAGTGGTCTTTAGTACAAAAAAGATATTACACAACTTTACTAAGTCAATGTACGTGTAAATATAAGCAGGAATTTTTAATTTGAAGCAGATTTTGAAATTTTATTTTTTTTTTAAGAAAAATAATGTTGTCATTGGTAACTGTGTTACACTATACAGCGTTCTAATCTCGACCAGCTAAACATTATTAACAAAAATTTCTTACTAGCTGGTCTAATAAAACTTTTTTCGAATTTAATTGATAAGGTTCAAAATAAAGATGACTAATTGAGTTGTTATTAAACATTTTCAAAATATAGCAATTGTTACTGTGCACAGAATTTAAAAAATTACCTGAGCAGATAGTTTTTCCAACGGTGTCGAAATTTGCATTTAATAAAATTTCTTACAGAATCAAAAAATAATTTTTGTAGTACTTTTTTGCTTCCAAGATAATAAAAATATAAAAAATTTTTAACTTAAATGTTTTGTTGATTTTTTATTTTTGCTAAAACTTATCAGCTTTCCCATTATTGATTTTTATTTACCTGACGCTTAATATCAGTTGAAGTTTCACAAGTAAAAAAAATCAAAACTGTATTTCAATAGACTTTACAAAATACAATACGGGGTTGTGAATTGCAAAATTGTTTATTCAACAGATTTTATTCGCTGTTTCCTAACATCACGATACAAATCTATTAAGTAAACCATTATTACCTAGTTCTACTATATTGTTTAATTAAGCTTTATAAAGTTTTCGAGTAAGTTTTCTTGATAAAGAAAATTTTTTAAAAAAAAATTGGAAGTTATACTGAGACCGCTCGCAAACTTCGTAGAATTTTCAGTCGAATGCCAACCATTCGAAAAGGGGTAAAGAAATGTAAGGAAACTGGATATGTTATAGACAGTAAGTCTTTGGACGTCAGCATCGATCTCAACAACTTCTCCTTCATGAGTAAAAAATTCAGCCTACCTAGAAGCTTTAACCAGCACAAAAAGCGTTAAGCTTAGTACACACGGTTGTCAGATCGTACAATATTGTGTGAAAAATTGGTAGGAAATACCTTACAACCGTGTGAACTGGCAGTGTTTGCATAACAATGTTGGCAGAAAAGTCATTGTCATACCATTGATAGACGGCAACCTGACAACAATATTGTCAGATATATTGTAATCGTCTGAACAACCTTCATCGTTATTGTCAGACCATTGAAACATGTTGTCAGATAATTTTATATTGGCAGATGTACAAGTTTTGTGCATATGACAATGGCGTCATTGTCATACAAGTTAGTGATGTCAGATGTATAAAATGTTGCTTTTAGTATTGTTGAATAGAATGTTGTTTTTAGGAATTTTCTTGTACTTTCTATTATATTTATACATAAAAACAATTAAGAACGTTATATTTATTCGACCATGACTAATCTACTATATATGTCACCAGCACTCGCTTGAATTATGCAGATATTAACTTTATCATAATTTACAAAGAAAAGTTGATAGCAAAAATATACATACATATGTTTGTAGTATATGCATAAATATATATAAACACTATAATCATAGACGTCTATACATACATATACAAACTACATAATCTCGGACTTCTATACGTTCATACATACTTGCATATACGAAATAATACATGCTAACTATGCCTTTTCATTTGATACCAATATTGTAGAGAGTAAAATTTTAATTATCAAAATATAATTATATTTATTGATTTATAGCGTAATCTATTTTACTATTCAAGCCCTTCTATTTAATACCCATATTGAATTACAAATATGTAATTCGCCCTTTTGTATTGGACGCCATCTTAAATAAAGAATTTTTGTTAAGCCTACTGTATTTTACAGGTCAAGCCCTTTCATTTGATACCACTATTGATGGCGGTAAGTTTTTAATTACAAAAATCATCTTATGTATACAAATTTGTTCGATATTTTGTCATGGCGTTCATCTTGATTTTTATAGGTTATACATGATATTATGTATTCTACTTGTCAGTTCCCTTAATAACTAAAATTCACTCATTATACAAATTTGTTCGCCATTCTGTCATGACGGCCATCTTGAATTTGAACCTTTTTCATAATTTTTTTACATAAATTGTATACTAAGAAAAATTTAGGAGATTTAGTTTTATTGGTTGTTGGGTTTAAGCTGGTCTATATGCATTTCACTGGTGCTTATGCCAGATCATCAGTAGACCTTTAAACCATAAAATTTATTAAAAAGTTTAAAATTATTACAAGTTTTATTTAAAATTTTTCATAAACAATATGAGAATTTTAAATAAATCAAGAAACAAAAATAAAAACTTCCTAATAAACCCAACCAACAATTTTATTCAATTTGCATTATTTTATTATTCTAATCCCTTATATATTTGGCTAACACATTGGTTAACACAAAATATACATTAAGGGCAACCGAATAATAAAATTTTATTATAATAAAATTATAATAAAATATAAAATTATTATAATAAAATTTTATTATTCGGTTGCCCTTAATGTATATTTTGTGTTAACCAATGTGTTAGCCAAATATATAAGGGATTAGAATAATAAAATAATGCAAATTGAATAAAATTGTTGGTTGGGTTTATTAGGAAGTTTTTATTTTTGTTTCTTGATTTATTTAAAATTCTCATATTGTTTATGAAAAATTTTAAATAAAACTTGTAATAATTTTAAACTTTTTAATAAATTTTATGGTTTAAAGGTCTACTGATGATCTGGCATAAGCACCAGTGAAATGCATATAGACCAGCTTAAACCCAACAACCAATAAAACTAAAACTTTGAAAATTATTGGGAGAATATCCTAAACAATTAGTAAATTTTTTATGTTATTTAGGAGATTTTTTTAAAAACGTGGGAATTTTAAGTATGTATCTTCATATGGCATCACTGCAAAACGCTCTTTCAATGCAACAGCTGTTGTGCAAAAAAAAATTGTTAATTTTCTTGCGTGTTTCTTGTTTCAGTTTAGATTTGTGTCAATAAGTGGAGAACAAAATGAAAATAATAAAAATTATTTTAAATATGAAGAGGACGGTACAGAGTATTCCATTTTTAAATTTGTGAAAGCTTTTCTAGATCCCCAGACGCTATCGGAATCTAAGATTGTAAAAAAAAACATGACCAAAGCAATTTCTGACAACAGATCTGCCAATTTTTTTTATACCGTCATCTGACAACCGTCTAAACTTACAATTTTTTGTCGGACAACATCGTCAGATAATGTTATTGTCAGAACAACATCTGCCAATGAAATTGTCAGCTTTTCTGACAAAAGTCTTACAACCGTCAGAACTGACAATTTACCTTATGGAAGCAATTCTTCATTGTCATTCCATTGTTAGCATATGTTTAGGTGTAGCAATTAAGTAAAATCTGACAACCGTCTGTACAGAGCTTTAGCGAATCGTTGAATTGATAATGGAGCAAAGTGTAGTCAATGCCAATTTTTCCAAAATTGCTCATTTCCATTCGAATGTCTTCGCGAATACAAAAAATGGTCAAATTTGGGGCTCAGAAAATTCTCGTGCAATCCATGAGAAATAAATGCACCTACAGTAGGAACATGATAAAGCAGTTCTTGTGGCTTTAACTGGATGGCATTGATCAGGACGACAAATGGTTTCAGCAATACGGCGCCACCTGCCACACCGCGCATGAGCTTACATTTTGTTTTTAAATTGGATTGTTCTGAAGTTTTCGTTAGAGATATCTTAGTCAAAAAATCGTAGAATAACTGCGAGTAAAAAATTTTAATAATAAAAAAGAAAATTAAAATAAATTAAATAAATTAAAACGTATAAAACAACAACTAGGAAAGTTATAATTAATTAAGATCGATATTATTCTGGTGCTTTTTGAAATTTCAAAGTTGACAACGCTGTTAAGAATGATGGAATAACGATTGCGACATTTTCATAATGTGTAAATATTAATACAAGATGAAGGAAACGATCTTTTGGTGTGGTGTTACGAGCCATATAGAGCTATAGGTAATGACTATGTATTGTAAAAGATCATGAGTGGAGTAGAATATACAAAATTTGTGTGTCTGCCGATTTGTAATGATTTTACTGTGAAGAAACGACAGCGCTCAGCCAGTTTATCAACACGAATAACAAAATTTTTGATTTATTATTTATATTTCATTATGCTTACAACAACACCTACCCACCACTACCCTTCAAATGTAACAAATCTGACTGACAAAATAACATCATTAACATCCTTACAAACTGGTGGGTGGGTTGGCAAATGTTACCCAATTCTATAACTATTATTTCGTCGCCATTTCCTTTATAGTTCCTAACGTTACATTTATCTAAAGATTCTCGTATTGGAAAACAAATACATAGACACAACAGCTACACCATAGGTCTATACATGGATGAGAGCGTGAGATACAAAAAAAAAACAAAAAAACAGAAACCCAGCAGCATTATTATTACAGGGCGTCAATGTTTGTTCTGTTCTGGTAGAGATAAGCTGTGGAAAATTATTACATTATGTGTGAGTGATTGCACATATTTTTATTGGTATTCCTAAGTTTGTTTCTACTTCTGTTTTTTTGCTGTTAATTTTGCACTAATAGTTTTTAATTTTGATACGAAAAGAGTTCTTGCATTAGGAAGGCATTTAAAAAACTTCTTATTTTCAAAAATAAATTTTATGAAAATTAACCAGAGAAAAATAATATTTAATTAAAAAAAAAACAAAAATAAAGAAGTAATTTGTTTAAATTAAATGTAGCATATGTGTGGGCGATTGTTATCAATAAAATTGTTGGCATATCAACTAGGGATATTTATCTTAACGATTAAATCAGTTAAGGCAACATATAACATATGATTATATTAAATCATTTAAATTGTTCATGTAACTATAAATGATTATGACACCCAACCCAACGAATTAAACAACTAAATGCCACCACCAGCTAACAGCCAACAAGGAAATTCCAAAATTTAATATAGAAATTTTTCTGCAGGCCAAAAATAAACAGTAACATACAACCAAACAAAACAAAATAAAATAAATCTTTTAAATAAACAACCATTTCTATATAAAATCCTACACATTATTATGGTTAGAAATATGTGTGCTGCAACATAACAAGCAATCGCTGCAGCAGCAGTAGCAGTAGCTGACATTTATAGTAAACGTCAAGAGTTACAACCATCGTATGGTTTTGTGTGACTTTGGTTTAAAGACCATTAAAGAAGCCATAAAACATTTACCATTTATGCATGGAAAAGGCAACTAACTATTTGCTATCAGCAAAAACCTACAAAAAAAAAAACTTTTCTAGCTTCTGAAATATTTACGTGCAATTTTATAAATGTAAGAGAAAATGTTTGTTTGAACAACAACAAACATCATGTGTACAATTCTACGTTTTGAACGTAATGTATCTATTATCCTTAATATGTTAGGCAAACAATTATTTTATGTTTGTTTTAAACCCTCGACAAAAGCCAGTTTTTCTTACAGAGTCTGAATCTGTTGTTTGTTTAAGAGACATTAAATTGATAAATTTTCGCGTTATTGCATAAGTTGTTATTTTCCAAGACTTGTTGGAACAATTTGTACAAAAATCTTTTAGATTATTTTTTAAAATAAATTTTATAAAAATTTTTCAACATTTTTTTATAATTATTTTCATCATTTAATTCTTACCTCAGTTAACAAAGTGTAAATTTTACTGCATTACAACATTTTATCCACTTAAATTGTTTGTATTCCTAATCACATTAAATTTTTCGTATTATTTATTTAGGTTTCATCATGTACAAAATCATTATTAAACATTTTTGTACGCTATACCACCCATAGGTGGTTTTGATACTTAAATTGTAACGTAAAAAAATTTGTTACACATGCCAACCAAAATTATATTTTTATTATTGTTTTTAGTGGTTATATGTGTATGATTTCTTTTAGTTAGTTTATAACTGACTTACAAATATTTAAATTTTAATAAGGTTCAACAAAGTGCTATAAATATCAACGCAAATGTGATTTTCAAATCTTTCAGTGATCAAGTTCAAATGAAGTTCTACTGCAGACCCTTCCACAGCACGAAATCAGTTAAAATCAGTTAAAGCTGTTCAAACAACAACAACAAAATGTTTAAATTCGACTTCACAAAACTCAACAGAAATAATTTTATATTTTGTATGCGATTAGGGTATAATGTGTTCGATAAGATTTTTATACCTTAAACAGTGATAGGTTTGTCATTCTGTGTGAAATTTCTTTAATATTTATTTTCGACCCCAAAAAGTATATATTTTCTGAAAGCTTATGAATGGGAAGCCGACTGAGCAATGTCTGTTCTTTTGTCTGTTCTTCTATATGTCTGTCCACCTGTACGTGTGTATGTTAAGATCAGTTTTTTGAAGCCCTTCCAACATCGCGGAGACCCGTGTGTGGCATTAAAATATCAGAAATATTTGGGAGGAGATTGCAATTTAAAATCAGTATAATCGCCCCATAACTTTCTGAGATATGAGCATAAAATTAAACATTTTTAGCCCCTTTAATTGAAATATCGGCAAAAAACAGCCTCCGTGTTTTTTTTTTTAATTTTACAAGCCAAAATTGGTTTGTTTTAGTTTCTATATAACCAAAAGCGCCATTATGGGTATCAAATAAATGGACTTAAGTAGCGCAACTAATTTATATGTATTTGGGTCAATCTGGTAGTCCAAAATTTAACCCAATGATCCCTCACAATATTCGTGTCAACTGAAAGGACTTGATCACTAGAATATACAAACTATTAAAAAAACGTTAAGTTCAAGATGGGGTCTAGAACAAAATGTCAGAGATCTAGATTAAGATACGATAAGGGTATTATCAGATTCGACACGGCCGAACATAGCTCGCTGATTTGTTTTTTGCAAAAAAAAATGTATTTATGTTGGACCAAAAACAAATGACATAATTATGTTGCAACATGAACAATTTTAGCTAGAAAAAAAGGCCAATCTTCTACAAACATGCCATAAAATTGAAGAAAAACAAACAAACCAACACAATAATAACAATAATAAAAATGTCCTTATCGTTGTTGCAACAAACACAGTAAATGCAAAAAAAAACCCTTAATATGCCTTTAGGTCTGTTTGAGAATTTGTTGAATTAAAAGATCTAGTGGAAGCATAAAATTGAGATGTCATTTTTTTTGCATAGTAGGACTTAGAAAAATAATAGTAATGATTGGTTGATAACTTGGTTTTATGTGTGTATGTTTGTTTACATAGGATATGTATGTTAAAGGTTTCTAAATGAATGCTGTGGATGTTGCAAGTAGAACATTTATCAACTAGTTAAATAAACACAGCCGTTATGTCAGCAGCAACTGTGATAATAAACAAACAAATAGACGAGAAGTTTGAAAAAAGGATTTTTAACAATTGTGCCCTGATGCAAGATTGCAAAAAATCGATTATTTGTAATTTAAGGACGTGACACTGAATACCTTTTTGTTTCGTTTTTTGCCTGCATGTAAGAACTAAGTAAGTAGTAGGAATAGAATTGGAAAAAAATTAATAAAAATGCATGCCTTGCACATTTGCAATGTTCTAAAATCAAAAGTAAATTTGTAATGAAGCAAAAACCAAAAAACAAACTCAAGACATGTTGCTGCTTGTGCAACCTATAATATTTGTTAATGTATTCCTAATATATGTCTGTCTGTCTGTCTGTTCTTTCGTCAGTCTGGACATTCTTTTTGCTGTTGTTGTTGTTTTTATGTTGTAGAGGGAAGCCCTTGTTTTATTTTTTTACCAATTGACCACTCGTGAAAATTGACACGTTGCAAGTTATCCGTAGACGTCTACTAATGCGGGTGTGTGTTTGTGTGTGTTGTTAAAATTTCTTTTTTTTTTAAAGCAAAAAAAAAATAACACATGTATTGCTTACAAAGAAGGCCTAAATTATTTTAGTTTTACTGTAACTAGAGTACATAGTTTTATTTTATTGTTTTGTAGATTTGTCAACTGTCGTTCGTCTCGGGAGTGAGTCTTTGGTCTCGTCAGTACGGTTCACTTTTGCATGCTTTAGTTTTGTAGCTTTCCTATGGTATCCTTGTGCCAAGTAGTTGTTGTTTCTTTCTTTTTGTTTCTATTTGTTGGCACGTTTGTTGTATGTTTTTGTCAACAAATAGTAGAAATGTATTGAATTTCTTTGTTGGTTCTTTTTTTCGTTAATTGTGTACGACTGGTACTTTGTAATTTACACGAATTTCTAAGTAGGTGTCTATGTAGGTGGAAAAACCTTACATAGAATATTTTTTTTCTTATTGGTATTAAAGGTAATTGACATATAAATAGTTCAGAGACTTACAAAAACGACTTAAAGGTGTAATAGAAAAATGTCAACTTTAAGGTAAAATACAATATTTGATTTTTGCTGAGTGAAAAGTACTACAGCAAAAACCAAAAAATAATAAAAAATTAAGTTACAAAATTGTAATCAGTCAAGCCCGCCAATATTATATCCTATACAACAAAATGTAAAAAAACAAAATTTGTTGTCCTAAAAATTAAATTACTACTGAGCTGTAGTTTCAACATCTTTCATAGCTTTTTCATAGATTTTCAAGAGTACAGCTTATATCAAGGCGAATTTATTTATCAGGTGGTGGTAATTCTACAACAAATACAACATTAAAAAAACAACATGGTTTTTTATTGTTGCTTTCGACATCGATGTGTCAAAAACTACATGGTTTTTGTTTGTGTTTTTTTGCGCGGGAAGGAGTAATCTATGTAAACATAAATAATATTTGGCAATGCAGTCATCATTTTTGCAAATAAAAAAGTAGATCAGCTGCGTTGTCAACACCACCTGATAAATAAATTCGCCTTGGCTTATATAAAGGTTAAGCTGGCTGCACGCAAAGAAATAACATGGTTGTGATAATTATTATCTAAGAGCAACATAGTATGATTGAATTGTATAATTGTGGTTTAAACATATAATGGTTGCAAGTAATGCATTTGTAGGTGGACTAGTTAGTAGTGTGCCGGCCTGCTAGTTTGGGGGTTGCGGGTTTGTTTCCCGCCAGAGACTCTGGACTGGTTGCTTCTCTTTCTCTTCTATTCTCTTTCTATTCTAACTATTCTATTCATATGGAGCGCACAACATGCCAATTAGGCATAAGTGTATACCTGTCGTGGGTTTGGGCTTTTAATGCCCCACCTAACCTAACCCTAATGCAATCATTACTATGTTCAATTAAATGATCATGCAATAACCATATTATGACAACAAATAATAAAACAGACAATCTTTGCTCTTTTTTTAAGCTAATTTTTAGTTTTTGCTATTACTTATATTGATTGTACTCACCTTTAAAATTACAATTTTTTATACCAATATTTTGATTTTATTTTCTTATAGTTTTTTTTTATTATTTCTTTAAAAATTTTGAGTATTTTTGTTTAGATGTCAAACTTTTTAAATAATTAAAATTTATTTAGCCAGAAGAAGAACAGTCGAAAACAAATTATTATAAAAAAAATCAAGTCTTGATTGCTTTGTAATTATACTTTTGTTTGTCATAATAAATTTGTAAATCATACTATTTTGGAAGCACAACCATATTGAAGTTGTTATCAAAAATTCATATTATATGATGAAATTAAACCAACCCTTGATTATTGTGATTATTTCCTGAATTGAAAAAATTTTAGGCAACTTACCGCTTGCTAGTAGTACAAACTTGTTACTAATATAGGGACGCTATTACACATAGCGAAGATTTTTTCTGTCAACTCAAGCAAAAATTGATGTTCTGACAGTTGTTTGGTCGAGGATTTTTCGACCTTTCCTTTTTTGGTATATTCACAAAATTTTCTACACAATTATTTTCCCGTGCATACTTCTGCACAAAAACTTTTCGGTATATTGCTTTTAATAAGAATTTTATAACTTTTCAGGCAAAAGAATGCGGCAAGTTGACTCTGTACTGACGGTGTACATAAAAAGCTTGTGTCACTCACAAAAGTCTAAAGGAGATTGTGTAATTTCAAGACAAACGAATAATACCGTTTCCATCTATGATGGTGTAGAAATTATTTTAACAGATGATTAATGTTTATAATCATTTGTTTTATTTCATATTTGGCCAGTATTCAACAGAATGTCGGTTGACCAACAGTGAATAAATAATTGTTTGCACCGTGCCCTGTGCTTATGTAAACCGAATTTTTATTTATCGAACTTTTCGTTTTAAGTTAATATTTAAATTTTTATTCAGGCTTGAGTTTATATTGAATGTTAAATACTGGCCAAATATGAAATAAAACAAATTATTATAAACATTAATCATCTGTTAAAATAATTTCTACACCAACACGACGAACTCTTCGGTAAAAATTCGCTGTGCAAATTCGTCGTGTGAAGCACAACAACGACGAAAAAGTAACTTATTTTATAGTTGATAAAATTGTTTACTGTTTGTGGAAAGAAAAAATAAAAATAATGAAGAATTGAATTTTTTGTGAAACTCAACAAAACAATATATATAATTTCTGTAATAATAAAAACTACTTTACGTATAAGCAAACGTTTGCAAAGAATGTTGTGGGTACGTGCATTAAACAATAATAAAAAATTTTCTTTTGTATAAGAGCTAATAGTGTGACCATATGAAAAAAAGATCACTTAAGGCCATGACTGACTATCCTACAAAGTCGCGCGATTATGTCAAATAAAAATCTGATTGAGTTCTGTCCTACATGAGAAAATCGCAACAAAATGTGTGACTCGGTGCCACACTGTCATACAAAAAAGATACAAAATAAAAAAGCAACTCTGATCGCACAGAAACTATTATTTTATGAAAATTTTCAAAAGATTATCAAATCGGACACACTTGCCAAAAAATCTGTCACACATGTGCACTTTGTGTCCACACTATCACACTTTCTGAACACACATAAAATTTTTGACATATCTAACGACTAAATCTGATAGTCAGTCATTGCCTTTAATAAACTTAAACATTTGCAAAAACACAAATAAAAACAAATTTTTGTACTTAGCTTTTTCATACTTATTTTAAATGATTTAAAATAAAAAATAAAACGATTATTAAGGTAAAAACTAACTTTATTTTCTTAAAAAGTTGATAAGTAAACCAAAATTTAATAAAAAATGGTCACCTTGTACCAATTTGTTCGTCGTTCGCCGGCGTAAGAAATAGAAATAAATCTAATGCAGTGTTCGCCGCGTATAGCGAGATTCGACTGACGCCACAATTGTATGCATTCTCATCAGCGTTGCCACTATTGGTCTTTTCCGACCAAAATGGTCAGATATTAATGGTCTTGGTCGGATGGTCGGCTAAACGTTATTTTGGTCTGTTTAAGTAAATGTACCATCATCATTTTAAGCCATTTGAAATACTGGTCGCTATTCAATTTTTTAGTTTTTGGCAATACTATGTTCTTCTCAGCAACGAAAAACAATCAAAAGCAAATGTCAAACGTGTGTAAAAGACTATAAAAAATACCATGAGCCCATTTGTAAGGTGGTGCTACTTCTACACAAAATGCATAACAGCAGGAAAAACAAAAGGATTTTTGTAGTTGTTTTCTCGCATTGGTTGTGTAGCCTTCATAATTGTAAAAGTTGATGTGTGTTAACTCGGTGTAAGCAAAGCAATTGTAACGGTTTTTTATTTATCTCGTAACAAAACGAAAACATCAAAATTTTAATTTAATTTAATCTAATTAAGAAATTTTTGTGATTTTTAAGTTCTTAAACTTAATTCAAATTTTATTTAAACAAGTAACAGTGCTATATTCGGCCGTGCCGAATCTTATATACCCTTCACAACGTGTAGTCATGCAATAACAATTGTTTGTATCACCATTCATCTCATATAAAATACGTACATATGTATATACTGGTTAGACTAAATGTGGCATCGAATCCCAGCTGAGCCAAAAAAATTTTATCTTATTTTATTTTTATTTTTTTTTTAAAAAATTTTTTTAAATTTTTTTTTTTTTAATTTTTTTTATTATTTTTTTTTATTTTTAATATATTTTTTTTTTGTAATTTTTTTTTTTGCATGTTTTTTGCATGTATGTATGTATGTATGTTGTTGTTGTTGTAATCGTGTAAAAAAACGAGGTGGTCGTGGTTTTTTGCTCATATCTCAGAAAGTTATGGGGCGATTGTGCTGAATTTCAATAGCGATTCATTCCTGGATATTTCCAAGAGATTGATACCATATACAGATCTGAGAAACATATAGTTGCTTCTGAAAGTTGATTTCAACCAACACACGGACAGAAGGGCAGACGGACAGACGGTCAGGGCTTAATCGACTCCTTTATTCATAAGCTTTCAGAAAATATATACTTTATTGGGTCGGAAATGAAAATTGTAGAAATTACAAACGGAATGACAAAGCTATATATACCCTTGTGCACCACAGGTGAAGGGTATAAAAATACATACATAGGTACATAGTATGCATATATGTATTTGTTATTTAATATTTAAAAAAATTGGTCGGTTTAAATGGATTTTGGTCGGTTTAATAGGCAAATTTGGTCGGATAGATAATTTTTGAGTGGTAACGCTGATTCTCATATAGACAAATGTGTTTTATTTTTGATGACGAATATTCGCGACAAAAAATTCGTCGTTTGTCCCAATTGTGCGCCTAGCAATACTCACATCTTAAATAATTCGTACTAAAAATATGCATCTAAAATATGATTATTAACACTTTAAAATTAATTTAATATTTAAAGTTTAATTAGGGTGCCTCGGTGGCAGTGTGCTGGTCTGCTAGTTTGTGGGTTGCGGGTTTGATTCCCACCAGAGACTCCTAAACTGGTCTGCTTCTCTTTTTCTTCTATTCTATTCTAACTATTTCTATTCTTATTCTATTATTCTTTTTAGTTTCTATATTAAGGCGTCACAATTGACCGTAATGTTCTCCGAGTGAGGGTAACTTTGCACCAGCCTTACCTACCTACCTACCTAAACTAAAATTAATTTAATATTCAAATTCAACATCTTTAGTGGCCAAAACGATGTCTACCAAAATTTTACCCGAATGTGCGAGTTTCGTGAAATGTTTATAGAGAATCTTAAACGATTTTTCTAAATTTGTATGAAATCAAATATCGCAGTTCGGCCCCAATTTTATATTGATAAATTTATTGATTATGTGAGCCAATAGAAGGATAAAATTAATAAATAAATCTTAATGATACCTAAAACCGAGAAATTCCAATGCAAAAAAAACATAAAGAATTAGGTAAAAAAACAACTAAATTTGAAAATACACAACGAAGAAACACAGATTTTTGCAAGAATTTTTTATCTTTTGAAAAATCGAAATAGAAAAATTTCAACCAAAAAGTAATAATTTTAAAAGTCTTCTCTTCTTATTGAGTAAAAAAATGGCTTGGAAATTTTGTTTAAACTTACCTGAACTCTTGACTCTGGTAAATTAATTTTTAATGCCACTTCTTCACGCATAAATATATCGGGATATCGTGTCTTGCCAAACAAGGCTTCTAAAACATCCAGCTGGGCTCGGGTAAATGTCGTGCGTTCACGTCTCTGTTTGCGGGTATTAACACCTGAAGAAAAAAAAGAAAAAACAAAAACAAAAACGTTAATGAAAATTCAGAACATAAATAATGCCTTAACAATGTGGTGAAACTGTTAACCAACTACTAAGTCACATACGAAAAAAAAAACCGTAGAGAAGTCAACAAAATATTAACTTTTTATTCAAAATGTGAAAAACTAATTAATTAAGAGATTATTAAAAAAGCCATAAATATCCTGCTGTTTATTAAACATCAACAGAAAAGGACAATATTCTATAGTACAAAAAAAAAATATAATAAAAAACCTTGATACTTTAAAAAAAAAAAAAAAATTAGAAATGGCGTAGGAATATCTAACCTTAAAAAAAGGTGTTTTTTTTAAATAAACATACATCCCTAAGCTCGTACATATTTGAATGTTTGGTCTAAAACGCCATTCTATTATTACAAATTTCACTCAATAACCACCCTAAATGTTTGATTCAAGATTTCGCTGCTAAATGCTGCTACACGTTTTCCACCCTTGTTTTTACATCCGACAGATAAATTAAATAACGCTATTGGGTTGTTGGTGTTTCCTAATACATTATATACTTACTATACAGACGTCTGTATACAAATCGTTAGAATAGTTGTTATATAAAAAAATTTATATACATATATATTCACTATTATATTTTTAATCCTACAACGACTTTATTGTTTTGTCACCCCTCTCTCCTTTTGCTGAGTATGAAAGAATGAATATAGTTTTTGTATTTCCAGCTTGCAGAACCGTCGGAAAATAGTTTTTTAATGTTTTATTTTTTTGTTATACTTTTTTTTTATCAATTGTTATTGTTTTTGGGATTTTTTTTAATGCTGTTATACGATCCCAGTTGAGTATGTTTAGTATGATGGCCATAAAAAGAAGTTAGTTTTTTTTGAATTCATTGTTTAAATCATTGATGCGTACGTGCCTTTGAAATAAATGAATTTTTAAGATTTGACACAGCTGCTTCAATTTTAAAATTTTTTAAAAAAATTAAAACTTTCTTCTAGTTTTTTTTTTTTTTTGTTAAATGAATTGACTGACAGTGATAATGACGTTAGCATTCATTTTAAAGGACTTTTGATTTTTAAAGCTAAATGTAAGTAGTGTTAAGACTTACACTGTGCTTTTAATGGGATTTCGTAAATCTATAGCCTTATAGTTTATTTAAATATTTTATGATATACATCAGTTCAACCAAAGACAATAGACTATTGTCTTTGGTTCAACACAGTATAACACAAGCTACAAGTCGATCAAATAAAGGTATTCGCGTCACCGGTTTTACTCTTGTGAAAATGTGAAATTGCGCAAGTTTACTCTGATTCAACGTGAGCAACATTTTTTACTAAAAAATTGTTTAATGTTCAAATATTGAAGCCGAATTGCTAATAATCATGGCTTCCGAAATTTTAAGGTACTTAAAACGCCGAGTTAGGCGTTTATCTTCGGCAAAATAATAAACAAAATGTTGTGTTTAGTAATATTTATGCACTAGGTTTAAGGTAGTGCAGTTTTGTGGTAGTTTTGTTAGAGTAAACGGGGCATCGAATCCCAGCTGAGCCAAACAAATTTTTTTATTTAATATATTATTTATATTTTTATTATTATTTTTTTTTTATAATTTTTTTTAATTTTTTTAAAATTTTTTTTTTAAATTTATTTTGTAATTTTGTATTGTTTTTATTTTTTTTTGTATTTTTTTTTTTTTTTTTGGAAACATACATACGTAAACTCAATTTATAATTTTGCAATGGAATGTTTTAACTTAAAAAAATCCAATATGGACTTTGAAAAATCCAATATGGACTTTGATATTGCGAAGGCAAAAGAGTTAAATTCTTTCGAAGAGCACCGAAAACTTCCATCATAAAACCAGCTTATAAAGTTAAATGCTCTCATTCTTTTGTGCGCAGAGTCAAAAATAATGCTGGATTGAAATAAAAGATTGAGATAAGAAATTTAGGTCAAATTAAAAAAAAAATCCACCCATTGTGTGATGGATGATGAAACTTATGATTTTTCCCAACTTCCGTGTCAAGATTTTTATGTAGCAATGGACAAGGTAATGATCAAGAACAAAATCACTTAAGAAGTTTCTTGTATGGCAAGCTATTTGCTGTTGTAGCAAAAAGTGTATATCACTTATGGTAAACACTAAAATATTTAAGTATTGCGGAGTTTCTACAAAAACCAATTTTACCTTTCCTTAAGCAGAACAGAATGATCTCGTATTTCAGGCCCGATTTAGCATTATCCCAATATAGAAAAAAGCCCATGAGTGGTATTCGAACAATATTGTAAATTTTGTACCATGGAAAGCAAATCCGCCTGTGGCAAGGTAATGGGCTCTTGTAAAAAGAAATTTTAAAAATACAAAGCAACTATGTATATAAATAATCTTTAATGGGAGGATTTTACTGTAAATTATTTTTATCTATTTTATCATTTTATATAAATCAAGTTCATTTATTCTATTATTTAATTTCCTAAAACATTTTCTAAATTAAATTAAATTAACTTTGCTTCCAATAATTAAAGCCAAAGGACGAATATTGAAATGATATGTTTTAGGAAATTAACTTGAGCCAAAATAAAAATGATTTACAGTAAACTTTTGTTAAATTTTATATTGAACAGTTCAAGTTCTATTTAGTATAAGTTTCTTTGGCTAACTTTTTATAAAGAAAAACATTGTCTTTGTATTGGTTATGAAATCAGAAAAACAAATCTGTGTGTCAATTCTCGTTCTGTAGAGCTTTAAAATTAAAACTGTTTGCGTGTCATAATTTATGGGGTCACCATAGCTTTGACTAAGCGTAAGCTTTTAATTAAAATCAACCAAGCAAAACCAACTTTTTGTGAAGCAATGTTCTAAAAATATTTGCTAAGGTATTTTGCATTCCTTTACTACGTAACAAAATTAATTTAAACGCTAAGTATAACTAATGGTTCAGTTAGTAGATTTTTATCATAATGTTACGAATCAGCTGACAAAATCTGTCACATAAAATATGTATTAAATATGTATTGAAAATTTCCGTGAGGTAGAATCTACAGAAAATAAATTTTTATGTTAAAAACGTAATTCATTGGACATATTGTTATAAGAGAAAAAGAGACAACACTATGTTTATACTAAATAACACACTAATTTTAATGATACTGAAAGCTGTAAAGTATTTCAATATAAATTTACTTACTGGAGAGCACAATGGAACAGTAATTTAAACTGTGCTATTTAGTGCTCTCTATGTGTCAGTTTTTAAAGCAAATAATGTTGTCCTTTTTTTTTTTGTTTGACAATTTGTCAATCTCTTACGTAATTAAATAAAAAAGTCAAGGTTTTAAAACGGCAACATGTATTAATTATGAGACAGATTGCGCCAGCTGACACAATAAAAGCTTCCAATTCTACTATAAGTAAGTAGGTACATACCGTTACTGGAGTTTTTAAAGAGAATACTGTGCTCAACAATTTGTTAGTGATAAACTGGCATGAAAAACTTCTTACTCGTACATGCGAATATATTTAATTTAGTATTTTTTTTCTTAAATATTTTGTAAATAAAATAAATATTTTTTTTGTTTCCAATAATAACACTAAATGATATATACAACCAAACTAAAAACCATTTATAAACAATATTTTCTTATCAATGACAAGATTCAACATAAAAAAAATAATGACAAATGATTTGTCATGACAAAACAATATGTTGCTCTCTATATTTTTTGGTCGGAAAAAATCGACTAAAAGACAAACCTTTAGCAGTAAAAAACAACACTGATAACTCAATTTTAACTAAAGATGACAAGGTGATTTCACGTGGAAAAATGACAACAAACCTCTGGGAATATTTTATATTTTTATCTGGCCACTTACGGCCTAAAAAGAAGCAAAACAAAATAACATCAAAACATACATAGTATGTATGTAAATACGTATATAAGAAACATCCTGTATACTTTCTTGATCTAAAAACATCAAGTGTACGGACAAAAAGTGTTTTTTTTAATATACATTTCCAGTTTGTTAAAAAAAATAAAAAACACATATTGCATCATTATCAATAATATTGTCAAAATGAATAATGAGCGCTTGCGTGCACTGACTTGACAAATACAGTGACGTAGCAAATGACAAGTTAACAGACAACTTCTAGCCAAAGAGAAATCTTGGTTATAAATGGTGTTATGTCTTTTGATTTTCGTTTTTAGGCATTTCTGTTAACAATAAATGACAAATAGGTTTGTAAAAATAAAAGCAGAAAATAATTAATGAAACATTTTTATTAGTGCTGAAAAAATATACAGTATAGAAAATAACTAAATAACTTGCAATAAAATACTCGTATTTAACTTTGCTGAGATTAATTTAAATATTTCTCTTCTTTAAATGGTAAAACGTTTTCTTTTTTATTGATACTGAAGAACTTGTATTTATACCCACCACCACGAAAATGGTGTTGGGAATATTTATTTTATCAATACGTTTGTGCGCATTGAAATATGCATTTTAGGCCCCATAATGTATATATATTTTCCTAGTCCTGGTTTCACTTTAAGACGATCTAGCTATGCCCGTCCGTCTGTCAAGTTGCTTTCAAACATAAAATAAAATGCAATTGCATCTTAAGGCAATGTCATAGATTGATGAAATTTCGCAATTTTATTTCTTGAGTAAATAAATAGGTTTCCCTAGAATTATTTCAATCCGTACATTACGAAAGGAGCTTTAGATCAAAATGTACGAACATTTTCCCCAAACAATGTCTTTGTTAGTCTATTTAAAATTGAAAACGTCATGAAATCGGCAAATATAGATTTTTAGTTGACAGAAAATTAAGATAATTGTTAAAACTGTTCCTGTTTGAAAATAAAAATATTAAGCACAATAAGTTAAATATTAACCTTTATGTCATTAGCGGAAAAAATATACGTATGTCGGCATCAGCTTACCCGTCCCGAATATGCACGTCTATTTTGTAGGGGAAATTTTTTTTATATAGTTTTTTATTCATTTGGTTTCTTAACGTTGTTTGTTTTTTTATTAATAAAAATTTAGAGTTAAAGTGTTCCTAGCCTATTAAATAAGGAATCATTCACATTATTATTAGCGAAATACTAGATGGGCTTTGGGTTTCCCTTACAGTATTCTGGATGTGGCTGATATTTCTTCTTATTTACGCGGAGAACAACGTAAAATTAAAGGCTTGAAGAAGCCAGCCTGGGATTTTTTTTTTCACAAACCCAGCGAACAACTAACGAAACCTGAAGTAGAAGTAACAGTCAAGAATAACAGTATATTGTAAATATTTTCTGCACGCATCCCATGATATCTTGGTAATTTTCCATATCTTTGTATAGAGGGGTAAAGAGGTAATAAAGGGTACGCCATCTAACGTTTCTGTTTCAACTAATGCTTATTTCGTAAATAATAACACTTAGATCATATCTGATTTGACAGATAATTAGTTTTATCCTTCCGCTGAACGAATATGGTTGTGTATACGCTTGAACAACGCTTGGAAATATTGCGACATTACTTTGGCTGATTTTGCCAAAAAAAATCATCTTTTCAGAAGATGAAGCTCATTTTGATCGTGGCGGGTATGTAAACAAGCAAAATTGTCGTATTTGGGGTACAGAAACCCCGCACGCATACATTGAAAAGCCGATACACCCAAAACGAGTCACTGTTTGGTGCGGATTTTGGTCCTGAGGCATAATTGGGCCATTTTTCTTCGAAAATGAGCAAGAAGTGGCCGTAGTCAATGGCGATCGTTATCGGGCCATGTTGAACGAATTTTTGTTCACAAAAATTGAAAAGGAGGATATTGAAAACATTTGGTTTCAACAGGACAGCGCTACGTGCCACACAGCCGAAGCTACACTTTTTTATAGCATTTAAAAAAAAAAAGTTATTTGGCGGACTCTTTATTAATAGCTCTAACTTCACGGAACCAAAAATTTAAAGAGAGATCATCTCATGGCATATATAAGTGTCACATTAATCAGTAAGCCTGGTGAGGTCTCTCCAGAGGTTACATCGTGAGTGTAATTGCCACCAAAAGCATGGCTGACGTTCGTTATTGTAAGGGACTTTGGTTACCTTTTCTTGATTGGTTGTTTAGCGTGATTTTCAGAGTGAGGGTGAGAGATTACTTCGTATTTCTCAAAAAATTAGATTTAATTGTGTCTCCGACCTCAAGTGCTATAACAAGTGACTCAATATTAAATCAAACATAACAAGTCATTGAAGCTATAAAAAGGCGATCCTTTGATGGCAGCTGATGCCGTAATAGAATACGAGAAAGAAGGTGACGGCACCGGTAGACTAAAAATAATGGCTAACTTCTCCATACGTGTAAAACATCGCCCAAGAAGAACGACCTAAACATTATGCAAAACAAACTAGTTTGCCGCACATTCTATTGAAATACCACAGTGAAAAAATTTAAAAAAAAATGTTTCAAGTTGGTTACAATACTTAACCTATATATTTGTTATTTAACTGAATTATAATTTCATTTCTATACAACATTAAAAAATTATTGTAATAGGTATGCATTATTAACTTAGTTTCATAAATTTTTCTATATATGTATGTATTCCCGGGTATGCAGCTGCTGACGTAAGGGGTATAAATCGAAAAGTGGTCATATCTCTAGCCCATGTTTTCCGATTCCACTCAAACATTAGAATATAGTCTAAAACATCCTCATTATACCATTTAATTTCAGATCTATTCCATAGCTACTTTGAAAGAAATAGGGATTTAAAAGTGAAAACATTCCCGGTTATCTTGCTGTTGACAAAAAGGCTAAATGACAACAACCAAAGAAGCTACGTATTTATTTATTAAACAAATTAGTTTTAGAGTAACTAAAAATCCGAATCCGGAAAACTTCACGAATGTTATATGTTTTTAAATTTAATAAAAAACAAGTAACAGTGCTATATTCGGCCGTGCCGAATCTTATATACCCTTCACAAGGTGTAGTCATGCAATAACAATTGTTTGTATCACCATTCATCCCATATAAAATACGTGCATACGTACACGTTAGAATAAATGTGGCATCGAATCCCAGCTGAGCCAAAAAAATTTTATTTTATTTTATTTAATATATTATTTATATTTTATTATTTTTTTATATTTTTTTTAAATTTTTTTTAAAAAAATTTTTTTAGAAAAATTTTTAAAAAATTTTTTTTTTGTAGTTTTTTTTATTATTTTTTTCTTATTTTTAATATTTTTTTTTTTTGTAATTTTTTTTGTTTGGTATGTTTTTTACATGTATGTATATATGTATGTTGTTGTTGTAATTGTGAAAAAAAACGATGTGGTCGTGGTTTTTTGCTCATATCTCAGAAAGTTATGGGGCGATTGTGCTGAATTTCAATAGCGATTCATTCCTGGATATTTCCAAGAGATTGATACCATATACAGATCTGAGGAACATATAGTTGCTTCTAAAAGTTGATTTCAACCAACACACGGACAGACGGGCAGACGGACAGACGGACAGACGGTCAGGGCTTAATCGACTGTTCTATTCATAAGCTTTCAGAAAATATATACTTTATGGGGTCGGAAATGAAAATTGTAGAAATTACAAACGGAATGACAAAGCTATATATACCCTTGTGCACCACAGGTGAAGGGTATAAAAAAACATTGTCATGAACAACCATTCATGTTCAATATGGGCAAATAACTGAAAAAAAGATGTGATCAGTAAAATGTATTAATTTCTGCCCTCATAAAATTAATTCTTAAATGAAAAAAAAAATCGTTAATTTTTATTATTCTACCTACATTCGGTGTAGTTTAGGCAACTGTTTTTTTTAAATGTGAACTTATGTAGGTTAAGTTTACTATTTCAGAAAATATTAGATACAACAGCTGTTTAGCCAAGATCTGCGGCGACCATTTGGGTTGACTGTGGCGGCTTATGGAAGACAGTTTAGCAATGACAGTCGTTGGCAGCGGCTCGCACAAATTATTGGCCGGCTCGCTCTTTATATTTTTTTTAAATGCAACAATAGTTGCAAAATTGTAGAACGTTTAAAAAATTTTAAATTATACCTTTTTGAATCCACTAAATAGTACGCTTTTTATTTTACTATTATTTTTGTAGTATGAACTTAGATAGTTGTAAAATAATTTCACCATATTGTTAAATATTTTAAATTTTTTTAACCAAAATTAGTTCGATATTTACCCCACATACCTTGGGAGAACCCAACGGCCTCAAGGCCGTGGGGTAAACCAAAGGGTCCCAATGACGGCATCGGCATGCCAGGCGGCAAAGGTCCATGTGGCCCATGATGTGGATGTGGGCCACCATAACTGTGTGGATGGGGTCCCAGATCCCCCGATTTTAAAAAACCGGCAGCCATTAAGGCTTCAGTTGAGTGGAGAGCCACAGTGAAGCTGTTTACGTAAAGTGAAAAAAACCTGCAATTGGGAGAAAAAAAAAGACAAAATACATATAATAATTAGTTTAAAATTGTTTTCAATAGGTTGAGCTATACATAAATATTTACGCAAAGAAACTTCTAATAATTTAAAATGCTATGATTACTGGTTGTTACATCGTTTCAACCACATATATGATTGCAGGAATCAATTATATGTTTGCCCTAATGATTTAGAAATATAAAGAAATATGTATATATCTAATAGTTAATTAATTTGACCATATAAATTCTACATCATTCTACCGAAATTAACTACAACCGTAGTGACCATTGCATTATTATTAATATTTTAAGATCTTTCGTAAAAAGGTTTTTTTTTTATGTATTTATATGACCCAAAAAGTGTGACGTACGTTTTGTTCTTCAACCAAGAGAAGCGACAAGTAGTGCGTTATTTAAACAAAAGGGCTGTTGGTTGGCAACTGAATCAAAATATTTAGAGAGTCTATTTTCCAGACAGATGCGTTATTAATTTATGTGCCAAGGCAAGCATGTAATTTAAGGTCTGTTTAAATTTCATTTATTTTACACAACTTTTGTTGCACATCACATATGCACATAAACTTAAACACAAACACGAGCGCGATATTGCAAAATAAGGGTGAGTGGACCAAGAGAGAAAGAGAGATAGAGAATATTGCAAGTGATAATTATCAAAATCGTTTTTTTTTCGGTTTTTTTTATATTTTTTTATTTAATTTAAAGAATTGCACAAAAACAGTTCTCTGCTGCCAGCGTACTTATCTTACTGACTGTAATGGCATGAAATGCGGTAGACCAAAAATGGTTTGCAAATGACTATCTCTATAACTTTTGCTGAGCATTAAATAACAAATAACAAGCTCAAGGATATGTACTAACTGCTTTCTAAGTGTAGGATGTGTGTGTGTGTGTGTGTTTGTGTGTGATAAGAGATGAAGACAATAAAATTCTCTTTATGTTTTTTCCTATCTTTAAAGTACATAGCAGGAGGATTAAGATGATCTTAATCCCTGTCTTAAGGATGCTCTATTCGAATTCCTACATATTATTACCTGACCCTTTTGCGATCCCTAACTTGTCTGTTGTATATTCATATGTATGCATGCAGACAGTATGTGAACTTTTGTTTTTATTGTTTTACTCGAAAGTAGACTAATTTGTCTGTGGTTCTATGTAAAAATAGGCAAGAGTGTGTGTGTCCTTTTAAGCCTTGTTTAAAAATCCCCAGATTAGGATGAAAGGTTTTTATATTTATTGTTGTTTTAGTTAGTCGCTTTGGTAGTTTCATTCTTACGAACATTAAAATTACTTAAACATCTTTTTTTTTCTTGAACTACCAACCTTTGTTGTTTTAAAGGCAGATCACATATTTTAAGCCGAAATTGTATGTATGTATGTATGTATGTATGTATGTATGTATGTATGTATGTATGTATGTATACAACTAAGTATTTAGTTTAACAGAACTCTATAATTTTAAATAATACATTTTGGCTTTTGTTAGCAAAAAATTAAAACAAAAAGAAATACATAAATGACAAATACTTTTTCTTTTTAATATTTCCCTTTATACGTGTTAAAAACCCAACATTTTTGTTTAAAATCCTGTGGTGTAATCATGGCAAAGACAATCAACAAAAAAATATTTCAAACTGCTTTTTAAAGTATTTTCAAATGACAAACCATTTAAATAAAACAATAATTTTGCTTAAATCATTTTCCGGGTCTTGAAGCACGTTCAAGTAGTATAACAGCAGTCGGTATATTTGTTAAAAGTCTGCCTTTCTCTTTTACACACACTTTTAATTTCCGGTTGAAATGCCGAAGTACAAAACATTGAAAACTAGACTCAAGCTGTTGTTTTTTTAATACAGTTAACCAACATCTAAATGTTTATAATGATCATGGTGCGACAATTTTGAGATTTGTTTTTATTATAAATATTTTTAGGAATATTTATCTAGTGATAGTGATAAGTGCCATCGCTGGAAAACATTAACAAACATTTTTTTTAAAGTCATATTCAGAAATCAGCTCTAATGATGCCATGATACTTTAAATCTAAAAAAAATTGTATTTGTGTGTGTGTGTGTGTTTTTTTTACCTTAATACCCTCTTAGTAATTACGGTCAAAATAATATTTTTATAATATTTTTTCCAATTTTATATATTTATTTAGATGCTGGTGAAGACTAAAAACTTCCACAGTTGAAATTGTGGGTGAAAACTATTGGTTATATTTAACATAATTTTAATAAAATATTTTTAGAACAAATGATGTTTATACAAAAAAAATATTGAGAAAGTTTTTTTTACACATTTTGAGATAAAATCGTGCGATAGAAACTTAAGAATTGGGTATGCACTTTTGTACTAAATGCAAGACAATGCCTAATTTAATTTAGTTGACATTAACTGTTAATATGTTAAGAATTATATTATTATTATTATTATTATTATTATTATTATTATGATTTAGCTTTTAGTTTGTTAAATAAAAAGAATTTTTAAAGTTGAAGGCCAAAACATACTAGATAATTTTTTCAAATTAAAATTTGTAACCAAAAGTAATTAGTCTTTAAGAAAAATTCTTAAGAGAAACAATCAAAACTAACGTTTCAAGTATTGATTTTGACTATGACTGCCACACATTCTACAACCGATCAAAGGTTGTTATCAACAGATGTATAAAACCCTGCAATTGCACACAAAAAAAAAAAAAAAACATTGTTGTGTTAATTATAATATAAAAGCAAAATAGTATAATTGTAGTTAAAACATGTAATGGTTGCAAGTTACCATTATTATGTTTAATAAAAGTATGATTAAGAAATCATATCCTGACTACAAACAATATGAACAATTTTGGATCTTTTCTGAGGCAAATAAAGTTTTATACCCTTTACACGACAGTGTAAGAGGGTATATCTGTGTTAAAACGGCCAATGTCAAAATATTTAATTTTGAGAAAATTGGAATTGAACTTTAGCTTTTATTGATTCTTTCATAGTAACATTGGCCAGCATTTTATTTATGAAGCTGTGCTGGTTAAGTATGACTTTAGCTGTTTTAATGCAATGATTAACTCAAAAGAGCAAAAAAGTGACAATGGCCCTTTTAGTTCCAAGCCACAGATATATAGCTTTGTAATTCCGCGTGATATTTCTACAATATTCATTTCCGAATTAGCATTATTCGTCTGTCCATGTGTGTGTTGAAATCAACTTTTGAAGTCCTTCGACATCTCCAAGACCCTTGTAAGATATCAAAATATCAAAAATATTCGGGAGTAAATTGGTATTGGAAATTAGCATAATCGCCCCATTACTATCTGAAATATGAGCAAATAAACACGAGTTTCGTTTCGTTTTCGCCTATTTTTATTATTAAACTAAAATTTCCTACCATAGGATAATTTATAGACACGGTTGCTACAATTTGTAAATTTGGTATGCCTCTGGAGATATTAATGAACAATTTATATCAAATTGGTTACTAATTGGTAAAGTTATAGACAAAAATTATTTTAAAAAGTATATATTTTTTTAAATATATAAACATTTTTTAAACTCCTAAATATTAGTATAAAAACGAGTTTGACCAGTACAATGTAGTAAACTATAAAATCCAAAATGGCGTCTGAAACAAAATGGCGAATTTTTTAACCCTAACAAAGGGCTTGACTAGTAGAATACAGGTAACTATGTACAAATTAAAAATCAAAGATGGCATCAAAAATAATAAAGAAAACAGGGTATTGCATAATATCTAAAACCTAGGCTAAGCTACGATGTGGTCATTATACCTATCTACATGACGGTTAAGACTATTGTCAGATTCGGTACGGCCGAATATAGCGCTCTTACTTGTTTCTTCTAATTTTTATAATTATTGTATTTTTTTGTATTAAAATTTTTATACCAATATTTTCTTTTATTTTATCGATTAGTTTTATAATTTCGTAAAATTTTTTAAAATTTATTTTTTTTCAATTTTTCTTTAAATGATAAACTTTTTAAGAAACAAATTAAAACAAACAAACAAAATAAAAATAACCATTACTTGTCTTCGATAACAAAATATTTTTACAGAGAAAATTATATTATGATCATGTCGTAACCAAGATTTTTCTTTGCGATTGGCGATGCTGAAAATATGAATTCTGCTTTTGTCATCAAAATATTGCGAGTCTTGCAATAATATCATATCTCTTGATTTGAGGCACAATTTTCTTTGCCTATCGCCTATTGAGATATCGAAATATTTATCATCTTGGCTGTCTTGCAAGCAGAAATTCCAAACCAGGTAATAAATATTGGGGATACTTACAACGATGCCTACAAACAAATTTAAATTAATAAATCGAACGATTTATAACCGTCTTTTTGTGGAAAATGCTTTGCTAACGCAAACTTATCAAAGTCATGCAAAAAAATTTTGAAGCGACATTTGACAGTTCATTTGCAGAATGAAAAAAATTCCTTCATGAATATAGCATAGAATTTGCAATTTTTTACTTTGGGAAATCTACGAACTAATAAACAATTATATACATTTATAGAACAATAAATATATTCACATCACTAAATTTTGCTCTATCGTTTCAATACAATATTTTACACATAACAGAAGCATAATTACTGCGCTCGCTTATATTGCGGATGGTCAAAGAATAATAGATCAAATAAGTTCATTATTCAAATCAATATTTTTTAAGTTTGTTAATTTTGGAGATGGATGAATTGGAAAAAATATTACGCTAAAATACAAGTGCTTTTAGTTCATATATTCTACAAAAAGTTTTTTTTTAATTTATTATTTAAACAAAATTAAGAAATTTTAAATTCTAAAATCCCGAATTCTGTGATATTTCAAAAACTAGCCCAATTTGTCAGCTTATTTAATCGTATATAAGCAATATCAAAGATAATAGGAGAAATATTAAATAGGGATCTGCTATTAAAAGTAACAAAAACTACGTTTGAAAATGTATACTGAAAAAAGGGGGAAAAACTAATTTTATTATTGTTTTTAATATGAAATTTCGAACATAATATAAATAGTGCCTAAAAAAGTTAGGAAAAAATATGAACAAAGTACAGCCAGCCGTTTGCATCTTTAAACAAAAAGATTGCTGTCATTCGCAATAATAAATTTATTTCGTTAAACTTAAAATCGTGCCAAAGAGCGAATTAAGAAATTTTTAAATTAATTAAAATTGAATAACATGCATATTTTTAATACATTGTGATTACTACTTCAAAAATTTACTATTTTAATCATAAAGATGTTATTAAAATTAACAAAAACTAGTAACTGCTTAAATTAATATTTAAGTTTATAAATACTTTCAATTTTACTATTACATTAGTTCGAAAGTTGTAAGTTTAAAAGTTTAAAAAGTTTCATCGCTTCTAAACAAAATTTAAAATTAAATTTAACACGAAGAAGAAAGTGGGAAATTCCGTTAGAAAGACCGGTATTTAAGACAAATATCGGATTTTGTGTAATCAAAATATGGAATTACAAAAAAAAAACGGAAAATTTTTTTATAAAAATTAAATTAAGAAAAAAGCATTTAAAATAAAACTAAATTAAAAAATTAAAAACAAAAAAATGAAACGTTTTCAAAACGATCTTTTTGAAAAGGTAATTAATAATAATTTTTAAACCAATCTCAAACCATTGATTTCTAACAAGCATACTAGGATATAAAATATAAACAATAAAAATAAATAAAATTGTGAAACGAAATTTATCAAAAACGATTGGAAACTAATTGAAAATAAAGAATTGACAAAACGTCTATAGCAAGCACATCACACCTCGTTACTGTTATGGAAACGCACACATTTCGAATCAGCTGATTTGTTTTACTTTAGGAACTTCTGTGAAAAAAGGTTCTATTTCTTAAACGTAACGTTGCTTTTCGAATGATCTGATAAAATTTGAATTTCTGTCCGTTTTTATGAAAAAGCAATGTTGTCAACAATATTTTTAAAATGGCATTTTTACAGTGTTTTTTGCTTTTAAATATATTTATATATCATTAATGTATTTTAAAAGTTAAGAGTTTATGTTTAAATTTTTTATTTTTTATACTTTAAAAATTTTAAATTATGGAAATAATTTGCAAAAGATTTTTAAATATCGTAAACTAAGTATATTTTATTACCAGCAATAGATATAAAACGTTGTTTCTGGATTTTAAAAAAATAATAATAGTAATAAATAATTTTAATAATTTTAATAATAAAACAATTATACAAAAAAATTAGTTTTTCCCACCCTTTTTGAAAATATGTATCATCTTTTCCCCGAAGAAGCTGTCCAGGGTGGTAGCCAAATATTGGAAATAAATAATAAATAATTTTTGAATAAAAAACTGGCCTCAAGCTCAAAATTAGAACAACAGACTTAAAAAAAAATTGGGTGAAAATTTTCTTTCGAAGGATATTTATTATTGGCCCAATTAGAATTGCAAAGTTTTTACGATATTTTAAATGAAAATTAAAGAACTGAAACTAAATTAGACTTACAGTGAACTCGCAGAAACGAGAACATCCAGTAACATAAACTACCCAAAAACATGAACATTTTTCTTTATTACATTGACTACTCTAAAACGTGAACAAAGGCTGAAGGCTCTAAAATGTGAACTTTTATCGACCGTTAAAATTCAATTTTGTAAGCTTATCTAAAATTTTTGGGATTCCACGCAGAAGAATTTCGTAGTTTGTTTTAAACAACTTTTGTTGCATGGTAAGTAGCTTTGGTATTAATGCGGCAGTTCTACTGGAAGCATCTCTCTGTGCTGACTATACATATAGGTATATAAATAATATAATACAACATTTACACCTAAGAGAAATCTAGTAGATTTGTTTTAAAATCTTTATTAAAATATAAACCGTTTATACCACTGTTTTTTGACATTTTGCAAGATTCCGTTTTCAAAACAATATACTCATTTACAAGGTGGTCTGAGAGGCTCTCTATGTTCTGCTTCTCTAAAAATTCAAACTCCATATAAAAGCAATGTAAACAATAAAGTACTTCAGCAATTGCAACAACCTTACATATTATGATTGAATTTTTCTGTGTGCAGCGTAGTATATTTTAGTACAATTTAATAAAAACCACAGTTGCATCACGAAGTAGTACTAGATTTTAAGTAGATTTTGCCAAAATCTAGTAGCGAAGTAGATTTCGATTTGTATGGGAAATCTGGTAGATTTCGCTCAAAATCCCATAAGAACTAGATTTTGTGTAGGTGTAAATGTAGTATTAAGTGTATTGTAACTGGGAAGACAACACTAACTTCGATTTTGAATTTTTCCATAATACACTTCGTTCTACTTGTCAAGCCCTTTCATTTAATTGCCATATTGATGGGATTAAGAACACTTTTTCATAGTTTACTGTAGTGTAGACGTTTAATACCAATAATGAGGGGGTTGAAGAAGATACATTTTAAAATACTAGCTTTAACTCCTATTAAAAATTTATTTTGTAGTGGCAGTCATTACGAATTTTATTTTTTTATTGTGTAAATATATATTTTTTTAATTCGGTTTTCGTTTGTAAACTTTAGGAAAATCATCGAAGTAGTTGTATTTAGGTGCTTATGTCTCAGTTAGATTTAAACTAATTTGTTAGCTTTTCTGAGGAATAATTTCAAAGGCTACGTGTCACAAGTGTGTGCATAAAACATTAAGGAGCTTAAGAAACTTAAGTTATTAAAGTATATACATATGTATATGTATAATATTTTCAATAATTTTTTGCCTATGATTTTGCCGATTAGTTACCGATCTGTTCAACTATTTTTTCGAATAGCCCAAGAGCATATCGCATCTATAAAAGGTATAATGTGTCTAACACCTAGCGAAAACTCTCATAACAAAAGAATTAGTTAAAAGTACTAAAAGACAGATCGTCTTTCCATTATTTTAACACGGCGATGTTATTTGAGTCAAGTATTTAATACTCTCGCTTACAAATAGGGATTTAAATGAGTACTTACTTTTATAGCAATAAAAAATTCGGTTTGATTATAAGCGATACGATAATTTGGAATTTAAAAATAAAAAAATGGAAAAAAGTGGCAGTCGTATTAATTTTTATAAATCTCAGTAAGTTATGGGACGATTATGCTGGATTAAAGCAGCGATTAATTCTCGAATATTTCCAACAGACTGATACCACATACAGGTCAGTTCAATATGAGGAGCTTCAAAAAGTTGAATTCAACAACACAGACACGGACAGACGGACATAGTTCAATCAGCTCCTCCATTCTTAAGTTTTCAGAAAATATATTCTTTAAATGGAAATGAGTATTGTAAAAATTACAAATGCAATGACAAAGGTATAGATGTCCTTGGTACCACAGTGAAGAATATGAAAATAATGTTAAACTGGTACGCAATTAAAAAAAAAAATTCTTTTAAATTTTCTACAGATTTTCTTTAGCATTTTTTAAAACGAATTAAACACTTAAAATTTTGTATTTTTTTTTAAATCTATCTACTTACACAACAAAACTGCTGTAATTAAAAATTTTCAGCTAGAATGATTTCATTACAAATTGAGACATTTAACTAGTTTTTTCGTAATGAAAACTAAACAAAACTAGTTGAATTTATGTTTTCAAATTTAAATAATTTGTTTAAAGACTATATTATTTGTTGTTTTTTTTTTTTGACATTTTAATTACGTTTGAAATATATTAATTAAAAAATGCAAAACAGTCAACAGCTAAAAAATATTAAAAAAAATTCAAGTTTCATAGCAAGTGTTGTCTTAACAATGTCACCCACTGTTGTTAGTCATTAAGTAAAAAAAATGAAATTACAAATTATTAAGAAATAGTGTTCGCAAAGAAGACAGATATAAAAACCATGATACAGTTGCTTTTAACTCATAAGAATGAATGCCTTATTCTTTATTTTTAGCAGCTTTTTTCACTTGGTATATTGCAAGCTGCAGCAGAAGCCAAAAGCTTATCATTAAAAATTTGCATTATTGCCCTGGCAAAATTAGACAGACACATCTTCTTTTACTGCTGCAGTTACTGTGTAGAGCTGTTGCTGCCAAAGTTAATAAACACTTTGTAATGTGTATTCTGCTCGTATGTATGCAACCAGTTTTCTTTTTGTTCAAAGCAACAAAAAATAGAAAGCTACTGTAAAATATACAACCATACCAATTTACTTATATGGTTATATGCATAAGAAACCCCAACCATAAGCATATTTATAATATGGCAGTTGCATTTATTTGGTTTTGTTGCTTAAAAAAAACGGAACCTTTTCTGGTGGCATGGGTTCTTAAGAAGAGATTGAGAAATTTATAAATTCCCAACAACTTGGTAACATTCTTACCGGCCTCAATTTTAAAGAATAACCAACGATTTTACCAGCCTTAAAAACCTAGTAAACAATTTTTTTTTAGTGTAAAATTTTTGGAAGCCATGTTAGTTGAGCCAAAAATGAGCCCATTACTTAACAGAGTAATGCAAATATTGTGCGCTATAAGATTTTTTTATTGAGTCAATATTTTCGAAAACAATTTGTAGAATTCTCAAGCGATGTTTTGGCTGTGGTATTTTCGTGATAAAATAGCAAGGACAAATGACAACAGAGTTACCAAATCATACATCCATATGATGTTTAATTCCTGGTTGGGTTCAAGGCCATGCAGCCAGTGGTAGTGATAATTCACAATTATTGGATGCTCCACCCAGAGATCAATAGGTTCATATTAATTATCCTCTCAAATTAATGCTCTGTATAAATAGCCTTTTTCATATATTCTGTTACCACATAAACGATTTTTTTTATAGTTAGGCCGATGTTGATAGTCCGACAATAATATATAGTCCATCTAATGCTGTGGCAAGTTAAAAAAAGTGATAACCCTTCAAAATTGCTCTTTAATATTTGAGACGGTCGTATTGGATCGACGCGAATAACGAAGCAAATGACAAAATAATAATTTTTCAGGAGAGCAAAAAAACGTATTTAAAAGGTTTGATTATCACTTTTTTTAAATACTTTTCCTTTTGTACCTCTGTTACACTTATCAATCACTTTCGACAATTCCGTTCGTAGACTTTTGTTTATAACTTACAACGTTCTTCCACTGACTGACTCATTGTAATTGCGTTTTGACGGTGATAAATTGCAAAATTTTGATGTTTTGGTGTTTAAACAAATGTAAGAGAGTAATTTTAACGGTAATCTGCAAAAAAACAGGTTTTGCAAAATTTGTCTTTTACAACGTTATTCGCGGCTTTGCTTCAATTATTCAAGTGTCAGAGGGGCCGATGACAACGCCGCTGGTTTTGAAACTGTGCAGGAAGTTTCAAGACAATCAATTTCTCAACGTCAAAAATATTAAGATTTGTGGCGTCTTACCCTACAGGTCTCAATACGATTAAAGCATGTGTTAGTAAACATATACATAGCTTTGCTTTTTCTTTTATTTTAACACTAGAATTTTTGGTTTGGTATCGTTTTACTCCAATACTCTGTGATTGTCTTAGCAAACATGTCGAGTTGACTCATTTACTCTTGTGCCACCAGTGGATTTATTTATTAGATTTATTTCGGGTCTGACAGAAATCCATAAGAAATATATATAAATACAAAGATGTCTGACTTAGAAAACGTCGTACTACTTTGTTGACTGAGTAAACATGTAACGTTTTTATTTTGACAATTAGTATGTAAGTATGACTCTGTTGGATGGTCTAAACACAATAACGACGAATGACGAATATTTTGTTGCGAATGTTCATTATCTATACGTGTAACAAGATTGTAAAAAAAACTGGCTGTGTGTACAGAAATGTTTGTTGAAAATTTTAATGGCGGTATATAAACACCAAGAAAACATGCAATCGAATTCTTAACCAGTCGAATGGTTTACAACTAACAACACTTGAACTTTTCTTTTTTTGGTTATAAAATTTATATAACAATAATCATAATTTCTTAGTGCCACCTACACGCAAAGAAAAGTCATGGTTACGACATGATCACGACGATCATACTGTATAATCAGAACAATATATTATTTTTGTTTTGTAATATGATTTATTTCGTCATAAAAATGTTTGAATTCTATCACTTTATGTTTGCTTTTCGTGGAAAATTCAATATGGTTGCCATTTAAAAAAAGTAAGACTTAAACATTTTTATGCTAAAAATAGTATGATGTCCTTGCAAAAATAACATTTTATTTTAAAGAATTTAAAACTACAACTAACAATAGAATGTTAGCTGTAACAATAGTATGATTTTAAACAATCAATCTATGTTTTTTTTTATCAAATTCATTTGTTGTTTTCCTTTTTTTTAATAAATTTGTTACTATTTTAAAAGTTTGGCCTGCTGAAGAATATACAACAATTTTGAAAAAATTAAAAATATATATAAAAAATAACGATAAAATATACAAAATTATTGGTTTAAAAAATTGTAATTAAAAAGGTAAGTACAATTAATATAACTAATAGAAAAAAATAATAATTTGATTTAGGTAATAGCAAAAATTGTATATTTCATTTGTAATCATAATATGCTAACTATACGATACTGTAACAAAACATTATAATGATAACTTGTAGCCATTATATTTTTAACTAGAAAAAATTCAATCGATTAATGTAGCTTTTAAATCATCATTACTACAACTATGCTTTTTCTTTGCTTGTTTACAATAATATACCGAAACAAAATTCTGCAGATACAACCATAAAATTATAGCAATACAACTAAACCATATGATTGGCAGCCATTCTGGTATTCAAAAACTGTTTTCTATGTGTAGTCAAAGATCTAGAATACAAGGCAAACATTTTCAAATATTTTCTATCTGTCTTCTGGGTTAACATTTCTTATTTATGAAAAAAATGGAAGAATTACAAATAAAATGGTATTTAAAATATTACTTGGTAATAAGTACACATAAAAAGGAATATAAAACAAATTTTAACTAACAAAGCTAAAATATTAATTTGAACTAATAACGATAACACAATTCATGCTAAAACTAATAAAATACAAAGATGTGTTAGAGGCCAGCAATGCAGACCGGGTTCAACTGATTTACAATGATGCAAACAGTCAGTAGTTTTCGTCGTTCTAAATGTGCTTCAGTCAACAAATTGACACAATAAATTTAACGCCACAAATTTGTCGTGTTGTTCGAAATTCGTCTTAG
Organism: Phyto melanocephala; assembly: GCA_941918925.1. Taxonomy (NCBI): domain Eukaryota; kingdom Metazoa; phylum Arthropoda; class Insecta; order Diptera; family Rhinophoridae; genus Phyto; species Phyto melanocephala. Next base: position 59,754,013 of record OW799234.1, on the reverse strand, counting down.
TTGTGTTTTTTACATTAAGCTCTTAAAACAAAAATTTATGTATTTTCATTAGATTTCTACATTTCAGAAAATCAGGCGACATCTTATTTTTATTATGTGACAGATTTTGTTAACTGATTCGTAAGTTACAAAAACCGATTTGACAACTCTATACATGACAGCAAGTTATAGATCTACTTACATTACCACTACAACAATTTTTAAGATCATTGGATCTTTAAAAAATCTATATATACAAAAATCAATGTGTGTTTGTATGTTTGTTTGTGCTTTATAGACGGATAAACGGCTGAACTGATTTCCTTGAAATTTTTACAGAATCTTTCTGTATGTCTGGAAGGAACTATAGGCTATAGTTTGGTGTGAAATTGTAAGTGGGCGGGGTGCCACGCCCTTTTAAAGAATAAGTATTAAATATTATATATCATAAAGTTAATGCAGCTAGAGTCTTCAAATTAAGTACGGTAAACTTTGACATCCACACGAACATTTGGGTAAAAATGGGCGTACTTGCAATAGTAGGCGAGGCCACATGAAATAAATACTAAAATTCGTATATTTGGAAAACCATATCGATTAAAGTACTAAAATTTTGCAAGAGCAACTTTAACACCCAAATGAACATTTCTGGAAAAAATGGGTACATTAGAAATAGTAGGCGTGGCAGCTCTCATAGCAATTGAATACTAAATTTTGCACGAGAAGCTTTGACATCTATATGACTATTTTGATAAGAAATGGATGCTTTAGTAATAGTGGCCGTGGCATCTGTCATATGAATTAAATACAAAAATTCGTATATCTGGGAAGCGATAATAGTTAGAGTACCCAAATTTTGCAAGAGACACTTTGACGTCTATATGATTATTTAAATAAAAAGTGGTTGATTTAGTAATAGTAGGCACTTGCAAAATAAATATATTTTTGAACTATAAAATTTTTATTTCATTACGATGGGGGTGGCGAAGCACACCGGGTATTAGCTAGTAAATATATAAATACTCGTATGTAGTGTTACCAAATACGATCGTATCAACTCTTCCAACCCTATAAATCATTGCATTGTGTTTAGCCTAATACTAATTAAAGGGTTCATATAATGGGTCCAAATATGATTCTGTATTTTAATTGGAATTGTCATCGCAGTGTTGTTGTTTAATATAATATCGCTTAGTTATTGTTATTTTATTTAAAATGCCTAATATAAACCAATAATGCAGTTTTTTTTTTAAATTTTCTGCTTAATTAAAATTGATTTTAAATTTCTTCAATATCGCTAAAATAAGTTCCATTTTTTTCATTAACAAAAAAGTTTAGGAACTCCATAAACTTAAAACATTTTTTTCTCACTTTTCGTTTTACAGTATGACGATGATTTTTTACATTTAGCCAGTGTAGTTGCAGTTTTTTTTATTCAAACTTTTTTAATGGTTGGCTGAGTTTTGCTTTAGGTAAAACGCATGGATTTGCGTGGAAATTTTTCGCCATTTGAGGAGTTTGCCAGTAATTCTGATACATGTATCGTTCAAGTTAGTTTGTTACATGTTTGTTGTGGTGTTAAATGCATTTTGACAAGTGGAAGTAGTAGATTTCTATAATTTGAATGTTTAATATGTATGAAATGTGTTATGTATGTATTTTGAAAAAGTAAAGTAAAATGAAAGAAAAATACGCAGAAAAAAAAAACAATATTTAAATAGGCATTTGAAAAATTATGCATTAGTTGGAGCCACATCACATTACAATCGTCGTAGTTGTAGTCATCTTGACACGCATGCGTGGCTGTCAACATCATCTCTAGCTGTTTATTTAGCAACCGTTTTTTTACGATTTAAACTTGTTTATATATGGGGTTTTCTGCTGCTGCTGCTGTTGGCTGTTTGTTGTGTGTTGTATTTTTGATGAATCTGTTTAAAATCTATTTTGAAGTTTAATTAAGTTTTGTGCCAAAAATTTAAAAATGTGTGAAAATTTGACAAGTTTAATACTCTTTACAGCAAAACTCAAACAACAACAACAACAAAAACATCACCAGGTACACTGCGAAAAACAAATAAACATTATGAATGGCCTAGAATTACATACACATTAGTTTGTAATTTTTTTAATCATTTTTCATTTTAATAACAAGTTGTTGTCGTATAAGTTTGTATTTTAATTGAAATTTCAATTTGTTTATTTTAATTAGATTTCTCATAAATCAAAATGCAATTAACGTTGTCTTGGTTTTCATTTTATTAAATCCACGTTGGAAACATCTTATTTAATAAACTTGTCATCTATGAAATTAAAGCTTTCCTCAATGGATTTCTAATTTAATACTTGAACATTTTAGTTACATACTCGTACAATTAGAAATAATAAATCTTTAGCCTTTTGTACAATACCGGTTAAATTAGTTGGCTGCTATCAAAATTTAATAATGAAAAAAAAACAAAATTAAAATTAATTTTATCAAAATTCTGTATAATTGCATTTGGATTTCAATTGTTTTTTTTAAATGACATTGCGTCATGTTACTTACTTTCCGCTTATTTTTGTAATTTTTTTTTTTTGATTAAGTCTGGCTTGTTTTTGATTTTATTTTAAGGCTCACACCTGAATGATTGTTATTTCTATTTAAAAGTCGTTGTCAATGTATAAACTACTAGAAACGTACAAACATACGTACATATATGTACATATAAACCGACTTTAAAAAGAGGTGCGTCCTTTTATCATTAAAAAAAAAAACAGAGACACAAAAGTCTAAAAAACAACTCCTCCAACCTTGTGAACAACACAAACAAAAATTTCAATTCAATTTTAATTTTTTTTAAATAAATAAAGAAAAAAAAAAAGAAAAACAATAACAATAGCAATTCAAACAATAATGTTGATGTTTTTTTTTTTTTTTTTGTTAATATCTGGCTCGAAATAGCTGTGTACAATATTTATTTGGTGTGTGTGTGTGTTTTTTTTTTAATGTAGAAATCTCTGGCAGAAAATAACAAACAAACAGGAATAACAAAATCATTTATGAACTCTGAAATCATTTGCAAGTATCTTTTAAGATTGAAGAAAAAAAACCTGTATCCAAACACATACACACACGAATACATTTCAATGAAATATTTATTAAAAAAAAGGGGTAACCAGCCAACAAAAACTGTCAATTTGATTGTCGTAAAGTCGTTACGTTTCTCTGTCCGTCTGTCTGTATTACCAGATACACTTTCCTTTGTCTCCCAAATAGATAAAAATTATAGAATATTAATGATTTTTTTCCACTACTTAAGCGGATGTAAGCCATATATTTTCAGTTTGAAAGTACTTAAGTGTGTAAAAATAAGTAATAAATTGGTAAATGAATTAATTTATTATTTCAAAAAAATTTAAATTTGTCAAAAAAGAGTAGTAATCTATGAGTGCGTGTGTATTTTTTTTTTGCTTTCATTATATTGCTTCATTTTGAATTTATTTGAGGTGTAGGTGTTTACACTACTATTATTGACGAAAGTATAGTAGTAATTGATTGTTGCAAAACATAAATAAATAACAAAAAATGTGGTTTAAAATTAGGAAATAAGTAACAATACCATTTGATTTACTATTTAAGTGCCAGTTTAAACTATCATTACCTTTTATTGGACTTCTGTGTTACCTATTGTGTTATCGATTAAGAATTGCTTTCGGAGTGAAGGAGGTTATATTCGTTCATTTATACGCCGCCAGTCTGTTCACTTAAGCCTTGCACACAAAGCACATGTCACTATTTTAGATAAAGCGAGTGTCCTTAAGTTAAATTGTGAAATTTGAAATTATGCAGCAAAAAATTGGCAGCCCAAACAAGGCTGACAATTAAAATAAAACTTCATACTAAAGAACAAAGCATTTAAGTTGTTAGATAATATAAAATATTGTTATTTCCCTGTAGATAAAATAAGTTAATAGTATGTAGTTAGACATATACTGGTTCCTTTTAACTTCAGACTAGTTACATATCTGTCCTCTTTTCATATATTAAACTATCGATTTTAATACTAGGTTGTCATAGGATCGCAACTAGTTTATTTGTATATAGTTGTTTACTAGTTTTAATACCAGTTATTAATATAATTAGAGTAATGAGTTAGTGTATGTACTAACCTCACACATACTGAAAAAAAATTAATGTGCATTTAATAAAGCAATTTAAACATCAAGCGCTAAGAAATTTTTCTTGTCTCAGCCGCGGGATTCAAAGTTTTACTTTCTAACCACTACACCAGTGATCGGCTTTGAGTCGTTTTTTCAATATTCATAGTGAGTCATAACATTTGAGTATAAGTGCGTATAAATCATTGAAATTTAACTGAGCTGACGTACGCATACCCGCAACAACGTTGATTTATAAGTAAAACTCACAATGAACATAAGTACTACGTCTATTTATATGATTTGCATGACTACTCACATTGATTCATATTTCTAAGAAACTACTTATCTTCATAGAATGAAGCAAGTTGATTCAACAACAAACACATTAACAGCTTTCATTTGTATGAAGAATAAACAATGTTGCCAGGTCGGAGAGTGCAAGATATTTTTTGGCCGCCAAAAAATTTGCAATTTTACAATGTGTAATATACAAATTTTGCAAGTATCATTATTTAATTTTTAAATAAATGCAACTGATTATGGCCTTTTGGGTAGGTTTTGGTTGGCTTCTATAATCAGAGGTAAACAGTAACTGTTATTTTGTGTTTTTTATTTTCATGTTTAAATTTTTTGCAGCAAATTAAAAAACTGAATTTTTAGGTGCTCACTTAAATTTTAAAGATAATACGCAAAAACAAAATCTCTTAAACAGACATCAAAGTAAGCACTTTTTTTTGCTTGTTGTTTTTATATTATTTTGTTAAATTTAAATTGCCTATTTTTTAACAATCCACAATTATTATCGTGAATGTCAAATTGTTATCTGGCAAGCCTAGTTAAAACACACAACTTCATAATGACTACGCGAGTCATACGTGCTTTTGGTCGTCTTTTTATCTTGCGTGAACGACAATAGCAATCAACTGAGTCATATGTGTTGCTAAATATGAGTACTATAAGTAATTTCAATTTAAAAGTGCGTATAAGTAGTGAAGAAGTTTCAGTACGTATGAATGCGTATAAATCAACAAAATAATGAATAATGATTCAAGTTGAATTACTTTATTAGTATTCGTTGCAGATCACTGCACTACACCAACACAATATTAATGAAATTTATGTTTGATAAACAAAGTACTCTGCATTTTTTTGATGTTGAGTTGGTTTATGTTTAGTCAATGCATGTGAGATGTCTCACTTTTGCTACAGGCTTGTTACAACTAGTTATATGACTGGTTTTGTAGTCTTTTAGGAGTGTGTCCGATCCATTACTTTTTTTGCTATTGGTTATTGATTGGCTGGCTCCTACCACCTTATATTAGATTTTGTACGTTGCCAGAAAATTCGAAGACGTTTCTCGCTTCACAGACGTATAAGAGTAATACAGTTTATACAGTAATTTTTTGGCCAAATTTTTGTGAAACTTTTTGTATGCGGTTGTCTATGTCTTCGCTGTTCCATTTTGTGATTTACTGTTTTAAATGGATTCTTATTTGTCGTATTGATCCGAATAATTTTAGTTTTGTTTACGTTAATTTTCAAGTCTACTGCATTGGCTGCTTCCGATACTTGTCGCAGGCTAAACGCAAGTTCTGAAAACCTGTGCTCTAAGAGAAAAATGTCGTTAGCATAGTCAAGTACATTAATCGACCTTGAGATTACGACGTTAAAGCTCTTTTCGAAATTATATCAAGGAAAATATATAATAGGAGGGGGAAAACTACACATCGCTAAAATAAACTTGATTCAGAATAAATAAAAAAAAAAAAACAAATTTAGCCACATTTACGCTAAAAATTAAAAAAAAAATCTTACAACAGAGTTTGTATGTGAGATTTATTCGATGTGCTATTTTATTAGTGTTAAACCCTTTATTGCCTTAATTATTGTTTAAGCAAAAAAATCAATTTAAATTTATAAAATTTACCGCAAACTAACAAATTTAATGGTGGTAGGTACGAAAAACTAGACAAATATCCAAAAAAAAAATCACTCTTTAAAATCATCGAAACAACCATAAACTATTCAAAATTTAGTTTGTTTTGGAGACGTAAATGTGGTATAGGATAATTCTGGTCTCGAACTAAAAGAGGTTGGGGAGACTCAAATGCAGATGGAGCGAATGAGTCGAGTGAATTGATCGAGGGATTGCATCGCATGCTCATGACGGATGGATGTATGCATGATAAGGGCATGGGTGGTGACATCGGTGTCTTTACTGATGGGGCATAGGAAAATGATGGACATCGTACTTAGGTTAGGGTGATTTTCCTTGTAGACTAAGGATTACAGGTAGGCACACATTCAGTGTCAATGCTATGGGTTACCTCAGCCTAACTGTCGTAAATTCGTTTTCTAATCCTGACAAAACACCTGTAGTGACGCGGGACTCAGTGAAGGAAGAAATGCCGATTGGCAGACATGAAATTAGTAGGAAACGAAGGGAGTCGAAAAGAGACACAATATATTAGTGGTCTGATTCTCAAATATATATATACAGTGTAATAACATTTCTGTTAGGTTAGGTTGAAAAGGAGGAGCACTTAAAGCCCAAACCCACGACAGGTATACACTTATGCCAAATTGGCATGTTGTGCGCTCCATATGAATAAAATAGTTAGAATAGAAGAATAGAATAGAGAATAGAAGAGAAAGAGAAGCAGACCACTCCAGAGTCTCTGGCGGGAATCGGACCCGCAACTCCCAAACTAGCAGACCAGCACACTACTCACTAGTCCACTGGGGCACCCAACAAAAACATTGCTGTTAACATTTCTTTTCAGCTGCGTACTGGCAAACGAAAAGTTGCCTAAAAACTTTTCAAACCTGTATTTCAATTTATACCACTCTAAGATGCAACCCGAATATCATGAAATTAAAGCTGCCAAGTAACTTACTTTTACTAACAAAGTATTTCATATGCATTTCAGTTAAACAATTTAAATTCATTTTAAATATTTAGCCTACTTGGCATACTTGTTTTAACAAATAATCTGATTTAAAAAAAGGTAATGCGAATGTTGTTTTTTCTTACAAATAAATTTTTCTAAATCAAACAATTAAAAAAGATATTAAATTTGTTTTGAAAAGAGTGAACTTTTTTGCGATTTTCCAAAGTACAACAATAACTCAGCAAAACAGAAGGTATCAACTTTTGATGCAAACAATATTTCTCAAAACAATAGAGAAATATTGAAGATTTAAGTTTAAATTCTGATAAAAAAAAATAATTTTCCAGCAACAACGTACACTGAAGATTAATTTAATATTAAATTTAAACCAATTTTCAAATATTTTTTTATTACTTCATTAACTTTGTCTTTGCCTAGATCATGGTGAAGACAGCTCGGAGAGAATTATACGATTTCTTTTTATTGTATATGGAATTGCATACATTCTGTGTATTAAAAACCAACTTTTATGCAATATTTGGGGTTTGAAAAGTGTTTTTAAATAAATATAAAATCAGGTCGACAGTCGGCATTATCTTTTGATTAAAATTTGTATTAATTTGAGCATATTTTTATAATTTTTTAAAAGTTTACACATTTTTTTTAAGTTTAAGATAAATAGAGAAATAAAAAAAAAATAATTAAGATATAACTTCCCTTATTGATGGGTAAGCTCTGTTTTTTTTATCGAATAATTTTTAAACGTTTAACTTTTAAGCAATTTTTTGATTTTAAATCGTGCCACATTTAAAATTTTATCTCATGTTTACTTAAAATACACAAAAGAAATCTATTTTGGTTTTAAGAAAAAAAAAATAAATAAAAATAAAAAAATGACATCAATCAATATTAAAATTAATATTTCAGGCAACTTTTAATCTCAAATTATTTCTAATGTTTTTTTTTTGAGTCTACAATCTCTGAAACCGCAAATTGTTGGCTAAAATCAAATTATCAAATAACTAAAAAAAATATAAGAATTTTTAAGATACTTCACACATTTCAAAAATATTAAAAATTCACAAAAAGACAAATTTTTATTGTTGCTCATCCAAAAACAATTTTAATATCGTTTCTTCTTTTTTTTAATAAATGTTTGTTTAAAATAAAGGGAAAAGAGATATGAATATATAAAAAAGAAAAAAAAAATATATTAATTAATTTTTATTAAAATTATGAAATAATAAGCTAATTAATTATTCCTGTTTTGAACTCTTAAAAAATACACAACCAGCCTCCCGTATCATTCATATTTGTACAATCATAGATACAACATACACACATATTTGTTGCTAGTAACATGCATACATGCTCGTATGTTTAGGTGTATATGCAGCATGTTACAAATGTTTTATTCTCTATAACCAGTAATTTTTCAAAGTTTATACACATACAAGACTGAAATCGAAACGAAACTTGTTTCTTGCCCAGATCTATACAAAATAATTTGAAATTGTGGAAAAAAAATAAATAAAAACAGATTTTTAGTTTGTTTTGGTTTTTAGTCTTCAACCACACGGTGGTGTTGTTGAAATTCGATGTATCTTTTAGGAAACCCCTTTTTGAAAAACAAAATTTACTCGTAGCTATGTAGTTTGTTACACTCAATTTTCTGTTGAAATAATTTATACACAAAATATTCAATAGTTATGTAAATGTGCTTCTGATTAATAATCGTAAGCAGTAATAACTTGGGCAGCAACATCATTATAATTTATTACCCTCCATTAGAGCTGCTAGGAGTATGGTTAGTTGTAGTTTTTAGCTCAACAGAGATACACAAATCAATACTCACAGAAACTATAATTTGTTAATAGTTTTTTTCTTTTTTTCATTTATATCCAATTCTAAACGCAACAAACTAAATAGACACAAGCACCCGACATTCTTTAGTTGCGTATTGAGAAAAACTAAATTTTTATTTTTTCTTAAAATATGCATGTGTATGGAAATGTTTCAAATGTGTGAATAATGTGTCGGTTATCTTTTGATTATTCTTGCCGGTAGTAGGTAACAACTAACTTGGCTTAGTTTAAATGGTATTATTTAATAATAATGTCGTTGTGAGTGAACCTTTTTTCCATCTCGAATTCTTTTTCTTTCAGCCGAAATTTCTCTTAATCAAGGTTATTGATTAACCCGGGGAGCGTTATTCCATTTTTAGACATGTTGATTATTATTTATAAATGTTAAATTTGTTTTTAGTTTTGCTTTTAAAGTGTGTGTTTTTTGTTTTAGAATTTTTTAGAGTAAGAATTATTTCCTGTTAATAATGTGTAGCTTTTCACACGGTATACTAATTTTAATTGACCCAATTTAATTTGTAGTTTGTTTCTTTTTATTATTTTTTTTTGTATAATTATTATTATTTGTTGTTTACATGTTTATTACTCGTATTAAAAATTAAAATGTTAATTAAAATTGTAGTGTTGTCATTTCACATTATAAATTAGATTTATTTGATTTTTTTTTTTTCATTCTAAATCTCAATAGACAGTAAATAAATCTGTTATTTATATTATTTATAGCAAGCGAACATTGCATACACTATCTATCTAAGGTAAACGAAAACTTTTGATCTCAATCTAATAATGTTTTAAAATTTAACCTTTTTTACACAGGGTTTATTATGCCCGACAGAATTTGTAATTGTAAAAAATAATTTAGATATTTTTTTATTTGAAAGATCAATGCATGGCATTAATATTTAAAAATGATTCCGGTCCTTTGGCCACCGACGCTGGTCTTAACGTAGCGCGTTCTGGATGTCTAATATTGAGCTAATTTCTCTAGCAATGCTAGCCGTACATTACGAATAACGCGAATAATTTTAGTCTCCAAGTCGTCATAAAACACACGCAAAGAAAAAATATGGTTGTGCTAACCATAATCGAACAGCATCATACTATGATTGAATTGTATGATTATCTTTAAAACATATAATGGTTACCAGTTATCATTATTATGTTTAATTAAAGTATTATTTAATAATCATATATATGACTACAATTGAAATGGACAATCTTTGCTGTTTTACGGCAAACTATTGTCTTTTGCTGTAACACACACATAATGATTGTACTTACCAATTTAATTGCAATTTTTCTACCAATATTTTTTTACATTTTCTCGTTTATTTTTATATATTCTTTAATTTTTCAAAATTTTTGTTCATTTTTTAAAATAATAAAAATTTTTTCAGCAAGAAGAAGAACAATTCAAATCAAATTATTATTAAAAAAATCATAGCTTGATAATTTTGTAATCATACTGTTGTCTCACCTATTATTTAATGATTATTTGTAATTTTTAATACTTTTGAATATCATGTTATTTTTGTCAATTTAGTTTTTTTAAATCATACTATTTTTAAATGATAACCATTTTGAAATTTTTACGAAAAATAAACATTAAATGATACAATTCAAACAAATGCTTGATTATCGTGACAAAATATATGATGAAATGAAACAAAAATAACTATTACTTGTTTTCGACAACCAAATATTGTTATAGAAACTATAATATGGCCGTCGTGATCATGTCGTAACCATGGTTTTTCTATGCGTGCAGAGACTTTACATGAACCCACAGGTAAAAATTGAGAGTTGTCGAATCGTACGACCTCGGAGGCCAATTGCCAGGTTTATTTTTAGAAATCACCATGGTTACGGTCACCCTACGGTATTTAAAGCCATCATGTTAGATCCATCCATATTATCGAATAAAAAATCTTTGATCAAGTTGAGATAACAATCGCCATTGACCGTAACTCAAGCCTTGGCTTAATTTTTAAAGAAATAAGGTTCAATCATGCCACTACAGTGGAAACAACAATAAACGGCGAAGTTTTCTGGTATATAAGGTCTGTGGTGGATTTGTCTCACTTGATATGCTACAACTTTGTTTATTGTCAAAAATGAGCATCCTTGCAGAACATAAATTTGCGATAAAACATCAATTATTGATTTTCAAAGTAGATAGGAATAATTTGGTTGCATTGTTTATGCGTCAATCAATCAATCAATGATAATTTGTCAGAGTATACATAAATAGCAAAACGTTAGTGCAGTGCAATTTGATAGTAAAAACTATACTAAGTTCAATCGGGCTTAAAAACCACCCTGAATGTCAAACAGAGTGTTCTTAAAATGGTACGAGAACTATAGCTTTAACAAAATTGTAGATAATATTTTTGAGAAATGGTTTGATTCGGAATCGGAGTAAAAATGAAATAATATTATATCCCACATCATTGTATATAAAACTATTCGTCCGACATACGAGAAGGCTTTTGCGAATTTTAATTAAGATCTAATAAATATTTTATAAGCGTTAGAATGATTGTATAGGGTCCGCCATCTAACTTTTTTTTTCAACTAGTGCTTATTTCGTGAATGGTAACACTTAGCTCATGTCTGATTTGACAGATAATTAGTTTTATCCTTCCGCTGCACGAATATGGTTGTGTATACGCTTGAACAACGCTGGGAAATATTGCGAGATTACTTTGGCCGATTTTGCCAAAAAAAAAAAATCATCTTTTCAGATGAAGCTGATTTTGATCTTGGCGGGTATGTAAACAAGTAAAATTGGCGCATTAGGGGCACAGAAAACCAGCACGCATACATTGAAAAGCCGATACAGCCAAAACGAGTCACTGTTTGGTGCGGATTTTGGTCCAGATGCATAATTGGGCCATTTTTCTTCGAAAACGACCAAGGAGTGGCCGTAGTCAATGGCGATCGTTATCGGGCCATGTTGAACGAATTTTTGTTCACAAAAATTTAAGAGGAGGATATTGGCAACAGGACGGCGCTACGTGCCACACAGCCGAAGCTAACCTTTTTTATAGCATTTTCAAAAAAGAAAAAGTTATTTGGCGGACCCTTTAGAAATGCAAAGACTTTTATTACTATAAAACCTAGCTACAGTAAATCTGTCTTAAACACTAATATTTTAAAAGATTTTATTAGCGTTTGGGGGATTTCGGGTTTAGGCTTCTGTGGTTAATCTACGTAAAATTCTAAATTTGATTCAAGTGAATTTTCGTAGTAATTCTTACAATAAAAACGGTATGGGTTCTATCTGGAAAGGAAAGGACTGATCACATCGCATTTCATAAGAACATAAAATAATTATCCTGAAGAATTTTATTCCAAAAGGAATCTTTTTTAAACTAATTAATAAGTTCAAACTATAGTCCGAATAAAAAAAATTTGTTTTAAACCTTTGAACTCTAAAAATGTTCATTGTTGCCTTCGATTATACAAACATTTAGACGGACTTCGCTTAGGTATCTCAATAAGGAATTCTTAGTCGATCGGCTTACTTAAAACCGCATGGCTATTTTGTTTTAAGCTGTACCAGTTTATGAATAAATATGCTATAAAATACAACAAAATTTTTAATGCGTATTTAAGTTTATGTTTACAACAATTTTTTCGAAATAACTGAATACAAAATCAAATAAGTTCTATAAAAAATTTTTGAACTAAAAGATCTCGGTTACGGAATTTCTAATCGAATATTAGTGCCGTTTCTTACTCCGCATTTTCTCTATAAGTTGTTCCATAGCACAGGCTGGAAGTCCTTTTTAAAGGAAAAGATAATACAGATACTCAACTCAAGAAGAAAAAAGGGTAGTGAGTTCAGTAACAGTAGCAAACCAAATGGCAGTAGTTATAGTGATAAGAATAATTACAGCAATAACAGTGGTAACAATGAGCGTCAAGCTCAAGATGCAAAGCGTAAAGTAAACATGATAAAGCTGCTATTAATCAAAGATATAGGGGCAACTATAAATAGGAGATTGAATTATATTTTTTTTCGGTAAAAAGAGTAGACCTTTATCTAGTAAGGCTTTTTAAGATTGACTTTATTTTATTTTTTACGTATACCGGATCACAATCAGCCAGTATACATGTGTGCACAAAATCGTGACTAAAGTCTGACAACCAAGAAATTTCCTTACGTTTTTCTACCAAGCTTTCTGTTTTTTTTTATAGTTACTTGCTGCATCAGTCATCGCCTGCGCTATTAAATTATATTATTAAAGGTTTTCTAAAATGTTTCTTAGGATTTTACATCATTTTTTAACTTAATTCGAGAAAATGTTATTTGAAAGGCTTTCTTTTAATTATCTTAAAATTGAATTCAAACTTAAAACTAAAACCTTCTGTTTAGACTTAAACAATAGTCGAAAATAAAACGCTTAATGTTAAAATCTCTTTATTTTAAACATAAGACGTTTTGTTTATTGGGTTCAAAATTTTCCGTAAACGCACGAAATCAATGTATTGACATTAAGAATTAAATGTTTTGTTTGTTAATACGCCCTTCACCATAACTGACAGAAGTGTGTACATATGTGTCAGTTAAAGTGTTTTAAAATTGAACTGTCGGTAGTTCAATTTTTTTTTTGAAATCAATTTCATTTTAGTTTTAGTAAAAACTAAGGTTAAGGTTACGTTTGTTCTTTAATTCAACAAATTAAAAAAAATTAGTCAATTATTTCGTATGTCGTTACTGTGATGTATATTTTGGCTGCCGATATGAGATTATCTCTCTAACACCTGCAATATTAATTTGCGATGTTCGACCATGTTTTGACAAAAATAACGTTTTTGAATCCCTCAGATGTTCTAAACGAACTTAAAAGCAAAACAAACAAAAAACGTTTTGACGCAAAACCAATGTTTTTTGTATTTTTCATTAAAATGAAATATTACCCACACAGAAAAAATAGTATCGGAGGTGAGTACCAAAATCGTTGTCAATCGTATAGTTTAGTTATGAATTTTAAGGTTGTATCTACAGAATTGTGTTTCGGAATACCGATGTACCTTTAGCAAGCACTAAGAAAATATGATTACAGCAATAGAAATTTAACAACCACAAAAGAAAAGTTCGGTTGCAAAAACCGAACCACTCGATTGACAATAAATTTAATTGCCTGTTCTCCGAGTGCAGTAATGTAGTAGATATTTTATTGTAGATTTAAGTAAAAAGATTCACATGTATGCATGCCCTTTTGTATGTTTAAATTTATGTATATTCAATTAAAAATTTTAAAATAAAATCATTAGTCAATATGAAATTATTTTAACGTATTAAAAGTAACAGTTTTGATATTGTGGACAACATTCCCCTTTCACTTACAATTTTTTTCAACTAATTAATTAGTTCAACAACTTTAAATATTCTGAAATTCTAAATAGTTTAAAAAACCATAAATTACTTTTGTAAAGATTTCTTTGTACCTACTTACCGAATAAATTAAAAAGCACGTTACTGTTTGCTAATAAAAAGCAAAAGTGTATTTATTGCTGGGTTAGTTGAATGCTTTGTAAGTGCTGGGTGGGTGTAAATAAAATAAATTTATATTCCAAATAGAAGTGATGGTGGCTGTCTGGTCTGGGTTTAATTTTAATTTTATTAAATTTTTTTATTTCTTGCATTAAATTAGCACGCAAATGAACTAGTTGTTTGTATTTTTTCTAATACATATAAACCTATTTAACACTAGCACATAGTATTTACTTTTGAGTAATTTTTCAAGATTTTGAAAATTTTTACATGAACTTTTTTTTATTTAAATTTGTTTGTTTTAATTTAAATAAGATATAAAAAATATTGTTAAAATTTGCTTTCTTTGAAATGTTTACTTGTTGTGGGGGTTTTTTTTTTTAATTTAACTTTTTTGTTTTATGGTTTTAATGGTTTATTTGCTAAAATTTATTGAATTGCAATTAAAAATCAAACTGAAATTGCAATCAACATAGATGCACACACGCACAAAAACATATTACAATAATAATATATTAACTTTTTTTAAAACAAGTGTTTAGAATTTGTGTTGGACTTAATGCTGCGACGGCGGCGGCTTATTTTAGTTTGTTTTGCAAAACAATATTTTGTTTTATTATTTGCGTTACGATTCCATGTAAGAATGTTAACAATAGCGATATACACAAAAAAACACCACAGTTACACAAAACACTACGAATTCATACGAATGTTACTTTGAAACTGATTATAATTCTATGAACAAAACACCTTTTGCCACAGACGAAACGTAGTGTAGTGCTCCGAAATAGAAACAGCAACAACAACAGTCAACGGCGGAAATAGCCAGGGAAAAACAAGAGAGAGAGAGGGAGAAGCAACTATGGGCCAATAGCACCATCCAGGCAAATGATGAAAAGAGAGCGCTTATATTACGGCAAACCAGTAAATAAATAAACAAACCATAACCAGAAATGTTGAAAAAGGTAAATATAGCATATCTAACTCAAGCCTGCTCTTTCTTACGAACAGTTGTTAAATGTTATGTTGAAAAGAGCGCACCCTAGTCAACCCTTAGTTTTATTTAACTAATACATACCCCCCATAAATTTGTGTATGGTTGGTTATGTGCATAAAAATATTTTTCTTTTGTGTTTCCTCTTAGCATAGTCGTGTATTGCTTATGGACCATATAAACAAATAAGTCCTCACACACGTCGTACCAACGTTTTTTTCTCGTAGATAATGTTGCCACATCTATAGTTTTTTTTTATTTTTTTTAACTTTAATGGTGTTTATATTTAATAAAAATGCTTCCTATTTTTTGTTAACTATTTTTAAATGTGGCTTCAATACAAAAAAGTTTCGTATTTTTATTGTTACAAAAATTTAACAATCGCTTTGGGCGTATCCGCGTACTGCACATCATGGTTTTTCAATAAATAAATGAACAAGTCAGTAAGCCTGGCTCTATAGAGATCACAATTGACTGTAACGTTCTGACAAGCATCGTTTTTAAAGAAGTATAAACCAATGATTTCACCAGCCCATAAAGCATACCAAACAGCCAGTTTTTCTAGATGTAACGGTGTCTCAACATTCAGTTTAGGATTATCATCACTCCAAGTACGGCAGTTTAATTTATTGACAAATCCACTCAAACAAAAGTAAGCTTTATCGCTAAACAAAACTCACTTCTGAAAATCGGGATCAATGGCAATATTGTTTTGGGCCCATTCACTGAATCTGCGCCTTGCAATACATTAGTCAGTCTATTTAGTCTATGTTTAGTTTGGCAGCTGACAAAATGGCAGCCAGTTAAAAAGTGTAGCCAACTTAAATTTTATGCCTCTATAAAAAACACCAGCTATTTATATTGATAACAAAACTGTGGCGAAATGGAAGAACTGCTTAAATCGCCATAAGCTAAAATTAAGATATAAATACCAATGGTATTAAACCATTACAATTCCGCAATTTAAAACTACCCTCAGGCGAATTATGAATATTACGAAAACCTTTTCAGAATATTATAGCGGAAAAATTTTTTGCGTATATTTTATCAATAAACAATATCATTAGGAATAATAACTTCATATACGAAAACCGATATGATCTTTAAATTATACAGTGTGGAATACATATAGTAGTCTTTATTTTAAAGGCGATCAAATTGTTAAAAAAGTTTAGTTAGAAATTTAAAAGTGTTTTTTTGAAAAGCTATAAAAAAGACATAAGCAGTTTTTGTATATTGCCACAGAAATAATAATTATAAAATAAATAAAAACAAAAAAAAATTTAGTTTACTCAAGTTAAAATGGTGTAGTACGTTCATACATGAAATTTTTTCATTCGCTGCTAATTCACACAGTCGCATTTGAAAAAAAAAGAACTCAAAAACGGATAAAATCTAAAATAAATCAACCATTTTATCAAAAAAAAAACGTTATAAGACTATTATCCATTTTTTTCCGAATTATATTATGCCCTTTACTACTAAAAAAAATTTCAATATTTCATTAAAGATTTATTATCAGCTGCATAGTGATAAAGGAATAGTTACCAGAAAGTTTTCAAACTTGATTTTCAATTTTTTTCAAAAACTTTTGGCAACCTGAAATTCAGACTAAACAACTAAGTGTCTCAGATGCAATTGTTAGAACATTGGTAAGTATTCTAACGCCATGCCCCTCAAATCTAAATTAACTTTGCAGATTCGATCTCATTTTTATGTCATAAGTAGGAGTTTTATATCTTTTGTTATATCTTTGATATTTTCAGTCGGATCTTGAAGTATGATTTATAGATATATTATCTAAAAATAATTAAATTTCTCTAATGTCCACTGACATCATGAAAGTTTAAAGTAGCGACTTTTAGGTTGTTAAAAAAAATTGTTTAATAAAATCGCAATACTTTCTAAGAAAAATTTTAAGATTTGTGTTCCTTAGAGTGGTAGGAACTGAGATCTGGCAGGTATATACTAGAAAAATTACTTACACATTATAGCATTGAAATTCCTTGAGACAAAACATCGATATATCTTACCTTAAGATCTGCCACAGACGTAATGAAGTTTGAAAAAAGGCGACATCTACTTTTGGAATATATTTCGTCTTGCAAAAATACTTTATATTCGAGTGTATACGGCGAATGTAATATACATACATATTAATTTTTATAAAAAATTTCTTTTGCGAACCTCAAAAAGGTTATACCGAAATGTTCCTTTTAGCATTGTTTGTTTAAAAAATGCTAGTACTCGTGACACACGCAATTGATAATTTAGTAAAATTAGAATTTTTTATAATGTCAAATTTAATTTTTTTGTTAAAAACAGTTAATTGAAATGTCTTAAAACAAAAATTTGGCAACACTGTTCAGATACAATACAAATACAAAGAATACATATTTGCACCCATACAAAATAATTTTTTTTATTTTCATGTTTTTTTTGCTGTTTTGTAGCACCACTTTAGGATGTGCTTAAACCACTCCCCCAAGTAAACGAAACCAAAATAAAAAGCAAACATTGATTTGTTTTGACATCGGTTCAACAACTTCCCTCCATTCAGCCAGCGAAAATGAAAATTTTACTCGTGCTGAGGCAAACCACAGTACCAAATCGAATGTAATAGGTATGTTGGTACAATTACAGTTGTATTGAATTTATACCTACCTAGTTTTCAGGAAAAGAATTTTACAATTAATTAAGGATCATACTTACTTCAAAACATAAAGCTATGTTTTGAGAAAAACTAAATTTTAGTCAAGGAATCCAAATTTTAGTAAATTGCATAACTTTAATATTGTGTTTAATAAAATTAAATTAAATATTTCACAATCCTCGAAAATCTTTAAAAAAAAATAGAAAAATTATGTTTGTCTTAAAAGTACAAAAATAGAATATAAAATAAAAAATGTCCTTAAGCATCCTTACATCATTTGCACTAAATTGATAATGTTTGATTATTTTAAGTGTACTTTTGTATGTACTTTTTTGGGACTTCTTGGTACTTATGGCAAATATCGGCAACTTTTTAATAACTCTTTGGTCCATTTGTAATATCCCTTATCTAGTATCCCTTATCTTAATAAAAATATATACATATATGTATGTATGTATGTATGTATGTATGTATGTATGTATGTATGTATGTATGTATGTATGTATGTATGTATGTATGTATGTATGTATAAACGTATATATATTTAACCATAACCACTTTCAATGTGTATATTTTGCTTTTGGTGCTCCTTTTCCATGGTTTCATTTTTTATTCATGTATTTTTATGTTTATGTATGAATTGTTTGTTTGGGTTATATATGTAAGTATTTATGTAAGAATTGTATGTTTGTTTTGTTGGTGGAGCCCATCAGCAAACGTGCAAAAGCATACAATATCTTTGCTTGAATCTACAACATGTCTACGACAAATTGTTTAACACTATGCTCTAGAGAAGTTTAGTAAATAAAGCTTTTTTCCTCTACTATTTTCGCCCAACCAACCAACTCTACCACCTAAATATGCTCCTCGTAAATTTTTAGTTTTCAAACCACTATTAAATGTGCCTTGAATTGCCAGGCCAAAACGTGTATCAGTGTGTACGCACTTTTAAATAGTCATAGTACACTGAGATTTTGGAATTAACAGGGTGTTTTTCTTACATTGTTTATTAAAAATGATAGTTTTTTAAATGTGCATAAAAAACTTTTCTTCACAGTTTCAATTTTTTTGGAAATTTTCCTAAGTTTTAGAAACATTATTGGTTTGTCAATAGGTACTAATACATTTCTTTTTTACCGAAAATAAATTATAAAAAAATTATTGGAAAATTCTTTACGTATGAAAAATTTTATATTAATTTGATATTTATAAAAAAAAACTTTCGACAAATTTTCTAATTCAAAAATAATTTTTGATAAATTTTCTTTTTGAGCAAAATTTTCTAATAAATTCTTTATTTAAATAAATTAAATTTCTATTTTATGCCTTCGTTTAAACATAATTTTTGATAAATAAAAAAAAGAAAAACTGAAAAGAAATCTATGCTATGTCAAGACCGGCTTTGTTTTGCACTTCCTCATTATTTGTGTTGAACTATTTAGGCATTAGCCAGTCAAAGTTTTAATTTATTTTGAAGAGTTTTATGCCGGCTAGGTTAATTTTTACAAGGTCATCCTTATAGCAGTTAAAAGAAAATATTAATACAAAAGGTCGATTTCGGCTGCAGTATAGGACCAACTATCCCAACTTTTTTTTTAAGTTTAATGAGTGTTAATCGGTTAATTATGGTTCGAACTTTGCAGCATTTATTATGTACATTATTATTTCTGCATTTTTATTTTATAGCAAGAGTTTTTAAGGAAACATTTTTAATAATTAAAATTAAGGATCAACACATAAACTTAATTTTAGACATGTCTGGGGAGCTAAGCCCCCTTCAGGTAATTTCTAGATGCTTAAGGATTTTTTACACATATTTTAAGTTTCGTTTCTAAGAAAGGTGGCTGTAACCATGGTCTAGCTGCATTACTGAAATGTAGTTTAATTTGTCTTGATGCCGACATATGTAAGTTTATAAAGAATTTATTATCACTATGGCGATTTTCAGACGGACGACCAATAGTGTAATGTATATATATATATATTATGTCCTGTGATTCCTATAAGGAACAAAGGTTCATAGTGTAATGACAGCTGCATAACTCGGTAAGTACATTTGCATTAATATAAAATTCGTTCGGTATAAATATTCGATTATCAACAAATATTCCATAAATTTTGGTTTTAATATCGGCTGATTTATCGTGCGGTTTTATTTGCAATGCGCACAACATGAATAATTTTTCATATATCCCCTGAGAAAATAGTCCAAAGGTGTGATATCGCACGATGTATATTGGTGGCCAATTTACTGTAGTAACACGTGATGCTCACCAAACTGATTTCTCAACAAGCGTATTGTTTCACGCGCAGTAAGGCTGGTAGCACCATCTTGTTGAAACTAGAGCTCACCGAGATCATGCACTTGAATCTTAGGAATTCTATAGTCTGTTAAAATTGTGTGATAATGGTTACCATTGAGGGTAACATTTAATGATTTCATCAGCCTTTAAACCACACTATACCGTTATTTCTCTTTACTACGTACAGGATGTGGTCTTACCTGTCAAGTACCATCCACTTATGTAAACTGGGACTCAAATTTGTTAATGTTATTTGCAATATTGGTTTCAGTAGGTCGAATCGCAGGAAAAACATTTATAACAGAATGCTGTTTTTCGTAATACAGCTGCTTTGGTATGAGTTTTTTCATGATGACTTGTCAAATGATACTGAATAAAAATAACAAAGTAGTTTAATATAAGTCATGTGTGATCTGCCAAAAAAAAGTCTATTGAACGGTGATTCATCCGAAATTTAACGATTTTTGGATGAGCATGTATTTTATAATAAGAAATCTATAAACATAATAAATTACTATTTATGGCTACGTATATTTCAAGCTCCTTCAAATCTCGGATAAACTCTTAACTTTTTCAATGTATTTATAATTATTTGTACATTTTTTTTTATTACAAACTATTTTCATTTAATAAAATTGCCTAGTGAGATTTGTTTTTAGCTTATAGCGAATTTTTTTTCTAAGTGTACAATCCAAAATTCAAACTAAGACCACTGTCAGGTTAAAAGTAAGTACATTACCCGCCCCAGCTTATTGTTAACGCACACGTGAATACAATGAAACTAATTGAGGTACCAATTTTTTATTTCTTTTAATAATCATTTTTATTTTGTTCTTGCAATTATTTTTTTTTTTATTATTATTTTACGTTTCAACGTTTTTCTACTTCACATTGTAGATTTGGCATGTACTAGTGCTGAAGCACTGCTTGATATAGAATGCCATTACACCCACACAAATGTATACACATGTATCCACCTTAGCCCCAGCATAGAAGCATGTACATATTGTTAGCCATTTTATTTAACTTTGGTAAAGTTGGTAGAGTGTTTAATATAGACGAGTACATATTCATACATCTAGGAACAAATTACATGCATACATCCATACATACATAGAAAGGGATATAAATTTGTGTGTATGTATGTATGTATGTCTGTAGTTATGAGTATAGTATGCATAAATATTAATATTCATGCTAATGTAAATGTGAACGTATGCAGGATGATTGTTGAATTCAAGTACTAGAAGCATGCTATAAATTGGGGTTTAGGAAAAAAATAATATAATAACTTTAAGTACTTACACGAATAAAAATATTAGAAATTTTGGTCTAAGAAGCTATTTAAATTGAAAATGATTACTAAAAGAATTACTTAAGTTCTCTTAGATCTTATCGAATTAATGACTTTAGGTACTAGTACTCGATGGATTAAAGAAACTGAGAACTGGGTTATACGAATAAAAAAAATTAAAAATGACTTAATCTTTTTTGAATAACAGTTGCGCTTGGGAGTCAATTTAAAAAAAATTATAAACCTCATTAACGTATATAAACTCATTCATTTCTCTGACTGTATTTTTCTTTAAACTTTTTTCTAAATCATATAACTTTTTTATATTTAGTAAAAAACTATACATTTGCTTAATGTTGCCAAAAACACTTCTGCCACAAATTTCCTAGACTTTTCCTTAAACTTTAATAATAAACAAAAAGAAAACAGTAGAAAAAAAACAAAATTTAAATCTTTTAGTATGTAAAACATTGCAAATAATAAAAGCTGCAGCAAAAAAAGTAAAAGTGTATCAACATAGAAAAAGTTCGTATGAAAGTTCTTCGTTTCGATATGCAGCAGTTCGTTGTTGCAGATAAAAATAATATTGTGACCAGACATGGACAAGTCAATGTGATTATTTCAACACACAGATATGTAATTCTTTAAAACTTTTTCGTTTTCATCGAAAACAATGCAAGTCATGTACTTTTCATGATTCATTAACAATTTTCATTTCAGCAAAAAAGTGGAGGTGGATTGAAGGCGTTTAGTTGTAGTAATGATGGAGGTGAAAAATTGAAGACATTTTCCATTGTTCAGTTTTCTTTGCCTGCATGTAATACATTGTAACTACTACTTTATCGATCCGTGTATTTTTTATTTCTTTTTATGCATGTAAATAAATATATATTTATATGTACATTGTATTATTTTTCTTATTTTCATTAAAGTACGTATTAACTGGTCGTTCGTTGTTTACGTGTGTATAGTGTGTGGGTAGCTTATTTGATTTTTTATAAATACCCTACAACACTTGAGTTTTATTCTGGCTAACTAAGCTTTAAAAACTATTTGCGACGTATTCTAAGAACTTTAAGTATTTAGCAGTAATTCTTTAATTAATTTAATTTATTAGTTTTTCGCAAGTCTCATTTTAGTAAAAAATATTGCGGTTGTAAACAAGAGATCAGCCCTCTGTCATTATGGTTAATTTTTTTTCTTTTTTTTTTAACTTAATTTTTTAAAGATTGGAATTATTATTTTGTTTGTATGAGAAACAAACCCTGTAAAAAAATTTCTTAAATGATTGTTAAAATACTTTGGAAAATTTGAGATTTCAAGCAAGCGAACATTAATTTTTTACATAAATAAATCTATTAACAGATTTTCAACAAATGTTTTATTTATATATTTTAATTTGTATATTTTTATATTTCTGTATTTTTAAATTTTAATAAAACTTGATTCAATTACAATTTTTTTTTATTAAAGTTGCCTATTTATATATTAAAAAATTCTCAATATCTATAAAATTTAAAAAAAAATGAACATTTTAGTTTAATTTAGAAATAAATAAATAATAATAAATCTGGTAGTAAAGATGGGATTGTGAGGTACCAATACAGGCAGTATGAACTGATTACAATTCTGTCTTTTGTTGTTAATAAAAATAAGGTTGTTTTTTTTTAGTATTTTAAAA
Organism: Phyto melanocephala; assembly: GCA_941918925.1. Lineage (NCBI taxonomy): Eukaryota > Metazoa > Arthropoda > Insecta > Diptera > Rhinophoridae > Phyto > Phyto melanocephala. The sequence continues at coordinate 59,730,710 of OW799234.1, read as the reverse complement.
TGTTTTATTTTTCTTTCTTTTGTGTTCATTATTTACTTTTGTTCTTGTGTTTTTATATTTTGTAATATACAAGATTTTACCGTACTACTTGAAAATAAATACAAAAGAATATACAAGTATGTACTTCTTTTATATATTTTATGTACAAACATATATACATACACAAACAAATATACATACATATGCATATAAATATATACTACACATAAATATATTTATACGTACTTAAACAACTCTAGTTACATACATACATATATAATTTGTTGACCTTTTACAAAACAACTTAAGTTGAGATAAGAAAATTTATAACTTTCTTTTTAAAAAAAGCATATATTTTTTTAAATCCTTTTTGTTTTTATGCTTTTCTGACGAATCTATCCGATAAAAAGTAGAGCTTCGGACAAAGCATGTTTTGTTTAGGATAAATTTAGAAGTTTCACTTACAAACTAAATTAAACAAAATTAGGGGGAGTGCTTTAATACCATGTGAGATAAGGCCATGATGGCTTTAATGCTCAATTGAATGGGAGATAAAGCCATAATGGCCTTATTGCCCAATCATTGAGAGGTAAGGCCATATTTAAAATTTTGCGAAATGAGAGATAAAGTCATATTTTTTTTCGCAAATGAGAGATAAAGCCATATTTTTTCAGAATATTGTTATAAATATTTTCATAATTAATTAATTTTTATTCTTGTGACGAACGCAGGAAAACTTTATTCAGCGAAGCCACCTGCCGCGTCCAACTGAAGGAGAAAACCCGTAAGCACGGCCGCAGGCCGCCACGCGGAAAACTTTAGTATGCGAGGCCAGATTTCAATACTTAGCTTTACTGTTTCCAAGAAAAGACATTTTTTTATTCTTGTGACGCACGCAGGAAAACTTTATTCAGCGAAGCCACCTGCCGCGTTCAACTGAAGGAGAAAGCCCGTAAGCACAGCCGCAGGCCGCCACGCGGAAAAACTTTAGTATGCGAAGCCAGATTCCAAAAATAATAACATTCTGTAAAAAAATGTCTTCTCGGAGACACTAAAGTTAAGTATTGTAATCTGGCCTCGTATACTAAAGTTTTTCCGCGTGGCGGCCTGCGGCCGTGCTTACGGGTTTTCTCCTCCAGTTAGACGCGGCAGGTGGCTTCGCTGAATGAAGTTTTCCTGCGTTCGTCACAAGAATAAAAAAATGTCTTTCCCGGAAAAAGTAAAGTTAAGTATTGAAATCTGGCCTCGCATACTAAAGTTTTTCCGCGTGGCGGCCTGCGGCCGTGCTTACGAATAAAGTTTTCCTGCGTGCGTCACAAGAATAAAAATTAATTAATTATAAAAATAAGAAAAGTATTAATCAATGTAAAATGCAAAAGTTCTTCAAAACTCAAATGAGAGATAAAGCCATTTTCTAATATTGCTAATGTGAGATAAGGCCATGATGGCTTTACCTCTCATTCAAATAAAAAATAAAAAAGGTTTTATCTCTCTATTGAATGAGAGATAAAGCCATCATGGCCTTATCTCACATGGTATTAAAGCACCCCCCCCCCCAAAATTACTTGATTTTACGAAACTAAAAAAAATTGTTATTTTCCTTATAAACAATTTAAAAAAATAGAAAAATCATTTAATCTTTAAAATGATTCTCCTGAACAAAACCTGTTTTTATCCTTAGGTCTCTTTCTCTATGCGCTGTCACATATATATACAAATCTTGTACAAATTCATTAAATATTAAAATATTGGCATATTACTTATTTATTAATAAATTTGTCCACTACTCCCTTTGAAGATTGTATAGTCGCCTTTTACACTAGGTGGACATTTAGATAGATTTGCCTACCGTGGTATAAAATTTACATTATTGTTTGAATACCACTCATGGGCCTTTTTTCCATAGCGTCGTAATGCCAAATCGAGCTAGAAATATGAAGGCGCTTTGTATTGTTTTAAGAATGGTAAAAGCCGTTTTTGTAGATTCTCCCCAAAAAATATTTCGGTGTTTATCGTGCCAAATGATTGTTTTTTTCTTTGGCACAACTGCCTCACAAGAAACTTCTTGGGGAATTGTGTCTGTTTTTCATTCGGTATTGTTCTTGAACATTTCATCGTCCATCAGCCGCATAAAAATCTTGAGTCGGATATTGTGAAAAGTCTGCTAGTACATACGTTTCATTATTCACAACACAATAGGTGTACATATGTTTTTATAAGATTTTACTTAAATTTTTCACTTTTTCTTATGCTTCCAATTTATTTACCACATTGCGATCTGGAACTTTTTAAATTTTATAAGACTTCAACCCAGCATCAACTTTGGCTCTGAGCACAAAAGAATCACAACATTTTACATAACAGGCTTGGAGCGCATGAGTCGGGTGAAAGTGGTCGAAAGGCTACATCACTCGCTCATAGCGGATGGATCCATGCATGGAGAATGACATCAGTATCTTTACTGATGGTTCCTTTATGGATGGAAGGGCAGGTGCTGGTGTATACTCATCTGAGTTGAACCTATCCTGCACCCTAAATCTGGGGGAGTACGTGTCAGTCTATCAGGCAGAAATGCTTGATTTGCTGCACGCGTTGGACCACCTGTTGGAATGTCGAATGCATGGGAAGAGAATTCTTATTGCACTTGACAACCAGTCGGTTATAAAACGTATGCAGCGGATAGATGTAAACTCCTCTTTGGTGCTTGAGTGTCTTCTAAAGCTCAATAGGTGTGCCTCTACAAATGAGGTAACGCTGATGTGGGTTAAGGGACACGTGGGCATAGCTGGGAATGAGGCTGCTGACGAACTTGTGAAGAAGGGGTCTGAGGCTGCATTCTGGGGACCGGAACCCAGAACTGCTCTGGGCAATGGGTTAGTGCGGGCGAAGATCTTTCAATGGGTGAACTCTATAAACTTGCGAAGGTGGATAGAGGGAACCACGTGTAGACAGGCTCGTATGGTGCTCATAGAGCCACTTGGCAGCGGTGCAGTGAAGATACTCGGTTTTAATCGGAGTACGATGAGCTGGATCACTGCTTTGATTACAGGACATGGGAACTTCAAATATCATCTGAAGAGGATGCAGATCGTGGATGATGATATTTATAGGATGTGCCTTGAGGATGCCGAGACGGCAGCGTATGTAGTATGCGAGTGTCCGGCGATGGCGAGCGGAAGATTAAGGATCACAGGCAAGCACACATTAAGTTTGAGTGCGATGGGAGACCTTAGTCTGAGGGAGATGCTGGGGATTACAAAGGACTGTGCGATGAGGATTGTCGACAATCACCAGTCGACAGTGTGAAATCGTTTTCCTAGTCCAGAGCAAACGCCGGTTGTGGCGCGGGAATCAGTGATTGAAGGTATACTGATCGGTGGACACGAAATCACTGACGAGCGAAGGGGGTCGAAAAGAGATCCGTGATTGTAGTGGTCTGCTTCGATATTCCCCCTACATGTTTATATATACATTACAGGCTGCTTTTTGGATAAAAGTGTTCACAGCTCTTCGAAGAAGTTGTTTGACCTCTGTTACCTTACCAATATCCAAGTTTTCTTTCAATGTTCATGTCTTCCTTGTACTGTTGTTTAATGGCTTTTGAAAAAGCGTGACGATGAACCTTCAGATGTTTTGCATTTTTATATATGTATTCCAAAGTTCATATTAGGTTCTTTAATATTTTAATTTTTTTTATGTACTTTTTTTCGCAGTCCATTTTGACCGAAATAACAGTTTAAAATTAAGGATTTTGAAAAGATAATATCAGGAATATTTATAAAAGCCTTATATCATTAAAAAAATAATAATTTGTTGGACCAAGGGTAGGATTTGGCTGGTATAGTGTGTAGTTTTTCCTTTCCTGACTCACTCCTTAAAAAAAATTATATTTTTTCCAAACGTGCTTCATGGTAAGGAAATGATGATTGTTCTGGATATTGATTAATTTGTGCACTTTCACCAGTGCATCAAAGAAATGGTTTAAAGAAGCGCATGTTAACGTGTTTCCATTTTAAATTCTATTAGTATTGCTTCGAAAAACTCAACTTTTTCTAATTTAAAATATTTTGTCGAAAGTGCACAAAAATCCAATTAGTTTTCATTAATCCGCTTCTTGGTATGAGTTATAGAATAAGAGACACCACATCAGAAAAACCAACTTATTGTTATTTTTCGATCTTCAGAAATACTTGGAATTAGTTGTTTTATCAAAAGTCCACAGATATGTATGAATACACACACATTCAAACATATAACATAACCATATAAACGAAACTAAAAAAAGACACTTAGAGAAAATAAGAAGAAAAAATTAAACAATATCGAAGTTAAAAGCCATAAACAATTAAATGACGTTTATTTTACCAGTCTCTAGTAGTCACTATGTTACTTTGGATATGTCTACAATTTTATTTTAGTATTGGAATTTTTTTTTTAGTGTAACTTTATATCTATGTGTATAAAATGTATGTAACATAATAAATATTTATATTTCTTTTATATAAAACTCATAAAATATTCATGCGCACAAACTAACAAATTTATTTGCTAAAAAAAGAGAAAAAAATAAGATAAGAAAAAAACTTAAATAAATAAAAACATGTATGAATAAAGTACATAAATATAAAAATGGTACCTTTCTCTAAAGACAAAAGAGTACAAATAAATAATAAATATTTATTTATACGAACTTCAATCTATATATTTATATGTGTGTGTGTGTGTATACATATATATTTTGTAATTTGATAGCAACACTGAGTTTCCGACTCTAACAACATTTGTACAATTTTCAAAAAATAAATTTTTTAAGCTTAACTTTCAATTACATGTAGACCTAAAATTTAGGTAAAAAATGTTTCTCAATATGTATGTATATACATAAATAGCTGTCACCCATATTTGGCAGAAAAAAAAAATAAATAAATATTGAAATATGTAGAGTAATTACAGACTTGCTAAGGATTTACCTATAAAATAAATTTAATTACAGTTATGAAATTATAAAGGGGGTTTGAATAAGAGCGAGTAAAAAATTACAGTTTGTGATAACATCTTAAAAATACATTGTTTATTATTCAGTCATTCATGATAAATACCATGATATAAGATTAAGCAGCGTGTATAAATAATTAAACTTTATAAACAAACTAAATATTGACCATCTAAATTGGGGGATCTAACGATACTAAAATTGTTCTGCTTGAGCTTTAGTTGATAATATATGTATTGTTGTTGCATTGCACCACTTAGAATGGTCTAGTTATGTCCATGACTAAATTTATATATCTGTCTTTAACTAGGAGTCTCCACGAGCAATAAACTTGGAATTAATTATATATTGAACGTTCTAATTCTATTCCTAACATTATAAGTTTACATGTAGTTTGCAGATACATTTATTTGCCAAAAGCTTTTCAATAGAATTTAAATAATTATAAGGAAATACGCCTTTTCTTATAAGTAAATTTAATTTACTTTCATCATTATACATAGATTTAACAGTCTTTAAATCTCTTTTTTCCTAAATTTTTCACAAGATTGTCTAAACTGGATGGCATGAATCTATATGAGTCAAGAAATCTTATTTCAATGTTATTATCTTCAATTTTTACTGTTTTTGATAACGATATATAGAGTTCTTTATTTAAGGGGATAATATTAATTGAACCATCGTCAATTTTGTTCAACTCCTTAACAAATAAATGACAATCGTAAGATGAAAAGTTATGGAAAATAACGGGGAAAAACTTTGGAGTTTTATAATTGATATTACATGAGTTATGTGCTGGCCCCCTATATTTTCCACTGAAATGACAGTGATCTCTTACTTTAACTTCATTTACAATAATTTTAGAGCAAATATGACAAATGTCATTTCTATCGAAATCAAGTTTTTCCAGTTCAGTTAAGGGTGTCATTGTTTTACTTTTTGAGATGAAATTTAAATATAAATATTTAACATCATTCACCAGACTTTCTATAAATAATTTTGGTGACTCTAATCCCTTAAAACTGCAAAATTTGTTTAAACTATTACTAAAACTACATTTTATATAATAAGCAAATGCATATGGAATATGTCTATCAACTAAAGTCGTTGATGAAATATCCCCTTTCGGAATGCATGTTTGAATATTTTCAAATATGCACTCCGAATCTGCATATATAACAAACGGTAAGTCTAACTTATTGCTAAAATTGTTAAATTCTAAAACAGACTTATCTGGGCTTGGTACGTATGATATTCTTTTTGTGCAATTCTTCTGGTGTTTCTGAAGTTTCACTTTTTGATGAAAATACTGTAAACAATCATCACATACAAAAATACTTTCATGATGTCTTGTTTGTTGAGATTTAATAAGTCTGCAAAAATTAGAATATAAATATATAAGTTTAACATATAAACTAAATAGAAAGAAATGTAGTACAAGATAAAAATAGCAATTTAAAGTAATTTTATGCACTTTTACTAACCTTGAAATATTTTTAATCCACACATAATGTGAAACAACATCCTCTCCAATACATTTTTGAAGAAATAGAATGTTGATGTGCTTAATTTTTTTCGCTTTTGTTTTATAATAGGGACCCAATACTAAGTCTGCTTTTTCATCATAGCCAAAAACATTTATACTAATATTATGATTGTTGCTTTCAAATATTTTTATATCTTTAATTTTTAGCGGGAAGCTTAATCCGTTGAAATTTAAACTGTAACCATTTATATTTATAATATTAAAACTGATATTTACTTTATATTTAAAAGTGCGCTCTGCATGTGTTTTTAAATCTGAAATGGCTGATATTATGCACCATTTGAAACAAAATTCATCATTATTTTGTACATTTATGCAGGCCTTTTTTAATGTTAATTTTTTCGGTAACGGAATGTATGATGTTCCTCTTAATGGTTGATGTTTATTTAAGTTGACTTCAATTTTAATGAGTTGTATAAGAGTCCAACCACTGTCCTTTTCCTGAAATTCCTCCATTTTCTGTAAAATATTTTGAGTTTTTCTCTCAAATAGATCATCAAACTCCTCCATGTTGAAAATTTCCTTCATTTTTGTTTGGAAGGTTTTCACTTCCAATGGAGTGTCTTCTAAGGTATCCATGTTAGGCTTGGCGTACAAGGCATAAAACTCCATATTAAATTTCAGGGCATTATGTATTTTTAAAAATTTATTAACCTCCTGCTTAATTGGTGCGCAAGCCTCTTTCATAAATAGCTCTGGTAAGAGGCATTCTTCTTTTTTATTGTCATAAGATAGAGTTAGCAATCTAGATTTAAAGGCACTTCTAATTATCTTCACATCTAATGAAGATTTTTTAGAAACCACTCCTTTTGAACAAGATGCATGAGTCCTCTCATGCCTTTTAAGACTTTCGATATCACTAAAAATTGTTTTACATTCATAACACACAAAAGCCATTTTTATTTTAAGTTTTTCTTATTTTATTTAAAGAAGTTTAACAATTTGTTAACTTAATTTTAAATTACAGTTTATATTATTTGTTTTAGATTTACACACAAAATCTTTAATTTTTATACAGACAAATTGACCGATTACTTTAGTGAACAATACTATGAATTGCACTGGCTATTGCTTTTACTTATTTAAATATTAAATTCATATTTGGTTAGCTTTGTTCAAGGTCATTTTGAAATGTGTACTGTTGTTCTTTAAATTATTACATAATTATGCTTTTTAGTTTGTTGACTCTAATTATAAAATTCTTATGTCTATATATGTATGTACATATGTATATATATATATATATATATATATATATATATATATACATATATATATGTTAAATTCAAAGTTAAATTTACCTGAAATTAAAGTGGCGTTTTTATCGGATTCTATTTCAAAATATGCTTGGTTTATCATTTTTGAACTCAAATCAAATTGTTCGAAAAATATGAGGTGTTCTAATATATATACATAAAATTCTTATACAATATTATATATGTATGTATGCTAAAATCAAAGGCAATTTTAAAATTAAATTCAACGACTTCCTGGGATTATATTTCAAAATATGCTTTGTTTAAAATTATGAGGCTTTCTCAATAAATATTTTGAAAATAATTTTTAATTTAGAAAAATGGACTCAAAGTTAAAGTGCGAGTTTTGTCGCTATGTTTCTTTTTTAAATGTCGCAAACAAAAAAAGACATTTTTTAAATTTTCATAATTTTGCCTTTAAAAAGGCTAAAAGTTACAAAAAAATAAAACCATCCTCATATATAACAGATATATCAGGATGGCTACCAACAACATCACCCACATCAACAGCAGAACAATCAACAACATCATCAACTGCAATATCAGGATGGCTACCAACAACATCATCCACATCAACAGCAGAACAATCAACAACATCATCAACTGCAGTGTCATCATCATATGAGCAATATATGGATGAGGATGGTGACCAAATCTTATTAGCCTTAAGTTTAGATTCAACAACATTATCAGCTGCACCACCATCATATGAGCAATATATGGATGAGGATGGTGACCAAATCTTATTAGCCTTAAGTTTAGATTTTTAAGAAACAAAGAATAAAACAAATGATTTAATATTTTTAAATTAAAAAAATGTATTTTTATTTATTTACTTTATGGTAGAGGTTTTTAACATTTAAATTCTTAATTGTAGTTTAATTCAAATACTGCTAAACCATTTGCTGATTGTCGACCTTTGTAAATAATTGTCCACACTTTATCATTCATTTCAGATAAGTATGGATCTTCTTTATTTAAAAATTTTGTAATTCTTTGAGGAAGATAAAACCATTTATTATTATCCAAATATGCTATGACTTTTGATCCATATTGTGATTCCTTCCACTCAAACCTTAGGACTTTATATGGTTGATGTAGGGGGATATCATCAATTTTTGTATACTGAGGTATTAAACCTTGGGCAATATTTATTATTTGATCATACATCTAAAATATTTTAAATAAAATTAGAAAAAACTTCTAAATATGATGCGATTTCTTACCATTTTATTAAGCATACTTTTAAGTATTGATTAGACTAATGAGGAAAAATATTATCATTATCGTTCTTTTATATATAAGTATATCTTGAGTTTATTTCCATATATTTTTTTATTCAATCCCTCTTTACTGTTTTAATAAAAATCACTCAAACGATCATTTTCTCTTTAATTATTCATCTTTAAAAAAATAAAATTCATCTTTATGGAAAACTATAATTACATTCAATAAAAATTATTTTCTCTTAAATTATTCATCTGTGAAAATTCATCTCTTAACATTCTTATTTAAACAATTTTGCACATACATTTTCTAAAACATGTAAGTTTGTATACACATATTTATATATGTAAGTATTTATATATGTATTTACAAATAATAATTTACCTTTGCATTTTCTCATATTACAATTTAAAAAAAATTTTAACAACACAATTTTAAAAAAATTTTAACAACAAAAAAAATCATCCGTATGAGTAAATTGCAGACAATAAAAAAATTTTAATTGAAACTTGAGACAAACAAACCAATAACAAAATGCATATCAACCAAAAATTAAAAATCAGCCTTATGGAAATTACCATTGGGATGAATATTTTAAATTATTAACAAAAATTCATCCTTATGGCAAATTACCATTGGGATGAAAATTTAAAACAAAAATTCATCCTCATGCAATCTCCATAAGGATGAATTTGGTGTCCCAGAAAGCCCACAAATATACTACTATTATGAAATAATTATTCAAACTTATTTTCAAGAAATAATGTTGAACATAAACTGTCAAATTTGATTATTATTTCTTTCATATGTGTTGTTTGTTAATTTTTAAATTAAATAACAAAAGAACAAAATAATACAGTAAACTCGCGGTAACAAAAACACTGCCTTACGTTAACACCGGATAAGATGAACATAATTTTTTTACACTGACTACTCTGTAGCGTGAACACAGTGAGAAAGCCTTATAACGAGAACAAATTTGTCCGTTATGCAAATCGTGTTCATAAAAAGGGGAATCCCCGTCAATTATTGCACAGGTTTAGTTTAGTGCGCGCTGCTGATTTAGCATGATCATATCTCAAGTTTTTCGTGAAAAAGAAGAAGAAGAAGTTAAACTACTTGTGATTGGAAAGGCGATAAATCCTCGCTTTTTTAGAAATTTTGAATCTCCTGTCGACTACAATTGCTCCAAATCGTAATAAATGACAGCTGCCATTTTTGAAAATTTGTTTAACTATGAATGGACGCTATTGGCTATTTCAATTCAACTTGGCAATGTCTTGACAAGAAAAAGAATAGCAAAATGCTGGCTGAAAATTTTAAGCTCTTTAGGATATGAAGAAGACTGTGAACAGGATATCCCGTTAGATTTTTTGAGAGAAAGAATTTGTTCATCAGTTAAAATTTAAAAATTAAGAGATAATCCAAAAAATGGTAACACATTTTTTAAATTAATTTTAACGTACGGATTGTACATAACAATCCGAAATACAAAAAAATATATGAATTTGAGTTAAATAACATGTCTTATTTATTTGGAAATTTGAAAGAGTTACACCTTCGTCAGCATGAACAACTTCGTAAACGTGAAAACGTTCGGTTTTTAATTGTTTACGTTACCGCGAGTCTACTGTATATAAATACATAGTATATACATATATTTGTTTGCATACGAAATGAACAATTGACAGTGAATCTTTTATTTTTTTGTCCAATACGTATTCATATTCTCCACCTCAAAACATAAACTTGTACATAAACATTTATGTTCGGAAATAAATATTGCGCCTGAAGTTGACCCGTAATAACATCTTGCTTTACATCGTTTTTTTTTTAACATCGACCCGCATTTATTTAAAAACACTTTATATTGGAATTAAAATAAAAATTAAAATAAACACTAAAATGGAAACAAAATAAATAGAATTTTTTTAAACTCGTTAATAAACGGTTGAGTTATTTTGTTATGATGTCATTAAAAAAATATCTTTTATAAAATAAAAGAGTTTTTACATTCGAAATTTCATTTTCAAAAAAATAAAAAAAATAAAATTTGTTTGCTGTTTAAAATATGTGTAAATTTACGAAATTATTAATTTTATTTTGTTTAATTTTACTAGAACTCAATTAAAAGTTGTATTCTAATTTAATCAACCAAACTGAATAACGAAGAACATTTGCCTGTTGTAGTGAAAGATAGCAAAGTCTTTGGTGGAAAAAGAACCTGCAAACCCCAATCTGACAGACTAACACTGTCAATTATTTATCTCTATATCCTTCAGAATTCATCCGCTTATTTTAAGTTTTCTGATCTTTGATCTGAGATATTCTGTGAGTGTGAGCTAAGTGTTATATTTAGTATGGTTACTAAATTTTAGTGTTATAAAAAGTATTAGAGAAAAAGCTCAGCAATCGTAGTGTATAAATTCACAGAAGAGCACTATCGTAGAAATTTTATCCTTAAATAAATTTATGACATTAACTTTAAGTACTTCAAGTCCGTCGTTTGGAATTTTTCGTTGGTAATATTGTTGAGAAAGAGAGTTCCCTAAAATGAGAGCATAAAAAAAATAAAATAGATTCTATCTCACAACTGCATTCTGCGTCTTATTTTTATTTATTTTTATTTATTTATTTAATAGATGAATACAATACAACAAGAACAAGTCTTATATTACAGTATTGGGTAGAAATTTGGTATACATTATTTGTAAAAAAAAAATAAAGAACAAAAGAATATAATAATGACACATAGCACAAATGTCAATTCGTGAAAGAAATCTCGTTACATCGAGTTATGTTTTAACAAGCTGTATGAATAAAGATCTATACATGACTGTTTTAATATAACCAGGATACACTTATACAGGTAGCAGTGCCAGCTCAGCTGATTATTTATTGGTGTCCCAATGCTTGTCAAACTCCATATGTATATAAAAAACAGATTTCAGTGCCAAGAATTGTTAAACTTCATATATAAAAAAAAAGAGAAACAAAATGTGCTATCCCTTACACTATCATCTTATGTAATTACACCATGGCATAAACCCTGCCTAGACGACCATTCAGTACGACATCAGTTATATTTATTGTTACTTAGTTAAACATTTTGAAAACTGTGGATAACATAACATGCAATGTTTTTCGCGTTTTTCCAGTATTTTGGAAAAGTTATTCAATATATGTACATACATACATACATGCATGCATAAGTTAATACATGCAATATTTCCGCCACATATTCGGAGTCTAATTTTTAACGTTTTGTCATCATCTCTGCCATGTTGTTTTTCACAAGTTTAATTAGGCTTATACTTCATCTCGTTTGAACTATTTTAAATAGCACATTTTTGGATTTTTTGCTGTTTGATTTTCTCTTTGAACAGCGTTCAATTTCTTTTTCGCGAAAGACATTTAAAAATATTAAACAAATCCCAGGTGTGGCTCTTGCTGGCAAATGTATTAACCTAAACTTCAAGGTTGTCGTAGCATACATATTCCTACACATATGGTTTTTACCCGGTTACGAGATGTTGCAGGAGACATTTACAATGTTATTTATAATTGGGGGATTCACAATAGTGTCATAAAGTCATATGTCCTATAATAATAGCATTAAAAATTAAGACTATTGTGAACAAACCCTCATAATTAAGTGTGCTATTTTGAATTTAAATCAGTTTCGGCTTTGGCTAAATTAAAATATTTTTTAATTCTAATCCATGAATTTATTAAATTAGATCTTACCACAATATTTTCCATTTTTCAGTTTTGCCACAAATCACAAATAAATTAAATTTTGTTTGATAAACGAAAACAGCAGAGTCCTTAGCCGATCTTATTTGACGCCGCTAGTTATCAAAAAATTAGCAACTGCTCTTAAATTTGGATGTCGTCCCAATAAAATTATACAATGAAAGCCGACGGCTTACAAAAACTATTGCGGCTTGCCTTAGCGGTTTGGCACAGGTCTCTGCTTATTAAATGCGACAGCACAATAAACATGGCGTACAAAGTTCTATTATTATACGACACTTTTTGTTTGAAAAGCAACAACAACATTTTTAAACCATTGTAAAATTTTAGAACAATATGACATGATAAGACACCTTGTGAATCTAACAAATAAATAAATAATTTCTAGAAATAAAGGTATCAACTCGTTAGTTAGCACACATATTGTTATTATGCATAATAACGGCTGTATTTACGATTGCTTGTTGTTGAGAAATCCTGTAATGTTTAATATTTGACTTAAAGACTATTTTTAATACGAGATCAGAAAGTTTTTAACTTATTCCATCTTCTTAATTAATTTTTTATAGATGATTAAAGTCGTATTTGTGACAAAATAATTTTTTAAAATGTCCACACGAAAATAAAACTGAATTTCAAATGAAAATTAATACTATCAATTAAAATTTTATTTGATTTTGTTCCAATCATTAGAATGATACTATTATTTAAATGAATGAATGAATGAATGAATAATTATTTAAATTTTAATGGAAAAATATTACGAAAAGTATCAGTTTAAATAGTATGAAAAAAATAATATTTCTCTAATTTTCAAAAATAATTTTAATTAATTTAATCACGTCTCTAACTGAAATTTTGGATTAATTTAAATAAAGTTTTTAATAATTATTAGTTTCTTTGACCTTTTTATAATAATATATGTTTGTTAACAATAACAAATATCAAGACACTAAACCAACAAAAAACAAATATATAGATAATAAAGAACTCGTATCCTGATGATGCTACACAAAGAGGTAGCGAAATATTGATCAAATAATATAAAATAAAACCAAAACAATTTGTATTATTGAAAGGACCTTAAGCTTAAAAAAACTATTATATAATAAAGTTTTTATTGTATCAGTAAATAAATGATTGAAACTATTATAAATAAAAGTACCCGAACAGATGTTTTTTTTATATATTTTATACTTTTAGCATATTACACAGGTCAACAGCAAAAAAGGATTTGATAACCACTATATAGATTTGATGCATCATGGATACCTAAGTACAAAAATGGTTAAATTTTTAAATTCTATGGATAGTTTTTTTTTAAATTTAAGATTTTTTTAGTCGCTGCTCCACATAATCAATAATAACTCGAAAACGGTTAGTCCGATATTTTTAAAATAAACTTTGAAAAATATAGATTCACACAACCTTTAATCCGTTTATATATTGCGTTTTAATCGGATGAGTATTTTCGAAGTAATAATAAAAAATTAAAGAAAAAAATATTGTTTTTACGTAACAATAGCAATTTTTTTTGTTTTCAAAAAATCATGAAAAATCGAAAACCGCAAAAAACAGCATGTAGTAGGAACAAAATAAGATATCGGTCATAAAAATCGATTGATTTATTTTGAATTTATTCACAATTAAATAATCTCTCTCATTTTCACAAAATTTTAGTTTTTTGTTTGATATACATCAAATTGAGTAGTTAATGATCTTCTCTTAGAAAAATTGTTTGGAAAAAATCTTTTTGACATGTTGGTGATTCTCAAAATTGAAAAAAAAAAAGTAAGAGCACTATATTCGGCTGTGCCGGATTGTTTATACCCACCACAAATTTGATGTACTTTTATACCACAAAATTTTTTATTTTGCTATTAACAGTAATGGCTATGGAATAATCTCTTAATACTAAAATATGTATCAGTTTCTTTGCATAACTTCGATATGCTAGTCAAAAAATTTAAAAAAAACCTCTCCATAAAATTTAAGATTTAGACGATATTTGTACTACTGTGGTTCCAGTAGTACAAATATCACAATTGCATCAAAATTGCATAGTGGTTTTAAAAGCATATTAAATTTTTAAAATTTTTGTTGCCTTGTGTTATCATTGTTAAACAAATAGAAACGATTACAATATATGTAATATATTTTGAACTGGTGGCACACGTCTTCGTTTCCTTCAAATAGGTACTAAGAAATTTTACCGTTAAAAAATCTTGATCAAACCGAGAGAATAAAATCAAATAATAACTAACCTATTACGTTTCGAATCCAAGAGAAAGAATTGGGCTGCAAGGTATATTGTCTTAAGTCATATCTGCAGTAAAGTTCTATATATGAAAGTGCTATATATGAACTTACTTCAACTTTAATCCGCTGATTGGCTACTATTATTTTAATATTCACTTCCCTTTTTAACATGATTGATTAATTAAATTTTATTAAACTTATCCTTAAATATCAAATTTTGACAAAAAATAATTTTTTTTCAATACTTTTTTTAACTGTTAGAAATTTAAAAGTTTTTCAAAAAAATTTTATATCAATCAACGGTTATTTAAATCAATTAAAAATTATAAATGAATCATTAAGTCATTTAGTTAAAAAATTTTAAGCAATAAATTCTTCTGCGCACAATAATACCGTTAAAGGATTAAGATCATCTACCAAATCCACATGTTACGTATGTATTTGAGTTTAAGATAGATCTCTTAAAGTGACAATGACTTGTCTTTTTTACTTTAGCTGTCAGTCAGTGGCCTTTACTTTACTCCATTTTAACATTGTTCTATTAAAAAAAATCCATTAAAATACGATTTTTATCTTCTCAAAAACCTTTTCGTTTCAATAATCAATAGAATTGTACTTGTAAATTTATCATTTTCAAATTATCAAAGTTGCCCATTGATTTTATAGACACTTTGCGGTCAATTATGGTCCCATTAGTTTGTTGATGATGTTTGGTTTTTTGTTCCTCCTATTTTTTCCAATTTAAAAAAAAACTGTTTTTAAAGAAAACAATGAGACATCGAAAACATTTTAATTACTAATGGAGGGTTTAGTGTAATCGATACTTTTTTCAGTTAAATAATATTTACTCGCATCTAGATCGAACTAATACTTTATATTGTATTTTTGAAAAATTTCTAACAATAGAGGGTTTACTTCGAAAAACTGTTAAAAATTAAAACTGAATAGTCATTTTACAGTCATAAGTTGTAATGTGTGAAAGACGAAATTCTAGATGGGGGATGATTTGGTAAAATAAAATAGAATAATTAGTTACAGACATGTTTTAATAGACACTTGTATGAGTGATGTCTAAAGAAAAAGGATTTTTAGAAAAATTGTTTAATGTGTGCACGTTTTTTTCTTGTGTAACAATAGCAAATAAAATTGATAAGTAGTTTATGACATAATATTTCACTATAATGTTAACTAAATTTAAATACGAATTTCAAACTATTACTAAACGAAGTACTAAAAAAAGTTGAATTACTATGTAATTATTATAAATCAAAATATTAAATGCCTTCATATCCAGAACTGTATGATGCCACGTGTAATGAGTTGTTATTACGTTAGTGTATTACTATTTAACTTAAGTGAGTGAGTGAATTAAGAGTGAAATATATTTAACACCCCCCTTTTTTCCTAGTCAAAAGTTTTGGTCATAGATATTTGAATTAAATAAATAGTATGATTTATATTTTTTACTGCACAATATTTTTTGCAATTTCGATAAGACTTACCTGCCTGCAATAATGCTTTTTAGATTTTCACTGATTTGTAAATTTGTAATTATCATATCGCAGAATAATCAAACTGAATTTTCATCCTTAAAAAAAGGGGGGAAATTACGAACGTGGTCGAAGTTTGAGAATTCTTACTTATTAGAATCTCTATACCTACAGCACACACATTTCTACTACCAAAATTAAAATTTTTCAGTCATAGAATAATTTATAGGTACCTTTGTTACTATTTGTAGATATAATATGCCTCTAGAAATATTCATGAAAAATTTTAGATAAATCGGGCTCTAATCGGTAAAGTTATAGGCAAAAAATTTTTTTTAAATATATATTTAAAAAATTTACAAACGAAAATCAATTTTTTTCAACATCTAAACAACCGAGAGAGTCAATGTTGGTATCATCTGAAAGAACTTGACTAGCGCAATATAAGCACTATAAAAAAAATTAGATTCATGTTGGCCGCCATTACAAATCTGGTATTTTTAAATGTAACTTCTTGAACCTCCTCAATATTGGTATCAAATGAAAGGGCTTGACCAGTAGAATACAGTAAACTATAAAAAAATTTAAAATCCAAGATGGCGTCTAATACAAAATGGCGGATAAAATTTGTTTAACCCCATCAATATGGGTATCAAATTAAACGGCTTGGCAAGTAGAATACAGTTAACTACGTCCAAATTCAAAATCAAGGGTGGCGTCAAAAATAATAAAGAAAAATTGCGTATAACATGAAATATAGGTTAAGCTACGATGTGGGATTATACTTATGTACATGATGGTGAAGGGTATTATCAGATTCAGTATGGCCGAATATAGCACTCTTACTTGTTCGCCATGTCAGGTAGAATTTTTGCTTTGCGTTGCGTTAGAAATTCGCTTTCACATTTAAGATGAAATAGCCGTTCTTATATGAAACATGCCACATAAAGCACTTTCAACGCAGCGCGAAGCTTAAAGTTAGGCAACTCTCATCTTTTAGCGCGCTTTGAGAAAAGTATTGCTAATTTTATATGTAAACAAATTGTGACATATACATTTTTCCTCGCGTTTTTTTTTGTCAAAGTTAGAAATATCACACACAGTGACGAAGTTTTATCTGACATGGTCTTAAGAGAGCTTGATAAGTACTTATTCAAGCCCTATATTGAAGCGATCGTGGTAATTACTTGCCTCCAATGAATCGCCGTGTTAAAATAATCGGTTTAGATGCCAAATTATAAGTGAACATCTTTTTTTTTAGTACATTTAACTCATTACTTTTTAATGAGAAATTTTGGCGGGTAGTACTTTCAACACATTATTTTTTGAATAAACGTTTTTGCTTTCGATAAAATTAAAAATTAAATATAACTAGTCTTCTCCGTGTTAAGCTTAGTTGAGTTTTTCTCTCACCGCTCATTACGCTTAAAAAAGTAAGAAGTAAACCTACTTTTTGCGTTGTGTACGTCAGAGCGTCCTACGCTTTGTGCTCTGTAACTTACAATATATAACTACAACGATTCAACTTTTTTGAAAAAGGCGTACGACGCGAAAGATTCTAACTTCATTGCTATAAAAAAGTTTCATTAATAACGAGAAAATTTACATCATTGTAATGACAAACGTCGTCATTAAATGTTGTCTTATATTATGGTTCTTATGAAGTTAATTTATAAGCAAAACGTCGGACATGTCGTAATACAATTAGTATTTACATAGATAAAATATGCAAAAATTATATATTTAAAAAAAAAACAGAAAAATTTAATTTGTATTTCTATTTTACATAGTGCCTTTCTTAAACTTCTTTTTATTTATATATTTTTACATTTTGAAAAATGATCTGCCGTTGTTTTTTACAATTACGTTTTGTTAAGGAAGTTTTAATTCGGTCTTAAATGATTGTTTTTAAATCTCATTTAATACCGAAAATATCAATCAAACATATAAAGATTTGTTATCTTACTTTTTTAGATACGATTGGTTGATATTTTTGGTTTTAAATAAATCTGCAATTTTGGAAATAGTGATTACAGTTTCATAAAATCCTCGAAACGTTTAGAACCCCTTAACAGGACCCAGTATGTATGTATATGGTAAGTGTGTCTATTAAATTTATTTTAAATTATCAGTTATCTACATTTGGTCACTCTCCTTCTTCTTTTTAAATTTAAGTACCCTAAGGTAAGGAGCAAAAACTTATACAAAGCCTTAGTCCCACTAAAGGATTTATAACCAACGTGGGCTGCATATGAACACCTAAAATTTAACAAACAAAAAATGAATGCAAAATATAAATTTGTACGAATAATTACTTTTTCTTGTATGTTTAAAGAAAATATATATTTATTAATTTTGGATTTTATCTTGTTAATATTTATAAATAAAAATATTATTTTTAATAAAATAAAATATTACTTATTTATATATAATATAGTACAATTATAGTTGATTATTGTATTAATGTTATTCTGTCATCAAATTGATGACATTCTGTCATTAAAGAATTCCAATGGATTATTTGTTTGATGGCGGTATGTAATTTCATTGATAACACAATTGTTGGTGTAAAGACAATTGTCACTGTTATTGTTATGACAGGGTTCATATCAGACCATACTTTTCTATAAAACGCCCTTAAAAAACAGAAAACACTTTGATGCTCGTAGTGCACAAAATGTATGCCCATAACATTTCTATGTACCTCTCAATTTATACAAATTTTCTATCAATAAACATTTTTTTAATATTTTATATTTAAACTTCTTTTTTAAATTGTATTTAAATTTTAAGTAGATTCTAATACTGGATTTCATGGTCATATAATTTTAAATTTTTTATTTATAAAGAAATTTAGGAAATATGAATATAATAGTCATTTGATTATTGAATTCTATTTCCTAACTGTTTGTGAGTTAAATAGATGATGATATTTACAACTAGCAGTGAAATACCCATCAAATAGTGCTGATGAAAACCGAAGCTCATTTCGAAAATACATTCCACTCGGCTGGTGTTGGTAAAAAATTAATTTTTCATTGTATCTATTCTTTGATTACAATAAATAAAATTTAATTTCTTCATATTTGAAACAATTTTAAATTATATGAACTTCAAAACCAGTACTACAATATAATAAATATTTATATACTAGCCAAACCCGGCGCGCGTTGCTACGCCCCTTAATAAATCGAAATGCATTCTGAATTTTAATTAAATATCAAGTGCAAAAACCTAAAAATTATAATTTTTTTGTGGGCGTGGCATTGCCCACTTTTCTAGTCACGAAATTGTAAAATCATAACAGCTCAATATGTGTGCAAAGTTTCAGAAGAATCGGACCAGTGCAAGTACCTCAAAATTAAAATTTTTTTATGGGCGTGGCTCTGCCCACTTTTCTAATCACGAAATTGTAAAGTCATAACAGCTCAATATGTGTGCAAAGTTTCAGAATAATCGGTCAAGTGCAAGTACCTCAAAATGATACCTTTTTTTTTATAGGCGTGGCACTGCCCACTTTTCTAATCACGAAATTATTTAGTCATGACAGCTCAATACGTGTGCAAAGTTTCAGAAAAATCGGTCTGGTGTAAGTACCTCAAAATTGTAGCCTTTTTTTATGGGCGTGGCCCCGCCCACTTTTTTAATCACAAAATTATAAAGTCACGACAGCTTAATATGTGTGCAAAGTTTCAGAAAAATCGGTCCAGTGCAAGTACCTCAAAATTAAAACTTTTTTAGGGGCGTGGCCCCGCCCACTTTTCTTATCACGAAATTATTTAGTCATGACAGCTCGATATGTGTGCAAAGTTTCAGAAAAATCGGTCAAGTGAAAGTAGCTAAAACTGATAACTAATTTTTTATGGGCGTGGCCCCGCCCACTTTTTTTCATCCATAAACACTCCCCGGTATGTGTACAACAACTTACCAAAATTTGAGCCCGATCGGTTTTGCAGTTTCAGAGTATATAGCTAACACACACACACACACACACACAGAGTTTCACTTTTATATATATAGATAAATCTCTCAAAGAAATCGCCAATAATATGAGAAGGCAATTTATTTTATTCAACCGAAAAAGTGTTTATTACTGCTTATCCATAATACCACTTGTTAATTTTCTTTAGCTTAATCATTTATCAAAACATGGTACAATAGTTTTGCGCTACTCAATTTAATCCCTAGTTATTTGAACTTATTAAACCGATAATCATTAAGATAATAATAAACTTTCCAAAAAATTAAAACAAAAAAAATATAAATATGCAGACAATTAAGAGATGACAACATTTAAGCTGATCACGATCAAACAACACACATTTAAATCTGGATAAAAAGAAAGAATAATATTTGTTACTAAATCTATTAAAGAGTAATTGATACCAACAGGGTACAACCTCAAATGACAAAGCGATTAAGTTCTTATGCCAGCCAGCTCGAATTTAAAAGTCAGGCGAACAGCTTATACGGTAGACAAAATGAGAGCAGTAAGTAAATAGAATGAAGGGATTGAAAAGGCGGTGGTAAAGCTGCAAAATACCATGATTATAATGATTAGCGGCAGCACGTTCTTCATATACAAACAATATACAGCGGTATGCTAAGCAATCAGTTGTTAAATAATCTAGCAATAGTTTATGAAATAATATAAGTACGTATGTAAAGACATACGTACATACTTATATTTGTTATGGTGGAAAAAGTGGTATTTACCACATAATTTCAAGGAAGTCCCATTAAAAAAAGTATTTGCTTAAAAGGGATAATAACTTTAAGACACAATTAATTCAAAGTAATTTGGCAGCGATAGCAAAAATTTAATCAATATGTTGTTGCAAACATACATACATACATACATAATCGATTATGCCATGTAATCTTTGACAGATTTTCCGCATATATTTGTGTCAAATACACGCATCTTTTAGATTTTGTTTTTTTTTATCTTTTTACTAGAATGAACTAATTGTTATTGAATCTGGTATTTGAATTAATAAATATGAATTTCAATTACAAAAATTATATTATTAATTAAAATTTTATTTGACTTTCTCTAATCATCAAAATAAAAATTAATAATTTTAATTGAAAAATGTATTGAGAAAAATATGAATTAAGATAGTGTTAAAAAACTAATTAAAATTTCTTTATTATTAAAATTAATTTTAATCAATTTTATAGCGCCTATAATTGAAATTTGGGATTAATTTAAATAATAATGTATCAGTTATTCATTATAAATACTGTAGAAATGATAAAATTTGTTTTGATTAAAATTACCCGAAGAGAATAAAAACTGTTTTGTAGATATATTTATTTAACCGAACATACATACATAAATATATACATACAATTTTAATTACATTTCGAATTTTAATAAAAAAATAATAGGAATACATACAACATAGCATAAGAGGGAAAATTTTTACCTTTCATTTCATCAAACGCAAGGAAAGAATTCCAGTAATAACTTACCTATTAAGGTAAAAATCCAACAGTATGTATTGGGTCACAAGAATGATCATCTTAGGTACATCTGCAATAAATTTAAAGATCCTTTTGTCTATGTGTTTGAATACTTATTACAACTTCATCTTACAGATTGGCCTCTATATTTTTATACCCTTCTGCAATATTCATTTCCGACCCAATGAAATATATATTTTCTGAGGGCTTATGAAGAAGCCCCACGATGTGGGAAAGACACGTGTAAGGTATCAAAATATCAGAAGAATTCAGGAACAAATTGGTATTTAAAATCAGCATAATCATCCCATAACTTTTTGTGATATGTACAAATAAACACGTCTGCCTCTCCTTTTTAGCTAATGTTTACCATAAAATGAATATAATCGGCAAAAAAAATTTTTTTTTTTAAATATATCTATGTTTTATATATAATACATTTTTTTAATATCCTAAATAATTTTTCACCATGTTTAAGAAACCAAATTATAAGCCGTCATCTCAGAAACTATTTCAAAAAAACTAACAAATCGGTTTGAAACCAACTGAGATATAAGCACCAGAGTACAACTGCTTTGATACTTTTCCTAAAAACTACAAAAGGAAATTGCTATTGTTCAGTTTCTACACAACCGACAAAGGGCTTAAGCATTAAAATGTAGTTAGGTATGAAAAGAAAAAATTCTAAGATGGCGTCCTAGATTATATGGAGAGTGTATGAGCCAAATATAGTAGTTACGGCTTTGTCGCCTTTAACCCCCACAATATTAAGGCTATTATACACGGCATGTTTTTTACATCTGACTTTAAAATTTGTGAGACATATGTAAATCTACATGTCTGTCAAAATTGTACTTCTACAGGCAACCGTCGCTGATTGCTTTCCAGCAGCAGAGATTTCTGCCTACGGCTGTTGTCAGATGTTTTGACAGAAGAAATTAGAGCGCGCTCTAATTGAAATTTTGTCAGATGTCTAAACACATATTTTTTACAGAAGTAATATTTTAAAGGTAACACACGACATGTTCGTATTTAGCAGAGTGGAATTTGACAAGTCTGATGTAAAAAACATGCCGTGAATTAGCTCCTTTATTATCCTTTTATTTTTTATAAAAGGGCTTGACCATTTTACATTGACATGGTCAACTATTAAATAAGCGTAATCAAAAATGGTGTCTGGAACAAAATGGCGGAACAAATTTTTTTAACTCCTAAGGGCTTTACTAGTAGAATACAGTTATCTATATAAAAATTCAAAATCAAAGAAGGCGTCGGAAATAATAAAGGTAATATCGTATTACATGAAATCTAAAATCTTGCCTTAGTTAAGATGTCGTATTTATAGCTATGTACATCACGGTGTAGGATATTATAGCGGCCTTACGAGTTATTACTCAGCTCCCCATTTTACATGATTCCTAAAAATTTCGTTAAACTAATCTAGTAAAATCAAATCTTGACTAAATTGAATATACTAATTTTTTAACTGACAGAAGTTTTTTCGTTGTTGTTTAAAAATATAATTCAAATTTGAAAATAATAATAATCAGTTAGTCATTTAATTAAAAATTATCAGCAATATTTTTTTACTCGCCACCCAAAAAAAATATTATCATATCGAAGTTATTAAGGGTGGTTAAATTTTAAGGGCCGATGTTGATTTTAAATAAAACACAAATTATTTAAGAAATTATTATCATTTATTTTTATAATGATTTGTATGGTTCAATTATGTATGGAAAATATCGGCCAAATACAACCAACCACATATATATTTTTTACAATTCTTCCGATTGTGGACGAATTTGAACGATTATGTTGACCAAAAGAATCACGAAGTGCACAAAATGCATATTGATTTGAACGCTCATTTAATCTGAGAGTGAGAAATGTCAAATGAAATGCAAAAAAACTTGTTGTTTGTGTGGTTCACCTTCAACATGGGCCCTTAAAATTTAACCACCTTCTACAAAGAAAGTGATACACATTTTATTATAAAGAGATTATTCCATAGAGATTAACAAAATAATAAATATTGTGCTTTAAATATACACAAAATTAGTGGTGGGTATGAAAGATTCGGCATAGGCGAATATAGTCCTCTTACTTGTTTTAGTTAATTTAAATCATTTTAACGTGTTATGCGGTATTTAAATGAATAATTTTTCATTTGTGTGTAAATATATACAGGAATACTCTAATTTTCTAACAAAAAAATTATAATTATGTGGAATGCAAATTTTAAAATTATGTTTCGTTTAAATTTGTAAAAAAAAAAAATTTCTTCTCATACATAATCAATATTATATTGCAAACATTTTTATTGAAAAAATTTCTTATGAACATTTTGTTTTAAAACAGTTTTAAATATAAGATTAAAAACCTTAATAAAAATATGGTGGTCACTTTGTAAATGTGTTGAAGAAACTGTTTATTAAAATTATAAACTATCATATGCATCTATTTTAACGAGTTATCTATAATTGAAAATTTGCAGCTCCATTTCCATTTTTAGAAAATTTTTGTAATTCTTTTTTTTCCTTAATTAAAAAAAATCGATTTTTGTTTCAAATGATCTATTAATTAACAGTTTTCTATAGCGTTTTCTTACTTACATACATACATATATGTTTGAAAACCAAAAACAAAACTATTTATTTATAATTCTTTTGTTATGGAACATTTCAATACTTAACTTGTTTGTTGGCTGAATAATTTTTAAGAATTCTGTTTTTATAGATCATTTTCGGTAAAGTAAGCGATGATGCGTAATTAACTTTGCTACCAAACAGTAATGTGAAAGCATCTCTTCCTTTAGATACAGTTTTACAGACTAATCTTTAGAGTAGTGCTGTCCAAGTATTGAGTACTGAGTATCGAGTATTTGCCTTTTTTAGGTACTTAATAACTTGAATGAATTGCCCGATACTTCGATAACCGAATTTCTTAATCATCTGAAGAAATAATGTTATGGCTGTAATACAACTCTGTTTGTAAAATTCAACCCTTTATGTTAGCCTACAAACTGAAATCAACCGCCATAAAACCGGCTGTCAATAAAAGCTAACAAATGTTAAAGTTCTTATTAAAATCATTAAAATTTATTAAAATATTACGAAAATGTAAACTTTTTTACTTCTACGTTCTTAATAAAAAATGTTTAAATATTAATAAAAACATACTTTATATTGCACTTTAAATGTACTAAAAATCCTCTAAAAGTATTAACATATACCGAGTACCCAAATTAAAAATATTAGGTAGTATGTATTGAGTAATGAAAAGTGGTAGAATTTGCCAGCACTACTTTAGATCCAGATTCATTTCAACAAAACTAACACATAATTATCATTATTTTTGGCAAAGATATTTTTTAATTATAAATACACATGCTGTCATATACGTGTATGTATATTGAACACAATAACATCAAATGGTTTGCTTTGGTCATAAATAATAAAATATTTTCAAGGTTATATTTATATCAGGCAAAATTCCAAAGATGGAAAATCACATAAACTAACCTTGCACTAATATATACCTACTTTGTGTGTATAATTTTCCACCTGCCCTAAAATATTTATTCAGAAAATTCCACGTAAACGTTAAAGATTCATCATCGTCAGTCAACGACTACATTTTTATATTTTTTTTTTTGTTGTTTTTATATTTTTGTCCCTCATTTTGTCTTTAAAATAGTTTCCTTAACTAAGCTGAAAATTAGGTTTATTCTTGTGAAAATAAAAGCAACAGCTTTAAATAGTATGATTTACCTTAGCACAGTGGAACTTACCTGGGAAATTTTGGTTTTTCCAATAACTTAAAGAATAATGACTAATGATTTTTTAAATATTACAAGAAAATTACAAATAATATTTTAACTTTATTAAACGAGTGCTTTATTAACGACCATTATACATTACAGTTTAAGAGACCAGAGTTCTTGGTGTAAATCAACACTGCAACCCCTAGACTAGCAATCAACTGACTTGTCAATTTATGTTTCTATAAATTATGTTGAAAAAAAAAAAAAATAAATCGTTACTTTGTAATGATTTATAGTGCGATTGAAATTGAAACGAACTTTTCTGCGATAAAGCTTATCTTTGATTGAATTGATATGCTAATATGTTAAACTGGCACATTAAGAGTGAACGCATTACCAAAAAACCTTTATATATATATATATATATATATATATATTATGTCCTGTGGTTCCTATAAGGAACAAAGGGCCACAACGAACTCTTTCCATTCGGTTCTGTTTGATGCTAGGTGTTTGATTTCCCTCCAGCTTAGCCGACTTTGGATTACTTCAGCTTCGAGTTGACGTCTCCAGGAGTGCGACGGGCGTCCAGCTCTTCGTGTATTTCCATGGGGATTCCAGTCAATAGCAGTTTTAGTAGGGTCGCCTTGTGGTCTACGGAACGTGTGACCAATCCAGCGCCATTTTCGCTTAAGGATCTCGATGTTGATTGGACTTTGATTTGTTTGTGACCATAGTTGAATGTTTGATATGGTGCTTGGCCAGAATATCTTAAGGATCCTTCGTAGACAGCGGTTAACAAACACCTGTATGGCATTTATTTCACGTGTTGTTGTGTTCCATGACTCACAACCGTAAAGGAGCACCGATTTGACACACGAATTGAATATGCTGATCTTAGTGTGCTTTGAAATAAAAGTAGCTTTCCATACAGGGCGGAGCATACCGAATGCCTGATTGGCCTTTGACATTCTATAGGCGACGTCATTGCTGCAGCCGCCAGTATGAGTTAAAATGCTACCAAGATAGCAAAACGACCTTACTTCCTCTAGTTCAACATCCTGTATTTTAAATCTGCTGTTATTAAAGGTGTTGCAGCGCATTACCTTACTCTTTTTAATATTTATTTTTAGACCAGCTTTTGCAGCTTCGGTTTCGACGGACTTAAGTTTAGCTGACATATGCCGATAGCTGTGAGACAGAAGACAAATATCATCTGCGTACTCCAGACTCTCGAGTTGTTGAGTGAGTCCCCATCGTATACCTCTGCTGTCCTGAGTAGCATTTCCCACTATGACGTCTAGGACGATGTTAAAGAGAAGAGGGGATAGTATACATCCCTGGCGCACTCCGGTTACAACGTTAAAACTGTTGCTTAGTGCGTTGTCATGGACAACACGACATCTAACATCCTTATACAGAGCTTGCGTAAGCATGATAATCTTTGGTGGAACACCTTTACACGCAAGAGCACTCCATATCGCATCGTGGCTCAGGGTGTCGAATGCTTTCTCAAAATCTATAAAGATCATGTACAGGGGGGACTGCCACTCGGCGGACTGCTCGATAATTATTCGCAAAGTGCTTATATGGTCCACACAAGACTTTTGTGGACGAAGGCCAGCCTGCTCAGGCCTGATATCATCCATTACAGCATCTGATAATCTTTTGTTGATAATATGCGCTATAATCTTGTTTACTGCACTAAGAATTGTGATACCTCTCCAGTTCCTGCAATCGGTAAGGTTGCCTTTCTTTGGTAGGTTGACAATGATACCTTCTTTAAGCTTTGAGTCGAGTTCGAATGTGAGCCAAAAGTTCTCGATGAGGGGTAGCAGAATGTTCGCTGTTAGTTGTGGATCAGCTTTAAGCATTTCAGGGGCTATATTATCGGCACCGGGGGCCTTGTTTGCCTTCAAAGCAAAAACCTTTACATCATAAGAATAAGTCAGTGTTTGGTGCGTTATGTGGAATCGCTGGTTCGAATTTCTTCAAAAACTATGCCAGCCTGGAGTTTGCAGTTAATTGTGACCACTACAAGGTCATTATGACGGACTTTTTTATACCATAATTAAATGCTCTTAATGTGAAGGAGTTTTTATACACCGATCATCATAAAATTTAGTGAACAGCGATTTGTGTTTGCATAGAACTTCTTGGGGAAAATTACATCTTGATTTTAATAATATTCATAGCTTTAAAAACGTTTTAAGTGATTACCGAAAGTGTTTCTTACATCAGAGTCAGATTCAACTGTGGTACCATCATTATCATATTGGAGGTACAATTTTATATAGGCATGTATGTATGTATGTATGTAACTTGTTAGTGGCAAATACCATATACCCGTGTAAAAGCAGTTTTCTTTCTTCCAGGCCCACTGCTAGTTTAGTGCTTAAAACACATGCATAGATAGTATTTGTACTAGAAATATGTACGTAAAATAGTTAGTATACCCATTAATGCAGACAAAAATGCAGTATGCTGGGTAATACAACAATCTTAAGCCTTTTTGTAAGGATATACTTAGATAGATTCACTAATGGATTCACAGTAATGGCAAAAGGGATTAGTGAGTAGTGTTCATAGCATTTTGTCTTAGCAAATACCGCACGCGATTAAGATGTTTCTTTCATTTTATTGTTTGTCTTATTTTATTTTGTTGTTCTTATATGCATATGTACGCATATGTATACGTACATATGTGTGTATGTATGTTAATTTTATGGAAAACCGCAAAAGTATAACGAGAGGTCCACCTAGACAGATAACTAGTAAATTACTAGCTACTCACTAGCTTGTTAGTTGGCCATTTGTTTCGTAATCCATCAGTAATCCCTGAACAGTTTTACTATAATGTTTTTTGTACTTGTTTGTCCTGGATAATAATTTCATGTAACGTCAGGACAAATGCAACCAACAACGACAGCACATGAAAAATACGTTATTGATACCATTAAGTACCTGCTGCTGATGCTGCTGTTAATCCACTTACTTATGTAAATGTTAATCCTAACATAGTTGGTATATTTGTGTTTAACACTAGCTGAATTATGGCTACAGTATTGTGCACAACATAAGCTAAAAAATCATATAAAATTATTGTTCCAAAAATTTTGTCATTTTAGAAAATATTAATTTAATTGCAAAATTATTAAATTATTAAAATTATTGCTAACAGGCTTTCAAAATTAAAATTAGGAAATCATTAAAATTTTTAAAAATTATGATACCGATATCATAACTGCGGAGTTCACAATGACACAATCGAATTTTTTTATATATAATTTTTTATAATAAAGGGTGATTTTTTAGCTATTATCTTTTTGGCAACACTGGTTTAAACAGCTGACACACGTTCCGTGTTTTGTTTTACTGTCAAACATCTTCAGTTTGGTCTATAATTTAACCATGAATCGTCTTACAAACGAACAACGCTTGCAAATTATTGAATTTTATTATCAAAATGCGTGCTCTGTTAAGAAAGTTCATCGCGCGCTTCTTATCGAAAAATTGTGTTCAGCGACGAAGCTCATTTTTGGCTCAATTGGTACGTTAAAAAGCAGAATTGTCGATTTTAGAGTGAATATCAGCCAGAAGCATTGTAAGAGCTACCAACGTATTTATTATGTATAGCATTAGTTAAACATCCAGTAAAATGTATATAATTTAAACGACTAGTACTGTCATTTATAAGATATCTATCTTGTTGTTCTAGTTAATAACTAATTTTCAAATAAATAAGTAAATGCATCCAGAGAAAGTCACAATTTGGTGCGGTTTATTGGCTGGTGGCATCATTGGACCGTACTTCTTCAAAGATGATGCGAATCGTAACGTAACTGTGAATGGTGAGCGCTAACGTGAGATGATAACCAACTTTTTTTTGCCCTAAATGCAAGAGCATGTGGTTTCAACTAGACGGTGCCACATGCCACTCAGCACGCTTAACAATGGACTTATTGAGAGGCGAGTTGGGTGAACATTTTATTTCACGTTCGGGACCGGTCAATTGGTCGCCTTGATCGTGCGATTTAACGCCTTTAGACTATTTTTTGTGCTGCTATGTTAAAGCTCATGTCTATACACACATGCTCGCTTCAATTGACGCATTGGAAGACAACATTGAAGCATTTATTCATGAGATACCGACCGAAATGTTGGAAAGAGTATGCCAAAATTGGACTAAGCGGATGGACCATTTGAGACGCAGTCACGGTCAACATTTGCATGAAATAATCTTTAAACATTAAATTATATGGACCGTACTATCGATTCAAATAAAGATTTTATGAATTTTTCTGAATTTTATGTGTTTTTTTTTAACTTTCCTATAGCTCTTAAAAAATCACGCTTTATAACATCGAAAAACGAACTGTGGCAATTATTATATTAAACAGTTTTAAGTGCAAACTTAATAACAAACATAAAAATACATAACCTATGCGGACGGGCATAGGTTATTCTCCGTATGTACGCCTTATCATAAAAGTCGGTTAAGAAGAAATACTTATTTAGTTGAAAAAGAATTTTGATTTTTGTATGTGCGTGGAACTTTCTACTTTTCTTATCACAATGTTGTGCTGTAGCTGAAAAAAAAATGCTTTAAAATAGCGTTGGAAATTCTGTTAAATTGACACATACATACAAGTTTGGAGGCGGGAGTGTCACATACATATATAATTCATACATATATTTCACATTTGCGTAATAATTTAAAACCTTTAACAATATTAAAAATATACAAATGCCTCATATCGTAGGCGGGCGTTGAAGTAAGCGTGTCAAAGTAATTTTTACTCATGCGAAATCCTTGTACTTATAGAATACATATGATTTTAAGAAAAAGCCTTACGTGGAGGTTGGCGTTAAAAAAGGGCGTGTCAATTTATTTATTTAGTATTAAGATCATTTTAGTCTAATATTTTCGTTTACGAAATTTTCATAGATTTTATAAGATTTAAATAGATCAATGGAAACAGTAATTTTTGTTTATTCAACTCATAATCTAGGAATTTAAAAAAAAACTTTTAGGGAACGAAGTTTTTTAAGAATTATGCTTGTACAATTTTATTGCTCTTCGCAGTTGTTTTTAGGCGCTATCGCAATTTGAGCGATGCCAAAATAACATTTAGACATGACCAACTCATGCATTACAATGCATAACTTTCTTTCTTATTAACCGATTTTATTTATTAGCATATAATGTTACCAGAACTTGGAAATTTTATACATTTTGTGTTCTTAAACAAATATTTCAATGTGTTACAAACGTAAAGATAAACTGTAAATATTCCCGCGCCATTTTTTTTTTTTGTTGGTGACTATACAAATATACATCTGCGTTTATATTTCACTTTCTTAAATTCAATCCACTTTTAAGTTAACTATTTGTTGCTGATTTTCTGCACAGTACTGTATATAAGCAGTAGGTCAGTATGATCGACTGGCAGACTTTTTTCTCTGTCCTTTTTTTGACTTAACAGTACATATAGTAAAAGGTGACATAGTTTGTTTAGTTAAAAAGCTAGGAATTGAAGAATTAAAAATAGAAAACAAAGCATCCGCTGCGTCAGTTAGTGTTCTTGTGGCTCTTTAATCACAACCCATTTTACCACAGAAGTCTGTAAAATCATCATAGTTTTATGACAATGTATGAGTGCGTTAATTCCTTCTGTTTAACTGCAGCTGCTTCCTAATGACATGCTACTTCTTGTCTTTGTTTATTTTTTATTTTTTAAATATTCAACAAGCGACTACTGTCAGTCAGTCAGTCATCTTAAGAAATTAGTAATTTTTATATTTTTTTTCAGGGCACGAGAACAAAAATTTCACAATTTTACCGAAATTGTGTGATTTTTTCAAGTTCTCTGTCTGCAAATAATGCGATTTGATCGCAAAAACGTATTGAAATTAGTTCAGTTATAGATTTTTGACACAATTCTAGATGTATTACATGAAATTTGTCTGTCAATTTCCAAATAAATAAAACTAGTCGTAATGAGCAAGTGACCATAACATAATTGCCAACTTATTTTTGTATTTAATATTAATAAAGTTAGACAGTTAAAAGATAAAAGAGCGTACAACCTTACAAGCAAAAAATTCACCTTTGAATATAAAGTATTATTGCGAAGCATTTTCGATTTTTCTTTATTCCTTTGATACTAACAGTCGGATATTAAAGTGTGATATATCGATAATTTTGTTTCGAGAAGATCATCATTATGATCCAAAGGCCATTGGTATTTATTTATCCTCTCTAATTTCAGAAAAATTAAGCTCACACACAACTAATAAACTATTGCTAAGAAATTATTGCGATATTATTTTTTTTTTATTGTTGTTTATATAAATTTTTTGGCGATCAACGATCCTTAGAGCAAAACATAAGTCAACTAAAAATAAAAGAATTGACAACAAAGATATAACGTAAAATGTAATAAGGCGACCCCTACGTTTGACAAAAGAATGGAAAATTGTATTGCAAAAATACTTTTCAATGGTGTACGGCATACTTTTTTCTGGTACAGTCTAATATACAAATTCCATTTGCAATCAATCAAATACTATTGACTAATTTTCTTGAGCATTAGATTACAACACTCAGTGTTAAAATGTTAGTTGAAATAAAGAACTTAGGTTAGGTTAGGTAGAACAGGCAGCTGTTGTACAGCTCACTTGGGTCGATTATATTGATCCCTTTGTGATACCTGAATAGAAAAGTAAGAATAGAAGAGAAAAGAAGCAGAGAAGTCCAGAGTCTCCGGCGGGAATCCAACCCGCAACCCCTAAGCTAGCAGAACAACACACTGCTGACTAGTCCATCGGGGCACCCCAAAAATAAAGAACTTGCAACCTTAAAAATAATTTGTCAGTAAAGAAAAAAAAGGTTTTCATAACTTCTACAAAATAAAATTATTAACGAAATAATTTTCTCACTTCTTGCAATAGGTAAGAAAAAATAAAAGAAAACTATTTTAATTTACTAAATTATTCGGGATATGCTCCCAACTAATTTTTCAATATTTTATTTGGTTGTTGGGTTGAAGCTGGTCTATATGCATTTCACTGGTGCTTATACCAGATAGTTTCATACAAAATTGTTTTAAGATTTTTTTAAAGTGAAATATCAGTTATTGAAGGCCTCTAAAATTTAAAAAAAGCAAATTTTTTTAAACATAAGTAAACACTGCATGTATGCTGTAAGGAACGAGCATAGTTTAGATACACGTTTAAATCCGTTAGATAATGTTGCGACCGCTTTATACACAATCTTTTTTTATTCCCTTCTCACGAGTTTAAGTTTGTCATTTCGTTTATAATTTCTACAATATTCATTTGAGACTAGGGTTTGGGAACCGGGAATTCCCGGGAATAAACCACTTAGTTTTCCCGGAAAAATTTTGCTCTTATTCCCGGGAAAACGGGAATTAAAAAAAATATGTAGTATATTAGGAAATATATTTAATTTTATTTTTAATTTCTTATCTGTTTAGGTAAATTTAAAGAATATTTGAATAAAAAGTAAGGTTTTTAATTTATTAGCATTTTTTGTTTGTTAAGTATTTACAACTTTTCTCAAATACGACTATGTAAAAGAAAAACAAACATCATCGGTCAAAAATATTTCACGCCAAAGTTAACGACTTTCTGGAATTATTTTTAATGAGTGCTTATAAATTTCAAGTGAATTAATTATAGACATACACAATTAAATGTTTTCTTGTATAAAAATGTTTTTTATAACAACCGTAAAACCAGCAGTAGTTTCCGTGGTTCATTTTTATAAATATAATCGTATGTACAAATTGTTTTTAAAAGTGGTCACAGAATTTGTAAGTATAATTTTTTTCATTTATGATTGAATTTTTCTAATAATACTTTTTTTAAAATCTATTTTTTTAGAAGCAAAATGTCTGAAGTTTGGAACTATTTTCAAAAAGGAGACAACGCAGCACAATGTAACATTTTCCCGAAAAGGTTAATATTCAAGGGCGGTAGTACTAGTGGTCTCATACGGAACCTTCTTTTGGTCCATAAAATAAAATTTCAAAACGATTCTTCAACACTTGCACCAAATAAAAAAATAATTCCACCATTAAAAGTTTTTTCGACATCCAAACATTACCAGAAATTGTTTCAAAATTGGCAGCAGTCGATGGAATATCTATTCGAACAATTACACAAAGTTCTTTTATTTGTCAAAGTTTTTTCAGTAAAAATATGACGTTACCAACGCCGTTAAAAATACGATGGTGAAAACAATATCGAGTCAAATTTGCGACAATTTGAGGTTTGCTCTTGTATTAGACGAGTGGAGTAGTGTTGCCCAAAAAAGATATCTGTTTACATGGCAATAATTATTTTTATAATTTGGGTTAAGTTTATATTTCCGGAAGATGTAATGCTGACACAATAAGGACTCTAATGGAAAATAAACTACTACTAAAACAATGAATTATTAACCAAATCGTGATGTTTAAGTTCACAAACATTATTTATTTTAAAAGAAATATTATTTTCGGGAATCCCGGGATTTCCCGGGAAGACGATTTTTTAATTCCCGTTTCCCGGGAATATAAAAAGACCGGGAAATCCCAACCCCTATTTGAGACCCTATAAAGTAAATAAATATATTCTGAGAAATTGATTAAGCTAAGTCCATATGTCCGTCTGTCCGTTGTTATGTTGAAAACAACTTTTTGCATCCCCCACGTATAACTCAGACTGGTATTAATTTATCAGAAAATCAGTTAAATGGGTATATTACTAGCTGAGTAATGAGGAAAAAAACGGCTGCCTCTGTTTTTAACAGAAACAAAGTTAGAATTTGCAGCTCGTATGGAACTTCGTGAAACGTTTGTTACGTATATATAAAATATGTAACTCTGGCAACATTGCATAAAATATTGATTCAACGAGTTAATTACCAAAGTTATGGGCGAAAAAATATTTGGAAAAAAATGTCAATTAAAAGTTCAGACTATCGACTTATGTGACTGTAAATATTTATTCTATTCTTTGATCCATTGCAAACATATTTGATTACAACATGATTGCACAAACTGTGTAAAGGATATATACTTTTTAAAACTGGTTTTGTTAAATTTTCGTGTATGTATTCAGGCAGGTTTGTGCAAGGTTATGGGTTACACCCGGTAGATGATACTACAATCTGAACTTAAATTTTGTTTTTGATATTAAACAGATTTTGATAAAAAAAATTTATGTTTATCCAGTTAGGTAATAGAATGCTTTCGATACGGGTTTAAACTTAACAAAAATGTTTACCACATTATTTTAATAAAAATATTTAATGACCTAGAAAGAAAACATTTTATTAGTAATTTAAAACAATATCAAAATTATTATAAGCCACAAATTTTTAAAATTTTTGATAATCAGTGTTACAAGTAGCCAAAATAAAAAGATGCCAGATTAAAGATCCAAATTTAAGTGCTAAAATGTTCTAAGTTGCATATAGTTCTATAAGTGTAAATATCATATGTACAAACATATTTTTTTTATTAAATAGTATAATGCGAGGTAATACCAGTAACAGGTACAAAAGCTTTAAGAAAATGAATATTCATTTTTAAATTTTGAAATGCATCAAATTTTAAAGGAATTAAAGGTTTACGTTTTTTCTTTATTATCTTCGTATTCTCTTTCCTTTTGGTAAGTACTTCTCTGAAGAACCGACTTTTTGCACATCTTCTTCAGACTCTGTATGTACATTATTATTATTTTTATCATTTGTTGATAAATATGGATAGGCATCTTTTTTGCTATTAGAATCATCTATCTGTAGTTTAGATATAACACCGGACTTCATCTTAAAGAATTTAATAAGATAAATTAAAAAAAAAGTACTAAACAACCAGTTAGCTCTCTTTAAAAAAGTGCTTAGTCTAGCACTAAAAGTAATTAACCCTGGATGGTTACTAGGGTGATCGATTATTCGACTTTTTTAAGAAACCGGTTTTCAAATAGTTTGAAATTTAAAATTAAAAAAAAACCGGTTGCTATTTTGAAAATTGAGAAAAAACCGGTTAACCGGTTCGAATATATAAAATATAATATTTAAAGTAAAAATTAAAAAATATTGTAAAAAAAGATTATAATTAAATTTATATATAAATATGCAATTTTTACAGTTTATATACGTTTGGCTGCACAATTACGCAATAACTGACATAAATGCAGTTGACTAACTTGGTTTTTTAGTTTAGTTGAATTTAAAGACAAAAGGTACTCTTTACAAGTAAATAAATACAATAGATTAATAAATAAATAATTAAAACTTTTTATAAGGCTGTTATAAATTTTTGTATATCCTTCTGTAAATTTTTTATGTGTTAATTAGATCAGCTAGGTTTATATACTATAAAAGAAATAATATTAAAGCTTAATTAATTTTCTTATTTTACATTTGATTTTTAAACAACAAATAAATTTCTTACAATATTATGGAAGAATATTTAATAGTTTTTATTTTCTGATTGTTGGAAACTTTTAGCGTTCGTAATAATTATAGTACGACTGGTTACAAAGATATATGAAAATAAACTTTAAAAAATAAAAAACGGCTTTGCGGATAAAAAACCGGTGTATTCGATATTCGAAAAATCAACATTTAGAAAATAAAACCGCCAGCTGAAAGAGGAAAAAACCGGGTTTTTCACCGGTTGTAAAACCGAGTCGATCACCCTAATGCTTACTCTTCACTTTAGTACATTAAGGTTACACTTCGTCGAATCGAACAATTAAAAAATGAATTATATCTAGCGGAACTATTTTTAAAGTAAAAAAATAAAAAAATAAACAAAAAACTTTTTTTAGTTAAGAATTTTATTAAAAAACAAAGAAAACAAAATTTAAAAATTATAATTCTTTTTCTCTCTTAAAATTCGATGCAAATTTAAACTTTTTTTTCCGTTTTTTCAAATTAATGGTCAAATTAATTTCAATTAATAATCGACGAAAGCATCCAGGAACACTGATCGTGATACTTTTGCATTTTTGTGACTTCGGTAGGAGAATTATATGAAAAAATTAATAATTATATTTTAAAATGTGATTCAAATCTGTTTGAGAGACTTCCCCTAAATCATTTAATAATCTTATCAAGGTTATGCTATCTCTTGCATGTGGAATGGGCTTATGGATGATTAAGGTTGTGTTTAGTCAATAACAGGATCTGCCAACTGAAACTGGTTTATTTTGATTGGACCAAGCGGAAAACTACCAGACAATTTTAGAAAAAAAATCGACATATAAATATTAAATAAAGATTTTATATAGTTTAAAAGTGAGTAACACCACGCCCACTTAAATCGATCTTTTATAAAATCTACATACACACTGTTACCTTGACAATACAATTTTATGGTTAGAGAAGTAAACAATGTTACGCTCGTACAAAATAAATATTATTTTCAACTAATTCTCCTTAAAAAAAAACTTACAAACGTCTTAAGTTTAATAAAAATATCATGTTATAATAAGAAAAGTAGGCAACGCCATGTATTTGGTTTCTATTTGAAAAAACAAATAAAAAAATGTATTTTGTATGCCGGATACAGTTAGTTATCGATAAACCAAACTTATATTTGTTTTACTATTTTGTGGAAATAAAGAAGAAAAAACAAAATTCACTATCAGAGAGAGAGAAAGTTTTCTGATATAATAAAATATGATAATAAATAACTATGGTGTTTAGCTTAAATACATTGAAAATTACATATAATGCGAAGTTTAAGGCTTAACATATTTCTTTTGCTTCATACTAAGAACACAAACGTATGTCCAATTGGCATGCTGTGCACTTTAAAGGAATGAAAATTACCCTACTAGGACGATAATCCCAAACTAAGTTTATGTTTAGACTATTTTAAGAACCCAGATTCTTTAATATAATGCCTTAGGGATTTTTAATTTAAATTCCTAAAATATTCCAAGTTCCGTATAGCATGCACGTTAAAGTTTTCGCATCTAAAATGCCTAAACGAAAGACATTTAAAAACGTAGCGTTTCAAAGTCTCATCCTCTTCTTCGTTTAATCTCAGAACCCCAATACTAGCTAGATAAACTCTTAGCTTCATGTGATTTAACTAGTTAATCTTCTAAGTGCTGGCCTATTCAACTTCAGAAACTCTTTCGATTTCTCAAGATTTTGGGTCACCCCTTAGTATGTTTAATTTAAACTTTAAATTAAGACTTTAAATTCATTTTTGAACCATTGAAAGAGTTTAACATTTTCCAAGGTGAAGGTATGCAGAAATGATCACATTTTAAATAATAAAACGACAACGCCGTTTCCGATTATGCCGTGTCGGCCATAATATCTCTAGACATTCACAATTTGCAGGCGAGCTTTTTTTTCGTTCATTAGGGTCTTAATAACTGATTCATTTAACATATTCTTTTATTTTATTCGTTGAAAATCTCCTTCATCTACTTAAAAATTTCCGTATTGTCATAATCTCAGAATTGTATTGTGACTTGGTAGAAGGGCTCATCTACCTTTGCTTCAGTTTATGTCAAAGAAACATTCTAGTTCGGTCACTAATCTATGACCCGGGTGTATGAAGATCGGTGCTCTAAATATTTCGTACCTTAATTACTTCATCTTATTCTCCCTCCTTTAATATTATGGTCGTTGGGATTTGGTCACATGTTTCCTATCAGTAAGATATCAATTATTCTTTGATTTTTGATTTTGTGGTCTCTAAGTAACCACTCAGTCATTGCCATTAATCTCGTAGTGGCCAAGGTAATTTCATACATCAAATGTATCTCAATCGATGTACTGTGTTTTGATAATTCTTAAAACTTTCCACTCTTAATCTTATTATGGTCTCTCCACAATAGCCTCCAATCAAGTAACACTCCTAGGTATTTGGCTATTTATTAATCTGTACTATCTTGTGTCGAAAGACGGCACAATTGTACACCGGTGTCTTTCTTTTTCTCGTAAACAAGCCGATTTTTGATTTGTCCAGAATGACATTGAGCCCTCGGTCATTTGCCCAGTTGTAATATATATTTAAAATTTTTATTGCCCTCCTGCATAAAATTTCAACCTTCTTTCCTTCCATAAGTATCGCAAGATCGTCGGTGTAACAGATGAGTTTTAAACTTGTTTTGATAGAATTCTCAGTGGACTAAGTACGATGGTTACACTTAGCAACTGAGATAATAGTTCTGATTGCTGGGTTTCTCAACATATATTGTCCCTTATTGTCTTACTGCCTTTGACTCACAATTTATCCGCCTGTTCCTTAACATATGCTTACCAAGAACCCACAAAATTTAAGGAAATTATATTGTTGAAAGCTTCTTCTATGGTCTATATGTTTTAGGATTTGCGTAGCTTTTGTTCCCCGGTTGAGATATGAAAACTACTATCGCCTCCCTCCATGCTATCAGCATACACACATACTTAAGTCAAGTGTTTAAAAAGGTTCGCTAGCCTGTTGTTAATTAGGTTTCTGCTTATTTGAAGCAGAGCCGGAAAAATACCAGCCGGTCCCTGTACCTTATATGCCAGGAAACTATTGACCCCTTTTACATTTGGACGGTTATGACTATATTTGTTGCATCTGCAAATATATTTGAAGAATTTCTACTTCAATAAAATTAATTTAAGTTTCTGTTTAGTTTTCTCTATTATCTTAAGAAAAACTTTTGTCTCTGCTCTGTCTACAACTGCAAATTTTTAATAAATATTTTACTTTGAGCGTAAACATTTACAGACATTGAATTTACAGTCCCCAGACGTTGATGTATAAGAATTGAAAAAAAACAAGTAAGAGCATTATATTCGGCTGTGCCGAATCTTTTATACCCACCACCAATTTTGTGTACATTAAAAGCACAATATTTATTATTTTGTTAATCATTATGGATAATCTCTTTATAATAAAATATGTATCACATTCTTTGTAGAGGGTAGTTAAATTTTAAGGGCCCATGTTGAAGATGAGCCACACAAACAACAAGTTTTTTTTTGCATTTCATTTGACATTTCTCAATCTCAGACCAACTTAAAAGTGGAAAGATACGCAAATGAGCAACGCGTTAAAGTTATTCAGGTTTTTTATAAAAATGGGCGTTCAAGTCAAAATGCATTTTGTGCACTTCGTAATTCTTTTGATCAACATAATCGTTCAAATTCGTCCACAATCGGGAGAATTGTAAAAAATATTTAAATTTCTGCAAAACAGGTCTGTATAAAATGTCAGAAAATCTGTGAATGCCTTCTTAGTTCGTTGAATGTGAACCATTGCTGTTTTTTGCGATAGTGTGGCAAAAGAGCAGTCAACATCGACTCATCATCATGCCCAACAATTGACCATCAACATTGTCATTGAAAATTTGGACCATCAGATCGAGGTGTGGCGCCAAGGATGGGGGGCCATTTGGCCGATATTTTGTCAAATACATAATTGAACCGTACAAATATTATCATTACAAAAAGAAATAATTATAATTTCCTAAATAATTTGTGTTTTGTTTAAATTTAACATCAGCCCTTAAAATTTAACCACCCTTTATAACTTCGATATGCTACTTAAATGCTTTTGTTAATGTAGTCTTTCAAGAAAGTGGGCGTTAAAGTAGGCATGTCAATAAAGTTTCTGCTAATAAATACAACTTAGACATTTCAATATAGTCCTTTATTTTCCCAAAAACTTTGTCAATAGAGAAATTACATGAATTTAAGATAAACTGTTATATGGGAGGTAAGCGTTAAAGTGGGCGTGTAACCAAAATTTTTGGCACAACAATAACATTGATTAGAAGGATATATGTAGCAAATTTGACCATTATACCTCTAATTTTTTTTGGTTTTATGAGCTTTTAAATTTCATTAACGGTAGATAACGTGAAAAGTGGGCGTTATAGTAGGCGTGTCGAAGCTGTTTTTGCTAATGAGTACAACTAAGGTATTTCAATATAGTCCTTTGTTATTCCAAAATCTTTATTAATAGAGAAATTATATGAATTTCAGCTAAACCGTTATATGGGAAGTGGGCGTGACACCTAAATTTTTTGGCACAGTAATGACATTGTCTAGGGGGATATACGTAGCAAATTTGACCATTATACCTCTAATTTTGGCGGTTTTATGAGCTTTTAAATTTCATTTACGGTAAATAACGGGAAAAGTGGGCGTTATTGTAGGCGTGTCAAAGTTGTTTTTGCGAATGAGTACCACTTAGATGTTTCAATATAGCCCTTTATTATTCCAAAATCTTTATTAATAGAGAAATTATATGAATTTTAGGTAAAACTTTATATGGGAGGTGGGCGTAAAAGTGGGCGTGGCATCTTAATTTTCTGGCGCAGTAATGAAATTGCCTAGGGGGATACACGTAGCAAATTTGATCATCATACCTCTAATTTTGGCGGTTTTATGAGCTTTTAAATTTCATTAACGGTAGATAACGTGAAAAGTGGGCGTTATAGTAGGCGTGTCAAAATTGTTTTTTCTAATGAGCACAACCTAGATGTTTCAATATAGTCCCTAATTATTCCAAAATCTATATTAATAGAGTAATTATATGAATTTTGGGTAAAACGTTATATGGGAGGTGGGCGTAAAAGTGGGCGTGGCACATTGATTTTCCGTTACAAAAAAGCGTTTCACCAAAAAACAAAGTGTGCAAAATTTCAGAGTCGTACATCCAATTGTGTTGCTTTTATGACGTTTTTGTTTTTAAATATACCGAAAAATACACTGTGCGGTAAAAATTTTCGTACATTTTGATCGATAACTCCTCTCCTAATGCATAGATTTAGATAATTTTTGGGAAAAAATATTGTTTTTACTCAGGAAATATATATTCGAAGTTTCATGAGTGTACGGTAATGCGTTTGGACACAATTCCATTTTATTCGATGTTCGAGGGACACGGTTTTTTCGACCTACTCTTGCTTTTCGAGCTATAACTCTCTTCCTAATATTCCGATTTAGCCCATTTTCAATACCAAACAAACCTTATCTATAAGAAAGATTCTGGCAAAATTTGAGCCCCCTAGCTTTTTCGGTGCGACCTCTATCGTGCTTTCAACAGACGGACAGACGGACAGACGGACAGACGGACAGACGGACGGACATAGCTAGATCGTCATCAAATCAAACCCTGATTCAGAATATATATACTTTAGGGGGTCTAAAATGAATATTTCGATGTGTTACAAACGGAATGACAAAATGAATATACCCCCACCATTTTTTTGGTGGCGGGTATAAAAATTCGAATTAAATAGTTATAATTATAAGTAACTAGTATGGTGTTGATGATGATGTTGATGATATTTACTCGAGAATTAAGGAACCTGTTATAATGTTTTATCGTTTCACATCTATCTTAATCCGAAAAACAAAAAAAAACCATAAAAATGTTTGCTGATCCAAAATGCAATTAACACATTACTCTTAAATACTTTACACAAATAGACATTTACACAGAGGCACACGCACATAAATACACATAATGAAATATGTACTCCAATACAATGAAACTTTTTACAAAATATGAATTCATTTAAACAGTTACAACTAAGTATGCATGTGAGTAAGCATTTCAACAGAATGTAAAAAAAAACTTTGTACGTGACTGAAAGGAAAAGTCATACAGACTTTTTAAGATCTATTTGCAATATGTTTCAGTTCTATTAAATGCCAACTATATCCCCTCTGGGGCAAATAACCACCATCATCATTATTGTCTTTATTCTCTTGGTTACATTTCCTGTTTGATGTTTGATGAAATTATCAGCGGCAAAAAAAAGGAACAAAAATGCTGTCGTTAAACAAATTAGGCAGACAAGTCAAAATCTGTTACCGTTTAACGAGTACAGCAGCAAGTAGTGAACAGTGCTTGAGTTAGTAAGCGTATCAATGTTTGTTAAGTGCTTGATTTGATTTTCCTTATTTAGTTCATTTCATTTGATTTTATGTGATTTTATTTCAGTTGATTTGATGTGATATGAGATGCTGCTTTTTTTCGTGTCTTTGGTTATTATCTTTCCAGTTGCCACGATTTGCTTTGGTTCCAAGTTTAAGGGAAGTTTTGCTAGAAGTAAAAAGTTTTCCCTCTCGCACGTAAAAAACCAAAATACGTTAACGAAAGGTATTTACTTGGTTGATGCTTTAAATATCAATTCACATGTAATTCGGGATTTCTGTTGTCTTCGTTATTTTATTTTGGTTCAACAAAAAGGGGATGGCATTTTTTTTTCTTTTAGGCTTATCAAAATTATTTATTTAGTAAAAAAAAAACTTAATCCTTATACAACAAAAATATGCATAAACATACACACTTATATTGTTTTATTTTTCTGATTTTTCTGTGTAGAAATAAATTTAGCTGTAATTATATTTATTTTTTTTGCCACCCCCCTCATTTATGTATGTATTTATGTACCTACTATGTAGATTCA
Source organism: Phyto melanocephala (assembly GCA_941918925.1). NCBI lineage: Eukaryota > Metazoa > Arthropoda > Insecta > Diptera > Rhinophoridae > Phyto > Phyto melanocephala. The sequence continues at coordinate 59,687,512 of OW799234.1, read as the reverse complement.
TTTTTATACCCTTCACACAGTGAAAAAGGGTATATATAGGTTTGTCATTCCGTGTGAAATTTCTACAATTTTCATTTCCGACCCCATAAAGTATATATTTTCTGAAAGCTTATGAATAGAGGAGTCGATTAAGCCCTGACCGTCTGTCCGTCTGTCCGTCTGTCCGTCTGACCGTCTGTCCGTGTGTATGTTGAAATCAACTTTTTGAAGCCCCCCGACATAGGTTGGACCCGGGTAAGGTATTAAAATATCAGAAATATTCGGGAGTAGATCGGTATTGAAAATCAGAAACATCGGTACATAAACAACTGAGATATGAGCAAAAACCCACGACCACCTCGATTTTCTTTTCATAAAAACAACATTACAACAACAACATACATACATACAAACGTGTATACTGGTTAGAGAAAACGTGGCATCGAATCCCAGCTGAGGCAAAAAAATTTTTTTTTTAATTTTTTTAAAATTTTTTTTTTTAATTTTTTTTTTATTTTTTATTTAATATATTATATATATTTTTATTATTATTTTTTTTTATTTTTTTTTTTTTTAATTTTTTTTTTATTTTTTTTTGTTTTATATATATTATATATGTATATAATAATTTTTTTTTTTTTAATTTTTTTTTTAAATTTTTTTTTTATTTTTTATTTTTTTTTTATTTTTTTTTAACATACATACGTGAATTTACTGTTATTGCATGACTACACGTTGTGAAGGGTATATAAGATTCGGCACGGCCGAATATAGCGCTTTTACTTGTTTTAAGTTAACTTTTTTAAACATTTTGACAGCTGGTTTTATAAAGTGAGTGAGTGATATTTTAACTTTAATGTTCAAATAAAAAAATTTAATTTGTATATGTTTATAGACGTAAAAAAAGACACAATTTCATTAAGAACTAGTTAAAGTTAAATGGTTTTGAAGGTAATAGTTTGTCTTTGCTTTTTTTAACTTCTTTACACTATTGAAATAAAAAAAAATATAAACAATTAACGTATTTAATTAAACTTCCATGAAGTTAATGCGTCAGAGCTACACTCCCATTATTGTTATCGGTTTTAAGCTCGAAATTATGTAATTAAGATTTAAGATTTTCATTAGAATTTTCATGAAAAATCTTATTAAAATTATTGACATTATTTTACTAAAACAAAAACAGATTTCTTTGTATATTTTAAAATTAAGTTTTTCATAATTATAACCCTCACCTGTGGTGCACAAGGGCATATATATATATATAGCTTTGTCATTCCGTTTGTAATTTCTACAACTTTCATTTCCGACCCCTGAAAGCTTATGAGGAGTCGATTAAGCCCTGACCGTCTGTCCGTTAGGTGGTTGAAATCAAGTATTAGAAGCAACTATATGTTCCTCAGATCTGTGTATGGTATCAATCTTTTGGAAATATCCGGGAATGAATTGCTATTGAAATTCAGCATAATCGCCCCACAACTTTCTGAGATATGAGCAAATAAACACGACTTCCTTTGTTTTTCCCCTATTGTTACCACCATAATTACAGTTTTTGAGCCATAGAATAATTTATAGGTACCTTTGCTACTACTTGTAAATATAGTATGCCTCAAGAGATATTCGTGAAAAAAATTTGGATAAAGCGTGCTCTAATCGGTAAAGTTATAGGCAAACATTTTTTAAACATACATATGTATATATTCCATAAATTTACAAACGAAAATAAATTTTTTTTAGCTTCTAGACAACCGAGAGTGTCAATATTGGTATTATCTTGACTAGCGCAATATAAACACTATAAAAAAATTTAAATTCATGTTGGCCGCGAAAAATAAATTTATATATGGGTCAAATCTGGTATTTGAAAATGTAACTTCTGGAACCCCCTCAGTAGAATACAGTAAACAATTAAAAAACATAAAATCCAAGATGGCGTCTAAAACAAAATGGCGGATAAAATTTGTTTAACCCCATCAATATGGGTATCAAATGAAAGGGCTTGACTAGTAGAATACAGATAACTACGTAAAAATTTAAAATCAAGGATGTCGTCGGAAATAATAAGGAAAAATGGCGTATAACATGAAATATAGGTGAAGCTAAAAGCAATCTTACTTGTTTTAAAGTTAGTTTACATCAAGGCATATTTATTCATCAGGCAATTGCAGTTCGAAGATAACTTTTGACATTTGAAATATATGAGAGATGGTTTTTTATCTATAAACTTTGGCATCTGAAATTTAAAATAAGTGAAGAAAAAATGAGCAGCTGACGAATCAAGATTAACTAATGAATAAATGTGCCTTGGTTTGAATATTTAATGTGGAATTGTTATAATTTTGAAAAAAAAATAGAACTTTGTTAGCCATACACATAAAAATGCGCTACATTGGAGAAAATAACTTTGTTCGAAATATTGTCATTGACTACACTTTGTTTCAATATCTATTGAAGGAATTTCGGGCGCTTTCCCTACGCTGCTGGTTTCAACTTCTAAGTAAACTGAGTTGTATACATATGAACGTGGACGTATTTCCTTAAAAATCGTTGTTAAGTGTTTCCTGAAATTGTTGATAATGAGGCCGCATTGAAGTTTTCCGGCTTTCGGCGGAAACCGGTATGTTAACACACAGGAGTCTTACTGTCCATAATTAACTAAGTTTCTTCAAATTTTCTTACCACTCTTCGAATGGTTGACACAAGTGGTCTCAGCTGACTAAACAAAATTTTGCAATTATAATGTGTTCTTTTTTCGAAAGGCGTTCGATTTTTAATAATCGGAATAACCATAAATGACCAATAAGCTACCAATATTCAGAGTTGCAACCTGCACAAGAAAAAAATTACGCTTAATTTCTCAAGACCATTCTTTCTAAGACATTCTTTCTTTCTTTCTTTTTCAATAATCTATTAATCTCCAGTAGTCTCTTGTCTCCACTCAAATATTAAAAATTTATTGACAAAAAGTTAAATTATTTAAAATTTATATACTTACATATGTACATACATGCATAAGTACAAACTTTTACGCATACACATAAGTTCGAATTTACATATTTACTAATGTGTGCATATGTATGTACAGTAGTATGCATGTACACATGTATGTTACAAGAACAAATACACAATAAATCTCAATCTCATTAATTTGTCAGGTTTACTTTTGAATTGTTTATTTATGTAGTTCTAATTAAAAGTAGAAATCAATAAAAAGCTTACACAACTTATTTCCTGTTTATTGTTTTTCTTTCTTTTAAATTTTATTATATTTTTTAACTTTTTTTTTCTTATGTCATGATTTTGACAACAACTGGAAACAACAATAAAAACTTGATTGAGAAGAAAACAAATCTAAGAAATCACAATAAAATGTTGGTGAACTTCAATGTGTGTATTCAACAGGTATGGAAAATCAATATCTAAATTTAGACATGTACTTGATTTGAAATTTAATTTTTTTAACATTTAAAGTACTAAATTATTTGCGCTAAAATAAAAATTCTTCATATCAAACAAGAAAAAATTGAATGATTTTTATTACCTAAATGCATTTAAAATGTGATTGATTAAATTAAACAAGACCTTAATAAACATTGGATGGCTAATGGGAAAGTGAAGCGAATACAAATACTACATTTGTATACACAGCTAATCCTTTCCAATTGGTGCCCTCTGTCTCGCTAACGAGGCTCTGACGACCGATCGGGTACGGTATAACCCTACCTGCAGCACCTCAGCATGCCTTGAGGCGATGTTGGCAGCCCAAACACCAGGTTCAGACGCCTAATCAGCCATTCGTTTTAAAACAAATCTTATTACCGAACCTGTAATACTTGTTGCGGCTCTAAGCTCCTTGCAGAAGTAAAAGGAATATATATTAATAAACATTAAACAATTTTATGTTTTTCTTTTAATTTATTTAGAATAACTTATTTAATAAATCCTAGCAAGACGAGGATTAATTAATAAAAACAACTATGAGTTAAACAAGTAAGAGTGCATTATTCGGCCATGCAGGATCTTATAATACCCTTCACCACAACGTACCGTAGCCTAGATTTTAGACTAAATTTTATACGCCATTATGCTTCATTATTTCCGACACCATCTTTGATTTTGAAATTTTACATGCTGCATTATACTAGTCAAGCCCTTTCATTTAATACCAATATTTAGGAAGTTTTTAAATATTAGATTTGACCCATACAAAAATGTGTTTTACACCATTTAAAAATGACAGCCATCATGGATTTTTAATATATTTTGTAGTGTATTATATTTTGTTAGTCAAGGCATTTTTTTAAATACTCATATTGGCTCTCTTCGATGTCTAGAAGGTAAAAAATTATGAGAACACCAAAGCATTTGTATTTTTGTGCTTATATCTCAGTTAGTTTCAAACTGATTTGTAACAGGAATACTTCTCAAAACTAAGGCTTGTTTTAAAATGTTTTTATATTGCCAAAAAAATTTTTATAAACTTGAGAAACTTGATAGATTTTAATAAATATTTGTCGAAAAAAATGTCCTTTAACTTGGCCGATTAGTAACCAATTTGTCCAAAATTTTTTTATGAAAATCTCTACAAATGGTAACAAAGATATCTAAAAATTATATATAAATTTTGATTTTTATGTTAAAAATATTGAAAAAAACAGAAGCAATTGTGTTTATTTGCTTATATCTCAGAAAGTTATGGAGCGATTGTGTTGAATTTCAATAGCGATTTATTTATGGATATTTCAAACAAATTTGCACTATATTCGCTTTCAGAAAGCATATACCTTACGGGGTATGAAATGAATATTCTAGAAATTACAAACGTAATTGCAGAGCTATATATGGGCACTTCCATACTACTTTTGTCACGTATCACCAGTATCTATAGCATAGAAAATCGGAGTTTCTTATGATTTTTTATATATATGTATATGGAATGCAAGTATATTTAGTTAATAAATAAAATAAATCACACTGTACGGCCCTTAGGTATAAGGATTTTAACAATTTGGCTTTACGTAACATTCTGTGAAAATACCTATATATCCTTGGCACCACAGGTCAAGTGTATTAAAATGATCGTTGTGATGTAGTCAAATCTTTTTAATACGTGAATTCGTGTTTTACATAGAAAGACGCCGATCATTACAAACACAGTTTTTTAAAGATCCCACTTTTATAACTAAGAAGGTTGAGCAATTTCTTATCTCGACTTAAGTTGTCATGTCAAAAGTCCACATACATATACTTAAATTAAACCATTTTTATATATAAACTTTAAATATTAAAAACATACACGATATTTTATGATTTAAAAAGCACAAAGTATTGAAATTTCCAACCCTGATGGTGACGTCAAGAAATCGAGCATGACAATGCATTGTTGAGTGACGGCTTTTAAATGATTGACGCGCGTGTCTTGCTTTACATACAACAAATACAAACCTGTTTGTATTTCAAAGTACTTGTTATGTGTACATATGTATGTATGTGCTACAGCCACAAGTGATCAATATGAAAAGCATGTCAATTAAGCCAGTGGATGTGCACATAAACAATAAATATTAGTTAGTAGGACAATATTTTAAGGATTCATTAATGCATGAATTAAAACCGTTTAAAGCAATAACAAATATTTAAATTTTACATTAATAACAAGTAAGAGCACTATATTCGGCTGTGCCGAATCTTTTATACCCACCACCAATTTTGTGTACATTTAAAGCACAATATTTATTATTTTGTTAATCGTTATAGAATAATCTCTTTATAATAAAATATGTATCACTTTCTTTGTAGAGGGTGGTTAAATTTTAAGGGCCCATGTTTAAGGTGAACCACATCTAAACTTCAACTTTTTTCTTGTATTTCATTTGACATTTCTCAATCTCAGACTAACTCAATTTGAACCGTGGAAAGGTACGCAATCGAGCAACGCTTTTAAATATTAAAGATTTTTATAAAAATGGGCGTTCAAATCAAAATGCATTTTGTGCACTTCGTGATTCTTTTGGTCAACATAATCGTTCGAATTCGTCCACAATCGTGAGAATTGTAAAAAATATTTAAATGTCTGCAAAGCAGGTCTGTATGAAATGTGAAAACATCTGTGAATGCCATCTTAGTTCGTTGAATGGGAAACATTGCTGTTTTTCACGATAACGTGGCAAAAGAGCAAGCAACCTCGACTCATCATCGTGCCCAACAATCGAGCATCAACAGTGTCATTGAAAATTTGGGCTATCGTATCGTGGTGTGCCGCTTAGGTTGGGGGGCCATTTGGCCGATATTTTGTTCCATACATAATTGAAGCATACAAATATTATCATTATAAAAAGAAATGATAATAATTTCTTAAATAATTTGTGTTTTATTTAAAATCAACATAGTCCCTTAAAATTAACCACCCATTATAACTTCGGTATGCTAGTAAAATGTTTTCGTAAATTTAGTCTTTCAATGAAAGTGGCCGTTAAAATACGCGTGTCAATAAAGTTTCTGCTTATAAACATAACTTAGATATTTCAATATAGTCCTTTAGTATTCTAAAATCTTTATTCATAGAGAATTTACATGAATTTAAGGGGAAGAAAGTGAATTTAAGGTTAAATTTTAAGGGCCACAGGGTGATTCAAAATAGACATGCTCAGCATTTTGCTAAAACAGGAAATTTATTAGTAAGATTTTGATTTTTAAACTTCTATAACATTTTGCTTTTAAAAGATTTTCAAACGAAATAAGTTTTGTATAATTTTAAAATTTGTTAGCCATTAGCACATGAAAATAAATTGTTTATAATGTTTAGAGATAATTTTTTTTTACTTAGGTCAAAATTTTCCTAAATTCCCATTTTTAATAGAGCATAATTTCAGGAGAACATAAGCATAAGTTGTTAGCATGCCATCTAGTAGTTGCTAGTAGAGTCATCTTTCTTATCATCTTTATCTTATATTTATCTACAGTACAATAAATGGCGCAGTGTAATATGAATAAATGCTAATATATATGACTAATATATTTTTATAAAAATTTAAGGAAAAAAGTGTGCGTGGCACATCTATTTTCCGTTATAACGAAGACTTTGACCAAAAAGCCATGTTTGCAATATATCAGAATCGTACATATAGTTTTGTCAGTTTTATTACGTTTTAAATTTGAAATATGCACTGTGCGGTATAAATTTTCGAACATTTTTATCTATAACTCTTTTCCTAATTCATAGATTTAAGCGATTTTCAGGGAAAAATATTCTTTTGACTCGATAAATATATATTCGAAGTTTAATGACTACGTTTATGCGTCTCGACACAACTCAAAAGTGAAAGTGGGCGTCATAGTAGGCGTGTCAAAGTTGTTTTTGCTAATGAGTACAACTTAGGTGTATTAATATAGTCCTTTATTATTCCAAAATCTTTATTTATAGAGAAATTATATGAATTTTAGGTAAAACGTTATATGGGAAGTGGGCGTAAAAGTGGGCGTGGCACCTTAATTTTTTGGCACAGTAATGAAATTGCCTAGGGGGATAGACGTAGCAAAATTTATCATCATACCTCTAATTTTGTCGGTTTTATGAGCTTTTAAATTTCATTAACGGTAGATAACGTGAAAGTGGGCGTTATAGTAGGCGTGTCAAAGTTATTTTTGCGAATGAGTACAACTGAGGTGTTTCAAGATAGGCCTTTATTATTCCAAAATCTTTATTAATGGAGAAATTTTATGAATTTTAGTTAAAACGTTATATGGGAGGTGGGCGTAAAAGTGGGCGTGGCACATTGATTTGCCGTTACAAGAAAGCGTTTTACCAAAAAGCAAAGTGTGCAAAATTTCAGAGTCGTACATCCAATTTTGTTGCTTTTATGACGTCTTTGTTTTTAAATATACCGAAAAATACACTGTGCGGTATAAATTTTCGTACATTTTGATCGATAACTCCTCTCTTAATGCATAGATTTAGACAATTTTCGGGGAAAAATATTGTCTTTACCCAGGAAATATATATTCGAAGTTTCATGAGTCTACGTTAAGGCGTTTGGACACAATTCCATTTTATTCGATGTTCGAAGGACACGGTTTTTTCGACCTACTCTTGCTTTTCGAGCTATAACTCTCTTCCTAATATTCCGATTTAGCCCATTTGCAATACCAAACAAACCTTGTCTATAAGAAAGATTCTGGCAAAATTTTAGCCCCCTAGCTTTTTCGGTGCGACCTCTATCGTGCTTTCAACAGACGGACAGACGGACGGACATAGCTAGATCGTCATAAAATCAAACCACGATTTAGAATATATATACTTTATGGGGTCTAAAATGGATATTACGATGTGTTACAAACGGAATGACAAAATGAATATACCCCCACCATTTTTTTGGTGGCGGGTATAAAAACAACTTCTTCAGCTGCAACGGTTGTAGCTATACAATATAGTATGTCTGTGCCCACAAGTTACAAATTTTATTTTAGAGAAAAAGCAAAGAACCAGCCTTGCAATTGATCATATCATGCTGGGAATGACGAAATAAATCATGGCTGCAAAGTAAAGTCATACAAAAAATGTGTTTCATCAACCGAGGATTAGTGTCTAAAACGTGTTAAATGGACTGAAGGGTATGTATACGCTCACTAAAATGATGGACGGCTACACTGTGTCATTCACTCACTACCACTAACTGTAAATCAGTCAGTCAGCCAGTCCGACAGTCAGTCAACCAGCTTGTCTTTAATATTCTGTCATTCAAACTCATAATCTTTGTTTAAACGGCAGCATTTTTAAAACAAGTCTTTTAGACCACAAAATATTAAATATTTTTTTGCCGCAGATTTTTGTTGTTTCTTAATTTTTGTGTTGTTTTATTTTTTTATATTTTTTTATATAAGTATAGGGCCCGTCAAGTAGAGCAGAACATTGTAGACCAGCATTTTATACACTCCTAGTTTTTGGTACGAGTTAAAAAAAAATCCGTCATCTTTATTTTTATAATGCTCAGCATGTAGTTTTCTTACATCATTATAAATATTTTATGCGAAAAATACTATAAACAAACAGATGACTGATTTCATTAAGCATTTTATTTATTTAAATTTATTTTAAATTTCAATCTAGAGCTGGAGTTTGCATGAATTTTTTGGCGCCATAAAAATTTACGACACTAACAATATAAACTAAGCGAGACCTTTATTGTAATTAAACGGTTTTAAGGTGTCTTTAAAAACCACAATACCTACTTAAAAATATGACCAGTTTTCATTTATTATTTATTTATTATCTTATAAGATCCTATTTATAAATAGATATGTTTGTAAAGGGTGATTTTTTGGCATTTTTGTAATGTTTGACTTTTCACCATGAATAGACTAACAAAAATCATTAAACTAGAAATATGAGTGAACATCTTTTTTTTTATCGAAAATATGTCTTCAGCGTCGAAGCTTAATTTTCGCTAAAAGAGCTGCCAATACAGCCTGAAATATGCACTGTTTGGCGTGGTTTTTTGGCTTCTTTAAGAACGATAATAATTGCATCGTTACAGTCAATGGAGCACGTTACCTTTCAATGATAACCAACTAAAACGGTGTCACTTGCCATACGGCTCACGATAACTCAAAGCCAGTTATAATTTCAGCCCTGAAAGGCAACATGGGAGGTACCGGCCAAAATGCTGGAAATGTATGCTAAAATTAAAGCTTAATCACTAAGAGCCAGTTAATGGATTTAAATGAAGCTTGCCAGACATATCGATAACACTTTGAAAAGACTTATAGAGTAGTTATCATTCCGATTTGTCCAAGCGAAGAGTGTTGCCGTTTAACATCGCTACTCTTATATTTTCTAGAGTATTAAAAAAACCAGCATATAAAACAACCATTTTCAGTTTTATTCAAAAACTAGAAAGGCCCGGCACGCGTTGCTACGCCTCTTAATGAATAAAAATGCATTCTGAATTTAAATTGAGTATCAAGTGCAAAAAGCTAAAAATTATAACTTTTTTTATGTGCGTGGCCCTGCCCATTTTTCTAATCACGAAATTTTATAGTCATGACAGCTCAATATGTGTGTGCAAAGTTTCAGAAAAATCGGTGAAGTTCAAGTATCTCAAAATTATAACTTTTTTATGAGCGTGGCCCTGCCCACTTTTCTAATCGGATCGGTTTTACAGTTTCGGAGTCTATAGCTAACACACTCACACACACACACACAGAGTTTTACTTTTTCTTTTTTACTTTTTTACTGATTTCCAAAAAGCCGGTTTTGGACTTAGACAATAAAAAACTTTTACATTTTTATTTTAAAGTTGTTAAGTTTCCATACATACAAATTTTGATGTGACCAAGCTTTGTAGTCATTTAAATTTTTACTCAGTGCTTTGACATTTAACAGTTCGAGTTCAAAATGGATTGTATATATTTCAAGCAACCCCGTTGGGATTTCGAAACCTGTTTCTCTATTGTGGTTAATACGGTTTACAGATATCGAGCAATTTTTTTGTATGAAAACTTCCACTTTTGTAATTACAATTTTGTGTTTTCAGGGGAACTAAATATCTTTACAAATTTTAAAGTTTTCCAAACACTTCACCATCACGTACATAGAAATAATTATCTAATAGTAGCTTGGCCTAGACTGCAGATTTAATATTATATGCACTTTGGCTTCATTATTTTCGACGCCATCTTCGATATCAATTTTTTACACAGTTAAATGCATTATACTAGTCAAGCTCTTTCATTTGATACCCATATTGATAGGGTTAAAAAAATATTATGCCAAATTTTGTTTGGAACGCTATTTTGAATTTTACACTTTTTCAACGAGCACTTTCGTTTGATACCAATAGGATGTTGAATGGGGAAAATTTCTTAAATACTAGATTTGACATAAGCATATGTATGTATAAATATAAATGTATTTTACGTCATTTTGTAGTGGCGGTCATCATTGATTTTTAATTTTTTATAGTGTACCAGTTTTGTTAGCTAAGCCCCTTTAACTGAAAAAAATATATATTTTTTTGTAAGCAGTGATATTTTGGTGCCTATACCTCAAGTAGTTACATATCGATTTGTTTCGTTATCTTAGTGATAATTTTCAAGGCTATGCCTTGTAAATAGGTATCAATAGCGTGCCCAAAAGTTAATTTAAAACTTTAGGACTTTAAATATTCAAAATAATATATTATTTTCCTAATTTTTTTTGTCGATTTGTAGTTGTTTACGAGTAGAAAGCATGTCATTTTGAAAAATATCAACAAACGTATATCTGTGGCTTGGAGCTAAAAGGGCCAATGTAACTTTTTTGCTCTTTTAAGTTAATCATTGCATTAAATTTGTTTTCTTGCTCTATTTCATAATAGTAAAACAGCTAAAGTCATACTTAACCCAGAACAGCTTCATAAATAAATTGCTGGCCAATGTCACTATGACAGCACCTATATAAAAAATAAAGTTCAATTCAAATTTTCTCAAAAGTAAATATTTTGTCATTGGCCCTTTTAGCTCCAAGCCACAGATATATAAATTATCGTATGGTTAAAAATTTTGATCTTTAAGGAAAAAATATGGCAAAAAACAGAGGCAGTTGTATTTATTTGCTCACATCTTACAAAGTTATGAAACAATTGTGCTGTATTTGAATAGCCGATAATTTCCAAATATTTTCAAAAGATTGATACCACTTACAGCTCTGTGCAATATGTGGGGTCTTCTAAAAGTTGATTTCAACCAATACACGGACAGATTAACATCATTCAAGCGACTTCTCTATTCATAAGTTTTCAGAAAATATATACGTTATGGGGCGGAAACGAAAACATATTGTAGAAATAGCAAATGGAATGATAAAGCAATATATACCCTTGCCAATACTGGTGAAGGGTATAACTAGGTTTATTATCATATCGCAGGTACTTCTTCTTCGAAAACAGGTTTTGTTAACAACTTTAACATTGTTGATAACCCATCTCTTTTTTGTTCAATATAACGAAATGGATGTGGTTTTGCCGTTATGACAATGCGTGCCTTACAACGAATGCCAAAACGGATATTCTGTATTATTATTTTAGGAAAATAAGAAAATTTTTATTTTATTTTTTCTGTTCGCCACTGAATAATTGACGGTCCATGTACTCATTATGCTGAAAAGTTCAAATTTGTATGCTCGGCGCTTAAGACAAATGCTGATTTTGCTGAATAACATCCGTAGTAGTTTAAAGCGTACATTGGCGTTCCACATCGAGAAAATTTAACAGCTACATAAGCCAAATGCCGTTCGCATCTTTCGAAACAAAAAATTTTATTTCGAAAAAATTTTGTTGTGGTGCTTTTAATTCATTACGGACTTTAAAATTACCGTTCGTAGCTTTCGAAACAAAAATTTTTATTTCGAAAAAATTTTGTTGTGGTATTTTCAATTCATCACGGTCTTTAAAAACTACTGTTTTTTCTTCTTCTTATTGTTAACTTTTCTTTTTTTAATTTATTATGTGCTTTTATATTATGATTTATTTGTTTTTGTAATTTCTTAAGTCATTATTATTAATGGAAATCTTTATCTTTACTCTATTTAAAAAACGAATTATAATAGAGTCCGTCTGTCTGTTCCAGAAAAATAACAAATTGTAACCAATGATTTAACACCTTTTTTTGTTCAAACAACGTACTATGTTATTAAAAAATAAATAAATTGTGGTCAATTTATATTAACAGCAGTGGCATTTTTGTTCTTGTTTGAGTTGTGATTTTAGGAAGACTGATTAAAGAAACATATTTATATGTACTACATATACACGAAAACGATGAATCTTACTAATAAAATTTTTGATTCTCAAAATCTGTCAAAGTTTTTCTTAATGCTTTTAAGAGAAATTGTATTATGAGTTTACAAAAAAATTACAGAAAACAAATCAATTTTTTGTGTCTTCATCTTTATGATAGATTTCCTTTAAAAAAATATTGTATAAATTTCGTAAATCTTGTTTTTTACAAGTTTTTACCAAGATCATTTATACAAATATTTCTCCAACATTAAAACTCGTGTTTCCAGTAATATTCCCAGCAAAACAAATTTATATATTTTATTGAGCAGATATAAAAACTATCGTCTTTATAATATTTTCCATTTTCATGACATTTTTTTTTCGTTATTGTCGTAAAACTTTCCGATTTGAACAATAACAAATTTGTTTACTTTTATTATTATTTTCCTCTGAAATTTTGTTTCCATATTTACTACTGCCTCGATCAATATAATCTTATGTGGGCTTCAGCAGACTGAGCGATTGTATTTCTTGTCATATAAATATTTGTTGTTTTTTGTCTTTTATTTAACTCTTTACGTTATTACGATCATAATTAATTTTACTATGGTAGCCAGCTAAATCTCATAAAGTTCGAAGTGAAAATAAAAGAAAAAAGTACAAAAACTTCGTCTCCGTTTAGAGCAATAAAAAAAGAGAATACCTACTAAAACTAAATAAAAATATGAAAAATTTAAATAATGAGACGACATTTCGAACGCATAAAATCGTCATAATAATTTTTGATATATGAAGCTGCACAGCAGTTGAAGCGCTGAAATCAAACGAATTCTTACCAAGATAAACATATATGAACACGCTTTTATATATTACAACAACAATATTCTGAAATGTATTGTCGAAAAAGAGGAAGACACAACGGTGAAAAATTCAGACAATAATAAGCAAATGAAGGAAAAGCAAAACAGAACATGCTAAATGGGATTTTAATAGTCGAATATTTAATACCCTTTTCAATAATGTATTTACAATTGGTGATAGTGAAACTACAATTCTAAAAAAATAAATATACGAATTTTTCTTATTTGAGTTTTAAAGAATAATTATATTTACTATAGAATATAATCTGTTAACATACTTCGATAAAGGACTAAATAAATTAATAAAAAGGTTAATTACGGTTAAACCTGTATAAATTAATACTGAACAAATTCGCTGTGTATATTGCGATAGATCGTGAGCGTCTATACTGCTAAGGGTTTACAGCTTCCATTTTTAATGTCTACAGTATTTATTTCTGATCCCATAAACTATACGTACGTCATGTTGCAAAGATCTCCATGTGATATTAATCTTTTAAAAATATTCGAAAATGAATCGCTACGGAAAACTAGTACAATCGGCAAATAAATACAATCGCAAATAAACACGACTGCCTCTGTTTTTCCATATTTTTACAATAAAAATTACAATTTTTTAGCTATACGATATTCGTAAAAAATTGTGGACAAGTCCGTCACTAATCGCCAAAGTTATAAGCAAAAATAGTTTGGAATAATATTTATCTATCTAAATTTATCAAGATACTTTAGCTCATGAGCGGAAGACGTCAAATCGCAGTCTCCAAAGCCGGTGTTTTTCATAAAATTAATCGCAAAATAACAAAACCGATTTTCTGGCCTGTAACAATATCCAAAAAGCAACTCTGGTTGGAGGCAAACCAACAACCTATTAGAACGGATAAGCGAAAATGGAGTTGGATTGGTCACACCCTCCGTAACCTTGACAATGATATTGCCAAGAAATGCTTAGATTGGAACCCGCATGGAAGCAGGCGAGTCGGGAGACCAGTGCATACCTGGAAGCGGCAACTGAAAACAGAACTTTTGAGATTGAGTATAAAGATGAACGAGATCAAGCATTGAGCTGAAGATCACGATTATTGGGACCACCATGTTAAAGCCCTATGCTCCTTCGAGGAGTGAATTTAACATATATATATATAGACAACCGGCAGGGTCAATAAGGCTAAAAAATACTAGCAGAAAATAATGCAATATAAAACAATTAAAAATCCATGAAGGCCCCTACTAAGTTCTAACAAAATGGCGTAGCGAATTTTTTTTAACCCCAACAATATGAGTATAAAATAAAAGGGCTTGACTGGTAGTATACAAGTAACTACGTTAAAAAAAATTTTTCCAGTAAAGACATAATAATTAGTTGTGGGACTATGAAAAGGGTGAGGAAAAACTTTCCAACCACTTTTTTCTTAATAGTTTTTAACAGGTTTTGCGACATGTAGCAGAGCATTGGTAATATTAGGGTTTCATGTCTGACCGCATATTCTAGGTGTGTTTTGGTAAATGCTGGCTTTAAGCGAATCTGTTGCGTTTGATACAGGTTCCCTGTGATGGCCATGCTAGTTTTTAGCAGCTCATAATAAATTGGACCCTTTTGGTCCCGCGAAATAAATACAATTACCTTGGCTTTGGTGTCAATTAAACTGGTTGTCCGGGCTTCACATGCGATCTCTTACCCCCCAGATTATCGTAATGGATCCATTTTTCATCGCAAGTAATAATTAAGTGCAAAAAGATATACACAATTAATAAGAAATTTTACGCATATTGTGTATTCCTCACAAACATTTTAAATACGAAAGCAATTTTTTTATATATATTCCTTACCAAATAACCTTCAAATCATTTTCAGCAATATCGTGTGTAGGGTGAAGGTTAAAAAATCAAAACTTGAACAGAAACAGAAAAAATATTAAAAATTATATTGTATGCGTTTAAAAACACACACACACACACAAATGGATAATGAACAATTTGAATATTTAGTCGATTTGTAAAAAGACACAGAAATAAACAGAAATGAATAAAGTTTCGACTCTTTTATTTGACTCTTATTTTGAAAAAAAAAAAAAATTTTTTTGTTAACTCCATTTATACATAAACACATGTGCTATGGTTGTACGAAAGAATGTTGACTTGACTGAACCGTTGGCTGATGGAACACAATGGACAAATGGATGGCTAAAAATTATGAGCTGTGAGCAGTAGCAGCAAAACGCTTAACACTACACCATCAACACTACCACCAACATTCCCAAAACATGAGTTTTTTTCCTTGGTTGGAAAGTAACTAACTACAAGATTTCTTTTCAATATAGAAAGAAAAATGCTTTTTATTAAACAAAATCAAAGAATGATGAGCATTTAAAGCTGGTGGGTTTGAAAAAATAAAATTATAAAAACCAATACAAAAGATGAAATAATATGAAGAAGAAAAAAGTAAATAAAAAATTGGTAGAAAAAAATCAAAATATCTAAAATAAAAAGAAATATAATCGTAACAATGTTATTAGTCGTACAACAGCGGATTAGGCTACCGGCGATTTCATCGTCGACGCATTCTATAACCCTTACAAGATGGGTGTGCAGCGAACACACACACACACACATACATACATATGTACACTACACAACCATATACATACATAGTTGTTTATTTATGAAAAGACATGACTTTCTGCTAGTATACAGAGCATGACTATAAAAGTAATAAATACAAACAAACATACGTATGGACGTTTGTATATATTTATAATATGTATCTAGTAAGTAGATGGATACTGTTTGTGTGACTGGACAACATTTATGACTGTTGCGCTGCACTGCTGTTATTATGACGATGCTTAATCAAGAAACTAAGAAGGGCTTTGTTCTTGCTGGTTTGACTTGTGTCTTTTTGTGGTACTGCTGCTATCAATGCCATATCATTATTTTTATTTGTAGCATGAAGATTTTCAAAGTCTTTAGTTTATATTACAATAAGCGTCTGTATTAATTAAAATTTACACAGTTAGTCAATACAGTAGCCAGTAGCTCAACTTAAATCCCTTCACAGCGGTAACTCCTCACTAACAGAAATATGTATGTCCGCATGTATATGAATGTGTTACCGTTTAGTATTTTAAATAAATATTACTAAAATTTATCAAAAACACCTTAATTGGAGCTATGAAATTTGTCACAATGTGTGTCATCGCTAAGAAATTGTAACATACGTACCTACATATCAATGTATTTATTTGTTGCAAAAACAATCATAATAAAAATAATAATTCTAAAGATATAAAATTAAAAAATACAAACATTTAAAAAAGTAAAAAATGTATTGAAAACTAAGGGATATCATTTTTAGTAGGTATAGTATTGATTTATCAGGTTTCTTTACTTATTTAAAACATAAATTGTCATACTGCAGATAAAGCATGTAAAAGCGCTATATTCGGCCGTGCCGAATCTGATAATACCCTTCACCGTCGTGTACACACACCACATCAATTATCCTGGATTTCAGATTTCATGTCATATGCCTTTCTTTATTATTTCCGACGCCATCTTTGATATAAAAATTTTCACATAGTTAACTGTATTCTACTAGTCGAGCCCTTTCATTTGATATCCATATTGTTGGGGTTAAAAAAATTCGCTGCGCCATTTTGTTTCAGACGCCATCTTGGATTTTACACTTTTTTATAGTTTACTAGATTGTACTGGTCGAGCGATTTGTTTGATACTAATATTGAGGGGGTTAAAGGGGGCAAAGTCGTAACTACTATATTTGACTCATATATTCGCCATTTAATCTAGGACGCCATCTTGAATTTTTTTCTTTTCATATTATTGATATTATTTGATCCCCATATTGGCTCTCTTGGTTGTATAGAAACTGAAAAATATTTATTTTCGTTTGTGAATTTTAGGAAAAACATTGAAGCAGTTGTACTTTGGTGCTTATATAGTAGTTGGTTTCAAACCGATTTGTTAGTTTTTCTTAGAATTTATTTTTGCGACTACGACTTTACCTTAAACGTATTCAAAAAATTATTAAGATATTTATGGGGCGATTATACTGATTTCCAATACCAAATATTTCTCCCAAATATTTCTGATATTTCGGTTCTTAGCGATGGCGGGGGGGCTTCAAAAATTTGATTTTAACATACACGCGGAAATACTGTCAGACGGGTAATGCTTAATCGGCACCCCTATATAATATTGTAGAAATTTCACACAAACCTATATATACCTTGTTCTACTGTCGTTTGAAGGATATAAAAAGAATTATTCCTCAGGCAAGCTTGTCAAAGGCAAAATACTTAACATTTATATTTATAGCCATTTGTAATTGTTGAAAAGAAACAAAACTATTTTTTGAGAGTAAGTTTCAATTATGATTTATTTTTATTAATTTACTTCAAAATTAATAGTTTTTTACAATCAGGTTTTTTTCAAACTAATTTATAAATTTTTATATATTTTGTCAATTCTAGACATTTATATCTAGGTATCTATAATTGAAAATAAAGTAAATAATCAAAGTATGAAACATAATAGCGATGTCTTTTTTTAAAGCAAGTGCGAATATTGTACCGAATTTTATTGAACACAATAAAAAAAGGTTTCTGTTGAATTTTTTTTAAAGTTATATATATTAACTGACTTTTAGTAAAAAGCATTGCGACAATCGAGAGAAATTCAAACGAATAAAACATAGACAAAAAATGATTCTTATTCAATTGGCATACGTTAATTTGGTTGTAGCATTTTTTTGCATTTTTGTATGTAACAGTCAGTTGTGTGTTGAAGAACAACTTTTAAAAAACCAAAATATTTTTTAAAATATAAAAAAATTACAATAATAAGTACAGGCAAAGAACAAACATGGTTGTGGAAATCATAATCTAAGAGCAACATACTATGATTGAATTGTATGATTGTGTGTTTGTTGCTATTAGTTATATTAATTGTACCCATCTTTGAAATCAATATTTTTATATCAGTATTGTTTCACAAATTTTGATTTATATTTATTTCTTTCTTTTTTCAAAATATTTGTATTTATTTCTTTTTTCAAAATATTTGTACAATATATTCATCACTTGTCAAACTTTCAAAATAAAAAAAATTATTTAGCAAGAAGACGATCATCAGAAATAATTATTACAAAAATCATTGCTTTACTGCTTAAATGCTTGAAATATAATGTTATTTTTGCGAAAACAACATACTATATTTGTGATTATAATTTTGTATATCAGACTTTTTTTCAAAAACAACCATACACAGTTTTCATGATAATTCAAAATTAAACGATAAAATTTATATGTTTATCTTGACAAAATAAAGGGTCCGCCATCTAACGTTTTTTTTTCAACTTGTGCTTATTTCCTGAATGGTAACACTTAGCTCATGTCTGATTTGACAGATAATTAGTTTTATCCTTCCGCTAAACGAATATGGTTGTGTATACGCTTAAACAACGCTGGGAAATATTGCGATATTACTTTGGCCGATTTTGCCAAAAAAAAATTATTTTTTCAGATGAAGCTCATTTTGATCTTGGCGGTTATGTAAACAAGCAAAATTGTCGCATTTATTGGTGCGGATTTTGGTCCAGAGGCATAATTGGGCCATTTTTCTTCAAAAATGAACGAGGAGTGGGCGTAGTCAATAGCGATCGTTATCGGGCCATGTTGAACGAATTTTTGTTCACAAAAATTGAATACGAGGATATTGGCAACTTTTGGTTTCAACAGGACGGCGCTACGTTCCACACAGCCGAAGCTACACTTTTTTTTAAAGCATTTTAAAAAAAAAAAGTTATTTGGCGGACCCTTTATATGATTAAACAATATAAAAATAACTATTACTTGTTTTCGATAACCTAATATTATTTTAGAAACTCTTATATGACCATCGTGATCTTGTCGTAATCATGTCTTTTCTTTCCGTGAACATATAATATTTTTAGAAATAAATATTTCCATTAGTCATTGGCTCTAACTGAATACACAATTGTATGTATTTATGTTATTTTTAACGTGATGAAATCGTCGAAAGACCCTGTCACAAAAGTCGCCAGGAGTATGGAACTGTAACCATGGTAGAACACCCCGATACACATACCCATCAACCCTTATCGTACCGGTGCAAAGCTATCCGCCACAGAGTCCCGATCTAATCTAGATTGCTTCTTCTTTAAAGCTTTTTCCACCTACAAGGTTCAATCGGAATCGATTTTACAAAACAACAAACATTCATCCATTTATACAATGAGAACAACATCGTTAGCACTTCCCGATTTAAGTCCCCACATTTATGAATGAGTTGTGATGCCAAGTAGACATCAATCAAGAACCTGATAGCAGGTTCGCTGAAATATTTTTTGATACCTCGGCCAGCTTGTACACTAAACTCACCTGTCAGTCTGAAAGATAATCGGACTTACTCATGTCTGATGTGGACACTGTCGCAAACTTATTAAGAAAATGTTTAGAATTAATAAATGTAAATTGAGAACAGGTATTGCATTTAAGTATAATTGCTTATACAAACTAAAAACAATTAAGACACTTTTTAGTCAAACTTTCAACTCAATTTTGATAAGAATTTGAATCCTTTTTTTTATACAGCAGTAAAATTATATTTTTACATTAACGAAGGACGAAATAGACTTAAATAAAAATAAACTTTTTATATAGTAATTGTTAAAACAGTATGTATGTACTTATATATATGTATGTATGTATATGAATGTGCATAGTTATTTTTATACGTGTTCTTCGCATTACATTAAAATTGTTTATCTATTTTCAAACCCATCAAACAACATATTATACTCCTTGCATTAAGATGACAAATGAAAAACAACAACTGTATAACAGTAAACAAATATAAGTTATTTTAATACGTTTCAATGTCATGAGCAAGAAGTTAAAAAGAATATAAATTTTTTTTTTAATATTTAAAAATTTTTCAAACAATTAATTTTAAATTAATTTTCCTTTGACCTTTTCCCACTGTTCTGTTGTTTGTTCAAGTTAAAGGCCTCTCATCAACCGAAATCTCTAAACGAATATCCCTACCTAAGCGATCCCTTTTTATTATAAAAGTGTGTGTTATTGTTGTGCCTTCGAAATTAATTTTCAAGTATAGTGTGCAATTCGAAGAAAACAATTGTTTATGACAAGTGCAAATTTTACTTGTGTTCAGTTAACTATTTTAGGAAAAACAAAACACATTAACAATATTTTCCAACTAAAGCGCACGTATTCTGTAACATTAACGTTTTCCCAATATTTCTCTTGTTTATTACCTTTTTTTATTATTATATTGCTGTTTAGTATTGACGAGTAGTCGAACTTAATGTTGATTATTTTAGTGCTACCTTGTCTTAAATATATTCTTTGTATTGTGTCTTCTATTCTCTATCATATATTTGAAAATTCACAGTTTGGCTTCCTGGTCCCTCTTAAGCCCTTTATTGTACCAACTAGGAAGAATAGATTATGAGTTAGACACCTAGTCCTTTCTTAAGCCATTTATTATGTGAATTTCCAATACTGTGCAGATGAATTTTTATCAAATTTCTTTGAATGCCTGGATTAACGGAGCAATAATTAGAAATGTATGTATGATGTTTAGAGTATTCAAAATTGAAACTGAAAACCGGTTGACCGGTTTTTTTCATTAAAAAAACCAAATAGTTTTTGGTTTTTTTCTGAATTAAATTAAAACGAAATCGGTTGTTATTTATTTTTTTCTTTTTTCATTGAATTTCAATTATTTACTACTATGTAGTACCATTTTTAAAATTTTCATCCTCCAAATACTTTTTTTATTAATATTTACATCCCTTATAAACACTTTCAGTAGTATTTATAAAAAAAAAAGATTTATAAAGGGTTTAATAAAACTGATTTTCTATCGAAATTTGATTAATAAACATTTGAAAGTTTTTATGTATACGACAGTTCATATTTCAGGTTCTTTTCTTTCTAAACATATCTGCACACAAACATATCATTAGTGAGAACAAGTAAAAATGCTATATTCGGACGTGCCGAATCTGATAATACCCTTCACCATCATGTACACAGGCATTTGGGCCACATCATAGCATAGCCCAGATTTCAGTTTAAAATGTTATACACCATTCTGTATTATTATATCCTACGACATCTTTGATTTTTAATTTGTACGTAGTTGGTAGCTTTGTACTAATCGCTCCCTCTCATTCGATACCAATATTGCAGTGTTGAAGGGGCCAAAGCCGTAATACATGCAACCAAAATATTATTTCTGATGCAATTTTGAATTTTAATGTTTTCATAGTTTATTCTATTCTACTGGTAAAAAATTCGTTTGATGCCAATATTAAGAGGGTTGAAGTGAGTACATTTTAAATTTCTAGACTTGAACCACATAAAAAATTATATTACGGCATGTTGCAGTGGCGTCCACCATTGATTTTTTTGTAGTGTATAACATTTTGCTAGTCAAACCCTTTCTTTTGATACCTCCTTTCTATTGTCTAGAAGTTGTAAAAATCGATTTTTTTCTATTTGAAAATTAAAAAAAAATGCCGAAGTAGTTTTACTTTTATGCTTATATCTCAGTTCGCTTCCAACCGAGCTTTGTAAGCGATAATTAGTGAGACTACGACACCTGGACACACAGGTGAAGGGCATAAAAACGACAAAGAAAATTAACATATAGTTTTAGTAATATGTACTCGATAAATTTTTTTTAATTTTCATCATTAATTTAAACAGGCTTTCATATTCAACAATATTAATAATTTTTGTTAGCCTTAAATTATATCAAAAAAGCTTTAAGGGAGTTACAAAATCTTGTTTGGTATCTGCCAAAAATTTTATTCTCGCTTTAAATTGCATGTTCATATATTTTGTTAAAAAAAAAAAAAAATTAAAAACCGGTTATCCGGTTTTTAACTTCAAACCGAGTCCTCTTATTATATTAGCAAAAAAGGCAAAGTTGTTTTGAACTCGAACGTATACATATTTTTTTCATACGTAGACAAAATATGAAAGTAATTCATTTATTAAATTATTACCTGGGTTTCAGCTAACAACACTGTTTAACAATCATATTTTCTCTTCGTGCACCAATAAAAACAAATTTGTAAAGTTAATTACATCATAAAAGATCTTAATGTTTTTAACATTTTCATATTTTCCAAACACATATACATGCATACATTTATGCGTAATACAAAAAACGCGTCATTAACTTTAGGAAAATAATAAAAGTGGATTGCGAAGTTGCGAAAATTCAATTATTCAAACATGCATACACATTAAAAATTTGTTCTTTAAAATCTTAAACTGCATTCGTTTTATATGTGGTGTATTAAATATAAATAGTTAATTTTTTAAAATTCTGGGTGGAAACAGCTTTTTGGTAGGAGGGGGTGTGGCGGTCATTTCACACTCCATAATGGTCTAGTTACGCCTATGACGAGTAATAGTTCATTAAGTAATTTAAAATTTTTTCAATACAATTTTCATAAATATATAAATTTGCTAAATTAAATATGTAATAATTAATTCACCTCTTTATATTTAAGAAAAATTGCGATAGTGATAATTTTCCAGCTATGATGTAATTATACGACATTCTATAAACATAGGTAAAATTGTTGTATAGGTATACAACAACAAAATTTGTACAATTATTTTATAATTTCACGAATTCCACAGAAAAGTCATCCGTCACACATGTGCGTGACGATGTTAAAAATTAGTAAAAGATGAATATATATATATTTTTTTTAGATAATATAACTTTTCGTATAATCTAAGATTGCTTCTTCTAGCTGTTAAAAATATGAATTTTTATCTGAAGTAAATTCGCAGAAATTTTTGATAGAAACTGACATAAAATGTTCAAAAGGTAAATTTTGTAACATGTGCGTACGATACATTTTGATTTATACTAACGAAATTAGAAAACCTATTAATAAGTGCTTTATAAATTTTTGAAAGAGCATAAAATTAAATAATAATAGCGGCAAATCTGCTTTAACAAAAGATATTTTTTTAACAAAATTATTTGCAATTATTCGCACTCTGTAACAGTGCGTGACATGGATTTTATGATTTGTAATTGTATTGTAATAAAAATAAATAAATATTTTGATCCTACTCCTATGACAGCTTGTGAATTGAGCAATTGTGTATGGGGTTTTCACATTTTGTTACATAACATTTTTCTATAAAGACGACTTAGTTTATTTTTTATAACATACAGCTTTGTAGAATCAAGGAAGATTTGAATAATATTTTTCAATAAATATAGGTCAATAAACAGCTTGGCTGCAAAAATGTTTATTTTACAATAGAAGTTATATTTGACTCGTGTGTTTAATTCATTTTTGCCAAGAACATAGTTGATTTAATCTCCAAACCATATTTCAATTACATTATTCTTAGAAAAATATTAACTAAGTTGTTGGCAAAATTAACTAAACGCAAGTCGATTAAGTGTAACATACTTTACGTTCACATTATACAACCGATTTTAATAAATAACATTTTCCTGTACATATGCAGAATTCTATTAAAATTATTTTAGTATTTGAGAAAGTATAAGCATTTAAAATTGTTACTAACACAGAAATAAACAAGTAAGAGCACTATAATCGGCTGTGCCGAATCTTTTATACCCACCACCAATTTTGTATACATTGCAAGCACATTATTTATTATTTTGTTAATCATTATGGAATAATCTCTTTTTTTTTGTAGAGGGTGGTTAAATTTTAAGGGCCCATGTTGAAGGTGAACTACACCTAGTCTTTAAATTTGTTTTCTGCATTTCATTTGACATTTCTCAATTTCAAACTTACTCAATTTGATCCGTGGAAAGATACGCAAATGAGCAACGCTTTAAAGTTATTCAGTTTTTTTATAAAAATAGGCGTTCAAATCAAAATGCATTTTGTGCACTAAGAGATTCTTTTGGTCATCATAATCGTTCAAATTCGTCCATAATTTTAATTTCTGAAAACAGGTCTGTATAAAATGTTAGAAAATCTGTGAATGCCTTCTTAGTTCGTTGAATGGGAACCATTGCTATTTTTTGCGATAGTGTGGCAAAAAAGAAGTCAACCTCAACTCATCATCATGCCCAACAATTGAGCATCAACATTGTCATTGAAAATTTGGACCATCAGATAGAGGAGTGACGCCAAGGATGGGGGGGCATTTGGCCGATTATTTGTTAAATACATAATTGAACCATACAAATATTATCATTATAAAAAAAAATGATAATAATTTCTTAAATAATTTGTGTTTTATTTAAAATCAACATCGGCACTTCGATATGATAGTAAAATGTTTTCCTAAATTTAGTCTTTTAGTGAAAGTGGGCGTTAAAGTAGGCGTGTCAATAAAGTTTCTGCTAATAAATACAACTTAAAAATTTAAATATAGTCCTTTATTTTCCCAAAAACTTTGTCAATAGAAAAATTACATGAATTTGAGATAAACCGTTATATGGGAGGTGGGCGTAAAAGTGGGCGTGTCACCTTAATTTTCTGGCATAGTAATGACATTGACTAGAAGGATATACGTAGCAAATTTTATCATCATACCTCTAATTTTGGCGGTTTTATGAGCTATTAAATTTCATTAACGGTAGATAACGTGAAAAGTGGGCGTTATGGTAAGCGTGTCAAAGTTGTTTTTGCGAATGAGTACAACTTAGATGTTTCAATATAGCCCTTTATTATACCAAAATCTTTATTACAAGAGAAATTATATGAATTTTATGTAAAACGTTATATGGGATGTGGGCGTAAAAGTGGGCGTGGCACCTTAATTTTCTGGCACAGTATTGACATTGACTAGGAGGATATACGTAGCAAATTTGATCATCATACCTCTAATTTTGTCGTTTTTAAGAGCTATTAAATTTCATTAACGGTAGATAACGTGAAAAGTGGGCGTTATGGTAGGCGTGTCAAAGTTGTTTTTGCGAATGAGTACAACTTAGATGTTTCAATATAGCCCTTTATTATACCAAAATCTTTATTACAAGAGAAATTATATGAATTTTATGTAAAACGTTATATGGTATGTGGGCGTAAAAGTTGGCGTGGCACCTTTATTTTCTGGCACAGTATTGACATTGACTAGGAGGATATACGTAGCAAATGAATATACCCCCACCATTTTTTTGGTGGCGGGTATGAAAATAAACAAAATAATGCGTATTGATAAATTTATATATAAATGTATTTATTAAACGAACTCCATAGTTAGCCTTAGCTTAATACTGAGCAGTTAACAAGAAGTCCACTGGAAATATGACGCAGTTTTCTTTATATTTTTAGATAGTATTTTCATTTTTTTAATGGCTTAAATCAAATATTGAAATAATAATGTTACACAAAATGCATATAATTGCTAGATTTTATTTATTAAAATATTTTTTTTAAAGATTATTTAAATTATAAAAAAGCAAAAATTATTTGTATTTCGCTTGAAGAATCTAAAATAAAAATAATCTAAAATAAAATAAAAAAAATTTTGAGACTGCCACATAAATCCCAACAAATTCGAACCATGTTCTGTGTGTTGTACATACATATAAAAAACTTCTACGGTTTTCGGGCAAAAACAAATATTTTCTTCAAAAGTTTTTATATAATAAAATAAATCTAGTCCTTGAGTTCCGTGGTCTACTCTATTAAACTTTAGAGGAATATGTAATTTATCTATGGTTTCCAAGACTGATACTGCTTCTACCAGTTTAACCACTGATTTAGTTTTGTAAAAAAGTCAAAAGTTTATTTTTGTTTTACGATTAACGTATTTAGTTTACGAAAAATTTTAGAAGCACCAAACGTCATAGCCAAAAATTGCTTCCACGTGCGCTTATAAAAAGCATCTACAATAATAAGCAGTAAAGAGGACACACTTAAGCTCTAAACACATAGACGACAGCAGACTTCACAAATTCACGGCTTCAAATGCTGCCAACTTTAAATGCTGCTCTGAAATCAGCTTCATAATTATTTTGAAGACAGCAACAACATAATAATCAGCTGATGTGTATTTTAGCAATACAAATTTCAGGGATGCCGCATACATATTTTATAATGAATAAAATTAAAGTTATTGATAAAAAAAATGTAATAATATCACCAAAAACTATAAAAACACGTAAATTTATTTCTTTGTTGTATTTTTGTAATGTTCTTTTATGTTTAATATTAAAAATAAGTTTTTGTTTTTATTTTTCCAATTTAATATATATAATGGCAACACTATATTTGTTTATTGCTGCCCGTCAAAATAGAAAATAGCCTAAGTTGGCAGCAGCAGCAAATGCTGTTGTGCAGTCGTGCTGCTGTGGTGCCGTCAAAATAATCGTTTTCATTTAATCACATCCCAGCAAAAAAATCTATGACAAAAAAGTGGATTTGCAGGGGTTCAACTGGTGACGAAGTGATTTAATTTAAGTGAAAACACTAATGATTTTAACATTAGCGTGTCATTGGAGATCATGTGTTTACATGAATACATTAATGAACTGCACTCCATTATAAGTACATATTTACAACTCATGCATATTTGATGAGAAGCATCGGATGTTTCATGAGTTGAATTTGTTTGTTTACATGAATTGTTTAAGATATTTAGCATGATGTTACATTCATTTTTAAACACATCAATTATGACAAATTAATTCACATTTAGGAAGTCATTTAGAATGAATGCTTTTACACAATTGACTTAGAAGTCTTGAAAATGTAATTCGCTTTGCACTACTTCTAATTTTTTTTGCTGGGATAGATTTTATTTTTGACATATTGCTGCTTGCTGTCTGCTATCGTCTATGTGTTTAGAGCATTTGTTGTGTTTTCGTATGCAAACAATTTCAATATTTCCATGTATGCAATAAGGTAAGCGAATGAAGTCTGCATTACTTACAAAATTCGATAAAATCATTGATTGGTATTTAAAAGACAATTTAGAAAAATTAAATAACGCCGTCCGAAATCGCTTTCATTTTCAAAGAGATAGTTTCTAGGGAGCACCACGCGGAGGCCACTGTCCGAAGCAGTGGGATCATATCAATGAGTCGATTTGTTACTTAGAAGTTCCAAACGCTTCTCCTTGGATCAATGAAAAGTCTTTCTTTGTGGCACAATTACCACTTTATCTTGCATATTCACTTACTACACATCTGGTTTAAAAAAAAAAACTTATAATCAATCGATACAGAGCTTTAAAATATCTAACAACTGCCGCATGAAGGAATCATCAAATTTTTTTTTCCAATATTAGATATTTTAACACATTTTTTTAAGACCAAAAAAAGTATTGCCTTTAACTTGAGATTGCAAGTAACGATTGAGAAATTATAAAAATCATGAGTTAATTGTATAAAAAACATAATAATCAAAAATTAGACAACTTCCTTTAAGAACAAAAACAACGATTTCCTACATCGACATTTAATAGATTCAACACTTTTACATTTCTGTCTTCTACATGATGTATTAAACTTTTGTTTGATTTTAGTATTGTTTACTCTATTATTCAATTGATCTATATTTCGATTTTAGTTTCTTAAAGAATAATAAAAATACTCTTAGCACTATTGCCACCAGTCTTGAAATTAGAAATCATTTTCTTTTAAAAGTCCTTAACATTGATTTTCTATGAGATTTTTCCTATTCTTGTACAAATAATAAAAAAAAAATTTTAATACGCCAACAACAATAATAACAGATAGTATATTTTTATACATATGTGCAATAACCAAACATACTCTCACATATGCACACACACATACATATTATGTGAATATAAAAAGGTGAAGATTACCTGTGTCAATCAACATTTGATTATTCAATAAAAGAAAACTAAATTAACTACGTCTTTTATATTCTTAGAATTCAAATAACAATAATTATTATTTTCCACTACTTAAGTCTTGTTTTGTAATATGTTCTGTGCCTTTGATGAAAATTACTCAAATGTAAATTATAAAGCCATTCATCCCGCTTCAAAGACGAAGAAAGGTGTTGATTTAAGTTGGATCTTTTAGTCGAGAATTGATTCAATAATTGTGTGTGGGAAAATTACTTGATATATGACTGCAAACACTTATAGAAATATGTTCGTTTTAATTTAAAGATTTTCTTTGAACTGGAATTACACATTATAGAAAGAAAAAAAAATTAATTATTTGCAAAAAGAAAAAAAAAACTGCAAAAATGTCTTTGCTAACTTATTAAGCAATATTTTAGTTTCGAATCATATCTAAAGGATTTCGAACAAAAAGAAAATGTTCTTTAATATTCGCTACATTTATCGTAGTTTTGTTTAAATGAATTTTTGTTTATTTTAACTAAGAGATAGAAATAAGTAGTTTTAAAACTTTGAATAAAACAAGAGCTGGGGCTTGATAACTTCTCTTAATCGAAATAACATTAAACACTCATTGTAGAAAGTTATTATGAGATCAATTTTATCTTGATAGTGTTTTTTGTCTAAATGTTGCAATACGTATAATTTACTAAAAAATGCATATTTTTTTGTACAGAAAAATTAATGTGTGTTTTTATACCCTTCACACAGTGAAAAAGGGTATATATAGGTTTGTCATTCCGTGTGAAATTTCTACAATTTTCATTTCCGACCCCATAAAGTATATATTTATTGAAAGCTTATGAATAGGGGAGTCGATTTAGCTCTGCCAGTCTGTCAGTCTGTCCGTCTGACCGTCTGTCCGTGTGTATGTTGAAATCAACTTTTTGAAGCCCCCCGAAATCGCTTGGAGCCGGGTGAGGTATTAAAATATTCGGGAGTAGATCGGTATTGAAAATCAGAAACATCGGTTCATAAACAACTGAGATATGAGCAAAAACCCACGACCACCTCGATTTCTTTTCACAAAAACAACATTACAACAACAACATACATACATACAAACGTGTATATTGGTTAAAGTAAACGTGGGATCGAATCCCAGCTGAGCCAAAAAAAATTTTTTTTTTATTTTTTATTTAATATATTATTTATATATTTATTATTTTTTTTTAATTTTTTAAATTTTTTTTTTATTTTTTATTTTTTTTAAATTTATTATTTACATATTAATTATTTTTTTTTTTTAATTTTTTTAAAATTTTTTTTTTTTTAATTTTTTTTTTATATTTTTTTTTATTTTTTTTTTTAACATACATACGTTAATTTCTAATTTTACAATGGAATGTTTTTATATATGTATGTTTTTTATATGTATGTACGTATTTCATATGAGATGAATGGTGATACAAACTGCTGTTATTGCATGACTACACGTTGTGAAGGGTATATAAGATTCGTCATGACCGAATATAGCACTCTTACTTGTTTTTTCTCTTTGTGTTTTTAAACCACTGATCAGCAGGCTTGCCATTTTAGCACTTTTTATGCTAGATTTAGCATTTTATTCTTACGTTAGCACAAAAGATTTTCAAAAAAGTGCTATGTGCTAGTTTAGCACTTTTTAAAAATAATCCCGCAATTTTGGCACTTTTTTCATAAAAAATTTAAATGCAATCAATTATTTTTTAAATGAAAATTTTAGATGATATTTTTTTTCTTGTAAAGGTTATAGCTGGTAAAATATATATTAAAGAAAAGCTGATGGACATAATTTTAGGAGATGAAGAAGAAATATTTGAAAAATATTTGATACCAAATCCGTATTTAGGATATAAATTAGAAACGTTATTAAAACAAGAATAAATAAAAAATATAATATCTTCTGAAGAGGAAGACACAATCAGAAAAATATGTTTACATTTTTTAAAATCGCTTGTAAATGATCTAAAATGTCGGCTTTCCAAAATATTTTGATACTAAAAAAATTTCTTGTATCTTAGAAGATATGAATTTTAGTATAACTGAAATGGAAAAAATCCAAAATCAGTGGAGTTATATAACCGAACAAATCTGGCATACCAATATGGATACTACGGAGTTCTGGATTCAAGTAAACCAATTTAGAAATTCAATTAATGAAAATCCTTTTAAGGAATTATCGGAAGTGTTTATTTAGTTTGATGGGCTTAATAAAAATTAAACTTAGAACAAAAATTAACACGTAACTTTTTTGTTCTGTTATACGTTTAAAGAAAAGCTTAAAACTAAATAACATATAATAAATTATATGATTGAACTTGTTAGCCTTCTTACCACATTTGAGTAATTGTTGGCACTTTTTTTGTGTACAAAAAGTATACTTAATTTTTAATGTTTTAAAAAACCATTATTGCAAAATTTTAGCACTTTTCTTTTTGAACTGTAGAACATTTTAGCACTTTTTTTCCGAGGTTTTACACTTTTTCTCTATCATCTTATGGCAACACTGCTGATCAGATTGTAATAAGCTTTTGATTTGCTTTCTTAAGATCTCCGCGATGATATTTGGTGGGCAGTGTCACGCCTTTACAAAGTATATTTTGTTTTTTATTGATTTGTAAAAAACTCTGCACACACATATGGTTCTGCAATAAAACAATTTAATGTTAAACAAGTAAGAGTGCTATATTCGGTCGTGCCGAATCTGAGATACCCTTCACCATCATGTACATAGGTATAATCCCACATCGAACCTTAACCTATACTTTATGTTATACACCATTTTTCCTTATTATTTCCGACGCCATCCTTGATTTTGAATTTTTACGTAGTCATCTGTATTCTACTAGTCAAGCTCTTTAATTTGATACCCATATTGATGGTGTTAAAAAAATTTGATGCACCATTTTGTTTTAGACGCCATCTTGGATTTTATATTTTTTTAATAATTAGTAGTGCCGGTCAACATGAATTTCAA
The DNA here is from genome assembly GCA_941918925.1 of Phyto melanocephala. NCBI lineage: Eukaryota > Metazoa > Arthropoda > Insecta > Diptera > Rhinophoridae > Phyto > Phyto melanocephala. The sequence goes on along the minus strand of OW799234.1, from coordinate 59,656,050 downwards.
TTTTTTATAGTGCTTATATGGTGCTAGTCAAGTTCTTTCCGATGACACCAATATTGACTCTCTCACCTGTCTAGAAGCTGAGAAAATTTGATTTTCGTTTGTAAATTTTTGGAATATATACTTATTTAAAAAAAAACTTTTTGCTATAACTTTACCGAATAAAGCCCGCTTTATCCAAAATTTTTTACGAATATTTCTAGAGGCATATAAGTTATTCTATGGCTGAAAAATTTTAATTTTGGTGGTAAAAATGTAGAAAAAACAGAGGCAGTTGCGTTTATTTGCTCATATCTCAGAAAGTTATGGGGCGATTGTGCTGAATTTCAATAGCGATTCATTCCCGGATGTTTCCAAAAGATTGATACCATACGCAGATCTGAGGAATATGTGGTTGCTTCCGAAAGTAGACTTCAACCAACACACGGACAGACGGTCAGGGCTCAATCGACTCCTCTATTCATATGCTTTCAGGAAATATATACTTTATGTGTTCCGAAATGAAAATTGTATAAAGTACAAATGGAATGACAAAGCTATATATATCCTTGTGCACCACAGCTGAAGGGTATAAAAAATTGGCCTGTGTCACACCCATAAAAGTAGATAATTTTTTAAGCATTTCTAGTTAACCGATTTTAATTAAAACTTGCTTGTATATTGAGTTGAGTTGATGATTTCTACATTAATTTTTTATACAACAATTTTAGCTATTTTTATAGAATGTCGTATAAATTCATCATAGATTGAACATTTTCAATTTTGTCTGTAACGCTAGTCCATAATTAAATCTACGGCAGTACCGTTAAATACTCTTCTTTTATTATTTTCTTGTTGTTAAGTAAAAATACAGTTTTCTTATCGATCTGCTATTGTTTCAAGGAAAAATTTATTTTAGTTTTTGCACCTTTGCATTTATTGGCATAAAATAAAATTTTTTGTTCATTAAAATTAAATTGAAATGCAAAAATTAAAATTTTGTATTTAAAAAAAATCATAAAAACTCTAAAATGGGAAAAAGTGTTTTATAACTTTCGCGTAAAGCAACATAGCCTATGAAGAAAACGAGATATCGATCATAAAAATCGATGAACGCGTTTCGCTTTTATTCACAATTAAGTGTAGGTACCTACCTCATTTTGAAATGAAGAAAAACTAAATATACATCAGTGCCGCACAGTGGTATTTCTTCATACATCTAACTGCCAAAAATAGAAGGAGTGATCCTACAACGATGAAATTTTGTACGCTTGCTCCATTTTAAGTAAAAAAAAAATTTCGAGGACTTTTAAAATCCGTCGACTCCTAGGGGTACCTTCATTGGACCACCAATTTTATCACGAATTTTTGTCCTCAATGTATAGGTCGCAATTCTTCATAGAATTTGACGAAATGTTGCACACGTCTATAGGTTGATCCAAGAAAGTGCTCGACTAATTTTGTTTTGAATTCGTCGACTCCTAGGGCTACCTCCCTTGGACCGCCAATTTTTTCATTTATTTTTCTTTTGAATGTATAGGCCGTAATCCTCTATATAATCTAATGAAATTTGGCATACATCTATAAATTTATACAAGAGATAGTTCTGCTAATTTTAGTTGAAATTCGTCTACTATTAGGGGTACCTCCCTTGGACCCACATTTTTTCGCTTATTTTTCTTCTCAACGTATAGGCCGCAATTCGCAACGGAATTTAATAAAATTTAGCAGTTGTCCATAAATTGATCTAAAAAAGAGCACTACAAATTTTGGTTGAAGGCCTTTGACTTCTAGGGTACCTCCATTTTTCCGTCATCATGGTCATCAGCAAGTAATACTTCGAATATATTTCAAAAAAAAATCGTAATATTCAAAATTAACTATTTTTCATTAATTTATTTTTTAAAGATGTATTTACTTTCTAACCAAGTCACTTTTTTCCGAAAGAAATAAGATTTGATTTTGTGCGCTTCTCTCCAACGATTTTAAAAATTACCAAAAAACCGATTTTGTACTACCACAATCAATAAGTTCCTGGCATAATTCACTATCACTTAGAAACAAAATCTGTTTTATAATTATACTTCAAATTTTATTACAATATTTATTAACGTTAACTATCTACTCGTTACAAATTTTGTTTTCAATTTAAGCGGGTTTCTTTTATAGATATTCTTTTATTAAAACATATGATTTTGTTATTTTTTTTTAATCGTAATCACTTTTAAAAACAGCTGTCAACAAATTATTAACAAATTGCTGTTATAATTAATAACTCAAATTTCTTTAAAACGTTAAGCTAAAAGGTATGCAAAACTTTTTTATTACATATACTAGGGTGCAATATTCGTGACTTTTTTTTACTAAATTTTTATTTTTTTAAAAGATTTACCAAAGTTGGTGAATTTTTTTGACTAATTTGAAAGAAGAGCCTTTTACCTTTCATTTAGTTATACTGAGAGCGCGCAGGTAAGCCGAGCTAACGCAATAACTTTTTCTTTACCTTTAAATTAAAAACAAGGCTTTGGATTTTAATAAAATCGACACTCAGATTTTTCCACTCGAAACATACTCGATATATAAATCTCTGAATCTTAAAAAAATTACCATATATTTCCCTTTCACAACATTAATCTGATTTTAACCGATCTTTTCTAGGAATATATAAACATATATCTTAAAAGAAATACAGTTTTTTGTTCTCCATAAAATAGCATCATTAGATTCTTTAAAAGTAATGGTAAAAAAATGCCTTTTTTGCAGCAGAAATACCATAGTGTGCCATTGCACAGTAATATTTTTGCAAAAAATAAATAATATTTTTACAAAAAATAAATAAAAGTTGTAGATTGATTTGAATGAAATATTCCTCTTTTAGTTCGGAACATATTTGCCTATACGCTAGCAAAAAAAAAACGGGAATTTTTTTTGTTCTATTTATTTTTTAAGAAGTTTTAAAAAATCAAAAAGTTAGAAATTTTGTTTTAAAACACATTGTTCTGCCACAACTTCCCCGATATCTCTATAAATACTGGGCAAATTAAAAACCAATGTAAGCACAACTTAAAGATAATATTGTTGACGAGTTTGGAGTTTTTTTTTTTAACTGAAGAGGGTAAATAGTTTTCAAGTTATTTCAATATGTGTAGTGGAAGTGCCTTTATTTTAGACATAACGGTATATCGCGAAAATCAAGCTGATAAAAAAAACCAATTGCAGATTTGGATTCAGCAATTTAAAGAAAACAACATTGTTTTCCTTGTGTTATTGATTATTGAAACTCAGAAATCTGGTTAGCTTTCGGGCAAGCAAAGGTTAAACACATTCAACAAGTAAAGAAATTGTGAAATTTGATGCAATTTAAATATTAAATTAAAACTAAAAATATGAGGTAAATAAAATTACTTGTTTGCATCACCGATTGTCTATGCTAAGTTTTTTTTTCAACAATAATATTTTTAAAGATTTCAACAAACGGAACTAATAATTTGTCTTGCCAAGAGCCAAAGCAGTTTACGCGTTTTTAAGAAGTGAGTGGAAGTTTTTTTTAAATTATATATGTAAATTGTTTGTTTAAAGGATCCCGGGTTCGCGCTTGGGTAAGCAGATAACTGTATATATTATTTTAAAAAATAAACTGGTAACGCTTTTTCTTTGCTGTTTCAGCAAATTTTAGATATGGTCTTTGTTTTAATGTTCTAAATCAAGCTTAGCTTAACTGTCTGTTCAACGATGTCGAAAGAAAACTAAAGCGAAATTTCATTCGTACAAATATATTGAAAACAACAACAAAAACTAAAAATTTGTTTTTGTTTTCAACGTATTTGTACGAATGAAAGTTCGCTTATGTTTTCTTTAGACATCGTTGAACAGGCAGTAAGTCTTTATTTATTTTTCTAATCTTATGATGACAACTTTTCAAAGCCTTTAATATCTGATTAGTAAAATTTTTTTACATATTGAAGACTCATTATTACTTTATTATATTATGCATATAAAATTGTATAATAATAATAACATTGTAAAATGATTAATTATTTATTAAATAGTAGCACAATATGACAACTACTATCATGCTACTCGTGTTATTATTATAATCACTACCAAAAGTAAATATTTATTTACATGCATGGAAAATGTCTTTTTTTCTGTTGTTGTTGTTGTCTTAGACAACCTGGTTATAGTAGCTAAACGAATCAACTGAGGCGATGACCCCCTGTTGTCTATTTTTAACCATTAGTACAAATATTGGCAGCATGAATCGTAAATCGAAATGCATTTTTCATTTTAAGTTTTTGATTTTTTTTTTCTTGTATTTCTTGATTTTTCTTTTTCGTTTTGAAGTTTTAAAGATTATAAAATTGTGATGATGGCATTGTTTACTTCATTTAAATACATTCTTCTCGTTTGGTTGGTGCATCCATATACACGTTGCACCAAGCGTTTTTTTTTCGACGTTTTCTTCCTTTTATTAATGAGTCTCAATTTGTGTATCATTTACGGGTCAGTATTGAAATGATTTAGGCTGAAATTGTGTGGGATACAGTGGTGGTGATCATAATAAATACTTGTCTTTTTTAAATATTATTTTGAATATATACATACATAAGTATTAAAATGTTTAATAAGTTTTCTTTTATATAAAGTCCTTTCATTTTACAAAACTATTGATAGTGTTTTAGTACAATGCTGATTGTTATTTGCAATATCCCGCTTATAATGTTCTAACGGGTCCGCCATCCAACGTTTTTTTTTTCAACTAATGCTTATTTCGTGAATGGCAACATTTAGCTCATGTCTGATTTGACAGATAATTAGTTTTATCCTTCCGCTGAACGAATATGGTTGTGTATACGCTTGAACAACGTTGGGAAATATGCGTTTTCGCTTCGCTAAGTGGGCTTAAGTGACTTACAGAAGATGCCGATTTTGCCAAAAAAAAATCATCTTTTCAGATGAAGCTCATTTTGATCTTGGCGGGTATGTAAACAAGCAAAATTGTAACATTTGGGGCACAGAAAACCCGCACGCATACATTGAAAAGCCGATAGATACACCCAAAACTGTTTGGTGCGAATTTTGGTCCAGAGGCATAATTGGGCCCTTTTTCTTCGAAAATGAGCAAGGAGTGGCCGTTACAGTCAATGGCGATCATTATCGGGCCATGCTGAACTAATTTTTGTTCACAAAAATTAAAGAGAAAGAAACTGGCAACATTTGGTTTCAGCAGGACGGCGCTACGTGCCACATTGCCGAAGCTACACTCGATGTTTTGCGCCCTGTTTTTGAAGATCGTATTATCAGCCGCAGAGCTGATGTCGTTTGGCCAACTCGGAGCTGCGATTTGACACCTTTAAAAATTGGACCGATCGTATAGGCTACTGCATAGCTAGCTGAGGCAGCCATTTGAATGAAATTATTTTCCATTATTAACCGGAAGGTTTTTACTTTCAAATTAAAAAAGAAATTTGAGAAAATATTCAGTAGTTTTTTTTTTATAGCATTTAAAAAAAAAGTTATTTGGCGGATCCTATATAAGTTTTATTTTCGTATTAATTTGTATTACATTATTAGTAATATATATTAAAAAAAAAATTGTTTAAAAGAATATTATTTTATGTTTTTAAAATGTTGCTAAAAATTCATACACCCAGAGAAAAACCTTAGTTACGACGGTTATATTATGTTTCTTATAACAATATTTAGTTATCGCAAACAAGTTATGGTTATTTATTTTTTATTTTGTTTTAACATTTATTTCGTAACGATAACTAAAAGTTTGCTAGAACTTTATTACTTAATGTTTACTTTTCATGAGAATTTGTATATGGTTGTAATATTACTACGGCAAACATAGTATGATGCTTTAGCCAAAAAAAAAAAAAAGATAAAAATCAAGCTATGAGAAGTTTTAATTATATTTGGTTTGCAGCAGGTAGTCTTTTTGTCAACTAACTGTTTACTATAGCTTATATCAAATTGTTTTTTTTTTAATTTTATATGTGTAGAAAATATTCATAAGTTTGAAAATTTAAACAAATATAAAAATAAATAATAAAGTTATGAAAACATAAGTATGAAAATTTATAATTAAGAAAAAAAACTATAAGATATTCTAATCAAAGCGCACGGTATTAGTTGTAAATGAAGCTAAAACTTTTTATAGAATTATGTTAATATGTTAAGTGTTAATAGAATTATCAATGTCAATAATTTGTGAAATAAAATGTCGGTTAAATGCTCGCCACGACTGCGGTTGCATACTTCTATGTAATTGGCCATATTTTTAATGACAATGTTGATGTTCAATTATTGGGCATGTTGATGAATCGAGGTTGATGGCTCTTCTGCTACACTATCGCAAACAACAGCAATATTTTTTTCGCAGAACGAACTAGTCGAGCATGCACAGGTGTTTTCACAGTTTCTACAGTTCCAGTTTGGTGAAATTTGCACAATTCTTCCGATTGTGGAAACATTTGGTCGATTAAGCTGATCAAAAAATCACGAACTTCATGAAATGTATTTTAATTTGAACGGCTATTTTTTATAAAAGACTTTAATGATTTTAACGCTCTACTCAATTGTGTACCTTTCCATGGTTGAATTTGTGTAATACTGAAACAAAGAAATGCCAAATTAGGCTGAACAAAAAACTCAACCTTGAGCTGTGACTCACAATTTAGATCATGCAATATGGTTAGACCACACTTACAATCTATATAAATAATAGAAAATAATCATATCATGATTTTATTGCTAAATGAGATCATATTATGAACATTTTAAATTTTTTATAAGAAATCAAAAATTGTCATTTGCGATCAAAATATGATATTTGCTTGAACTTTGACTAAAATTCATAATGATAATATTTTAACAACAATCATATGATATGTTTTTTTGTTACGTGTATAATGACCGGAAATGGACTTTTTTGCAAAATTTGAAAAAATTATGAACTTAAGCCAGAATAAAAATTGTTCACATTAAAATTTAATAAAAATTATTTTAATTACATTTTTTCGCTCCTATTATACAAATAAATTATTTTTTTACCTCGAAAATTTTGCTGATTATTTCTGTAGCTCTGTATATGTAATATTTTGCCAATTTTTCTCATTTCTGACTTTGTTGTTTGCTTGAGGTTTTATAATTTTCAACGTTTAACAATAGAAAATACAACCGTTATAATAATAGACTATAAAAATATAATGAATTTCTTATAGAAATAAACTGGTAGGATTAAGCCCTCCAGTAATGCAGTCGACGTCAATGGTTGTAGTCTCTAAAGTAACTCTTAACAAGTAACAGTGCTATATTCGGCCGTGTCGAATCTTATATACCCTTCACAACGTGTAGTCATGCAATAACAATTGTTTGTATCACCATTCATCCCATATAAAATACGTGCATACATACGTACACGTTAGAATAAATGTGGCATCGAATCCCAGCTGAGCCAAAAAAAATTTTATTTTTTTTTATTTAATATATTATTTATATTTTATTATTTTTTTTTAAATTTTTTTAAAAAATTTTTTTTAAACAAAATTTTTGAAAATTTTTTTTTAAATTTTTTGAAATTTTTTTTTTAAATTTTTTGAAAATTTTTTTTTTAAATTTTTTAAAAATTTTTTTTTGTAGTTTTTTTTATTATTTTTTTCTTATTTTTAATATTTTTTTTTTTTTGTAATTTTTTTTTGTTTGGTATGTTTTTTACATGTATGTATGTATGTATGTTGTTGTTGTAATTGTGAAAAAAACGAGGTGGTCGTGGTTTTTTGCTCATATCTCAGAAAGTTATGGGGCGATTGTGCTGAATTTCAAAAGCGATTCATTCCTGAATATTTCCAAGAGATTGATACCATATACAGATCTGAGAAACATATAGTTGCTTCTAAAAGTTGATTTCAACCAACACACGGACAGACGGGCAGACGGATAGACGGACAGACGGTCAGGGCTTAATCGACTCCTCTATTCATAAGCTTTCAGAAAATATGTACTTTATGGGGTCGGAAATGAAAATTGTAGAAATTACAAACGTAATGACAAAGCTATATATACCCTTGTGCACCACAGGTGAAGGGTATAAAAATATTATAAACTTCGCAGAAAAAGCCACGCATACTCCATTAAAAGTCATTTGTATAAAGTTAAAAGACTATTTTTTTCATTTCGTATATGATTTACACACCACAGTTTCGATTTGGACCATATACATATTTTAGTGCATTGACTATTATTTCACCCACTAGAGTTGTTACAAATTTTGTATGGTGGTTGCAAACGTATAAAAAAATTGTTCTGTATATTAAATTTCAATAGTTAATTTTTTCAAATTCTGGGGATGGCAATAACAATGGTCTAGTTTAGTTACTCCAATGATTTCTCCAGATATATAATAATTAGCCTTATTAAATTTGTTTTGGATTTTGGATTTCTTCCATATTTGACTGGACTGATAATAATAAATCAATTTACAAAAAATTAAAGCAGTTATATTTCTAAAGTTACCTCGATATGCAGTAATAAATACGTTGTACAGAAGGTAGGCTTGGCACTTGAAATTTTCAATAAATATAGTCATTCAGGTAATTAATAAATCGATGTGAAAGTTTAACAAGCTAGGTCCTGCTAGGTCCTTTCTATAAATATTTAATATTAAAAAAAACTTTTAAAAAATATTGTTAATTTTTTTTTAATTTTTCTAGCATTTTTTCAAATGTGTTGAAAAGAAATAGAAAATTTTCCTTGTTTTTTTAAGAAACAATTTTAAACTTCGTCTAAAGTTTGAATTTTTTATTTTGTATACAAGACCCCCAGATAAATTCTTGTTTTGTGAAAATGTGAAATGTAAAGTTTCTGCGTGTAACATCATATGCTGTACAAATACTTTTAATTTAAAGGCTTAATAGACTGCGAATTGAGACACTGTGCTTCTGTTCACGTTACACACTGTGTAATGAAAAAGTATTTGTTTATTGGTATTTATTACATGTGGTCAGTAGAAGCACACAAATACACGAAACACAGTGGACACAGATGGATAAACCAAGAAAAACGTACAACAACAGCTTGTGGGGAGTAGAACATTGTTGTGTGAGTAAGTGAGTGAGTGAGTGAGTGAATGAATGTGTGTTGTGACGATGGAGCTTTAAAGCGTTGCACAGAAGCGCATTAAGCCACATTTCAATGCACGTCGATAATTTATTATGCGGGAAATCTTTTCTCGTGACTTATTTGTTTTATGTTTGTTTTTATTTTCGTAAAGTATTAATATTATTTTCCATGGTAGGCCCTTTTTTCATACTTAAATATTTTTGTTGTTGCTGTTGGTGTTTTATTAGTATAACTTTAAAGTTAACGAAACAAAAAAATACATAAGTACATACATACATGTATGAAATTATACAAACAAAACAGAAAAATTTACAAACATATACAGAGGAATACTATTCCCAATAAGCAGTAATCAAATAACAAGAACAGATGTTAAATGCTACTGCACCAGGAGGTCGATCGAAATCTTGTTTAGCTTTTATATTGTAAAAAATATACGATGTTTTTTTCTTTGTACTCCCTACTGATTTACAAAAAACTCAGGTGAGTGAGTCAATGTGATTTTTTGTTATTGTTATTTTTGTCCCAAAAAATAAGCTACAGTCAGTCATTTAGACTCAAACGACAGCCTGTCGGCAGTTACCACACCTTTAGACTGTCACTGCATTATGACCATCGAACGCATTAAATGGTTAAATTAAAAAAAAAAAAAAAAAAAAAAAAAAGAAAAGACATAAAAAACTTAATGTCGGCATTTGAGCCTTTGTAAGAAGCTGCGTATTTCACTTCTTTTTTTTATTTCGTTGCTGTCATTCTTCCACCGTATTACTTTATAGTCCACTGAACATTATGATTGTTTCTTATAATTTTTATCGAATAATAATGTTGCACAAATAAAAAAGTTTATTCCATTTTTGTCGTTTCGTTCTGCAGAGTACGAGATGATGACACTAAAAGTTGTTTTTTAGTACTAGCACTATGGGCTTAGAATTTATAAATTTCGATAACATATTTGTCGCTTTAGACGTGTTGCTTATGTTATTGTAACAGAAATTGATATTGTTTAGGTATACGAAATCAGCTTGCAGAAATACTTTATTTTCAAAGGTGTGCAAAGATTTTTTTCGTTTTTTTTTTTTTTTGCAAATACAAAATTTACTTTCTCAAACATTTATTTTTTACATACATTTACTTACAATTAAGAGAATATTTAATTGATATAAACGTAATAAGAAATTGTATAAAAAATTTAAAATAAATGAAATTGATCTTTAGATTTAAATTCAAATTTTTAAACACATGTTTTAAATTTTGCACATGCAACCCACTGTGCAGCTCTCATTTATATTCATTTTTTCAGGTGAAAAAGGCAGTTCTTTTTCATTTGCTTATGAAATTTATGGACATTCCTGACATGGTCATTTTTATGCCCCACCACAAAGTCTTATGGCCTCACAGGCAATACCTTTGCAACTAATAAACTCTGCGAGACTGCACGGCGTTGCTAGAAGTAGCAGCCGTTAAAGTTTTGTTGTTTCTAAACCCGCTGGAAAAGGACTGTCAGATATTCAGTTTTGCCACATACAACACTTAACATTTTTTTTATAAGTATCCATGTATGCAAGTAAATGATCCTTATTTGGCTCCTTTGCTAAATGTTGAACGGTTTAAAGGTACACACCAGCATACAAATAAAAATTTTGCATACACACAGTATACACACATTTGTGCTTATAAATATGGTTGGTATGACCAAAAGATACCGCTCTCTACTGGAGCTCTTAACAAATTTGTTAAGCAACACGCCTATAAGTAGAAATAACTCTAATTATGTGTGCGCGTGCGTGCGTACATTCTCGTGTTGAAAATATGTATATGGATGTATATACGCTGATACATACATACTCCACTATTTGTTTGTTTGCGTGTTTTTCTTGCCACTTTTTTTTTATTTTATTCGATTTATTTTATCTGGAATCTTTTTATTTCATTTTGTTTTTATCATTGATGTTGATTGTTGTTGTATTTTAATATATTTCGATCATATCTTTGCACACTCTATCTGTTTCGTTACGCTTCTGTTTTTGTTTTTTTTTTTTGCTTCTCTTTTTTCTTACAATCGAAAGAAAAGCAAAAATAGTTGTATGTATTATGAAAAGTGTCTTGCCACCAATCAGTTAAAGTGCTTAAACAAAGTCACCAGATAAAGACCAGATACACAAAGCATTTATACACAAATTTTTATACATAAATATATGTTCATATACATATATGACGATAGGTGACTATAAAAGTTAGTCTGTTATCTCTCATATTTCCAAAAAATGATCACATATTATTGGAATTTTGTTCGGTAGTTTTCAAAAAGTTTAAAAAAATAAAACATAAACTAGATGAAATAAAGTAGCCGATTAAGGATATTCAGATCGATTACTTTATTATGTGTTTTATTTTGTCTTTTTTTTGTTTATTTTCCCAAAAAAAAAACATTATTTCAATATTTAGGATTAGCGCTGTGAAACACATTTATTAATATATATGTGTGTAAGTATGTATCGTACGATTCGTAAAAAAAAATATTTTATATTATTGATTTTTTCAATATTGTTTCAACAAAAAAAAAAATAACTAAAGAATTTTTAACTGGATTTAATTTAATAAATTTATGTCATTTGTATGCAAAAAAAAAACGGAAATTCAAAAAATGTTTGGAATTCTTTACAAAGAAACATTGATTAAAAGGATTTTTTGTGTCTGGTTAGCGGGTTGGACTTTTCATAAAAACAATTTGTAAAACGTTTAGAAGTAATTTATTGAAGAAATTTATTTGCGAAATTAAGTTTTAGGTCTTGCTGTCCATTTAGGGTTGGCAAAAGGATTTCTAAAGTTCCTTATACCCAACTAAAAGCCTTAATCATAAAAATTAACGTTTAATAAAGCGGTTTAAAATTTAATTGACAAAATTGCATTAGACAGTGTGTGTATGTGAACTTAAACAAAAAAACCTTTTTGCAAAACAGCACATTTTTATATGTCTCCCAAAAAGTCCATTATTAGTCGAGAGGTAAAATTTTCATTAACTTTAATAATGCATTAAAAGGATTACCCTCTAAATTTAGCGGAGCAAAATTGCAAGATCTTAGTGATCAATTTGCATGATATCGTTCATGTATAATGTCCATTATGGCCTACGCTTTATAGCGAACGATTTTTTGAACCTACTCAATCGACTAAAAATCTTTTACTCTTTAATAGTGGTGGTCTTTGCGTGTGGCTCAAAACTTTGTGCACGGCACATTGTAACAATATTACTGATGTCAATCTAGAATTGTTTAACGTACGGGTTGACTGCTTTCTTTTCAAATTGGTTATCATATTTGATTTGCCTATTAGGCGCTTAAAAGATGACCTTTGCTGTTCGTGGCATATGCGTAAAATCGACGCAACGTGAAAAGTAACATCAATTTTGATTTAATAGTTATTTTTTAAAAGCTGCGCCTGCAGCTCAGCCGCGTAACTCGCAATGTTGCAAGCGATGTCCTTGCATCTGTGTAATATAAATCAGGTTTCAAAACGCTAATTTGAAATTAATTTTCCATAGAGCCTATTGATGTAAAGGATCAAAATTATTAACAGGTAACTTAGGCGAATTTTATAATCGACACTTTATGGTATAACCTTTTTTATACTTGAAAAAACGACCAGTAAATTTTCCTTAAATTTTAATGCGTACTTTTAAACTATATTAAACATAAATATTAAGAAAAAGATATAAATATAATTCAACAAATTGAATAAAGAATACGTATACGCCATCAAATTGGTGGCGATCATAATATTTTTATATATATAAATCTCTTTTATGTTTTTTAATTTAATAAATTTTTCCATTTTAATTACGCAAATATTTTGGAGCTTTCTTTAATTTTAGCCCACTAAAGTGGCGAATGCATTTAAAATTTCCATCACCGCAGAAAATACTCTAAAAGATTAACTTACCATCTTATTATATTTCAAGTTTATGACCCTTAATGAAATATTTATTATTGATTTATATAAAATAGCTAAGCCGGCACCGATTTGCTGGTCCCCACAACATTGTGTCTTATTCCTACAAAACGCTAAATCAGGAAAAACAATCCTTAATTTGGAAGCAAATCCAATACATGTAAACAGCAAATTTAAATCAGAAAAAAACGAAAAACATCTTTTACATTTTTTTACCATACACATAATAAAGTCTTTTCCGCTAAAACAATCCTGGAGGAAATGTCTATAGTAAAACTAGGTAGTTCTTATTGGATCATATGGCGACATTGAAACCAGGTATTTACTAGTTCATTTTAGTAATTCTAGTCAGCACTTTTGGTACTTTTTATCTCATTAAATTAAAATTTTATTTGAAATGAAAAAGTTACTACAGTTTATCATCTAAAATAGTTTTGCTGTCAAACCTTGAATTTTTTTCTGTTTATTATTTGAAAGTGTGAAAAATGTCAACAATATCACCAAAAAGTCAACAAAATACTCGAAAGAAGTGGTGACTTGGTGACGTGTTGTTTGCTTGTGTGTTAGTAGCAACTTATAAATGCTTATAAATTCTATAATACGATAAAAATTTTAATAGGATACGATTTTAATAGATGTTTCACATTTGTAGAAAGATTCCTATTTTATTAAAATCGATTAAATTATGTGTGCGTAAACTGTTTTACATGAAATCAACATGTCTATTAATATATACAGTCGTGTCTGGATATAGTGAACTAATTTTTGCAAGGCTTGTTCATAGTATCCAGGTTGTTCTCTATATCAAGGTTGAAATTTTTGTTCAAAAACTCGTTTTATTTACTAAAAATACATACATGTAAATGCAATAGCTGATTAGAAACAATTTGTACAAAAAAGAAATATATGTACATATGTATTTAAGTTTAATAAAAGAATTGTTGTTGAAGTTGTTTTCAAAATTTTGTTCACTATTCGAGTTTTTCTCTATTTAGAGTACTCCATGCAAAAATGTTGGTGTTCACTTTATCGGGTGTTCACTATATCCAGACACGACTGTATATTCTATTATATTCTGCGGTCGTCCCAATCGATCGTTATTTAATTATTTTTTTTTTATTTTTTACACATATATGGTAGCAACTTTAATCGCTTGTAACTCCTAAAATACATATCTGCATATCTGAACAAAAATGGTGTATTTTTATTAAAATTTGTTGTAATATCGAGCGTAAGCTGCGTATTCGTAACAAAAAATCGTCTTGCCAATTTATATATAAAATGATAAATTACTGCTGTCACGGAACACGAAGTTGCCCCAAAATATTTTAAAACCGTGTTTATTCAAAGATATATCTTAATATTGTAAGTGTAAATTGTTTTATATTCCTCTTTTTGTTACATCTCTGTATGTTTTAATGTCTGACTAATTTGCTGGTATCAATAAAATCATTAAAATATTACAATATCGCTCTTTTTGTAATTTCTGTAAAAAATAAAAATTACCCAGGTTCAAAGATATAGACTAATTAAATTCCAATATTATTTTTGACTGATCCTATTAAATGTATTATATCCATTATACTTAAACTATGTCAACCCATAAGCACAAAGACCACCTAGGAACTTGAAACCAGAATATTTTAGATTTTTCACACGATGTTTTTATTTTTCTGCCAACAGTAGCCAAAATTGACAACTTAAGAAAATTTCCTTTAAAATGTTGACAAGATATGCAACCTAAACAATTAACCATAATAAGTGCTAATTGTAAGGTGTCCTTGATATTTATAAAAACACGCAATTAAAAGTATGGTGACATTTCCTTCCTGTTTCTATTGCCATTGTTTTTAGTAGGTGCAGTAGCAGTAAGTAAAATTAATCTTTTAGAAATATCTAAATAAAAATTGTACTCGTACAAAAACAATTTGCTTTGTTTTTCTCTTTTAGCATTTTCCAGCAATCAATGCTGTAACAATAGAATGTTGTAATTTATTTACGATGCAGACCAAATTTTGACACACTGGCCAGAGAAAATCGAAGTTACCAAGAAAAAAAAAACATTCACAAATAATAGGTGTTGTACCACCGACGACCATCTAAACAACAATTAGAACAATTAACAAATGGCTTCTTTAGTACTAAATATCCCTTAAAAAAGCAAATCCTACTATTGTAAAGAAAAATATAGTGTGAAGTGAGTAACGTTGCCAGACATTTCTTAACAGAAAATCATCATTTAACAGATACTTAGAAAACAAATTTTGGTAGGATCGATATTTAATAAAGTTTGTAATTTATTTAAAACATAATAATATAATTAACACAAACATTTAGTTTTTATTAACAAATCCAAAACACATATAAATAACAAATTGAGACTTTTTTGATATATAATCTCAAATCTTTGACAATCTTTAACGGTTCTCAACTTGTCTAACACTTTGATCGATGTAAATAATTTTACATTACCATTATCAAATCAACTGAAACTTCTTTTATTTTCTTCAATCATTACAAAAATTTTTTGCTCTTATGTAAAACTTTAATAATTTAGAACTGTTGTACAACTTCTCCGATAGGTTGTAAATTGGATATATATAAAAAATATTACCATGTGTGTATACAGATATCTAAAATAAATATAGGGTTCGCCAAATAATTTTTCTTTTTTGAAAATGCTATAAAAAAAAGGGTAGCTTCGGCTGTGTGGCACGTAGCGCCGTCCTGTTGAAACCAAATGTTGCAAATATCCTCCTCTTTAATTTTGTGAACAAAAATTCATTCAACATAGCCTGATAACGATCGCCATTGACTACGGCCACTACTTGCTCATTTCCGAAGAAAAATGACCGAATTATGCCTCTGGACCAAAATCCGCACCAAACAGTGACTCGTTTTGGGTGTATCGGCTTTTCAATGTATACGTGGGGGTTTTCTGTGCCCCACATGCGACAATTTTGCTTGTTTACATACCCGCCAAGATCAAGATGAGCTTCATCTGAAAATATGACTTTTTTTGCAAAATCGGCCGAAGTAATGTCGCAATATTTCCCAGCGTTGTTCAAGCATATACACAACCATATTCGTTCAGCGGAAGGATAAAACTAATTATCTGTCAAATCAGACATGAGCTAAGTGTTACCATTCACGAAATAAGCACTATAAAAAAAAACGTTAGATGGCGGACCCTTTATATATTTTTGTTAGTCATTTACAAAATGAAGGGTGTTTTTATAGAGGTATAAAACTTCGAAATGAAATAAACCAAAGATGAATTTTTTAAATTGATAAGAATCTTTTGACATATCTTGAAGTCCAATTTTCGATAACTTTTTCAAACATTTGTGGCAGTATATCGGCAAAAACACGGCGAAAACTATTCTCCAAGTGGTTACCCACAGAAAAAAATCTAGCGGCATTAAATCGCACGATCTTCGAGGCCAATTCACGGGTCCGAAACGTGAAATTATGGGGTTACAAAAAGTTTCCTTCAATAAATCAATTATGACACAAGCTGTTTGACATATCGTCGTTCGTAAATTATTGTGTTCTATAGGTATATGTTTTATGTGTCATATAGAACACAATAATTTACGAACGACGATATTGCGTTGCCTAGTTGAAATTACAGCTCATGCACATCATGGTTGTTAAATTCATAAAAAGTCAGTAATAATGACCCTATAGCGGCCACCATTGACTGAAGCCTTCTGAACAGCATCGTTTTTAAATAAGTACGGACTAATGATTTCACCAGCTCATAAAGTACACCAAATAACTAATCATTGTGATTTTTGTTTTGATACTATGTGTTTATTATCATTTGCATGAGTCAGACCAACAAGTTTCTTAAACATTTTCAAATTTTGGACGGTTGAAATAGTATCCAAATTTTTAAACACCTTTTTAACACCTTTAAACCGTGTTGAATAATAAAGGTGATTATATACTACCTCGACCTACTCTACTGGTGGTAAAAGTTCCTTGAACATTCTCCAATTTTGTTAGAATACTCCACTAAAAATAAAAAGAGATTTGCTGTCATTGCCTTCGTACAAAACTCTAGAAGTCATTCTATCAAAGCTGTTTTATGTTATTGATACAGTTTAATGTGTATTCATTCCTCCTGATAAAAGGACAATTCAAAGTAGCGAATAAATTTGTAAATATTAATTTTTATAAAAATATGTCAAAATTAAAAAAAAAAATTAATTAATTTGAATTTCTTAATATAAAATAATTATTTTTAATTTATTCATATGTATTCATATCTCTTAATATATTATTTTCAATTATTTTAGAACAAAAAAAATATTATTCTGGCAACGCTGAAAAGAATTCTGTTTATAAAATGTCCGATTGCACCTGATTGTAAATATGTATGTATGTAGTGAGTGAATTATAGTTTCCTCTATGGTAAGTAACACAATGAGACAATAACTAATCGAAATTTATAATTTCATCCAACGAACTACCTATAGATTCATTAATTTTCTTGGGCATTCTTTGAATAGTCATATTCATTCACTATTTTCTAGTTGCTCCAAAAAATGTACGTGTGAGTGACCTCTGATTATGGGTTTGGTCACTACATTGTCTAGCTTAACACCAGTTGCAGTGTAATTGTTTTATTTGACAACCTCAATAAATTATCAACGAAATGACTGTTTGCCTTCTTTTGTTATATGCTTTCCCCTTCCAAAAATAAAATAAAAAATAGAAAATGTTAAATGATAACGAGAAGAGTTACCGTTTTCTTTGAAATTTATCTTCTAATAGAAAAACAGTAGTGGTCTTATATAATTATTATCATTTATTGTTCGATTTTATATGAAGAAATTTTTTATTAGAGTTATAAAAGTTAAGCGTAAAAATTATTTCGAAATGCACAGCTATGAACTAGAATTGCCCAACAAATATATTAATAAATTTTTTACTTAAAATTCGGTTATAATCTTCAAGCCATTGTAAAAGGTGATCCAACCATAATGCACAATGTTAATTGTGAGTCACACCTTAGCGTCAAATTTTTGGGATCAACTTTATTTAACATTTCTTTGTTGCAGTATTTGACAAATTGCAGCATTGAGAGGTACACAATCGAGCAGCGCGTTAAGATTGCTGAAGCCTTTTACAAAAATGGGCCCTTAAATCAAAATGCATTTTGTCACCTAAATCGAACAAATGTGATCACAATCGGGGGAATTGTGTGTACATTTCAGCAAACTAGGTTTGTAGAAAACACTTGTGGATGCTCACCCAGTTCGATTTGCGGAAAACACTGTTGTTGTTCACGATAGTGTGGCAGAAGAGCCGTCAACCTCGATTCGTCGTAATGCCCAACAATTAGATATCTCAAGAATATTACTGATACAAATTTTGAATAAAGATTTCAATTAACACTCTTACAACATTCAATTGACTCAAGAGCCTGCTGATAATTTCAAGTACAAATGAGAATCCACAAGTGATTATTGTAAAACCGATTCATCCGAAAAGAATGACTGTTTGATGCGGTTAATGGGCTGGCGGCGTCATTATTTTCGAAAATGAGGCCAAACAAGCAGTTATGTTAAATTGTGTTCGCTATAGCAAGATGATAACGGGCTTTATGTGGCCTGAGGGTATATAACTGGACGATATTTGGTTTCAACACAAAGGTGTCACTTGCCACACAGCGAACGAAACAATAGCTCTTTTAAGCTAGAAATTCAAAAGCGAGTTATCTAGCGTCAGCATTTGAGTTTTTTCGTTGCAAAAATCATAACTTTTGAACAAAATAATATTTGAAAGGCATAAAATAGATAATTGATCAGCCTATGAAATAAGTATTTGAAAAAGATTCTATGCGTTTTAGGTGCCTACTAATAAGTTAGAAACATTTCAAAGTTTACTATTTTTTTAAGGTATTGAAAGGAAAAGGTGTCGTCAACAAGCCAAGAACAATTTAGGAGCTACAAAAGGAAATAATTCGGCACCTTAACGATATTGAACCTCAGTGTCATGGAAAATATGAATCAAATATTATATGCCATCAAAGCTGTCGTAAGTATTTGACCGATATTTTTTTACAGATAATTGTCATAGATCGTTCTAATATAATAAAAAATATTTAGATAATTCTTCGAAAACTTTTTGTTTTATTTAATATTAATATTGTGCGTTTTGCTTGGACCACACTGTATTTATATTATGTGTTGTGAGTTACGAGTTTCCTTCTTCTATTTCTGAAACTATTAAAAAGCATTTTTTGTGGACTTTATGAATTATATGTAAAATGGAATCTCTCTTGAGGCGACAGCGAAGGGACCATTGCAATATGTGTGTACAAAGTAGTTGTCCGGTTAAGAAAATACAATACTATTCTTAAATGAACATTGTCCGCCTAATGGAAGTGTCGCTGTATAAACAATTGTGTAAGTAATAGGGAGATCGATTGGTTTTTATTTCACTGGTTTTTGTTGTTTTGCTGAAACCGTTTATTCTTAAAAGTCCATTTTTCGAAGATCGAACAAACCGGTAGTTTTGATATAACAAACCGTGTAACTTGCATACGATTTTCTTTTTTTGTTGTACATTTAATTTTAATAGTTTTCTAATCATAATCTTGATTTTTCCATTTTTTGATATCTAAAACGTTTTAAGAAAAATGTCAAAATAATATGTCACATAAAACAAAAAACTGTATCCACTGATAGCAGTAGTATAATTAAGGTTTTTTATCTTTTAAAATATTAGTTTAATTAATTTGAAAAACTTTTAGAAATATAGTAAACTTTTATTAAAGTACACGAAAAGAAAAACCATGGTTACGGCATGATCACGACGGTCATATTATTTTTTCCAAAACAATATTAGGTTGTCAAAAACAAGTAATAGTTATTTTTGTTTCATTTCATCATATGTTTTGTCACGATAATCAAGTATTTGTTTGAATTGTATCATTTAATGATTACTTTTCGTAAAAATTTCAAAATGGTTATCATTTAAAAATAGTATGATTTAAAAAAATTGTGACGACAAAAATAACATTTTATTCAAAAACATAAGAAAATTAAAATAGTCATTAAATAATAGGTGAGACAACAGTATGATAACAAATTAATAAAGCTATGATTTTTTTTATAATAATTTGATTTCAACTGTTCTTCTTCTTGCTGAGTAAATTTTTATTATTTTAAAAGTTTGAGATGTCAAAAAAAGGAACAAAAATTTTGAAAATTTAAAGAAAATTTAAAAATAAACGAGAAAATGTAAAGAAATATTTGTATAAAAATTGCAATTAAATTGGTGAGTACAAGCAATATGTGTATGTTAGAGCAAAAGACAGTAATTTGCCGTAAAAAAGCAAAGATTGCTGATTTCAATTGTAGTCATATATATGATTATTGAATGATACTTAAATTAAACATAATAATGATAACTGGTAACCGTTATTATTTTAAACATAATCATACAATTCAATCATAGTATGTTGCTCTTCGATTATGGTTAACACAACCAAATTTTTTCTTTGCGTGTAGGGCACTGAAAATTCGAAATAGCCTTATCATATATTTAAACGTTTAAATGCGTCCCTTTTTTATTTGAAAATGGTACAATTGTTCACATTGTTCTTTACAGCAATTTTCTGCTGCATTATAAAATATATAAGAATACATTTATTATATAAAAAATTTTAAACTAAAAAGGCTTTTAGTATTTTATTTAATGTAGATTTTTTATATTTTCAATTGTTTGATAAAATCGTGGCAACGAATTAATTAAATTTGTTTCTTTAACTGCAACCATGTAGATTTTTTATAAATATATTTATTTATTTATTGTATTACACCCTACATCACCGAAGCCGGAAGGAGTATAATGAGTGTTTGATGGTATTTGCAACAACATAAAAAGAGAGATCTATGAACATCTAGTATAACGAATTATTTCGAATCGTTTTATGAGTAGAGTAGGTGGTCTCAATTTGTGCAAGATTTACATAGGTGGCGTCATCGGACCTTATCTTTTCAAGGACTCCCAGAGCAACACTGTTACAGTTGCTGTAACTGTAAACCGATACAAAGTCATGGAAAATTTGTTATTATTGCTGCAAACTGACAGTTTGGTACTGGAGGTTTTGTGGTTTCAACAGGATAAAGTAACTATTGGTGCCAAAATTTTTTTTCCCGAGTTTTTATCTAGAGCGGTGAATAATGCCTTTAAAAGAACACAAATAATGGTATTTAAGAATGACGGCACTCATTGCTCTATAGCATATTTAAAAGGGAAATAAACTTAAAAGTATAAATAAACACTTAATTAATTAATTAATGCCGTTTGATTTAAAAGATGTACTAAAACAATATCGTTGGAGAGTTTCTGGGCCACCTTGTGTAAAAGACGTGACACCCATAAAGATCCCACTCCCAACCTGCTGAAAATATTAGAATTGAAAAGTTTGAATTTCCCTATTAATTTGGCAATTTTTAATTCATAATTAATCCTAAAGTTATAATTCCTCTTTGAGAAATGCACTAAACTTTTATAAAACTATTGGAAATACTTTTAAACTTATAAAATTTTTTAACTTTTTTCATAACTGGTGACACGATATGACGAAAGGGACCTTATCTTGCCAGATTAAAATTTTCAGTACAGGCCAAAACGTGAATTAAAGACTAAATTTCATGTTTTGGGCTTTTGACACCTAACGCTACCTACATATCTCGTTGTGTATCTACATCACATTATCGGTCATTTTCTCTTGTTTAATGAGCTGTGTTTGACACTTTAGAACTTTAGAAAAAATTAGACCGTATTGTAGGGACGAGCATAAGGATTTACTATGCCCTAAACTCCCCACAGCTATTGCTGAGCACCAGTTTGAAAGTAAAGATGAACATCTCGATTCCGAAAAGGACAGCGGCCATGCTCCAAGGCGACCAAAAATAACCCTGCGAAAAAGAAGGAAGCTTTTCAATGCAAAGTAGAAGGAAAATATTTTCTACCTAACACCAATTTTTTTTAAAATTTTTCTATTTCTTCAAAAATATGTTTACTTGGTACTTGCCTATATTGTAGTTTTACAAGCTTTTTAATGTTACATGTATACTTAAAAATTATTAATAAAAATATTATACTATTTCATTTCATTTGTGAAAAAAAAGGTCACAAAAATAAAATTTTGTGGAGGGATCAGCACTTGGGGGGAGGGGGAGTTAAAAAATGTCAAGGGTGGGTAAAATTCCCAAACGAAATTAAAATAAACACATGGGCACTTCATAGGGCAGCCAAAATCCTAAAAAAACACGTTCAAAAACATAGTCAAACTTTAACCTCAATTATCTCGAAACTACCTTTTTTGAAATAAAAACTTCAAAATACTGTAAACTCATAAATTTTTGAGATTTTCGCATGATTTTGGTGTCATTTTGTTCAGAATTTTGTCCTTTATTGGTATCAAAAACTCGACTCTGACCCCTGGCAAGATAAGGTCCCTTCCGTCATGTCCCATCACATTTTAATTTTTTTGATGTAGATTTAAAATACTGTCGGTCTTGACCAACTATAAAAATTTAATTTTCTTTCTGTACACAATTAAAAATACATACAAATGAATCCAGTAGCTAAACCAAAGTTAACCATTATACATTAGCGAGACACACATTCAGACATATTTTTATTTCGTCCAAAATAAAAAGAAATCTTTTTTTATTTCTTTCACAATAAAACTAAAAAAAATAAAAAAGTTTCTTTTGTTATAAAGAATAAAATAAAAATCATTCAGGCCTCACGTAATAATAACCGCCATAACAGTTTAATGACACGTCCTTCTAACTGTGTATATCCCCCTCACACAGACTATTAAAATTTTTATGAAGTCAATTTACACATCCATACAAACATATACTCGTATTACTTATATCCAAACATATACGACTAGGAATGGATATTCATATGTACTTATTACATCTATACATACATATGTGCATCCATACATAGTTAATTTAATGTGCAGATGTGTGTCAAAAGGTCAATTTATAGCTTCTTTTTATACCCGCCACCAAAAAAATGGTGGGGGTATATTCATTTTGTCATTCCGTTTGTAACACATCGAAATATTCATTTTAGACCCCCTAAAGTATATATATTCTGAATCAGGGTTTGATTTGATGACGATCTAGCTATGTCCGTCCGTCTGTCCGTCTGTCCGTCTGTCCGTCTGTTGAAAGCACGATAGAGGTCGCACCGAAAAAGCTAGGGGGCTCAAATTTTGCCAGAATCTTTCTTATAGATAAGGTTTGTTTGGTATTGAAAATGGGCTAAATCGGAATATTAGGAAGAGAGTTATAGCTCGAAAAGCAAGAGTAGGTCGAAAAAACCGTGTCCCTCGAACATCGAATAAAATGGAATTGTGTCCAAACGCATTACCGTACACTCATGAAACTTCGAATATATATTTCCTGAGTAAAAACAATATTTTTTCCCAAAAATTATCTAAATCTATGCATTAGGAGAGGAGTTATCGATCAAAATGTACGAAAATTTTTACCGCACAGTGTATTTTTCGGTATATTTAAAAACAAAAACGTCATAAAAGCAACACAATTGGATGTACGACTCTGAAATTTTGCACACTTTGTTTTTTGGTGAAACGCTTTTTTGTAACGGAAAATCAATGTGCCACGCCCACTTTTACGCCCACCTCCCATATAACGTTTTACCCAAAATTCATATAATTACTCTATTAATATAGATTTTGGAATAATTAGGGACTATATTGAAACATCTAGGTTGTGCTCATTAGAAAAAACAATTTTGACACGCCTACTATAACGCCCACTTTTCACGTTATCTACCGTTAATGAAATTTAAAAGCTCATAAAACCGCCAAAATTAGAGGTATGATGATCAAATTTGCTACGTGTATCCCCCTAGGCAATTTCATTACTGCGCCAGAAAATTAAGATGCCACGCCCACTTTTACGCCCACCTCCCATATAAAGTTTTACCTAAAATTCATATAATTTCTCTATTAATAAAGATTTTGGAATAATAAAGGGCTATATTGAAACATCTAAGTGGTACTCATTCGCAAAAACAACTTTGACACGCCTACAATAACGCCCACTTTTCCCGTTATTTACCGTAAATGAAATTTAAAAGCTCATAAAACCGCCAAAATTAGAGGTATAATGGTCAAATTTGCTACGTATATCCCCCTAGACAATGTCATTACTGTGCCAAAAAATTTAGGTGTCACGCCCACTTCCCATATAACGGTTTAGCTGAAATTCATATAATTTCTCTATTAATAAAGATTTTGGAATAACAAAGGACTATATTGAAATACCTTAGTTGTACTCATTAGCAAAAACAGCTTCGACACGCCTACTATAACGCCCACTTTTCACGTTATCTACCGTTAATGAAATTTAAAAGCTCATAAAACCAAAAAAAATTAGAGGTATAATGGTCAAATTTGCTACATATATCCTTCTAATCAATGTTATTGTTGTGCCAAAAATTTTGGTTACACGCCCACTTTAACGCTTACCTCCCATATAACAGTTTATCTTAAATTCATGTAATTTCTCTATTGACAAAGTTTTTGGGAAAATAAAGGACTATATTGAAATGTCTAAGTTGTATTTATTAGCAGAAACTTTATTGACATGCCTACTTTAACGCCCACTTTCTTGAAAGACTACATTAACAAAAGCATTTAAGTAGCATATCGAAGTTATAAAGGGTGGTTAAATTTTAAGGGCTGATGTTAAATTTAAACAAAACACAAATTATTTAGGAAATTATAATTATTTCTTTTTGTAATGATAATATTTGTACGGTTCAATTATGTATTTGACAAAATATCGGCCAAATGGCCCCCCATCCTTGGCGCCACACCTCGATCTGATGGTCCAAATTTTCAATGACAATGTTGATGGTCAATTGTTGGGCATGATGATGAGTCGATGTTGACTGCTCTTTTGCCACACTATCGCAAAAAACAGCAATGGTTCACATTCAACGAACTAAGAAGGCATTCACAGATTTTCTGACATTTTATACAGACCTGTTTTGCAGAAATTTAAATATTTTTTACAATTCTCCCGATTGTGGACGAATTTGAACGATTATGTTGATCAAAAGAATTACGAAGTGCACAAAATGCATTTTGACTTGAACGCCCATTTTTATAAAAAACCTGAATAACTTTAACGCGTTGCTCATTTGCGTATCTTTCCACTTTTAAGTTGGTCTGAGATTGAGAAATGTCAAATGAAATGCAAAAAAAAACTTGTTGTTTGTGTGGCTCATCTTCAACATGGGCCCTTAAAATTTAACTACCCTCTACAAAGAATGTGATACATATTTTATTATAAAGAGATTATCCATAATGATTAACAAAATAATAAATATTGTGCTTTTAATGTACACAAAATTGGTGGTGGGTATAAAAGATTCGGCACAGCCGAATATAATGCTCTTACTTGTTATTGTAGTGTTTTTGTTTTCTATTCATGTCCTTTTTTTAATATTTTTGTTTGGCTGTGTGTGTTTTTAGTTTGTGTTTTTTACCAAAAATCATTTGAACCATAATTAAACTAGGAAATAGATTTTTCTTTTATAGCCAACGTAGAACGCGTTACACATCATTTGTGTAACACGATTTCCTGTGTGTTCTCTACGTTTGTCAATTTGTATTGATTCATTTTTTAACACATTTCCAATAGACTATTATTATTTACACGGAAGTCGTTAGTATATCGTTATCGTTTCGCCTAAGATATAATTTTTTACTTTGATTTTATTAGACATCTGTAAAATAGAAATTCATTAGTAGAAACAAGTAAGAGCACTATATTCGGCTGTGCCGAATCTTTTATACCCACCACCAATTTTGTGTATATTTAAATATTATTTTGTTAAACGCTTGAAATAATCTCTTTATAATAAAATATACATCACTTTCTTTGTAGAGGGTGGTTAAATTTTAAATTTAAAACAGAGGCCGAATTACTGCACTCGAACGTGATCGAAATTTGAAAACTCTTATTAGAATCTCTATACCTAAAGCACAGCGTACCCGATCGTTCGAGTAAAATTTCGATCGATATCGAATGCCGTAATTCGGCCCCAGGTCCGTATAAAATGTTAGAACATCTATGAATGCCTTCTAAATTCGTTAAATGAGAAGCATTGCTGTTTATCGCGATAGTGTGGCAAAAAAACAGTCAACTTCGACTCATCATCGTGCCAAACAATTGAGCATCAGTAATGTTATTGAGAATTTGGACTATCGGATCGAGGTGTGCCGTTGAGGTCGCGAGGGCCATTTGTTCCATACATAATTGAACCATACAAATATTATCATTAAGAAAGAAATGATAATAATTTCCTAAATAATTTGTGTTTTACTCAAAATCAACATCGGCCCTTAAAATTAACCCACCCTTTATAACTTCGATATGCTGGTAAAATGTTTTCGTTAATTAAGTGTTTCAGTGAAAATGGGCGTTAAAGTAAGCGTGTCAATAAAATTTCTGCTAATAAATACAACTTAAATATTTCAATATAGTCTGTAATTCTTCCAAAATATTTATTCATTGAGATATTATATGAATTTGAAATAAAGCATTATATAGGATGTGGGCGTAAGAGTGGGCGTGTCACCTAAATTTTCTGGCATAACAATAACATTGACTAGAAGGATTTCCGTAGCAAATTTTATCATCATACCTCTAATTTTGTCGGTTTTATAAATTTAAATTTCATTAACAGTAAATAACGTGGAAAGTGAGCGTTATAGTAGGTGTGTCGAAGTTATTTATGCTAATAAATACAACTTATAAATTTCAATAAAGTCCTTTATTATTCGATTTATAGAGAAATTATAAGAATTTGAGAGCAAACGTTGTATGGGAGGTTGGCGTGTCACATTTATTTTCCGTCAGAAGAAAGCTTTTGACCAAAAAGCAATTCCTGCAAAATTTCAGAATCGTAGATCTAATTTTGCCACTCTTATTAGGTTTAAAATTTTGAACATACTGAAAAATACACTGCGCGGTATAAATTTTCGTACATTTTGATCTCTAACTCCCTTCCTAATGCATGCATTTAGGCAATTTTTCTTTCTTCCTTATACTCCGAGTTAGCCAATTTTCTATTCCAAACAAACCTTGTGTATAAGACATATTCTGGCAAAATTTGAGCCCACTAGCTTTTTCGATGGGACCTCTATCGTGCTTTTAACAGACGGACATACGGACGGACATAGCTAGATCGTCGTCAAATAAAACCCCGATTAAGAATATACATACTATTTTTTTGGTGGCGGATATAAAAACTCAAATACTTCAAAAAAACACATTACAAAAAAATTTGTTTAGCTCTTTTACTAAAATTTTGCAAAAAATATTTGACCTTGTGTCACAAAAATTGGTCTGCTGATCACGGTCGGATCGTAACGGGTATAAAATGGGGAGGAGAGGAGAGTTTTATCTACTAAATGGTGCTAATTTTTTTTTGTTATCTTATGTTTTCTAGAAGTTATGGTGTATTAAAAAAAGGAATTTAGGAAAATTTAGACCTAAAGATAAAAAAAAATTATTTCTAAACATTATAAACAATTTATTTTCATGTACTAATGGCTAACAAATTTTAAAATTATACAAAACTTATTTCGTTTGAAAATCTTTTAAAAGCAAAATGTTATAGAAGTTTAAAAATCAAAATCTTACTAATAAATTTCCTGTTTTAGCAAAATGCTGAGCATGTCTATTTTGAATCACCCTGTGGCCCTTAAAATTTAACCACCCTTTACAAAAGAATAGATAGATAAAAAAAAATTTGTTAAAATATGTATTTTAAATATTCAAATACTTATTTTAAATCTACTGATGAAAATTTTTTAAAATATTTTTAAATCTTAAACCTCATAAGACTGTGTGTACAACTATATGTAAAGTTGGGCACAAATCATTACTCTAGTTAATTTTTGTCAACAAACTTCGGTCATTTTCGTTTTCACAAACCCCTATAAAATTCCTTTGTAGTTTGTGCAAAAAAATGTTACTAGAGTCATCTAGTGTTCTACGTGATGTTTAGCAAAGACATCATCCTCAGTGTTTGCAAAATGTAGTGGCGCCTTCAACAGATGTCGCCATCTGCAATGAATAAATGCTAATGAATATGACTAATATATTTTTATAAAAATTTAAAAAAAAAGTGGGCGTGGCACATTTATTTTCCGTTATAACGAAGACTTTGACCAAAAAACCACGTTTGCAAAATTTCAGAACCGTACATATAGTTTTGTCAGTTTTATTACGTTTTAAACTTCAAATATACACTGAGCGGTATAAATTTTCGTACATTTTGACCTATAACTCCTTTTCTAATGCATAGATTTAAACAATTTTTGGGGAGAAATATTCTTTTGACTCGAGAAATATATATTCGAAGTTTCATGACTCTACGTTTATGCGTTTTGACACAATTCCTTTTTTTTCGATGTTTGAAGGACACTGTTTTTTCGACCTATTCTTGCTTTACGAGCTATAACTCTCTTTCTAATATTCCGATTTAGCCCATTTTCAATACCAAACAAACCTTGTCTATAAGAAAGATTCTGGCAAAATTTGAGCCCTTTAGCTTTTTCGGTGCGACCTCTATCGTGCTTTCAACAGACGGACAGACGGACAGACGGACGGACATAGCTAGATCGTCATCAAATCAAACCCCGATTCAGAATATATATACTTTATGGGGTCTAAAATGGATATTTCGATGTGTTACAAACGGAATGACAAAATGAATATACCCCCACCATTTTTTTGGTGGCGGGTATAAAAATAATTTATTTATTGTCTTCTTTATCAGACAATAGTAGGTTTTTTATTGTCCACTTTTGGGAATACAGAAAATATATTCAACCCCCAATACGTGTTTATTTTCTGCAACAAATTTTTTAAGCATCACATAGTGGAGCCAATCGGAAACATATTGTATTCAAGTATTTTCTAAATTATTTATTTATTATTTTTTATTCATTTATGCAAAAAATACTGAGAAATTACTTTAAGGTAGTTATTGTCTCTACAAGCGCTGCCAATTGTACAGGGGCGAAACCGCGCCATTAGAACGAGATCGTAATGTTACTCAAACAATCAAGTTTGCTGTGCTTTTGGCATAGAGATTCTAATAAAAATTGTGTTCGTGTCATAATTTTTCATCAGATTTAATTGTTTTTTTGGTGTAGAATACGCCTTATCTTACGGTATAGGGAGTCATGTCAGATTGTTATTGATGTAATCTTTATTTCATTGATTATGAGGAAACGGCGAGATAACTTTTTTTTAAATTTTTTTGTAGGTTAATGAAGATGTTACCTTTCGTTTGATATACATTTCATATTGGTTGATATCTTCCTAATATTTAAATTTCTCAAATGAAAATTGTTTAAACACATACACTCAAACATATGTGTGGTGTTTGGTTGAGTGTTTGAGTTTGTAGCGTGAACACAAATTATGCTGCTGTTTCAGTGTGGACACAAACCTTCGGCTGTTGTTTTGATTGATGAAATATTGAAAGCGAAATATATAAGCGATACATTTAATTTGGATTATATTCGAAAAGATGCTCCTACAACTATTGATAACACAACCATTGAATTAGTTTTTGCGAGAAATTTGAATGTTAATTTAAAAACATATTTATCCTATTTTTCCTACCATAAGCTTATGTTTATTATCAAAAGTGACTATCAAATAAATTCATTTGCTTATATTATTTATCATTTATTGTTATATATGTTTTCTGTCTTATCGGATAGAGTATTCTACGTTAAACTTAATGGCCGTATCTCTGGCACAGCCTGCAGGGACAGTTCGTGGCCGAAGGCCTCGGACAACTGTCTGCTGTTTTTAGTTTTTTGAACGCTTTGTAAGTTTTCCAGCTTTTTTCACCTGTAATGCGGAGGATATACATATAATTATATATACATGTTTATAGCTTTGTTATTCAATAACAATATTATTATATTGTTTGTAATTTCTACAATATTTATTCACGATCCCATAAAGTATATATTTTCTGAAACATTATGTATAGGGAATGCCATTGATCTGCATGTCGGTCCACGTGCCTGTTAAAATCAAATATTCGGAAGAAAATCCATAAATCAATCCAGTGAAATCGGTTCATAGTTTGCAGATATATAAGAAAACAAATTAAATTTTGTCAGCTCTCAAAAAGTTTACAGGCAAATATATTATCATTTATATATTCGGTATATCTCTGGGGTTATTCGTGAAAATTCTCGAAAAAGTAGTCACTAAAGTTATAGTTATAAATAATTTGGATTCTTTTTTAATATAGTTACTGTAAAAGGGTATATATAAGTTTGTCAATGTGTTTGTAATTTTTACAATATTCATTTTAGACCCTTTAAAGCATATAACGAGTGGGCCATTTAAATGTTTAAATTTAAAAATGCAAGAAAACAAAAACAGTTCGAAATTTTGTTAAATTTATTTATTTTTTTTGCTGTGAAATCAGGGACCGTAATAATTATTCCTTTTTTCATAAAAGTCAGATGATAACAGTTATTTTTTGATTTTGATTTTTTTCGAGCAAAAATAAAAGTTATTTTTTGATTTTTATTTTTTTGAGCCATCATATGTGTATCCCACGTTCCCTGGTACCGATTTTCCATAATTTTGATATCTTGGTGAAACCTTTCTCCTTGTTCTTCGCTTAAATTACCCAAATTTCGGGAAATCGGTCCAAGTGACTGTGCAAATAATGGATTTTAATACTCATGCTGCAGCCAAGGTCTCTGAACTTATCCAGCATATTCTCTACTAATTGAACATAATTTGGAGCTTTATTATTTCCCAAAAAACTTTTTATAACTTGCACGAATGATGTCCACGCATTTCGTTCAGTTTCGGTCATTGTCTTATCAAAATCGTTGTCATTCATAAATTGCCTTATTTGGGGACCGTCGAAAACTCCTGCTCTAATCTTATCTTATTATTTCTGGAATGACGTCATCAAAAGAACGTAAAACTTTACTCTTTTTGTGCAATGCAACTGGTGACTATGTTTGCCACAGGTAAACCAAAACAGCCTTGATGTTTTAAAAACTAAAAAAATTAAGTATTTTTCGCAAAACAAGGCATGGATGACAGAGGACGTTTGGACTGAAATAATGCTAGCTTTTGATGAAGAAATTATTCAACAAAATAAAAAAAGTAATCTTATCGTAGACAATGCCACAGCCCATAACCATATAAGTTTAAAGAATGTTGACGTTCGATATTTACCAGCATATAGCACCTCAATTGTACAGCCTTTAGATCAGGGGATCATTCATGCTTTCAAGGCATACCATCGACAAAATATAATACGTAAGCAAATGTGCTTTTTAGAGATTTCAAGAAATCAATATGTTAGCAGCATTATATAGCCAAGCGAGCATATTGGATGGTAGCTCCTAGTACCATTTTAAGCTGCATAAAAAAGTTGATTTTAAAAGATACAGGCTTATTTTTTCCAATTAATATAATTCAGTGTAAGTTTGTTTCGGAATCTCACGAGCTGCCAGCGATGGAAGATCGCGAAGATGAAATATTTATAACATCTGACTCTGGTTTAGAATTTGGAGCTGAATTTAAAAATTTTGTAACTCAGGACGAAAATTTACCTTGTCATGCACCACCTAACGAGGAGGAAATCGTTTCTGAGCTCCAATCAAGCGGAGACGATAAAGAGGATGCTAACGAGGATGATGACAATGAGTATGTACCAATTCTATCTGTAAGTAATGCAGTGGAGTATTAAAGTAGTTTACGGTGTTTTCTTCAAGCAAGAAATGAATTGATGAATTGGAAAAAATTGAACAATTTATTTTTGAGAGCTGCTGCAAAAATGTACAAAAGAAAAAACAGATTTATTTAAAAATTAGTATGTATTAGACTAAGTACTTTAATTTACCTCAGCAATTCCAAATTAAAATTTCCATTGCTTGTGAATTTATTAGCAATGATAAGGACGTGACAAAATCACTTCTCACTTCGCAAGTATTGGAACTGCTGGGGCAATTCTAGTAAGCAATGAATTTCTAGTTTTTTATGTTATCAACCTAGTTGACTGATCTCAGTGAAATGATACTTTTAGTACATTTAATGTACAATAATATAATTTATTTAACTTAATATTTGTATTTTTTTTTTTGTAAAAATGAATGAATATCAGAGTTTTTATACATATATGCACTGCTTATGCATATTACCGAGTTTTTTTTATAAGCACCGTATATGCATATAAACGTGTTTTTATATTTGCATTTCGCGCTTATATGCACAGAAAGTTGTGCATTTTCAGAAATGCATATAACCGATAAATACTGTAATTAATTTTTTCCAAAACATATTCTAGTTACGCCCATGATAATAGCACTATAAAAGATGCTGTCGCAATTTTTTAAGAGGAAAATAGTTTTCCTTTTGAAAAATGGACAATAAAAAGGAATCACATTTAGCTTGTCAACTACCTACTAAGTTTTGGAACTTACCTCCTTATAATTACTTATACATACATATGTATATGTAAAATTTTAAGCAACCCTTTTTGGGTCTAACAGCATTTACAAAATCTAACAGCATTTACAGAATGAAACTATGCAAAAATGTCATTTAAATTTGCACTATATACTAGACATCATCATTTAACCATTTTTATTTATTTGTGTAAATGTTTGTAGCGAAAACGAGAAAAAAGTTGACATTTAAAAATACTTACATTGACTCAGTATTACGATTTCCTTCCATTCGTCTGGTCGGCAGTACAGTTGGTAATTGATAATAAAATGAAATTTGGCAACAAAGTAGAGTATCAGTTACCCGAGCGAAAGTATATAAAGTGAACTTTAAATTAAAAACATAAGTTAAGTACAATGTTTTCTTAGGATCATTTCTATAAATCGCCTTGAAACTTAATGTTAGTAAAAGGTAACTTTAAACTAAAATCCCTTTAGTACTGGCGTAGAAAAAAATAAAAATCGCAGTTTAATTATCGTATATTTTATAGAGCAGAAGCATTTGCATCTTAAAACTCATAAACCTAATGTTTGAAGTTAAAGATTTTAGGTTAAGAAAGAAAATCTAGTTACATACGTATGTATGTATGTCTCTTTCTGATAATAATAGAACTTAATACTTTTTATATAAATTTTAAGTAGCACGTACAGGTTTGTTTCAGTCAATTAAAGAAATATTTATAAATTTAAAACATTTTTGACTTTTAACCTCTCAATTAAATATTTTTGTCATAAATTACTGCAAATTTTTCAAAATAAAAATATTACAGAGATTATTTATTATTTGACCTGCAATAATTTAACATAATAAATATCTCATATTTGTTGTGTGTATTTGTATTAATAAATTCTTTAGGTTAATTGCTTTTATTTTGCATATTCAGGTAAAATAGCCAACAATTTTGATGCATCAATACACAGAAAGATAAACGTAGGTATACCTACACCGTGGTTCATTAGCATAGAACCATCATAATATTAGAAGTAAATATTCTTCTTTTAGGAAAATAAATAGAAAATGCAATAAGTCGGCCAATTTAGGATTTTAGACCACGATTTTACTGGACGTGGCATGTGTATAAGTGTGTTACATTTTGATAAAGATACTATAGGGTTTTAAACACAACTTTCAACTAGAGGAAACCTGGTTCCAATAGGTTGCTGTAATTATTTATCGTCTATGGGTACTTAAATTACAAGGTCGCAGTTTTTTGTTGTATGAAACTACAGTTCAGACTATAACACCCATTTCTGTATAATGGTGGCTCAAGAATTTTTTCTCTTTGAAAATATCGTGTAAATTAAAGTTGAAGCATTGGGACCAATTAAATAAAACTTTGTTTTATTAGAAAAAAATACTTTTAGCAAATCCTTATCACTTAATTATCTTTAAACATCATAAGTCATTGGCACAACAAGACTATTCTATGGGGTGCAATGTCCTCCCAAAATTGTTTTTGCCCCCCCAGAATTTGAAAAAATTAACTATTTTAATTAAATATACGAAAATTGTTTTTAAAATTTTAAGCTATGCCAATAACATTTATGCCATTTACTTCTGATAAAATTCAGAAACAGAATTGCAAAAGCCAGCCGAAACATGTTAATTTGTAATCAAATCGGCAGCAGTAACTGTCTTATTTTGGTTAGATTTTATTTTTTTACTCCCAGTTACAGTGCCAGGATATTTTCCAGGAAGAATAAAAGATAATGAGCCATATATCGGAACCTTTATCAGCCACTGCCTTTAAGTTGGACGGTGTACGAAATAAATCTAAAAAGCAATGGTGAGTGTTCTAAACAATTGTATAGAATAATAGACAAGATGAATCAGCTGAATTCGAAAACCTGGAATCAACTGCCTTCATTTAGCGCATAAAAATAATTTCTTTTATCGAATTACTTTTATCTTTCGAGTTTATGAAGGAGCACCAGTCATTCCATTAAGTAAGTGAGAGCCAGGTTTAAGTCAAATTTAAAGTATTTAAATTTGATTTTAATCGGAGTGTTTTATTCAATTAAAACCAAATATACAATATACAAATCTTTGTCATTAATGAATTGTTATACAATCAGTGTAAAAGTTTTTTAGTGTTTTTTAGTTGTTTGCCAAGTTAATTTTTTAATTTAGTTATGGTAACATTGTTGATAGAGTGAGTGCCTTAAAAAAGAACATAAGAAAAAAGCGCTCTAAAAATATGAATTATGTGACGTATTTAGTGACTAAAGGTAGGATCACACGATTGCCGCAATGTACCAATTATTGGTATATATTATGTGCCAATCGTGTGATTTCACAACTTATTTCCCCATACGTCAATCGAGGACAATATTGTGCTGATTTGCCACAATCAAATGCAACTCTGGTGTGGCAATCGTGTGAACGGTTGATAGGTAACCATACGTCAATAAAAATGTCAAAAATGCACCAATATTTATTTCGCGCCAATAGTTTAGTTTTTTTCGTGTGATTCTACGGTCACCATTTCGTAAGTAAAATTGTTGTACGTGCTTTAATTAAATATGAATATTTTAATTGCAGTTTTAAGATGGAATTCGATGACTACAATGCAATAGATGATTCTACTGAAGTTGATCATCAACCACAAACACCTTTGTACATTACAATAGATGATTCTACTGAAGTTGATCATCAACCACAAACACCTTTGTCCAAAAAACGAAAAAAACCAAGTGTATCTTCATCTTGGACCTACAGTGATGTACAGGAGTTGATTCAATCTTCATCCGAATAAAATTTTTGAACAAAAAGTTTTGGTTTTTTCTTTCACGAAACTCCATCAATGTTTTTTCATATGCGCCATCAGTGCTTCTTTTTGTGAGCCACTCTCTGACCAACGTACTTCTTTTAACTTTTCTTTTATTAATTTTTTCAGTTTTTATATCTTCAAGTACACACACGATAATTAAAGCTGATGCAATTTGTTTCTTCTTTAGAGAATAAATCATCTTTACGTAAGAAAAAGATTGAATGCAGAATGTTTTAAAATGTAAGCTAATATAAACAAAACAAAATTTGGCATCTACCACAACAGCTGTTTTTCAGAGTTGCCGTGCATTAGAACAATCGTGTGATTGTAGTGCGACAATTATTGACACTTAATCGTTTTGCGTCAATTCGCGACAATTAAATTTATGTAAAATGAGTCAATCATGTGACCGCAGAGAATTTGATGGGGACAATTTTATTATTGTGCCTCAATTCAGCACAATAGAAATTGGGTATGATTGCTGTATTTGTGGCAATCGTGTGATCCTAGCTTAAGTTGTATGAAAAACTGCAGAACTGAATTCTGTTTTATCACAAAGAATTAGTTGAGAGTTGCGCAAGTACCTTTTTTAATTTTTATTAAAGCTTTCACAATTTTATATGTAATTCGTTTTATTTTAAAGCCATTTTTTAATAGCAATATTTCTTAATTTTAATTTTTAACAAATCTAACGAACTTAAAACACTTTCATTTCTTCTTATTTCAGTTTAGTTAACTATGGTCACAAAGTTTAGTTTCAGTTTTTTTAAGCTTTATCACAGCAAGCTACTGTTTAAAAATAATGTCTACAGAAAATGGAAAATACTATATTTACAATTAATTTTAAGCAAAGAGAAAAAAGTAAAGTTGTAATGAATTTCCAAAATATTTTGTCTTAAAAGCCAAAATAGGCACGATATTTACTTTGAATATTTTGCTGCTTCTATCCTGCTAAACTACAGTGTATGTATAGTTATATTACCTTTCACCAAGTGTGCTATTTGCAATTAATTACTTTTATTCTTTTTTTTTTTGGCAAATTTTTCGGTTTTGCATACATTGAGTACCAGGTAATTATAGAAAACATCGACCCTAAGTCAACTTAAAGGTTTCCACTTGAATAACTACAGTAGCAGCAAAACAATTAATACACAAGAAAAGCATAATTGTATGTTAAAAATATATACATATCTATCTACATTTGTATGTGTGTAGTTTAAAAAGAAAAAAAAATACAAATTTTACAAAAATATAAAACCCTAGAAATAAATTACTTTTTTAACATTCAACAATAGCAATAAACAATAGACACCAAAAACGATCGATATTTATAAAACTGCAAAATTTAAAATGTATTGTTCTAGAATTTAAGACTGACTTGTCTGTAACTACATACACATGTTTGCACATATGTAAAAACATATGCATTAGGGTGTTTCATCAAAAACATTTATTGAATTTTTTTAAGGTTTTTTTGAATGACTAAGGAGTTGCGAAAACCAATTTAATAAAGAAAATTATAGAAGTAATATTTTGCTGGCCGTAATATTTAAATATTATACACAATTTATAAAAAAATAAAGATTTTTGCAATAATTTTTTTTTAATTTAAGATTTGTCAAATTATTATTAGCCAAATACATATATATTTATGTATATATTTTCAACAGTTTTATGCGCGTTTAGGTGATTTCAGGCAAGGGAACTTATAAGGAAGTAGTGATGAATTTCGAATCTTTTTGTTGTGGGCCAAATTAACGATTAAAAAGGCTAAAATACCTTTAATAGTGCCGACCTACGGCGATCGGTTAAGAATCTGCTAAGCCGCCCCTCCAATATCCGTTAAACAGATCTGTTATTAAAAATTTTACAAAATCGGCTATTTAAATTTGATATATCACACTTAGTTATGAGGGATCGTTCACAATAGTCATATTTTGTACGTCATTATTTGTATTAAGTATTTAACATTTGAATTTAGTACACCTTGTGAATACAGTAATTATACATATATTTTATTATATTATATAACATTCCTTATTATATAGTTATAGTAGTAATGGTGAATTTACAAGGTGTTCTCTGTGACGTCTTGTTATATTTTTAAATTTAATAATTACTTAACAATTTTAGAATACAAATCACAATATTTTTAACATTTAAAATTTTTATAAAATATTTTTTTTTAATTAAACTATATTGCATATATCATTCACAAGTTTTAAGTCCAACAATTTCTCAATTACAACGTAATATAATAGTTTTTTGTGATTTAAGTTTTATGATATATTTATCACAAGAATTACTTCATAATTTAAAAATATCAAATTTTAGGGACTTGATTAGTTTTCTCTTTAGAGACCTAGTTTATTTGGGAACTTAGTTCCTACCGCCACAATAGGAGTATTTGGCCTAAAAAGCTGGCCAAATTTATTAAACGTGTTTTTTGAATTAAAAGTTTTAGTTTTTTGATAGTTTTCGGTGTAGTATGATATTAAAAGTCTAGTAGCAGATTTTGAAAAAATTACACTGCGCAACAAGAGTACACTGCGCAACAAAAAAAAATTTTTGTCTACCCTAGAAATAAAAGTATATGGACTATATGGATTTTTATGCCCTTAATTTAAATCTGTTTTCCGTTTTTCTCTAGTACGTAAGGATTTTCTTTTAAAGTCGTGGCATATTTCACCCCCTAAATCGTTGGGTTGTCTAATAAATTTTGTCATAACTTGAAAACAAGTTCTCCGATTTTAATAGCAGGAGATTCAGAAGATGCACCGGAAAATTTTGCTAAAACTAACTCCACACATTTCTTTTCTATCTATTACTATTTCGGAGTTATAAAATATTTAATGGCGAAAAAATATTTTCCTGCAAAATTCGTAAAATTTTTTGTTTTCAAAATGAAATAAAACAAGTAAGAGCACTATATTCGGCTGTGCCGAATCTTTTATACCCACCACCAATTTTGTGTACATTTAAAGCACAATATTTATTATTTTGTTAATCGCTATGGAATAATTTCTTTATAATAAAATATGTATCACTTTCTTTGTAGAGGGTGGTT
This sequence comes from Phyto melanocephala, assembly GCA_941918925.1. Lineage (NCBI taxonomy): Eukaryota > Metazoa > Arthropoda > Insecta > Diptera > Rhinophoridae > Phyto > Phyto melanocephala. The sequence goes on along the minus strand of OW799234.1, from coordinate 59,617,565 downwards.
AAATTTTAAGGGCCCATGTTGAAGGTGAACTACACCTAGTCTTTAAATTTGTTTTTTGCATTTCATTTGATATTTCTCAATTTCAAACTTACTCAATTTGATCCGTGGAAAGATACGCAAATGAGCAACGCTTTAAAGTTATTCAGGTTTTTTATAAAAATAGGCGTTCAAATCAAAATGCATTTTGTGCACTTCGTAATTCTTTTGATCAACATAATCGTTCAAATTCGTCCACAATCGGGAGAATTGTAAAAAATATTTAAATTTCTGCAAAACAGGTCTGTATAGAATGTTAGAAAATCTGTGAATGCCTTCTTAGTTCGTTGAATGGGCTGGTTTTTGCGATAGTGTGGCAAAAGAGCAGTCAACCTCGCCTCATCATCATGCCCAACAATTGAGCATCAACATTGTCATTGAAAATTTGGATCATCAGATAGAGAAGTGGTGCCAAGGATGGGGGGCGGGGGCATTTGGCCGATATTTTGTTAAATACATAATTGAACCATACAAATATTATATTATAAAAAGAAATGATAATAACTTCTTAAACAATTTGTGTTTTATTTAAAATCAACATCGGCCCTTAAAATTTAACCACCCTTTTAACCTTCGATACGCTAGTAAAATGTTTTCATAAATTTAGTCCTTCAATGAAAGTGGGCGTTAAAGTAGGAGTATCAATTAAGTTTCTGCTAATAAATACAACTTAGATATTTCAATATAGTCCTTTATTTTCCCACAAACATTGTCAATAGAGAAATTACATGAATTTAAGATAAAGCGATATATGGGAAGTAGGCGGTAAAGTGAGCGTGTCACTTAAACTTTTTGGCACAACAATTACATTGATTAGAAGGATATATGTAGCAAATTTTATTATCATACCTCTAATTTTGTCGGTTTTATGAGCTTTTAATTTTCATTAACGGTAGATATCGTGAAAAGTGGGCGTTAAACAAGTCGTGTCAAAGTTGTTTTTGCTAATGAGTACAACTTAGATGTTTCAATATAGTCCTTTATTATTCTAAAATCTTTATAAATAGAGAAATTATATGAATTTTAGGTAAAACGTTATATGGGAGGTGGGCGTAAAAGTGGGCGTGGCACCTTAATTTTTTGGCACAGTAATGACATTGCCGAGGGGGATATACGTAGCAAGTTTTATCTTCATACCTCTAATTTTGGCGGTTTTATGAGCTTTTAAATTTCATTAATGGTAGATAACGTGAAAAGTGGGCGTTATAGTAGGCGTGTCAAAGTTAATCTCGCTAATGAGTACAACTTAGGTGTTTCAATATAGTCCTTTAATATTCCAAAATCTTTATTAATAGAGAAATTATATGAATTTTGGGTAAAACGTTATATGGGAGGTGGGCGTAAAAGTGGGCGTGGCACATTGACTTTCCATTACAAAAAAGCGTTTCACCAAAAAACAAAGTGTGCAAAATTTCAGAGTCGTACATCCACTTTTGTTGCTTTTATGACGTTTTTGTTTTTAAATATACCGAAAAATACACTGTGCGGTAAAAATTTTCGTACATTTTGATCGATAACTCCTCTCCTAATGCATAGATTTTGATAATTTTCAGGGAAAAATATTGTTTTTACTCAGGAAATATATATTCGCAGTTTCATGAGTCTACGTTAATGCGTTTGGACACAATTCCATTTTATTCGATGTTTGAAGGACACGGTTTTTTCGACCTACTCTTGCTTTTCGAGCTATAACTCTCTTCCTAATATTCCGATATAGCCCATTTTCAATACCAAACAAACCTTGTCTATAAGAAAGATTCTGGAAAAATTTGAGCCCTCTAGCCTCTCAGACAGACGGACAGATGGACGGACATAGCTAGATCGTCATCAAATCAAACCCTGATTCAGAATATATATACTTTATGGGGTCTAAAATGGATATTTCGATGTGTTACAAACGGAATGACAAAATGAATATACCCCCACCATTTTTTTGGTGGCGGGTATAAAAAATTAAAGAACCAAAAAGTTTAAGTTTTTACAATTTTTCCAAAAGCCACATTCCTAAGGAATAAAAGCCGGTATAAATAGTAAAACTCAATTAACAAATGTTGATTTTAAAGGTTTAAACTCATACTTGATAGACTGTATGTACATGCATACATAATATGATGTAAGGTCTAATTCAAAAAAACATTTTTGAAAATTGTAAGGCTCTTTTAAAACCAGTATTTTTTATGAAAAAAGGCTTTATTATATTTATATTATATTATTTAATACTTAATATACAGAAAAGTTAAACTAATAAAAATTTACTTAATAATTATTATGTCATATGTATATCCTCATTAGCTGCATCATCGGTGTCAGGAAGAAGAAGTGTGATGGCTTCTGATAAAAAAGATTTTTTATTATTAATCCGTTCTCTTTGCGTACTGCAGCTTATAAAAGGCTCAGAAATAACCTATTCAAAACACCTTGATTTGTATCGCTTCTGCTGAATTTCCTCGAATAATTCGTACGATATTATCGTAAGCGCTTATTTCTGGCCTCGGCAGCTTCTTCTGACAATTGGATGGTAGCCTGATACCTGGGTGCCCATGTATTTTTTTGTGCCTGTATTTATTTTTTGCAAACTTATTTTTGTGATAAATGCTTTTAATAATTATTTTTATTAGGTACGTATATTTATTTTTTTAACATATAATGTTTTGTAGAGCAGGTATATAAAATATCCTTTATGGGGATGTGTGAGATATTCCCTTAAAACTATTAAGGGTAATAAAGAATTTTTGTGGTATCAAACATAATTCGTAGAGATGCTAACCTCACTTTTAAAATCCTCTTCTCTTTCTTTTTTTTTGCAAAAAAGGTGTATAATTTTTTTTTTTAGCTTTTGAGCTAATTGTATTAACATTGTAATACAATTAATTGTATCAACATATTCGACATTTTTTTTTTTTAAATATCTTTTGATCAAACCTTTCAGCGAAAAAAAATCATTGTTAAACCTTTATTCGTTTACCCGCAAAAAAAAATATCTTATAAACATCCAGAAACCGAAAAAACCATTTAAATCTCATATAATTTTCTTCACTTTCCTGACTTTAGCGGGTCTCAGCGCTACAAATCGCAACAAAAAGTCTTACAATATAATGTAAAATATTGTTGTCTGTCGAGTTGCGTACTTAGTTCTTAAGATTTCTTAAAATTCAGTTATGCCTTTTTGGCCAGCTTTTCAGGCCAAATACTTTTTTGTGCGCCATAAATAGTAAGTCCCAAGTGAAGTAAAGAAAAAAAATAAACCCATTTGAACTTAAACGCTTCTAATGTAATGTAAATCTTATATAGCCTTTACAACGTGTAGTCATGCAATAAGAATTGTTTGTATCACCATTCATCTCATATAAATTACGTACATACATGTAAAAAAATACAAAAAAAATATAATAAAAAAAATAATAAAAAAAAATTACAAAAAAAAATAAATTTAAAAAAATTTAAAAAATTTTTTAAAAAAATTAAAAAACAATATAAAAAAAAATAATAAAATAGAAATAATATATTAAATAAAATTTTTTTGGCTTAGCTGGAATTCGATGCCACGTTTACATTAACCAGTATGTATGTAGGTTGTTGCTGTAATTGTGAAAAAAACGAGGTGGTCGTGTTTTTTTGCTCATATCTTAGAAACTTATGGGGCGATTGTGCTGAATTTCAATAGCGATTCATTCCTTGATATTTTCAAGAGATTGACACCATAAAGAGATCTGAGAAACATATAGTTGCTTCTAAAAGTTGATTTTAACCAACACACGGACAGACGGGCAGACAGTCATCGACTCCTCTATTCATAAGCTTTCAGAAAATATATACTTTATGGGGTCGGAAATGAAAATTGTAGAAATTACAAACGGAATGACAAAGCTATATATACCCTTGTGCACCACAGGTGAAGGGTATAATAATTGTCACCAAAACGTGTTAAAGTTTCGCTGAAAAAAGTATTTTTGACAGATGGAATATGGGGTATTTACATTAAGACTATTCTTAATATTAGTTTTAATTAAACGGTTTATAGTATTCAGTTTACTTTTGATCTGAAAGAGTCCAAAATAAACTACAAATTATTACAGGGTCATCAAACATTCATGCCACAAATGGCCATATTGTGCCACATTTTGCATCACTTTAAAGGAGCACTGTAAATAATGTATTAATCATTTTATTATTTGAGATTTGCTTTTCCATAAAATTTTGCGGTTAATTTTATATAATTCCTATATTATTAACAATTCTAAAAGTTTTAAAATAATTTTCAGGAATAGACCTTATAGGGAGTTAGTTACCCTTTCGTAGCGAGAGTTTTTTGAAACTTAATGATGGCGTTTTTTATCTTGACAACAATTTTGAAGTTCATATAAATATCTAGGACATTTGCAATGAAACTCCCTAATATATTAGAGATGGTAATAGCAACAATAAAATTTCTATTCTATTTAAAACTAATACAAAACCAAACAAACAATATGCAAAAATACTTTATATACTTTATAGAATTGTTTTTTTTTTTTTGGTTTTTGTATGAATTCCAAATGAAAATTGTAAAACAAGACAATATTTGTGAAATGTATACAAAACTGTTTTTGTTTTGTATTTGCTTATAAGTAACTATATTGTATGTGCAAATACAAAAGGAATAAAATTCAAAACAATTATTAAACACACAAACAAGAATCCACTTTCAAATACGTATGTCTGTTAATTTGCTGAAAGTTGGAAGCATTTGTTGAAATGAAAAATAAAAATTTACATACACATATCAGGGGCTCAATTCTCGTTCTGTGAAACTGTGAAATGAAAAAGTTTTTGTATAGCAAAGGGTATGGTGGCACCATATGATATTACACACAAAAACTTTTCATTTCACAGTTTCATAGAACGAGAATTGATACCCAGATCTATAGTTTTGGTTTTATTGCAGCAGAGATTTAGGATAATTTACATCACTTCTAGTTTAAATTAATATAAGTCTAGATTTTTAATCAGCGGTCAAGTAATAATTTATATTTTATGTACTAAATGACACGAGTGATTGATCGTAACAGTAAAAAATTTCTGAGTTTTTTAAAAACGATTATATGGCTACTCAATTATATAACTGTAGGGCTGGTGTGCATACATACATTTTCAGGTTTGTAAAAAGATGTTCTCAACGTGACCAAAAAATTACACAACAATAAACTTATTTTTATAACTTTAAGTTTCAGTTAATGAGTACTTCGAAATCTTTTGACATTAAAACCATTACATCTGGTCGTGAGCTATCATTGACATAGCTTAAACATTATAAAGGGTGATTTTTTATGAATTAAGTCTTTCGGGCTGGCAGCACTGGTTGGTAATAGTGTCCAAACTACATTTGTGAAAGTGAAAAGTGTTCAGTATACTCTGCCATTTTATCATGGAGAAACTCACAAACGAGCAATGACTGCAAATCATTGAAATTTATTATCAAAATTCGTGCTCTGTGAGAAATGTCCATCGTTTGTTACAAACTTTTTATGGTCGTCATAATCAAACCGTGGAAGAAACGTTACGGCGAACGATATCGAGTCATGATACGCGACTTTTTTTTTGCTTTAATTGGCTGAGTTGGACTTGGTTGATATGTGGTTTCAACAAGACGGTGCCCATGCCACACAGCCCGTGAAACAATGGACATATTGAACGATGAATTTGGTGAGCAGTTTATCTTTTGAAGTGGCCCTGTGAGTTGGCAGCCAAGATCATGTGATTTGACGCCTCTTGACTATTTCTTGTGGGGTTATGTGAAGTCGTTGGTCTATGTGGACAAGTCAAACACGATGGAAGCCTTAGAGTGTTATTTATGGAATACAGGCCGAAATGCTCCACAAAGTGGTGCAAAATTAGACCTTAAGAATGGACCATTTGCACCGGAGCCGCGGGCAACATTTACATGAAGTTATTTTTAAAAAGTAAATGGAAAAGACCAATTTATCAATTCCAATAAAAATTTTGAATATATGATGCAAATTTTAGTGTTTTATTAGATAAAAAAAAACTTAACGCTTAAAAAATCACGCTTTACAACCTTCTTCTAAAACGAGTTACTAAATAAATATATTAAGTCTTGAAATAATAATAAACTAGTTTGAGAAATGATTTGTAAAAAGCTTAACTATCCATACACACCTATCTCCGGCTATATTCAATATTCACAATCAGATTTTAAATGTATCAACGGCTTATAAAACGTCCTTCGTGTGCAATAAAAAAAAAATAAATAAAATTTATGAATATCGGGGCAAACAGATTTTTGTATTGTATAATTTTTTTAGGAAACTAAGAATTGTTCAATAACAACAACAACTTTACAAGTAAGAACGATATATTCGGCTGTAGCAAATCTAATAATACCCTTTGACATTATGAGGAAGAGAGACTGCCCTCGCCTCCTGTTCTCTCTTCCTCGCTCATTTACAAACTCAAGAATTTAGAATGAAGCTGTGTCACTTCATGTGCAACAATTTAGTTTGCTAACAAGCCCGTTAAGTCAAAAATTTATCTTAACGATTTACCAGAGTATTGAAAGAATGTGTATGTGAAAAAGTGAGCGTAGAATTGCCTGTAAATACGAGACTAGTTCATACACGTATGTGTGGAGAAAACATTTTGTTTGATAATTACATGGTCCATTACTGCATTACATAAGACCATGTTATAACTAGTCTATATCAGCTGCAATGGAAGATGTAGTCAAATATTATTTGCAGATTGCTTGTTTGTTTGACATTTAAGTCTTTCTTAAGACATGGATTTATCCCTAAGTGTTTTATTGCAAACACTGAAATTGTTGGTCACACGCATTAACTTCTTTGTTTTCCTTTAAAAGCGATTAAGTATAAAACTGCAGAAATGTAAACTTATATGCTTTTAACATGCAGTTACTACATTAAAGCACAAGTTTTTAAATACAAACATGCAGCAACGGAAAAAAAATTAAATAATATCAGTTTAAGCATGAATAAATTTTAATAAAAATATTACGTTTTATGTCTTAAATACCCGTAAATAAATAGAATTTATTTACAAAATTAATTAAAATAAAAGTGGAAGTAGTAAAAACGAATTCTTACTAAAAACTAGCTTTAGTTTTTAATTAATATCATCATCATCGCCTCTATTTAGATTCAAATTAAAATAAGATCATAATGAAGTCAGTAATGACGAACGAGCAGTAGTCCCAAGATACTGTATAGCAAATATCAAGTTTAATTTTATTTATTTTTCTATTTTATTTTTTCATTTCTCTTATTTAACTTTTACTCAAAATGTTTAGTGATCCTAATTGAAATCGATCATGTGGAAATGTCGAGAGAATTTTTATTCCTTGTGCATTGCCGCATTGATCGCAGCTAAAACAACTACTTGAGCAACCAGGTTTTACTGGTTAAATTTATATGAATTTGCTTTTAAAGCCACTACAAAAGAAGAAAAACATCTCTCCAGATAATTGTTATTTAAGGAAAAGTATAAAGAATATCTCGTTTTAATTTATTATTTAAATTTTTTTTATTTGAGTGTATTGTAGTTTCCAATATCATTAAGCGATATGGTGCGAATTGGCATCAATTTCATGTGAGTGTATCCCTCTGCATTATGTTCCATTTTATTGATGAATGCATCAATAAATTTAATTTGAGATATGGAAATGCACATTGAAAACTAAAATGCTGTGGAAAATAAAACTTTGTTTGTTTTAATTTGAATGAATGAGTAATACTTGTGCTCATGCAGTCGCCTTATTTTTATTTAATAATAAAGACAAAAGTTTGTGTTCATGCATTCGAGGATCTTATTCTTTTTTTGATGTGTAAAATATTAAAAAAAAAAAGTTTTTGGAAAGAAAACTGATTTACGAGTACAATCGCTAATGAAATTGAATTATGACTCAAGAAAATCTTAATAACTCAAAAATTGTATTAATCTTTTTTTGTAATTTAAAGCTAACGACTAAGAAAAGGGATTACAAAATTTGGTAGAAGAGTTGTTCAAATTTAATATTTAATATTTTTAAATTTATGATTTTTTCTTTTTTAATTTCAATAAACAGTACAACGTTTTGTAATTTTTTAACTTTTTAGCTTTTAGTTAGTTTTTATTAAGTAAATTGAACAAAAGCACACACTTACACCGTTTGCGCACAACATGCCAACTGGGCATAAGTGCATACCTGTCATGGGTTTGGGCTTTTATACCCCTCCTTTTCAACCTAACCTATCCCGTTTGTAGTCGACTGAATGAAATATAAACAAAATTTGTTTAAATCTGTAAAAAAAATTACAAACAAAAAATATATTAGATTATACAATAGTGCATGCAAGAGTTTGCTGTCTTGCTCTCTTTAATGGAACGTGTTGTTTTATTTTATTGCGTTAAAGTTTTTTTTGTAAACAAAAAACATTAACGGAATTAAATTAAAAAAGCCAATAAATGCACTTATATCTGAAAATTCATGATTGTTATTTCATTTTACTTATATGGATAGATTTTTTGCTTTATTGAACAATGTCAATCTCCGATATTAATTTGAATTTTGTCAGTACTTTAAAGCCTTAAGGCCTAACTATATTATGCTTTTGCTGGCTTAAGCTAATGTCAAAAACCAACGAAAAGTCTGTCAAATGCTTAAGCAAATTTTTGAAGACTTGTCGGTGGATATATTGTACTTTTTAAACTTAAATAAACACTATTATTAGTTTCAAATATTTGTACTTTTGCAAAAGCGGTTTTATTTCTGTATATCCTAAATATATTGATAGTGTCACAAAATTATTATTTAATGTGTAAAATGTAAAAATATTTTACTATTAACTATTAAATTTATACATTTTTTCACTAATTTAAAAAAACAAATGACAACATTAATAAAAAAAGTACTAAATAATGCAACAGTGTGTACATATCAAATGAAAATCTATTTTCATAAACTTCGTTTAAAGCTACTTACAAAAAAAGTTCATTTGAGAGTTTCGAAAAAAAAACCTGTTAGTCTTTAGAATACCATATATTTCAGTAGCGATTCTAAAATAACAAAAAAAAATTTTGTTACGCCTAAAAATATGAACTGCCTGATCGGAACATCTTGCACACTGCTGCTAATGGCTTGTATACACCTTCAATTATGTTTTTCTTGATTTTTTTAATTTGAGGCCAATTCTATGTGCAACTTCTAATATCTCGAATATATCTTTCCTTAGGAAAAATTTCTTTTAAAAAAAGGCTGACGCACTTTAGTTTTTAATGATCTTAACACATTTGGATGATATTCTTTAGCGTTACATAAAATTAATTTGTATACCAACAAAGAAGAGACTTTGGATAACATTGTAGAGGCCACTGATATGTTATTTTAAATATTTAAAAAAGACCGCAGCTCGGACAAAAGGTTATTTTTTAAAAATAACTTTTTGAATATGTAATAAAAACATTTTTAGTGTCAAGAAAAATTTACTATTGTTGTTTTGATAACACTATCTATGCAAAGCAATTTTAACTATTTTGATTTATTTGAAAAAATAATTTTTTGATTTTTTTTTTTAATTCAACGCTGTGTATTATCATGCAAGAAACTAAACTTTTAACTAATTTTAGTAACCGAGACTTGTGTAATTTTTTGAAACAGTTAAAAGTTGTTATATTTTTTTTTTTTTTTTAATTTTACAATAAATCAGTAAAATTTATAATAATAAAAAATAGCTATTGAGCAACAAAAAAAAAATTTTAATAATATTTCAAAATATTGATAATAGTTTTTTTTATATAATTTTTAGTTTGATTTCAAATCACTTTATTATGTGGTATGGAAGTTGCAGAGAAATAATTTTGCACCAATCATTGATAATGAATAAACCACTACTAAGCCATTCTAATGCTATTTAAGGTATCTTGACAGCAGACTGTATTTCGCAAGGGAATCTCATGTCTAGTACTTATTAAGCAGTGATTATGATATTAAATCTGAAAACCTTGAGTTAACTAACTTATCGAAATTTTATTGAGAGCTAAAGTTTAACCAACGATAAAATTATATTTTTCATAAAAGAGATTTATAATTTATGTGTGGTTAGGCTGTAGGTAAAATTAAGGTTTGAATTATTATCATCATCATAAATTGCAAATAATCAATATAGTTTTCAAAGTTTGTTTGTTTTTTTTTTATATCTTTGTTTTCTACCGCTAATTTTTTTGATTTGTAAATCTCTTGTTTTTAACTATTTTTAAAATTGTTAAATTAGAAAAGCAAGATTAGGATAATTTTTTAAATTATTTTTTTTTTATTAATTAATAATTTTTATTAATTAATATCTTTTATTAACTACAACAATGACGTAAATACCGTTAATAAAGACAAATGTGATGGAAACATGTAGATGTGTCCGTCCGTCTGTTCCTCTGTTGAAAACACGTAGAGGTCGCACCGAAAAAGCTCAAATTTTGCCAGAATATTTCTTATACACAAGGTTTGTTTGGTATTGAAAATGGGCTAAATCGGAATATTAAGAAGAGAGTTATAGCTCTCCTTCCAACATCGAATAAAATGGAATTGTGTCCAAACGCATTAACGTAGAGTCATGGAACTTCGAATACATATTTCCTGGGAAAAAAAAAAATATTTTTCTCTGAAAATTGCTTAAATCTATGTATGAGGAAAGGAGTTATAAATCAAAATGTACGAAAATGTATCCCCCACAGTGTATTTTTCGGTATATTTAAAATTTAAAACCTAAGAAAACTGGCAAAATGAGATGTTCGATTCTGAAATTTTGCAGGCATTGCTTTTTGGTCAATTGCTTTGTTGTAACAGAAAATAAATGTGACATGGCCGCTTTTACGCCCACCTCCCATATGACGTTTTATCTCAAATTCATATAATTTCTCTATGAATAAAGATTTTGGAATAATAAGGGACTACATTGAAATATCAAAGTTTTGTTCATTAGCAGAAACAACTTTGACACTCCTACTATAACGCCCACTTTTCACGTTATCTACTGTTAATTAAATTTAAAAGCTTATAAAACCGACAAAATTAGAGGTATGATGATGAAACTTGCTACATATATCCTTCTAGTCAATGTCATTGAAAATTAAGGTGACACGCCCACTTTAACGCCTACCTCCCATATAACGGCTTATCTTAAATTCATATTATTTCTCTATGGACAAAGAATAAATAAATAAAATAAAAAAATATATAAATAAAATAAATAAATATGGAGGAAGAATAAAGGTCTATATGTAAAAATCTCAGTTTTGTTTATTAGCAGAAACTATATTGACACGCCTTCTTTAACGTCCACTTTCATTGAAGAACTAAATTTACGAAAACATTTTAAATACTAGCATATCGAACTCATACAAAGAAAGTGATACATATTTTAGTATAAAGAGATTATTGCATAGCGATTACTGTTAATAGCAAACAAATACATTTTGTGCTATGAATAGGTTTTTTTCCCGGGAATTATTTTTCGAAATCCCAGGAAATGAAAAAGGTGGCTGCGATTCGAAAGAAGATGTTTATAATGTTTATATTGAAATTGAATTCTAATGATTTTATTTTTGATCTCATAGCTGAAGTGCCTGTATTTTTGTTTTTTTTGTGCTCATATTTGATCTCGTATCTAGAGAATAATATTTTTTTCAATAAAAAATATTTTTACTCAATTTATATTTTAATTTCAAGTTTCTTTATTCATTTTTATAGTTTTGAAGTGTTTTTTTTTTACATTATAAGCTATTTTATGCTTTTTAATAAAAAGTTTTTTATTAATTAAAAACAAATTTACTTTTTATTTGTTTTGCTGCGGGATCTCACATTCCCGGGAAACAAAAAATTGCGGAAAAAACCCTAGCTATAAAAGTACGGAAAATTGGTCGTTTTTTTATTCATTTTGAAAGTTTCTCTATCCAAAAAGTCCCTTCTTGGGCCAGCAAACTCATTGTTACTTACAAGGCCGGCGAGTAGGTTACCAACAATACATTAATAGTAAAAAGAAAATACAAATTATTAACAATTATTTAAGGTCCCAAACGGATAAGATATTTATTACAATCATGTTTTTTAAAAGAAATGTGCACAGTAAATGTTTCACTAAGATCAAACGATTTAACGCCTTTAAATAATCGAGATACGGCTTCAAAATATAAATTATTTTTCTGTGTTTAGTGAAATTGTTAAAACGACTTTATCCAGAAAATGTATATAAAAAATGTGCAATAAAAATAAGAGCAGTTTTACTTAAGCAAGTCTGTAAATAAATTCTTGAGTTTGAAGTTGGCAAAGGTTAAGCCCGTGTTGTTTTGTTTTGTATTTTTTATAACCACCCACCACCAAAAAAATTTTGTCATTCTGATTGTAACATATCGTAATATTCACTTTAGACTCCAAAAAGTATATATGTATGCATTTTCTAAGTCTTAGTATCATTTTAGGTCTATGTCCGTCCGTTAGGGGGCTGAAATTTTGCCAGAATATTTTTTATACCTACACAATGTTTGCTTGGGATTGAAAATGGACTTAATCGGTATATTAGGAAGATAGTTATAGCAACAAGATTCAAACACAAGAGTTAAACTCATTAAAGAAAAAGCAGACAGCTAAAAAGTATGACACCATACCCTGGCTATAACGGACTCAATGATTTTTAAAAATAAGAATCAATTTCCACATCTGGATTTTGTTTTTGCAGTTAAAAGGATTAAAATTTTTTTTATCAAAATCTCAAAGTCTCAGAAAGTTGAGGTTTGTTTCCTTTGGGATTATTTGTATAAAATACAAATTAACATAGGGTGAGTTCTCTTAAAGTCGGCATACACCAATAGTCGGCAATTTTGACTTTAAAGGTAAGTAAATAAGAAAAACGATAATTTTATATAAAAGGAAGATGTAAGTACAGTATACATAGAGGAATTAATTTGGCTTAGTACTTTTGTCCGTGTGTATATTGAAGTCAACTTTTTGAAGCCCACAAGTATACTTCAGACAATTATATGGTACTATCAATTTATCAGATATGCTTTCAAGAGTAGTTTGAGCAAGTTTTATTTATAGCCAAAAATTTAGTTTATCTTTCTTTATTATATCCTAATAAGTCGGCGTATATTATTTTTTGCATTTTTGTTTTAATTGCAAATAATTTTATTATCTATCATCTGCCATTTTGAATATACAAAAAAATCATAAATAAGTTCATTACAAATAGGTTTAGTTTTTATTGCTTAACAATATATTTTTCATTTGATACCTATGTGATTAAAATAAATCTAACTTCATTAAAATTAACTATACATACATAAGTATACCTACATAGATACATACATAAATAACTATAATTAACTAATAAAATAGCAATTAATTAAAAATGCTGATTGATTGAAAATTAATTTATTCGGCAGACGCCAGATACGGCTGCAAGTACAAAAAACGTTTTTCAAGGTTATTTCAATAAACAAGTTTTTCTTTTTAATATTTTTTAATTAATTTATTGTTGTTTCTTTTGGCAATTTTTATACATATTTTCAAAATATGCCTAATATGGCTACTAAAAAAGTCAAGTATTGATGATCCTCCTATAAAAAAATCGCTCACATACATATGAAATAAATGCACGCATGGACATACATACATATTAACTTAAAAAAATCAACAATTCCTACTAGAGAAGAAGCAGATACACAAAAACTAATATATTGCTCTTATTTCTGCTTTGTTTTCGTTACTTCAAGCTGCATATTCACATGTGTATGTAAGTAATGTTGAAAGACAGAGATAACTACATAAAAGAAATTGTATAAAATAGTATGAGAAGCTATGTAGACAGGGTGGAGTTAAAAACAAAATGAAACACATGCAACTTACATATACACCTCGTTGTTCGCGGTTCTTTACTAAAACCAGCTTTAAATTGTTCTTATATGTGCAAAAGCTGGAAAAAAACGTAGACCATTTAGAAGTTATTTATTCGTTAATCTAATTATTCTTACATAAGCTATTAAGTTCTTTTTAAACAAAATACACGTAAAATTGTAATCATTACTTTAATTGTGCGTTTATATTACACCGAAATCTATTACTTACGAGACTTCGAGCAAAATCTAGTTGATTTCGCACACAAAATAATATGTAATTCGTCACAAAATGATGGCAAAATCTACTTAAAATGTAGAACTTTGAGATGCAACTCCTAGTTTTTATCATATTTGCTACAAAATACAACGCCGCAAAATATATAGAGCTTCTAACACAACCTTATAAATTAATAAACTCTTATAAAAACAAAATCTTACAAAATGACAAAATATTATAATGTAAACCGTATAGACTTTAAGGATTATCGTTACTACAAATTTTGTCTGGGGTGGCAAAGGCTTATTATTTTTCTCTCAATATCTTTAACTACGTTTTATTCTGTTGATGGAAATAGTCTAATTACGCTCATGACTTTTTTTTCTAAAAGGTCTTTTTTAAGTATAAATTAAATTATTCAAATAGCAAAAAAAGATGTTTAAATATATAAAAAATACAGTACAATACGCATATAAGAAACTCGCTTATAAGAAAAACTCTTCTATAAGAAACATATTCTGAAGAAAAATTATGCTCATTCCATAGAAAATGGTACGTGTATAAGAAAGTAGTATATATGTATTCTCACAATTGAATTTTTTTTTTAACCTCGGTTTTAACCTGGGGACACTGATCGTGATGCCAAATGGCCAAAAAGGGATGATGTTATTAAACTCTTCTTTATTCTTAAAGAATATTTAGACGTTGACGAAGGCAACGATTCTATTTGTAAATTAGAAGATATTCTCTTTAGAACCCATGAAAAGGAGCTCGTCCAAAAGAAAATTCAAGATTTTTTCAGTCTTACGTCATAGTATTTTTTAAGTAAACACATTTTTTTAAACTATGTATTCATTTTTCTTACTACATTTTTTATCAAATCTAATTTTAAAACTATGAAATATTATTTTTTACCAAAATACTTTTTTTTATCAAATGTGATTTTTGGTGAAGTGCAATCACCTGTTTTGTTTTTGCTATGTTTTTACCTTTAGTTGTGTACTTATATACATATTAATATTTGTACGACAAATAAATGAAATTTAGTGCAAAATGATGTGTAGAATGTTTTAGTATTAAACAGTTTTATTTTAATTATATATTTCTATAGGAAATTTTTTAAATTCGGTTACTGATGTATAAAAGAAAATATCTTTCTTATATGCGTGTTTTCTTTATAAGAAAGCTCGCATATAAGAAAGAAAATCGGTTCATTTTTAGGCTTTCTTATATGCGTATTGTACTGTATAGTGATAAAATTTAACAATTTATTAACATTTATTTGCTATAAATTTGTTTTTACGATTAGTTTGTAAATAATATTTTAAAGTTATTACAATATTTTCAAAATACATTTATTAGTATTAATATTAAAAGAAAGTTGTTACAAAGTCTGGATCAGAATAAACTAATTTTCTAAATATTGACATGTGACGCAATAAACAAACTTTTATATTAATTTCTCTTAGAAAAGACTGGTGACATTTAGACCAATTTAATACACTCATCTACAGCCTTAGTGTTATTTTTCCTAAAGTTATTCACAACATATTGTTGCAAGGGAAAAGACTGGTGACATTTAGACCAATTTAATACACTCATCTACAGCCTTAGTGTTATTTTTCCTAAAGTTATCCACAACATATTGTTGCAAGGGTAGTACAAAACTCTTTAACATAAATTTTAATAAAAAAAGTCTTTAAAAACACTTACACGTAAAAAATTATATTTATAATAACATTTTAACTAAAAATAAACAAAATGTACTAGAAAAAATTAAAAAAAAAAAAACAAGTAAAAGCACTATATACGGCTGTGCCGAATCTTTTAAACCCACCACCAATTTTCCTTTCTTTTTTAGCTAGGTTTTTCCCAAAAATGTTTGTTTCGCGGGAATGCGAGATTTATTTTTTAATATCCCGGGATTCCGCCGCAAAACAAATATAAAGTAAATTTGTTTTTAATTAAAAAAACTTTGTATTAAAAACGATATAATAGTTTATAATGTAAAAGAAACACTTCAAAACTATAAAAATTAATAAAGAAACTTTAATTTAAAATAAAAATTGAGTAAAAATATTTTTTATTGAAAAAAATATTATTCTCTAGATACGAGATCAAATATGAGCACAAAAATTAAAATACAGGTACTTCAGCTATGAGATCAAAAATAAAATCATTAGAATTCAATTTCAATATAAACAATATAAACATCTTCTTTCGAACCGTAGCCAACTTTTAATTTACCGGGATCCCAAAAAATAATCCTGGGAAGTCGGGAAGATTAGATAACTCGAATTCCCGGGAAATAACCCCATTTATAGCACAAAATGTATTTGTTTGTTATTAACAGTAATCGCTATGCAATAATCTCTTTATACCAAAATATGTATCACTTTCTTTGTATAAGTTCGGGCGTTAAAGTAGCCGTGTTGAAGTTGTTTCTACTAATAAATGCAACTTAGATGATTCAATATAGTCCTTTATTATTCCTAAATCCTTATTCATAGAGAAATTATATGAATTTAAGATAAGCCGTTATATGGGAGGTGGGCGTTAAAGTGGGAGTGTCACCTAAATCCGGAATAACAATGACATTGACCAGAAGGATATCTGTAGCAAATTTCATCATTATACCTCTAATTTTGTCAGTTTTATGAGCTTTTAAATTTCATTAACACCAGATAACCAGAAAAGTGGTCGTATTAGTGGGCGTGTCGAAGTTGTTGTAGTCTTTCAATGAAAGTGGGCATTAAATTAGGCGTGTTGAAATTGTTTCTACTAATGAATGCAACTTAGATGTTTCAATATAGTCCTTTATTATTCCAAAATCTTTATTTATAGAGAAATTATATGAATTTGAGATAAACCGTTATATGGGAGGTAGGCGTTAAAAAGGGCGTGTTACCTAAATCCGGCATAACAATGACATTGACCAGAAGGATATATTTAGAAAATTTCATCATCATACCTCCAATTTTGTCGGTTTTATAAGCTTTTAAATTTATTTAACAGTAGATAACGTAAAAAGTGGTCGTAATAGTAGGCGTGTCGAAGTTGTTGTAGTCTTTCAATGAAAGTGGACGTTAAAGTAGGCGTGTTCAAGTTGTTTCTACTAATGAATTGAACTTAGATGTGTTAATATAGTCCTTTATTATTTCAAAATCTTTATTTATAGAGAAATTATATGAATTCGAGGTAAAACGTTATATGGGAGGTGGGCGTGTCACATTTATTTTCCGTTAGAACAAAGCATTTTACCAAAAATGCATGTGTGCAAAATTTTAGAGTCATACATCCAATTTTGTTGCTTTTATGACGTTTTTGTTTTTAAATATACCGAAAAATTCAAAGTTCGGTATAAATTTTCTTACATTGTGATCTATAACTCCTTTCCAAATACATAGATTTATGCAATTATGTGGGGAAAATATTGTTTTTACTCAGGAAATATATATTCGAAGTTTAATGGCTGTTCGTTAATGCGTTTGGACACAATTCCATTTTTTCGATGTTAGTAGGACAGGGTTTTTTCGACCTACTCTTGCATTACGAGCTATAACTCTCTTCCTAATATTCCGATTTAGCCCATTTTTAATACCAAACAAACGTTGTGTATAAGAATGAGCCCCCTAGCTTTTTCGCTGCGACATCTATCGTGCTTTCAACAGACGGACGGATATAGCTAGATCGCCATAAAATCAAACCCCGATTCAGAATATATATACTTTATTGGGTCTAAAATGGATATTTGGTTGTGTTACAAACGGATTGACAAAATGAATATACCCTCACCAATTTTTTTGGTGGCAGGTATAAAAAGCTATCAACCAAGTTATGTACAAATTTGAATATTTACCAATTTTTTTCCCATCGGACCAAAGTGGCATCCCTGTTTTCCATGTTTATAATTTGTTAAAAATTGTCTTATACTCTTCAGCTTTCAAATATATACATTCAATAAAACTGACATAGAACTACAACCAACTTTGCTCTTATTAATGCCGGCTGTTTTGTTCGGCGAACGTAAAGAAAACAGAATAAAGAACACAAAGGAAAAACAACAGAAATAATTGGGTGTATCTTCTTGAGATTGTATTTTAAACTATAAATCGTAGAATCATAGTTGGTTTGCTGAGAGTATCAGCTGAATAGCACCAGCTAAAATTCCCAAGAAATATGTCTAAGAACAAATTGAACTTAACACTACCTCCTGTGGATGCGTCAGCAGTTTCATCACAGGTCGTACCAACACCACCGTTCAAAACTCCTTCTGGCACAGAGTAAATATTGATTTTATATATTTTGTTTTTAATTACTTCATTTTTTATATTTTCATTACTAATATTATTTGAATCTCACAATTATTTGCATTACAAACAAACACCCATCTATACTAATTGTAGATTTTGAAAAAAATGTGTGTATAACAAATCTATATCTAACAAGTTGCAAATTTTATTAATCATCACGTATGGGTATTTTAGGGAGACAGCGACTAAACAAACCGTCAATATTATTTGTGTGTTTATTGAGAAAATGCCTTCCTGTTTTGAAAAAAACTTTATTAATCCAATTATACATACGTAACTACGTCGAGATCATAGTTGTAGAAAAATTACTTTAGTAGTTTAAAAACTTTACGACTCGTGGAATGTTTCCGCTTCTTGATGTCATCTTTAGTTTTCGATTGCTCTACTTAACAAAAATTGAACTAATCCTCTTAAGCATCTTTTTCTTTATATCTATCTACCTTTTAAGTAACGTCATCTTCAGCCACTTCTGTTGGTCTGCTTTAAGACATTTGCATAACCATTAGTTTCCCATTGCTTGCATAATTTTTTGTTTTGTTGTACAAAAATTCATTAAAAAGTTAAATTAAAGAAAACATAGTTTGCTGGGCAAGCCAAAGACGAGCATTGAGGCCCTTACTGAAACTCTGGAGGAACTTGAAATGGACGACACAGCCCGAAAGCGCATCAAAGTATTTTTAAGCCAAAAAGAGAAAATAGGTGAATTATCCGATGACGATTTGGAAAAACTAGGTGAACTGGGATCTGGCAACGGTGGCGTTGTAATGAAAGTCCGACACATACCCACTGAGCTGATAATGGCTAGAAAACTAATACACCTAGAAGTGAAACCCGCAATTAAAAAACAAATCATACGAGAATTAAAAGTCTTGCACGAATGTAACTTTCCTCACATTGTGGGCTTCTATGGTGCATTTTATAGTGATGGTGAAATCAGTATTTGTATGGAGTACATGGATGGTGGCTCATTGGATTTGATACTAAAAAGAGCTGGCCGAATACCAGAATCTATATTAGGTAAAATAACGTTGGCCGTTTTAAAAGGTCTCAGTTATTTAAGGGAAAAACATGCCATAATGCACAGAGACGTAAAACCAAGTAATATTCTAGTAAATAGTAGTGGAGAAATAAAGATCTGTGATTTTGGTGTGTCTGGTCAATTGATCGACTCTATGGCGAATTCCTTTGTAGGCACAAGAAGTTATATGTCGGTGAGTTACTTTATTAAATAAATGTTTAATATGTATTACACAAAATTACACTATTATTAATGAAGGCAAATATACATACATATATTTATAAATTCCTGTTTATCAAATAGTTTTTAGTTGCTAGAAACATTTTGTTTCTGTGAAGTATTTTAAAAAATAATGTAAAACTTTTTTGATTTGAATTAAATCTATAATTCTAATGGAATCGATTATATAGAAAAGTTTCTTAAATGTTTACAAAAAAAGAGTTTTAAATATAATTTCAACTTTGAGAAAATAAATCATACATATGTGTATACAAAAAACTTGCACAAAACTTTAATCAAAGTTTTTGATTGTCTATTTGTTAAACTTTTAAATTAACTACTTCAAGGTATATCTATACCTAATAACACCATAGGTAAAAATCTTGCTAGTTTGTGCAGAAATTGTAACGCTCTTTCTCACCTACCTAAATGTATATCAGACAGATTAGAAAAACTTTAAATCGATTAAGCCATGCCCATCCTTCCATCTATTTATTAATATACGTTTTTAATTTTAAAATATTCAATTTATGAATTTCAATAAATTTTGTACACATAACTTAATATAGATATATATTAAACTTCTGCATAAACAGCCTCATAGAACGATCATGTGTCAATGAACGAACATTCAACTTCGAATACAAACTGGCTTACTAAGTACATGCTTGAACGAAGATTAACATTAGTAAGCAAGTGTTTTTGTTGTAATTCGGTTTGGTGTTCAATAAAATTATTTAAGATATTAGTTGAACACAAACAAATAGTTCGAACACAAACAAGTCTTATTACGGTTTACGTGCGGTATTGGGTTTTGTAATTTTTTATATAAAATAGTTTGTAATATAAATATTTTTATATTACCGTTCAGTAACTGAGAAATATACACAAAAAAATCTCACAAAAACATATACAGCAAAAAGTACGCGAACTGGAAATTTGTAAAAGATTGAAAGTAATCAAAAAGCTTTTAGAATGTAACACGTTGTGTTGTAAAAAAATATTTTTGTGAACCTTTATTTTTACTAAAAAACATATATATTAACTTTTGTAAAATATCCAATAAATCAGCACAGTATCGGGTAATTTATTTTTACGGATAATTGTTCTAAAATTTTTGTTTTTAAAAAATAAATTAGGCGGAACTATTTTATTTATTTAAATTTTTAAATTAAACGTAAAAAAATCTTCACAGTTTTTCTATGTTTATACAGCAGTTTAATCAAGCTTTGTTGACTTTTAACGTTTTACTTGTTATTCTTAGGAAAAATTTAAATATTACGTATGTTCTTACACTGTTTTTCTCAATTTCTAGCCTGAACGTTTACAAGGTACTCATTATTCGGTACAATCGGATATTTGGTCTTTAGGTTTGTCTTTGGTTGAAATGGCCATAGGAATGTATCCTATACCGCCACCAGATGCCAAAACTATAGCAGCCATATTCGATGATAAAAACGACGATGGCACTCAGACAGTGGTCGAACCAAAAGTTATGGCGATTTTCGAATTGCTCGATTATATTGTCAATGAACCCCCACCTAAATTGGAACATGATGTATTTACTGATGATTTTAAAGAATTTGTCGATATATGCCTTAAGAAAAATCCCGATGAACGGGCTGACTTGAAAACATTATTGGTAAGTATTCAGTAGTTTAACAAACGTCATGTTTATTATCCCAAACTTGACTATTTTTAAATTATATTGACGGTTTAAATTTATACAAGACTTATAAAAACAACTTTTGTATATGTATATTATATAAACCCTAAATTTATTTAAAAATATGGGAGTTAGTCATTATTTTTGAAGGCACGCACTCTTCATTTTATATTTTTTGTATTTCTATATTACTTAGAATCATGCTTGGATACATAAGGCTGAGGTTGAGAAAGTTGACATCGCTGGCTGGGTCTGTAAAACAATGGATTTACCACCCTCTACACCAAAACGTAATACATCACCCAATTAATAAATATATTACTAAAAAGAAAAATAAATACACGTATTTGCTTAATTTAATGCAATTAATATCTTGTCCACTATACAAATGTTGTTTAATTTAAAAACAAGAAAAAACTAAAAAAAAGTATATAAATACATAAATATATATAAAATTTTCTTTAAATAAAATATCTCGAGTGATACAATAAGACAAAATGATAATAAATTGTGTATTTAATTTATCTTTATCAATTTATTGAGTTAAATCTAAAAATGCACATTGAAATTAAGTAACAAAAAAAATAACGTCAAAAAAAAAGAAATGCCTCTATTGATTGATAACTCTGTTTCGAATGCAGCTTTTTTTCTTAGATAACTTGTTTCAAACCCTGATAAATACCGTTTTAACATCATAATTTGATTTACAACAATGTGGCATCACCACAATTGCAAATATAATATAAACAAAACGGATAAATAAACAAGAAATCATCAAAACAAAGAATGCAATTGACAAGACCACAGGCCAAGACAATACATACAAAAAAGGTACCACAAACAATAAAAAAAAATAAGCTACAATAAATTAAGTGAACAAATAAATAAAAATAAATTAAAAATATTACAGAAAATAAAGATAAATCTAAAAAGCAGTAATAACACAACAAAACAAAAATCATGATCAACATTGCTGTAGTAACAACGACAAAGTTTCTTGGTTCATTTTAGTTATCAAATGCAGTGAATTTTTTTTTTTTTAAACCTTTATGAGATAAAAAAGAACAACTATTTTGGTGTACGATATGTCTGAAAGTCCCCGCACCCTCTCCAGATCAAAGAACTGAAGTACATATAATAATGAATATTAAGAAAAAATTGCAACTATATCACTGATAATACATACTCCTATATACATACATATTCATTCTTATATCAATATAATTTATATTAACGTGTGTTTTCTGCTGCTGGAGCACAGTGGAAGAGTGCATTGTTGTGTTAAAAGTCAGCGAATCTAAAAAAGAAGCCAGGTGCAGTTGCCATTGTTTCTGTTTCTACAACTGCACAAAGCTTACCACTTTAAGAATGCAAGTTTTACTGGTTCAGTTCTTTAACGTGCGTTCACAACGACGGTCTTATTAATTAAATAAAATTGTAGTTCCACAAAAAATTGCGCTGTCTCGTTCCTTTTTAACGAACAAGAACGATCGTTTAACAGTGAGATTTTATTTTGCGACTGACTATACAGAGAAATTACTTTAATAATTAGTACAAAGAAATCTTGATCATTTATTTGCCTAATAAAAACGAAAAAGTCTACTAAAAATAAAAAACGCTTATTAATATTAAAGAGAAAAAAGCAACAATAATATATATGTTCATATATTTATAACCGGAAACTTTAATACATTAAATATTCACATTGTGTTTTTCTACTGTAAACTAATGTTTTGTGCTTGATTAAGATCATGGCCAATACTACTACAAATAAAGAGAGTCCCAGTCGTGAATCTACAAATTCCTCTTCGGCCCGCTTATCCCTACTCACAGATGCAGAATCTGTGACCCGTGATTATAGTTTGGGAAGCCTTAACTCAGCCGTCAGCCAAGATGAGTTATTTTGTTGTCGGGATCATGCTCAAAGTGTCTTAAAACGTATGCAGTTATATTTGGAAAATCAACAGTTATGTGATGTTGTTCTAATAGCAGGCATTGATGGTCGGAGGTAATTGATAATTTTATTTTTTATTTTAACAAAAGAAATGCTTATTAAGTTTAAACAAAGAATCATTATTACTACGTCCAGTGTTGCTATAGTAAAGCTAATTTAAGTCAAAATTAAAAAAAAAAAATATTTTTAAAGAACTGTCTTATCTGAATTTAAAATTTATTATTTTCTTTGATATAAAATAAAAAAAAGCAGAATAAAAATTTTTTATGTTTATACATACATATGTATGTATGTACATATATGCTTATCCAGCAAAACTTTGTTAAAATTGTTTTATAGACAGTAGTAATTTTATACGTTACATGGTAATGCGGAGTATTTGCTAACATTTTTTTTAATATATGTATCATGGAGCGCACAACAAGCCAACTGGGCATTAGTGTATACCTGTCATGGGTTTTGGGCTTTTAGTGCCCCTCCTTTTCAACCTAACCTAACCTAATATATGTATATGCTTATTACCTTAGTAACTACTTATTTACAACCATACTTGAAGTTGTAACTATAAATTCCCACAGTATAAAAGTAACAACTTATATTTTCACGTTTTAGTTGCTGATTAGTAACTAGATATTTTTTTAGCTTTTTTTAAGTACATACCTATGTACGTTTTAAAGCGTGGACTATAAATTTGTTGGAAAGTTTAACCAGAATAAAAAGTTATTCAGTCAAATAGTAAGTAGTTTATTTATATACGTACATTTATATACGTATGTATGTCTAATATTACTTGGACTACAAATTAAAAAAAAAAAATTGATGTCAGTCTTACAAGTAACTCAGTCAAGGAAAACTTTAAAAAACATATTTAGAGGTAACATTTGTTTATTTTATTTATTTATTTAAACTGATTTAATTTATAGCATTCCAACTTATTTATAAGTTGTTAATACTATTTTAAAGATGATTAAATAAAAATAGGCACATGTAGTTAGTTTTCTTAAGAACAAAGAAAAATAGATCTATATAAAATTTGATATAATAATCATATAAAGAATAATCATATAAAATTTGGTGTGATATTGATATTGTATTGCCAAATTTGAGGATCCGGGAACATGAACATTTTTACAGTTAAATGTTAAAAATTTTTAAAGTAAAATAAAATAAAAATAACGAATAATTTACCACCAACATTTAATTGTAAAAAAATAAGAACTTAATCAAATGAGCTGTAGTGTATAATTATTTCATCGCTATTATTTTTAGAGAAACAATTTAATATTTTTTTTAACAAAACAAACAAATCCATTAAATTCCCACCATTTATACAATTTACAGCATCATCTTTGTTTTTTCAAAGCAACACAATTTGCAATAGCAATTGTTCTTTGTTTGTAATAACTATACATATGTATTTCTCAGATATATTTTGTTCAACAACTTTAGTTAGTTGTTTCTACTGTCTGTTGCAGTGATTCTGTATTGTTGGCAGAGAGAATGATCAGCCAACGAGGAAAGTAAATTGAATTGCATTTCGTTATTGCCTGGAGAATTTACTAAAGTTTTAGTATAGTTATTGTCACTGTTTATACATATGTACATACATATATACTTAATAATATACATAAATTTGTTCTTTTTATATTAACCTACAACGTCCAAATAACTTTTGTAATATTTTAATATTTCAAAATTTATACGCTCAAACTACTACATACATACATATCTATTCTTCATTGTGCTTGGAATGATCAATTAGTTTCTATATATATTTTTATTATTTTGCCGTCGTTCGTTCATTCACTTCTTAATTCATATTCGATTTTGTTGTTGCTAATGTCTTGTTTTTCTTTCGTTAGAGTTTTCGATTTGTTTCTTATATGGACTAAGTACTACCAAGCGTAGGTAGAATAAAAACAATCCACTAACAAGTAAAAGTGCTATATTCGGCCGTGCCGAATCTT
This sequence comes from Phyto melanocephala, assembly GCA_941918925.1. Classification (NCBI taxonomy): domain Eukaryota; kingdom Metazoa; phylum Arthropoda; class Insecta; order Diptera; family Rhinophoridae; genus Phyto; species Phyto melanocephala. The sequence goes on along the minus strand of OW799234.1, from coordinate 59,592,297 downwards.
ATATGCCCTTCACAACGTGTAGTCATGCAATAACAATTGTTTGATCACCATTCATCTCATGAAATACGTACTTACATATACAAAACAACCCCATTGCAGAATTATAAATTGTTTCAAAAAAAAAATTAAAAAAAAAATATGTATTTAAAACAAAAAAAAAAAAACAATAAAAAACAAGTAAGAGCGCTATATTCGGCTGTGCTGAATCTTATATACCCTTCACAACGTTTAGTCATGCAATAACAGTAGTTTGTATCACCATTCATCCCATATAAAATACGTACATACATATAAAAAACATACATATATAAAAACATCCAATTGTAAAATTACAAATTTACGTATGTATGTTAAAAAAAAAAATTTAAAAAAATAATTAAAATATATATAATAAATATAAACCAAAAAAAAAAAAAATTTAAAAAAAATTAAAAAAAATAATAAAAATATAAATAATTTATTAAATAAAAAATAAAAAAAAATTAAAAAAAAAATATAAAACAAGTAAGAGTGCTATATTCGGCCATGCCGAATCTTATATACCCTTCACAACGTGTAGTCATGTAATGTGTATGTTAAAAAAAATAAAAAAAAATAAAAAAAAAAATTTTAAAAAAAATTTAAAAAAAAATTAAAAAAAAATAATTAAAATATAAATAATAAATATAAAACAAAAAACAAATAAAAAAAATATTAAAAAAAAAATTTTAAAAAAATAATAAAAATATAAATAATATATTAAATAAAAAATAAAAAAAAAATTAAAAAAAAATTTTTTTTTGGCTCAGCTGGGATTCGATCCCACGTTTACTTTAACCAATATACAAGTTTGTATGTATGTATGTTGTTGTTGTAATGTTGTTGTTGTGGAAAAAAAATCGAGGTGGTCGTGGGTTTTTGCTCATATCTCAGTTGTTTATGAACCGATGTTTCTGATTTTCAATACCGATCTACTCCCGAATATTTCTGATATTTTAATACCTCACCCGGGTCCAAGCGATTTCGGGGGGCTTCAAAAAGTTGATTTCAACATACACACGGACAGACGGACAGACGGTCAGGGCTTAATCGACTCCTCTATTCATAAGCTTTCAGAAAATATATACTTTATGGGGTCGGAAATGAAAATTGTAGAAATTTCACACGGAATGACAAACCTATATATACCCTTTTTCACTGTGTGAAGGGTATAATAACCAGTCTCTTTAAAAGAACAATTAACTGCCTGTTCAACGATGTCGAAAGAAAACACAAGCGAACTTTCATTCGTACAAATACGTTGAAAACAAAAACAAATTTTTAGTTTTTGTTGTTGTTTTCAATATATTTGTACGAATGAAAGTTCGTTTGTGTTTTCTTTCGACATCGTTGAACAGGCAGTAAGTAAATAAATACTTGCATATGTACAATCTGTGCATGCATGTATGTACCTACTATGAGTGTGATAATACAAAGAAATAATATATGTATGTAGGTAATTTTAGTCCCCTACAGGCAACATAGCTAACTTAAGTTAACTTTAAGTTGTCTACTTAAAAGTTAGTCCAAAGTCACCCCATTAATAGTTAGCTTAAAGTTAGTTGTATTTAAGTAAACCATAAATTGACTTAATTTAAAGTAATTGTTAACACTTTTTATACCCTTCACCTGTGGTGCACAAGGATATATATAGCTTTGTCATTCCGTTTGTAATTTCTACAATTTTCATTTCCGACCCCATAAAGTATATATTTTCTGAAAGCTTATGAATAGAGGAGTCGATTAAGCCCTGACCGTCTGTCCGTCTGTCCGTGTGTTGGTTGAAATCAACTTTTAGAAGCAACTATATGTTCCTCAGATCTGTGTATGGTAAATTTTTTTTGGAAATATCCGGGAATGAATCGCTATTGAAATTCAGCACAATCGCCCGATAACTTTCTGAGATATGAGCAAATAAACACGACTGCCTCTGTTTTTTTCTATATTTTTACCACCAAAATTAAAATTGTTCAACCATAGAATAATTTATAGGAACCTTTGCTACTATTTGTAGATAAAACATGCCTCTAGAGCAGTGCTATTCAATCTTTTTGGCTCGTGTACCACTAAATTCACGACAAACTTTTCGCGTACCACCAAAAAAAATATAATGTAAACAATTTTAAAATTTTTAATCTATTTTATTTATTAATAATAAAAAACAATAAAATTAAAAAAAATAATAAAAATTACAAAAAACATAAGAACATGTACATTAAAGGTATACTTTTAGGATGATTTTTCTTTTTGTTTCCAATTGCAAAATAGAAATCGTTAAAATTTTAAAAGAATTCGCGTACCAACTGGTACCATAGGTTGAATAACACTGCTCTAGAGATATTCGTGTAAAATTTTGGATAAATTTGGCTCTTATCGGTAAAGTTATAGGCAAATTTTCTTTTTTAAATATATATTATAAAAATTTACAAACGAAAATCAATTTTTTTCAGCTTCTAGACAACCGAGAGAGTCAATATTAGTATCATCTGATAATAACAGCACCATAAAAAACTTTAAATTTATGTTGGCCGCCGCTACAAAATGGCGGACAATAAATTTATATATGAGCCAAATCTGGTATTTTAAAATTTAACTTCTTGAACCCCCTCAATATTGGTATCAAATTAAAGGGCTTGGCCAGTAGAATACAGTAAATTATTCTAAAATGTAAAATCCAATATATCGTCTAAAACAAAATGGCGGATAAAATTTTTTCAACCCCATCAATATGGGTATCAAATTAAAGGGCTTGACTAGTTGAATACAGTTAACTACGTAAAAATTCAAAATCGAGGAAGGCGTCGGAAACAATAAAGAAAAAAGGGGAATAACATGAAATAAAGGTTAAGCTACGATGTGAGATTATACCTATGTACATGATGGTGAAGAGTATTATCAGATTCGGCACGGCCGAATATAACACTCTTACTTGTTTTTATTGTGTTAGTGAAAAAAATCTCACACGTATGTATACATATGTTCATGTGAGTTTGACGAAAATCAAAACAATTTAGATTTTTACTGCCGCCGCTACTATGATTTGAAGCGAGTTTGATGTGTTGCCAAATGTCAAATGGCATTTTTATTCAGTTTTCGAAATATTTTGCGACAAAATTAATCACACGTTCTTTCCTTTTAAACAGCTTTAAAATGAAATTTGATGGTTTGAGTTTGATACGTTGCTGTGTTAAGCAAAACCAAATATTACCAATACATACATAATATTTGTCAAATCAGTTTGAACATGGCCATCGTGCTTTATATTGAAAAAGTACGTAAGAATGCAAAAAAGTACCTTTTTTGGTTTTCCATATCAATGTTTAAATTCCAAGTTTAAAATGTTTTATTTTCTATTTAACAATAAAATATTTCAATGGACATGATTTAAACTAAATAAATTTAATATTTTTTGCATAAAAATAGATATGTTTTTAAAAGTTTCAAACTTTTTTTTTCGAATTTTTGCCATAATTTTTTTATGTCTGTATGTAAAATCCCTATTACAAATTTTATCCTCACTGGCCTTGTTATTTGGAATTATACATATTTTCCCCTTTTTGATACCTTTTTTGTCCCGCTAAAAGTTTCCAAAAATTTCACGTTTATAATTGTCCATATACTATTGAGCGAGATAAGCAAATAATGTCCTGTACAATAGCACTTTTTAAAGCACCAAAAATAGGGAACATTTTTACCTCTCTACATGCGAATTTGAAAAATGTTCAAAAATCCTATTAAAATATTTTCACGTAGTAGCTAATGTAATTTTTTTCCTATGTTAATGTGTTTGGAAGTTACATAGGGTACTTAAAAGTTTCCGAAATAAAGTTTTTACCAATTAGAGTTAGAAAATTCAAAAAGGGTCATACAGCTGTTAGGTTAGGTTAGGTTGAAAAGGAGGGATATAAAAGCCCAAACCCAAGACAGGTATGCACTTATGCCCAGTTGGCATGTTGTGCGCTCCATATGGAAAACGGAATTCCCAAACAAAAACTATAAACATAATTTCCCATAAATAACGGACTAGTTCAAGAACACAGTCCCCTCAATGTAACGCCTTATGGATCTCCAGTTCGAGTTCCTCAGGTATTCCAAGTTCGGCATAGTATCCACTGTAAAATTTTCGCGCCTAATATGCCCAAACGCAGGACAATGACAGAGGTAGTGTACCAGAGTCTCATCCTCTTCCTCGCATGCTCTACATGTTGTCTCCTCAGATAATCTCATGCGAACTAGATGATTTTTGCGTTTGGGCTGTGCGATGAAAAATCAGTAGGTCAGAGTAACTTTACTGTTTTTTTTTATCTTAAGTAGGTAGGTAGGAAAGGGGGATGCAGAAAGCAGTATCTGCCTCCTACACCCACACTCGGAGACCAATAAGGTTCATTGCGTTTCACTTGATATAGTAAAGATAAAAAAAGATAGAGAGGGTTGCCAAAGATATAATAAATATATTGTTACAGATTTTTTTTAAATAGCTTAATTTACATTATAATTTATTTTAGTTGTAGTAGTTTAAGTTACTGTAGTTTTATTTGTATTAGTTTATTTCGCTGATTGTTCGAACATGATGTTTGTTATTATGTGTACCATACTTTTAGGCACTTAAATTATTCGTGCATATTACTTAACGTCTTAATTTAAATGTAACGGTTTTCGAATGTACTAGAATGTACATACGAGAACTTTGTCGAATGTTACCGAACACCACTATGTTACTATAAATAGCCGAACAACACAGCTAACATAATCAGTATTACAATAGAGCTTGTAAAGTGTGTATCAAAGTGAGTTTGATAATAGAAGTGTATATCCATAAGTGTAAGAAGTAAAGTGATATAAAAACAATATCTGAGTGTATTTAAATAAATAAAGTGCTCTTAATTTTATAACAAATTTAATTGCAATAAAAGAACTCAAGGTTTATTTAAAGGAAATAATCCGACGTTTATAAAAGGTATAAACGTAATAATATGAAAATAAGAGAAATAAGGAAATATAATAGAAGAACAAAATACAGATTTCCTACGAGCCCTATTGTATGTTCACCAAACATCCGATCCAATGATGAATTCGATAATATTCCCCAGCTTGCACTCCGATACATTACCCAACTCATCGTGGAATCATTTACCTAACCACTTTAGCCTGTGATTCTGTAGCCTTGGGCAGTGACAGACAATGTGTTCCACAGTTTCCAACTCCTCCTCATCCTCACACATCCTACAATAATCCGAAGTGCCGCGATCTCATCTACTAATCCTAACCCTCACAGGGCAGTGCCCTGTTAAAACCCCAATAGTGCCCCTCAGACTTACCCTATCCAGGCCCAGAAGTATCGTAGAGTCCGCTGAGTTCAACTTGGGCCATAAAGCCCTTGACACTCTGCAGTCTCTTCTGTCCCTCCACGCCATATTGGTCTTGTACCAGTGCCGATCCACCGCGCGCAATTTCGTCATTTCATTGCCGACGATTCCAACAACACAACACAGTCTGACATCAAAGAGGTTCATGATCCTATCGAGTGCTCACCTTCACTTCTCCACCAGCCTAGATTTGACATAATGTGCCTTCAAGGCTTTGAGCGCCGCCTGACTGTCAACATATAGAGTGACCTCCCTACCCCTTGGAACATGTTCCAATATAAGATCCATCGCCCTATAGATAGCCAGTATCTCCGCTTAGAACACACTACAGTTATCAGATAGTCTGTAAGACCTACTGATGCTCTCTCCTATAATATAGACAACTGCCCCTGTGCTTATATCCATCTTCGATCCATCCGTAAAGACTGTACACCCCTCAAACAGTCTGTCGGATCCTACCTAATAATCCCAATCCGGAATTATACAACCGGGCTTAATAAAAAATATACCATTTGAAAGAATTTTCCTGTTTAAATATAAACGTGAAAATAGATATTATTGTACCAATTGTATTTCAACATATATAGTTTTGTCATTCCGTTTGTAATTTCTACAATATTTATTTCCAAAAGTTCAAAAGTTAAATGGTGAAATGGCGGATTTTTATAAGGGTAAATTATAGAAATTACGGCTTTGCCCCTTCAACTCTGATAATATTGACATTAAAAAAGGGCATGAATAGAATACAGTTAACTATGAAAAAGCCCAAGATGGCTCCCTAAACAAAATGGCGTATAATTTGTTCTCAACCCTATCATATATAGCTAACAATATACAAATTTTAAATAAAAGATGTCGTCGGAAATAATAAAGCAAAATGGCGTATAACATTAAATCTAAGCTAAGCTATAAAGTGGTTAGTATACTTATGTACATGATAGTGTATAGATATTAGTAAAATCGGCTCGGCCGAATTTAGCATTCTTATCTATTTTTTTTCTATTGTGATTACGGAGCTAATTTTGTCCTTTTGTGATTTGCAAGGCATATTTATTCATCAGGTAATTGCAGTTCGGAGAGAATTTTTTGTTTATATTTTTTTATATATGAAGTTTGGCGTTTGAAATAAATTAGAAAAAGAGAGAAAATTGTTTTTTATTTATGCATTTTGACAGCTGAAATTCAAAATAAGTGTTGAAAAAAATAATCAGCTGGCGAATCAATTGTACCTGATGAATAAATATGCCTTGGTGATTTGTAGTCAGACTTTTTTATATAAATTATATTTATCTATATATAAAGGGTCCGCCATCTAACGTTTTTTTTCAACTAGTGCTTATTTCGGTAACTCTAAGCTCATGTCTGATTTGACAGATAATTAGTTTTATCCTTCCGCTGAACGAATATTGTTGTGTATACGCTTAAACAACGCTGGGATATATTGCGACATTACTTTAAAAATCATGGTAATGTTACAGAATGTGTGTGAAAATTCGGTTCCTCTTTCAATGTGTAACTAGTTAATTCGCGAAAAAATATTAATAGAAACTCGGCACTTTTTTCAAATTCGTATGTATAAGGGGTGAAAATTGTGCCTATTTTTGGTACTTTTTTTAAAAGAAACTTTTCTAATATTATTTAGTGGGACAAAATTTATTAATTATTATTGCCTAATAGAATATGGACAATTATTTAGGTGAAATTTTTGGAAACTTTTAGGGGGACAAAAAAGGTCCCAAAAAGGGAAAAACACCGGAAATAAGTGGAATTCTTAATTACTGGGCCAATTTTCACAAAATTTTTAATTGGGATTTCACCACACATACAAAATGTAATTTGGTCTAAATTTAAACACATTCATAACTGGGTAGAAAGGGGAGAAATCGGAAATACAGTTTGTTACCTTTTTAGAACATAATTACTTATATACAAAATACAGTAGATTTACTTACTTTAAATCATGTCTATGAAAATATTTTTTTGTTGCATAAATATTTAAGCATTTCAAACTTGAAATTTATACATTGATATAGAAAACCCAAAAAACGTAGTTTTCTGTTTTTTTTTGGGTACTTTTTGTATTTTCTACGTTTGCGAAGCTAGAATTTCGAAATTAGTGACTATTGATACAAGGTGAGACTGAAAATGTAATGGGCAACCAAAAAGGTACCTTTTTGAATTTTTATGGTACTTTTTGTATTTTCTACTTTTATGAAGGTAGAATTGTAAAATAAAAGTCTATTGATTTCAGGTGAGACAAAATGTTATGGTCGACCAAAAAGGTACTTTTTGAATTTTTATGATACTTTTTGCATTTTCAAAGTTTGCGATGCAAGAATTTCGAAATTAGTGACTAATGATACAAGGTGAGACTGAAGATGTTATTGGCGACTAAAAAGGTACTTTTTTGAATTTTTATGGTACTTTTTGTATTTTCTACGTTTATGAAGGTAGAATTGTACAATAAAGGACTATTGATTCCAAGAAGACTAAAAATGTTTTGGGCGACCAGAAAGGTATTTTTTTTAATTTTTACAGTACTATTTGTATTTTCTACGAATTGTAAAATAAAGGACTATTGACTCCAGGTGAGACTAAAAATATTATGGGCGACCAAAACGGTTAAATTTTAAATTTTTATTGTACTCTTTGCGTGTTATACGTTTATGAAGATAGAATTTTGAAAAAAGAGACTATTGGTTTAAATTGAGAATAAAAATGATAAGGGCAACACAAAAGGTGCCTTTCGCATTACTATTGTACTTTTTGCCTTTTCGAATTTTGATTGTACTTTTTGTATTATTACGCTTGTAAACATAGATTCTTAAAATTAGTGATTTTTAAACCGAATTCAAACTCTAAGTGTTATGGACGACAAAAAATTCTCATTTTTATGGAATTTTTTTGTTGCAGTTTTTATATCTTGTATACATAGAATTCTGAAAGTAAGTACTAATAATCCAAGTTAATTTTGAAGATTATAGTGAAGGACAAAGTGTTATTTTTGTAGTCATTTTTGCATATTGTGAATTTAAAATATATTCCCGATATATTCTCACTGTACTTTTCTAACTAAAATGAATCAGAGAAACAAATTTTAATAGTAAGAACTGGGCTATCGAAGTAGCGGGTAATATGCTAGTTGTTTTATATTTTTACTAGCATGTTACCGCTACTTCGTCTTCGTAGTTATCGGGATCAAAGGTAGCATATGTATTAATCTAGATTGTTATCTGTGTGCCAAATTTCATATAGTTCCTTTTAGACATTTTTACGTGATCCAAATCTAAACATATTAACATCTTAACATTCATATTTATCATATTAATGTACATTTTAGATTTACATTATAACTTAAGCAAAAACATAATACTGTAATCTAAATTAAATATATTATTAAAAATTGAGAAATGGCTTACAAAGTTTACAATGTACTGCAGATTATTGCTTAATGAATATAAAAATTTAGGGAATTTAGACAAATAACATGATAGCACACTCTGTGAATCTTGCTGTTAATTCATCAAATATGCTATATTTAATTACATATTTTCGTTTACAAAATTCGAAGATTGATAAGGAATAGAAAACTGCAAAATATAATTTTACATTGTACATACATATATATGTATATATATATACACATACATATGTATGTGTATATTCAATTTTCATTTCATCTCAGTTAAATTAATTTTTTGTGTATATTTTTTTTAATTAAGAGTGCCTGCTCATCGTCTGGTTTTATCAGCGTCGAGTGCATATTTTTCTGCCATGTTCACCGGATCTTTGCGTGAAACCAAAGAGGAAGAAGTCACCTTAGGTGAAGTACATGGCGATGCTTTGCAACTGCTTGTTCAATATTGCTATACGGGTTTTATTGAGCTACGCGAGGACACAGTTGAAACGCTATTAGCCACAGCTTGTCTATTACAATTGAATGCAGTGGTCAGTGCGTGTTGTAACTTTTTAGCTAGACAATTGCATCCTTCAAACTGTTTAGGATTCGCATTTTTCGCCGAACAACAAAGTTGCAATACTCTATTAAGATTGGCCAAAGCGTACACTTGTCAGCACTTTATGCAGGTAAGTTTGATAAAATGCATTTATAAAATTAAATAAAAATTTAACACTGGACCTGCTTAAAGGTTTGCAAAAATCAAGAGTTCTTCCAATTAAACGCTGAGCAATTAGGCAAACTGCTTGCTAGCGATGATCTCAATGTACCCTCTGAACAGGATGTTTTCCATAGTTTAATGTCGTGGATACAACATGATCCAGGCGCTCGAGAAAAACACATTCCTGAATTATTGGCGCTGGTGAGACTGCCATTATTACAGCCGTCCTTTATAATGGATCATGTAGAAAGTGTTTGTGCTTCAAATGAATGTCAGCAATTGGTAATGGAGGCGTTGAAATGGCATTTATTACCCGAAAGAAGATCGCTCATAGCTTCGGAACGTACAAAACCGAGAAAATCTACAGTTGGTAGATTGTTGGCAGTTGGTGGAATGGATGCTCATAAAGTAATTTTCAACTTATATTATAAACTAAATACAAATAAGCTTGAAAGCTTATTTGCTTATTCAGTAAAAATCGTTGTTATTAAAACTTATATCGTTTTCAATTCTGCCAAAAAAAAATTTACCTTTTTTCTATCTTTGCTTTCCAAAATGGCTTGCATATAAAGTAGTTATTATTTATCATCGTCAAATTTTGTACCAAACTGAAGATCTATTTCAATATATAAGGTTCGTTCGAGTACTTTTACTGCACTTTGTAGTAAATGAGTAATTATTTAGTAAATTGAAAATTTTACTCTCAAAAAGAGAATTTGTTCAAAAAAGTACTCGAACAGACATTTGTAAAAATTCGTAAGATTGAAGCAACAGCTGATGGCAAATAAATAAAGTTTAATGGGAACTATGTACATACATACATATGTGCAAATATGTATTTAAGTATGTATACCTGCGCCAGATTCAGGCAGTTCCATTCTTTCGTCTGTAGACATTGTTAACTAACTTTATTTTACAAACAATTTAAATTTAATAATATTTTGCACTTTTGTTTGGATTTTCCTTTTTTTAAATATTTTTTTCACAAATTGTATACTTTTTGTTTGCTTACGTTTGTTTGTTTACCTTTTGAATCATGTTTTTTGGTTTTGCTAAATCTTACAGCAAGAAATTTCTGTTGTAAAAATTTGCAAATACTCAGTCAAGAACTGTCACTTTTCGCTCTCTATTTGTGCTCTCATTTACTACAAATTTGTGTAAACGAACGCAATTTCGTAAAATGCAGTAAAAATTTGTACAAATTCGTACAAATTTGTGAGTTCTCGAACGAACCTATAAATTGTAAGGCATTTAATCAAAAATAAGATTTTTGCAATAGGTTCGTTCGAGAACTCACAAATTTGTACGAATTTGTACAAATTTTTACTGCATTTTACGAAATTGCGTTCGTTTACACAAATTTGTAGTAAATGAGAGCACAAATAGAGAGCGAAAAGTGACAGTTCTTGACTGAGTATTTGCAAATTTTTACAACAGAAATTTCTTGCTGTAAGATTTAGCAAAACCAAAAAACATATGATTCAAAAGGTAAACAAACAAAAGTAAGCAAACAAAACGTATACAATTTGTGAAAAAATATTAAAAAAAGGAAAATCCAAACCAAAGTGCAAAATATTATTAAATTTAAATTGTTTGTGAAATAAAGTTAGTTAACAATGTCTACAGATGAAAGAATGGAACTGCCTGAATCTGGCGCAGGTATACATACTTAAATACATATTTGCACAAATGTATGTATGTACATAGTTTCCATTAAACTTTATTTATTTGCCATCAGCTGTTGCTTCAATCTTACGAATTTTTACAAATGTTTGTTCGAGTACTTTTTTGAACAAATTCTCTTTTTGGGAGTAAAATTTTCAATTTACTAAATAATTACTCATTTACTACAAAGTGCAGTAAAAGTACTCGAACGAACCTAATATTACTGAAAATAATATTGACTTTTGATATTTAAAAATCCTTCATAATATTGAAAATATTATTGAAATACCTTTAATTTGTAACTAATTTTATTTCCAACAGTAATCCTATTCTGCACGAAAAAAATCGATTGTATAAGAATGGGGTAGAAAAAGGAAACAATTTTTCCAGAAAAGAAAATAGCATTAGTTTTCTTTGGAAAAAATCCGGTTATTTGTAAATGATTTGAAAAATTGTTTGAATAAAATCTTGTTCGTTTACACTAATTTCAATATAAAACGTAAACAATCCAGTAAAGCCCGACAAAAAAAATAGTCAAAACTTTTAGTAAACGAACAAACTCATTGTAGCTAAATATGGTTTTTGTCAGAAATATTTTTTTGTTTTTTTTATTTTTTTTTTATTGAACATTAAAACTATGCATACATTTTTTAGGGAGCCATAAGTATTGAAAGTTACTGTCCCCGTTTAGATAAATGGACTGTATGGAAAAATATGTCTGCACGACGTTTACAATTCGGGGTGGCTGTTATGAATGATAAATTAATAATTGTGGGTGGACGAGATGGCTTGAAAACCCTTAACACTGTAGAGAGCTTAGACTTGAATACCTTAGCATGGGCACCATTGAATCCAATGGGAACGCATCGACATGGCTTAGGTGTTGCTGTTTTAGAAGGCCCCTTATATGCAGTGGGAGGTCATGATGGCTGGAGCTATCTTAATACTGTAGAAAGGTAATCGATTAAATTTGTTTAATTTTTATTTTATTTATGTAATTAAAATAAAATTTATGTAATGGTGTTGTATTAGATGGGATCCTGTGGCACGAACTTGGAGTTATGTAGCTCCCATGTATTCGATGCGTTCTACTGCTGGCGTTGCTGTTTTAAGCGGCCGTTTATATGTGGTAGGTGGTCGTGATGGGTCGGTTTGTCATAGATCTATAGAATGTTATGATCCACATACAAATAAGTGGACTATGCGAGCTCCGATGAATAAACGTAGAGGCGGGGTTGGGGTAAATTATACTTAAAAAATATCCTTAAAAATAATGTTTATTTAAAATAATTATTTTTTATTAAAGGTTGCTGTCGCTCATGGTTTTATTTACGCTCTAGGAGGTCATGATTGTCCTGCTAGCAATCCTTCTGTTTGCCGTACTGATACTGTCGAGCGATATGATCCTAGTACTGATACCTGGACTTTAGTAAGTTTTGCATAAAATTTTTTTGTTAAATCTTAGAAATTGACTTTCACACAAATTTATGAGTACATGCATTTATTTTATAGATTTGTTCCTTAAATATTGGCCGAGATGCAATTGGTTGTGCTTTGTTAGGAGATCGTTTAATGGCCGTTGGTGGTTACGATGGCAATCACTATTTAAAAACGGTAGAAGAATATGATCCTGAAACGAATGAGTGGAGCCAAGTATCGTTATTGACATTTAGTCGTGCTGGAGCATGTGTCGTGGCCATTCCAAATATAATACCTCCTTCTGCACCTATGCCCAGTTCTACAGTTTAGTTTATTTTAATATTTTTCTTACTACATATTATATACAAATATGCGAGGCATATTTATTCATAATCGCAGTTCGAAGAGATTTTTTTGTTAATATTTTTTATATATAAAGTTTTATATTTGAAATAAATGAGAGAAGAGCGAAAATTATTTTTTATCTATGGACTTTGACAGCTGAAGTCTACAATTAGTGAATGAAAAAATAACCAGCTGACGAATAAAAACTACATGATGAATAAATTTGCCTTGCAAATATGTATATCTGTTTTGATATATGTTTGCCTAATGTTACTTTATGCCAATTTATCTAACTAAAAACTTTTAAGAGAACAAACAAACTGAGCATGTTAAAAAATAATGAAAGGGAAACTATGTAAATCAAAGATGTTGATCATCTCTAAACTTAGCATTTTTAAGATGAATTTTAATGCATTTGTTTTTAGGTGCTTTAATCCAACAGCAGCAAAATACATAACTATTTCTCACTGTCCTTTCTTTTGTTTGTACAATCTAATATTACTTATCAAACATTCCATTTTTGTTTATATATAATGATATTGTTCTGCTTTTAATTTTCTTAAATTATAAAACTACTACTTATTTTCTTAATTTTCAAAAATTGTTTATTTTTAATATCTTTTTATTTTCTTTTTTTTATTATTTTGCATAAATGTTCAAATTTTCTTAGAAGCAATGGAAACCAGTGAGATTGAATCCAAGTTGCTATCGTCGTAGAGTGGAATTTGTGGATTACTATTATCATTAAGATGCACATAAAACACACAATTTTGTTTTTTTACTATTTAACTATCACAAACCAACTTGAAAAAACCTATCTACATTTTAGAGGTGTAATCAGAAATCTGGACTAGTACCAGACGATAACAAATCGAAATTATTGAAAAGAAACCATACATGCCTAAAACATATCACGATTCTACATTCTTAGTTATTTACTAAATCTTGATAATTTTTGTAGAATAATAAGAAAAATCTGTAAAAATATTTAAAAATGTTAAAAAAAAGCCTTTAAGTTGCGAGATTAAATTGCTTCTGGAAAAATAAATATTCTTTGTTTGTAAATATCAAATTTGTTGTGATATTTTCAAACGTTCAGTATCCAGTTTTTATTAGCATTGAAAAGAGTTATATATGTATATCCTATTGCACGCAAATTATCACGTATATACATATGTATAAGTATACCCATGGTGTAATTACATAAGGTGATAGCGTAAAGGAGAGCAACTTTTGTCTTTCTTTTTATGTATGGAGTTTGACATTTTCCGGAGTTGAAATCATTTTTTTTAAATATGTAGTTTGACATACTCCAGAACACAAAAAAATAGTCAGCTGGGCTGGCACCGCCACCTTGTTTAAGTGTACCCTGAGTATACCAGCCTAATTTTAAGAATCAATATTTTATTAAATTTTAATTTTTAAATACATTTATGTACTATAATTCTTACGGAAATAAAATATACAATTAACAAATATCATTGCTAATTCAACCAATTAAAATAATGGGCCAATTCAAAGTGGTTGCATATAAGTCATATTTGTACTATTTCATATTATTTTATGCATGCATAAAATTTTTGTTAGTAATTTCCATACAAAAAAAATAATATGACTTTACACATTTGTTTCCTATGTATAAGAAATTGTTTATGTTATACTTTTAACTATACTGTCTCTCAGAGAGAATTTCTTCGCTTCTCACCTCTCAGAGAAAATATTTTATATATTCTTCTTTCCTGTATACACACAATTCTTAACAGCGTCATCTCTTTGTCTTCTTTCTTGTATTAAATACATAATTTGTTAACAAAAGGTGTTCAAAGCCACTAGTCATATTAATATGAATTATATGACATAGTACAATATGAGAGTTTACTTTGAATTGGCCTAATATAATAGAACTTAATATGTATTTTTTTTTTGTTTAAAATAGTTTATAAGTGAGTCATGGTGCAATTATTTCGGAAATAATTTTTAATTTTTTTTATTTAAGAAAAAAATCCATTTCGCAAAAGAGAAACAGGATGCCAATTTGTTTTCGAAAATTTTTTTTAATCTGATAAAAAATGCTTGCGCTCTCCACTCAGCAATATTTATTCCCGCAATTTTCAAATCTGATTGCGTTCACAGAAATTGCGACGTGAAATTATTGCTGCAATAAACTGTCAAAATCGTTTCATTTTCTTTGTAGAAACAAAGGAAAATTAAAATTATTTTACGTGATATATAAAAAAAAGCATAAAAGTTAAAACAAAAATATTAAATTTTATAATAAATTACTTGTGTCGTGTTCTCCATTCAATGAAAATAGACATACATTAGAAATAAAGTGCTGTTTTACTGCCGACGTTTTTGCTTATGCTTAGTAATAAAAATTCATACGTGGAGACCTAGTGTAAATAATGCATGTAAAAACGATTATTAACATAATTGGCCATAATAGCTACTTGTTATAAGCAAAGGCAACACTGTTAACAGCTGTTTATTATTTTGAATATTTCATAACACTAAAAACAAATCAGCATTTATGAAGTTTTTTATTTTATCTATGAATTATTGAATAAAAATAGAGGTAGTAATGGCGTTATCAAGGGCTCGTTCCAATCAAATACCTAAAGATGCAGTTATAATTAGTGAAGATCAAGCGCTGACTTACCAATGGAAAATTATATCTAATTGGGAAAAACTTAGTGAGGTGTAAGTATGAAATACATTAGCGGCGTTATTCGTAATAAACCGTGTGATAACATACAAGCTGCTAACTTTTTTAAGGAAAAATTTCCGTAAGGGAAAGGTAGCAGATCGTTAGGTAGCGCACTGTATGTAATTATGAATAACGCTGTAGACGGTCAGATAAAAATATTGCTTTTCAGGTGGTCGCTGCGATATACTCCCCAAATTATTGCCTCAATGGCCGCCGGCACTGGTATCTTCGTCAATAATCACTATCGACAAAAACTAAAACTAGGTAGTTACGGTAAATTCTCTACTTATTTGCCAATTGTTGTAGTACCAGCCTTATTTACAATACTGTGTCATAAATTTTTTGTTCAAAAATCTATATTATTAAATCCCATGGCGGAGTGTCCTACATGTGTTCAACTAAGAGCTGCTGCATTTCAAGTTGCTTTCGGTGCTATTTATCCAACCATACTGGCTCCAATGGCTGCCTGCATGTTTGCTACACGCCATTATACGTATAGACTGCCGTCGATTACGGAAAATCCATTCGAAGTGTTACAATTGCTTAGAAAATTTACGAAACCAATTATACCAACATTGGGTTCAATTTTAATTGGACAATCTTTAATTACAGTATACTTGACGTATAAAGAACAAGTACAAAATCTTAACATTTTAATTAAAATGCGAAAGTTTGAGCAACAACTGGAACAGGAGTTGAATATTTAATTTTAATATTTTTCTGAAGATACATATTTCTACTTATTTTTTTATTTTATAACCAAATGTTCTTTTTAATAATTGTTTTTGCATATTATTATTATTATTATTGCGTGATGTAAAATTAATTTTGAAAATATGTAAAGAAAAATACGAAAACACACATAAAATTGTTTGCTTTGGTCATGGTGATTGCTTTATCTTACAAAAAAAAAAAAAAAAATAGTCTGTTATGTGAAATGTAAATTCATATAGGTACAAACAATAATAATATTTTTGGCTTTCATGGTAGGGACATATTTGCTACCTATTAACGCAACACATTAATCTTTCATGTTGCATTATTTTATACAAACGCTGCAACCAATAACAAAACCATAAATGCAACAAAATTTCATTACTTTGTATTCGAATTGAATATTACGAAAAAAACACGTTCATTTTTTTCTTCAGTTAATTAAATTTTATTGTACGATTGATCAAATCATACATACACAGCTTGCAGGATTTCAATGAATTAAAAAACTTAAAACAACGATTCGCACTGCAACCACAAAATATTCTGATATTTTTGAAACCTAGAATGCAACAATAAATGAAACCATAAACATGACTGCAACCAACAACAAAAAATGACACATTGTATAAACATGTTGCGAAGTGTGTACCTACGTTAATATTAATGATTATTTTGTGAGCGAGATAAAAAAATGGAACATAAAGCGGGGACTTGCTTGTACTTTAAAGCCATTTTGCTTCAGTATTCGTAATTAAAATGTGTTTACCTATACCTTGACGTGTTCTACGTGATGATTAATCAACCACCACGACTTTTTTTTAGTTTTCTGATGATCGGATGAGAATTGAATTGTTTTTTCTTTTAAACTCATCAAGGCGAATTCATTTATATTGAATAATAATAATTTGTGGAATTTGCTGCCAATAACTTTGTTTGTTTTGTTGGTTTTCCATGTCACTTTTGACTTTTAAGCATAAACTTTTGATGTATTTTAATTTAAACTATGGTTGATACTAATAATATAGGATTTTGTTTTACTTGTATATTGTTTTTTTTAAGTTTGTAAGATTTTATAGGGTGTTAGGGTTTCTTATAGTTTAGTAATAATCTTGTAATATAATTTTTATTGGCCATATGGCTACATGTATTGCAAATAAGAAATAAATAAAAAAAAAATAATTAATAGTAATAGTTTTACATTTTCGTATTAAAAAGATTTTCAGTAGGAACAAGTAAGAGCACTATATTCGGCTGTGCCGAATCTTTTATACCCACCACCAATTTTGTGTACATTTAAAGCACAATATTTATTATTTTGTTAATCATTATGGATAATCTCTTTATAATAAAACATGTATCACTTTCTTTGTAGAGGGTAGTTAAATTTTAAGGGCCCATGTTGAAGACATTGACATTGACATTTCTCAATCTCAGACCAACTTAATTTGAACAGTGGAAAGTTACGCAAATGAGCAACGCGTTAAAGTTATTCAGGTTTTTTATAAAAATCGGCGTTCAAGTCAAAATGCATTTTGTGCACTTCGTAATTCTGTTGATCAACATAATCGTTCAAATTCGTCCACAATCGGGAGAATTGTAAAAAATATTTAAATTTCTGCAAAACAGGCCTGTACAAAATGTTAGAAAATCTGTGAATGCTTTCTTAGTTCGTTGAATGGGAACCATTGCTGTTTTTTGCGAAAGTGTGGCAAAAGAGCAGTCAACATCGACTCATCATCATGCACAACAATTGACCATCAACATTGTCATTGAAAATTTGGACCATCAGATAGAGGAGTGGCGCCATCGACCATTTGGCAGATATTTTGTTAAATACATAATTGAACCATACAAATATTATCATTACAAAAAGAAATAATAATAATTTCATAAACAATTTGTGTTTTGGCGAGTCACCTATTATGACATTGCCTAGGGGGATATACGTAGCAAATTTGACCATTATACCTCTAATTTTGGCGGTTTTATGAGCTTTTAAATTTCATTAACGGCAGATAACGTGAAAAGTGGGTGTTATAGTAGGCGTGTCAAAGTTGTTTTTGCGAATGAGTACAACTTAGATGTTTCAATATAGTCCTTTGTTATTTCAAAATCTTTATTAATAGAGAAATTATATGAATTTCAGTTAAACCGTTATATGAGAAGTTGGCGTAAAAGTGGGCGTGGCACCTTAATTTTCTGGCACAGTAATGACATTGCCCAGAAGGATATACGTAGAAAATTTGATCATCATACCTCTAATTTTAGCGGTTTTATGAGCTTTTAAATTTCATTAACGGTATATAACGTGAAAAGTGGGCGTTATAGTAGGCGTGTCAAAGTTCATTTTCCGAATGAGTACAGTTTAGATGTTTCAATATAGCCCTTTATTATTCAAAAATCTTTGTTAATAAAGAAATTATATAAATTTCAGATAAAACGTTATATGGGAGGTGGGCGTAAAAGTGGGTGTGGCACCTAATTTTTTTGGCACAGTAATGACATTCCCTATGGGGATATACGTAGCAAATTTGATCATCACACCTCTTATTTTGGCGGTTTTATGAGCTTTTAAATTTATTTAACGGTAGATAACGTGACAAGTGGGCGTTATAGTAGGCGTGTCAAAATTATTTTTTCTAATGAGCACAACCTAGGTGTTTCAATATAGTCCTTTATTATTCCAAAATCTATATTAATAGAGAAATTATATGAATTTTGGGTAAAACGTTATATGGGAGGTGGGCGTAAAAGTGGGCGTGGCACATTAATTTTCCGTTACAAAAAAGCGTTTCACCAAAAAACAAAGTGTGCAAAATTTCAGAGTCGTACATCCAATTTTGTTGCTTTTATGACGTTTTTGTTTTTAAATATACCGAAAAATACACTGTGCGGTAAAAATTTTCGTACATTTTGATCGATAACTCCTCTCCTAATGCATAGATTTAGATAATTTTCGGGGAAAAATATTGTTTTTACTCAGGAAATATATATTCGAAGTTTCATGAGTCTACGTTAATGCGTTTGGACACAATTCCATTTTATTCGATGTTCGAGGGACACGGTTTTTTCGACCTACTCTTGCTTTTCGAGCTATAACTCTCTTCCTAATATTCCTATTTAGCCCATTTTCAATACCAAACAAACCTTGTCTATAAGAAAGATTCTGGCAAAATTTGAGCCCCCTACCTTTTTCGGTGCGACCTCTATCGTGCTTTCAACAGACGGACAGACGGACAGACGGACGGACATAGCTAGATCGTCATCAAATCAAACCCTGATTCAGAATATATATACTTTATGGGGTCTAAAATGGATATTTCGATGTGTTACAAACGGAATGACAAAATGAATATACAACCACCATTTTTTTGGTGGCGGGTATAAAAATCGCTATAAAACAAAGAAGAAATAAATGAGTTAAATTAAAATATGTATATTACGCTACATTGTTAAAATACATTAGACTTGTTGTAAAATTCGCTAAAGTATCATCACTGGCGAGGAGTAGAAAAATATATTCGCAGAAATTTTCACTGCTAAAAATAAATTTAAAAATTTTCAATTTTAATTGAAACTCAATAAATTTGAAGTAAGTTTACCTTAAAAGTTAAAAAATCTTTTACGCTAAAAGTGTGCATATATTAATAAAGAAAAAAATGTTAAGTGATTTAACCAAATTGAGAGCAGACGACCTCGACAATTACCACTACTATGAGACTACAAACACTATTCAATCAGCCTGCCGACCTCATCATGAAATAACGTCATTATTATTTGTATCATAATGTAGTAGAGAGCAATAGCAAGTAGCAATACTCGTAATATTATGTTTGTGTTTTACCAGTTATTACCATTACAACCAATACTATTAACAATATTATCGCCACTTCTAATAAAAATATCAACTACAGACTACTACTGCCCCATTCTCACCTCATAAAATTTTCCATTTCCATTGGGCACTTAGCCAGGCTGCTTGATATGTTTTCGTAATTATGATAATAATAAAAACCTAACGCGTTTTTATAAATTGTAAATCGTAAATAATACCAATGATAATTATCTTTTTATATTTACATACATATGTATATAAATTTTGATTATAAAATTTCGAAAAATGTTTTCATTTTGCGTAATTAATGAATCGCTCACTTTAAAAATAGATTTTTTGTTTTATGATTTGACTCTTGAACAACAACAAAACGTGCAATAAAAAGTGCTAAAAAAAAAAATAAAAGAAAAAAATAAAAATTCAATAAAACACAAAAGTGCAAAATTAAAAAAAAAAAAATAATAAAAAACAAACATGCAGGCAGTGAAAATTGTGATCTATTGAAGGAGAAAAAGATTTTCCTTACTTGACAGTGATGCCGGAAAAAAATTCTAAAAGTTTCCCAATAGTTCACCATTATAATTCCATTCCTACACAAAGTTCAAAAAATCAATAACAAACAAAAAAAAAAAAAAAATAAATAAATAAATTACTTACATGTATATTTCTATACATATTAACGAAATTTTAAGAAAATTGTTAATGCAGTATTTTTTAGTTACAACACAAATAAGTCAGTTTTATTAACATGTTAAAAATCGATATTTATGGAAATTAAAATTAATATTGAAATTCTATCTTGCAACGTAGAGGATTATGACACATTTAATACTTGTTAATAATTGTCTCATAACAAAAACTTTTAGCTTTAAAAGTATTTTTGTGCAAAAAAACAAAAAAGGTCGTTTTATCCAGTATAAGGTATTTATAGCAGACTGCAGTGATAGTTTTCAGAGATTCTTCAAATACATCTCATCTACATTATAATTTAGTTCAGTTATTTAAAAAACCATATCTATGTGTTGGTATTAATAAATATGTTTTTAATTTGCTACGAAAAAGTTTGATTTTTAAAATCCGGGTTTTAATATAGAAGTGTCCAGTTTGATTATATATTGGTAAAATTATCCGCCTAGCTTGTAACTGGTTTTTGACAAACTTCATATCACTTATGCATACCTGATATTTAATATCTTTAAATTTAGGCAGCAAATTTTGGCATTAGAACGTGATCGAAATTTGTATAATTCTAATAAGAATAACTATACCAAAAGAACAGAGAATTTGAATGAATTCGATCGTCGTAATGTGCCCGGGGGCAAATTACGGCATTCGAACGTGATCGAAATTTGAAAATTCTTGTTAAATTGTCTATACCTAAAGCACAGCAAACACAGCGTTTTAGTAAAATTTCGATCGTGATTGAATGCCGTAATTTGGCCCCTGACTTTTGTTTAACAATTCCTTGTGCATTTAAACGAGATCAAAATATTTACTTTCTTATTGAAATCTCCATTCAAAAAGCATAGCAAGCTAAAACGTTCAAGAATTGGATCTCGATCGAATGCCGTACATTGTCCACTATTAACAAAAACTAATTGTATCAACTCGTATTAATACTTAATTTTCATTTTGTTATATATATGTGTGTATGTCATTTGCTTATGTGTTAGCAGCAATTTTAAATGATTAAAACACCTTAATTACTAATTCGATTTTGATAGGATCTACATTGTGCATGAAAATTTTAACATTCCACTTTCTCTTTATCAAAATCGGTTGTATAATAGGTGTGTTCCACAAGATCTCGGACAAGTTCGGACTAATGAGAGTAAAATGAAAATTACTCTCTAAATTTGCCAAAACTACCCAAAATTGCTGGAACGCAAAATACCATTTTTGCACTTCTTGTAATACTAATGGTGCTTACTTTTTAAATTAAAATCTATTTAAGTGATTTTAGACGCTTAAAAGCAATAACATTATAAAAACAAAACATTTGCATCATTGCCAACCGATGTTAAAAATCAGCGTTGTCAACTTTAAAATTTAAAAAAGCACCTAAACCCCTAAAAAAGCGCGTAATTTTCATAAAAAATCACTGAGTTTAAAATGTGTACAAATTTAACTTTACATTTGCTAATATAATCATTACTTAAAAAAAATTAAAGCTTTTAGATGCCAGTTGCCCCCTAAAATAAATTATTATACAAATGGCAATAAGACTGGAGTTTTGATTGATATCGATAATCGAAATACAAGTCTAAAGATAATCTGTTCTTTATATTATTAGGCCAAAACATCCAAATGTACTATCAATGCAAATATTAACCTCATCAGGGTGTCAATTTGTGCTCTAAACAATTTTAAAATGAAAAATATTTGCATATTAATTTCTCTTTTTTTATTTTCACCAAGGTTTGATCAACTTGAAACTTTACTTACAAAATAAATTCTCGTAACAATTTCATTTTATAAAAAGTAGGTGGTTTATGTCTCATAAACCATACAGGATATCAACAAACCAGTATCGGAAATAAGTTGCAATTAATAATAAACAAGCAAAACACTCAAATAACAGAAACATTGTATACTATCAATCCTTATAATCTTAATTATTAGTTTTAGTATCATAAGCTGAAAGTATTATCAACATAATATCATTTTACAATGAGTAAATATTTTTACCTTTGTTAAGATACAAAATACGTAAGGGTAATTAAAGATATTTACCCTTACAAAAATTGTTTTCAATTAAAAAAATTATTTTCAAATTTAGTATTTGGTGTCACCGAAATAAAAATAAAAGCACTAAAAACTTTAAAAAAAATCACCAAGCACTAACTCGCAATTTTTTCGCTTCCAAAATGTTAAAAATCACCAAAAACGGTGATAAAATCACCGAGTTGACAACGCTGTTAAAAATAATTTAAAAAGAACTGAAAGAGAAGTTGAGCCAGTGTAAATTTTTTAAAAGTATTTATTTTAAAGAACAAGGCAGATATGAATTCACTAATGTATTTACCACTTTAACTTTTTCATTAAAACCTTCCATTTTGCTTTTTAATATATTTTTTAACAAAAACTAAACTTTTTCTTTTGCAAATTTTTTGATTAATTTTCAGCTTCATATGTAAACAAAAAACAGCTGATTGTTAAATTCTTGTCCGAACTTACCCAAAGAAAAAGTTCGGGCAAATTTGTACAGGAAATGGAAAAAAATTACTCTCTCAATTACTCTCAAATTGAACAAAAATTGTTATGTGGAACGCTTTTGGGTAACTTTGGGCAAGTTCGGACTGTTTCGTTATGCATGTGGAACACACCTAATGTAAACGTATACTGCGTAACAAAAAATGTACGTGCATATTAAAAGGTAGTAAACAAGATTGGTTAGTCGACAAACGCCATTATTCACCAAATTTTAATCTTTAATAAGCCAAAAAACTTTTGCAAAATATTTTACCTAATTCAGATATTTTTTTTAATTTAAGTTATCAAACTGGCAGCACTGTGTCTGCACGATGCTTTTACTGATTAATGAAAAATAAATTTATTGTGTGATTTTGTCTGATTTTGATATTTGACAATGAATCTTGAATGATGATTATCTTAGTCGGGTAATAAATAGTATACAGTACAAATATATTTGTATGCAAATTTATAAAATGTACGTCTATAGTTTCGTGTTTGTATTAAGGCAGGCCATTAACAAAAAAACGAAAAATTGTGGTATTTTTAAATCTAAATCGTGACAGAATCCAAAATATTTAACATTAACACACGTGATTTAAGGAAATGATTAAATAAAAAAAAATAAAACTAAATTGTTTTAAACTTTTAATAATAAAAATAAAATACATACTTACATGTTATGCATGTCGAATGTTTTAATTATTTAAAAAAATTTGTAATAATATTAATATTATTTAATATTTATTTAAGTGAATAATGTAAAATGTTATATTAAAAAGTGGGACACCGCATTTAGTGTTAAAAAGCGGGACATTTGGTAACACTAAGTTGGCATACACATATTTTTGTTTCTTTTTTTTTAATTTAGTGCGTTTATTTAATTTTCTTGGTCGCATAGTGGTTTTCTTTTGTATCTATAAATAAATATCTATTTTTTATCTTGATCCAAAATACCTTGCTTGCTATTTAGTTTTATTTATTATTAGCGGCTAAATGACATTATATTTTAAAGTTTTGCTGATACATGTTTTTTTGTTTTGTTTACTAGAAAATTTAAAAAATTAACTACATTTAATTACACGAGGTGATAGTAGGTTCGTTCGAGAACTCACAAATTTGTACAAATTTTTACTGCATTTTACGAAATTGCGTTCGTTTACACAAATTTGTAGTAAATGAGAGCACAAATAGAGAGCGAAAAGTGACAGTTCTTGACTGAGTATTTGCAAATTTTTACAACAGAAATTTCTTGTAGTAAGATTTAGCAAAACAAAAAAACATATGATTCAAAAGGTAAACAAACAAAAGTAAGCAAACAAAAAGTATACAATTTGTGAAAAAATATTAAAAAAAAAGGAAAATCCAAACAAAAGTGCAAAATATTATTAAATTTAAATTGTTTGTGAAATAAAGTTAGCTAACAATGTCTACAGATGAAAGAATGGAACTGCCTGAATCTGGCGCAGGTATACATACTTAAATACATATTTGCACAAATGTATGTATGTACATAGTTCCCATTAAACATTATTTATTTGCCATCAGCTGTTGCTTCAATCTTACGAATTTTTACAAATGTCTGTTCGAGTACTTTTTTGGACAAATTCTCTTTTTGAGAGTAAAATTTTCAATTTACTAAATAATTACTCATTTACTACAAATTGCAGTAAAAGTACTCGAACGAACCTAGTGTAAGGGAGAGTTAGTTTGGTCTCTCTTTTTTCATATATGGAGTCAAGGCATATTTATTCATCAGGTACTCTTGATTCGTCAGCTGATTATTTTTTTCAACATTTATTCTTTTAAATGTCAAACTTCATATACATATAAAAAATATAAACAAAAAAAATTTTTCCGAACTGCAATTACCTGATGAATAAATGTGCCTTGATATGGAGTTTGAAAATTCTTGGCACTAAAAACTCTCTTTTCTATATATAGAGTTTGACAAACATTGGCACACAAAAATATAATCAGCTGGGCTGGCACCGCCACCTGTATAAGTGTAACCTGATACATAAAAAATTAATTCAGTTTATAATGTTTAAAAATGTTTTTTCAGGGTTAATAGCCTTTAGTATAGTCTAGTCTTTTTCTGCTTGGGAAATACATATATTTTTAATACAAAACTGTATGTAGCAGTTTGCATAAGTATAATTTTAAATATCCTTAAAGTTAAGGTATATTCACATAAGCCAAATATTTGACGAAATAGACGTAACCACTGAAATGTATTTATGTCTACTCTAAATTATATATATAAATTAAATGTAATTGCAATACTTTTTTATTATATTTGACTATATTTGGTGTACGGAAAATCACATTAAATTAAAAAAAATGTTATTAAAAATAGTGGTTAGGTACGCTTATTTGGATAAATATTTGCTTTTATAAACATTGCTTTAAAATGTGAATAAACAACAATATTTTTATGTATTTGGATCATAAAATATTTTTTTTGTGTAAAACACGAAATGACAGCCTCTCTTATATTCAGCGTTGCTGGAAGTTATACAAAATCTTTTTTTTTACTTTACATTAAACCAAAATTTGCAAATTAATTCTTGCGTTATGGTTTTATTTAAAACTAAGTGACCACTAGTAAACAGACATCATTTAATTACAAGATTGTATTAATTTTGTGGTTTTCTGGAAAAAGATGGATTAATTAAACTTTTTTTTAACGAAGTAACGTATCTTCTATATTTTTTCAAAATGCGTTAAGTACTAACAAAGTATGTCTCAATAATTTTGCTTGCTAACAAATTATTTCTGTTTCAAATAAATACACAAGAATATATGTACGTTGTTATTTCTGAACGCATTCAAAAAATTTTTTTTGATAATTTTTGAGTTTAAAAGAAAATAAATACATGTTATCCTTGGCTGGTTGCATTCCAAATTTTGTATTCATTGAGATACATACATATGTATGTATGTATGTGTTGATATACATATGTTTTTTTATACACTTTTAGTCTTTATACCACTTTGTTTAGTTTGGTCTTCACTGGGATCTAATTTTTAAATTTCAATCTCAATACAGTAATATCAAGCCCTAAGGGCCAAAATAACTATATTACATGATTATTAGCTTGAGTAAAACTATTAAAAAAAGAAAAATATAAAATATAATAATTTTTAAGGGATATTTGTCTAAAATTAAACAAATATACGCCTGTGTTCTATATTCCGAGTGATTTAATTTCATACGGAATGCAGAACACGGGCAAATGACTGACAAAAAGTTCAATACCTAACCTATTGTTTGATCTCTTGCTCTACCGAAAAATTGAATTTTAAGACATAAGCAATTGCTTATGAAAACCTCAGAATAATGTTCTTTGTATAGTTTACTTGAAATGACAAAATTGGGCCTGTTGATTGGCCTAATTGTAAGACGGCTATAAATGTATTTGTGTGTATAGACGAATATATATATATATATATGTATTTACATATGTATATATGTATGGACATACGAATACAAGCTGCATGTATATTTTTAAATTTTTATACTTATATTTTGATTAATATTTTAAATACTTTTCTAGTTTCAGGACGATAAAAAAAATCTAACACATTTAATATCAAGTATGTAAGAAGAACGGCAGCCAACTCCTTAATGTATCACACGCATTAGGGACAAACGGTAAATTGAACAAATTGACATTCTTTAATTAACCATTAAAAATATTAATGATTTAAAATATATTTTACAGAAACACATTCTTATTGAAGCAAAATTAAACTTATACTAAAAAAAATTGTTAAATTTCAATTATAATAAATTAGATATATTACGCACTAAAGAGCGTAGTTAAGGAAAATTATAATTAATAAAACGTCGACGATTTTAATATGCCGGTTTCGATAACACCACGCCGATCATCAGCTTCAGCCAGTGGTAACATCTACGGCACATCAACATCGTCGTCGGCGACTGGTGTTAGCAGTTCTACTGACTCAACCTCAAGATCTTCATTTACTGATCGCACTAGCAGTGGCTATAAATCGTATTTAGATCGTGCGGGTAGTCTATCAAAAATAACCTCTTCCTCCTCGTCGTATAGTCCCAGCAATTATTTGGGGTCAAGTTCATATTCGTCCTATTCGCCGCGTTCTTATTCAACTTACCGCTCGTCCGGATCCAGTTTAACTGGTGGTTCGTCTGGTGTCGGTACATATCGTAGCACATTTTCATCGTTAGGCTCAACAGGCAACAGCAGCTATGATACAACTACGCTCAGCCGATATGGAGTGAGTAATTATTGTTATTATTATTAACTTTGTATTTGAATATACTATATTATATATCAACCTATTATTTTTGGAATTTTGTGATACAAGCTTTTGAGGTTTTTCCTATTGATTTCTGGTAATTGATGATCTTACACATACTCCATGCACACAATACACATACTAGTTTGATATGAAACATATTTTTCCTGACATTGTCAATTAACAAGTGCATTGTACATTTTTTAAAAATAATTTTAATACACGGTTTTCATACACCGGCAAAAAAAAAAAAACAAGGGCTATTTAAGATTTACACTAAAAACTGGCTAGAGTAATAATCATGCATATCTCTTAATTATCTTTAATATCGAAACACTTATGCAAAAGTCATGTTATATACCTATATTATTGTGCTAGTTATCCTTTCAACATTGTTTATTATATATAAAAAAAAAAAAATAATAAATTAAATTGTAAGTTGGCTAATAATAATTATTTGACAATGGATTGATTAATTTTTTTGTATAATATATAAATTGTAACTTATTCAACATTGTTTCTTAACAACTAAATAGTAGCTATAATTATCTTCCCCAAAGTACACAATGTCTTATTCTCATTAATACTTAATACAAATCATTTTCATTTTCAAATTATTGTAAATGTGTTTTGTTTATTCTAATTAGCATTTTGAGTTGAAAAAGCATTGATTTTAATTAGAAATTTATAGCGCTAAAAACTCTGAATTAGGAGCCTACACTCAATTTAACTAACAAATTCAATGAATTGGGTTACAAAAAGTTATTATTCATGGTACCTTGCCATATTTAACAATACAAAACTTGGCACATACTGTAGGAAAAGTATTAATATTCAATTATTTTAAAAAGTATCTTAGTGTGAGGTTATCGTTTATCGCTACAACATACTGCCGGTTAAAAAAAATGTAATGTAATTAGCACCATTTGTAAATAATGGTTTGCACAAAATATAGACCCATAAAAATAAGTGCCCTGGCAAGATATTCCCGAAATCAATTTGATAAATAAAAAACATATTTTCCCTTAGTTTTGCATAGTTTTGCAATTCACAAAATAAATTCGAACATATGTATATTGATTGTTTCAAGTTTTATAAATTTTTTTATGTTTGAGATAAAATAATGTATTAAAATAAATATAAAATTATATATAAAGAACTAGCAAATCCCCTGCACACCTCGTAGTGCAAAAAAGAAAATAAAAAAAAACAATTCATAACTTACGAACGCGTCGACCGATTTCGTGCAAACTTTAGATACACCATGTACACGACCAATAAAAATTTTATTGAATTTGGTTAGACCATTCTATATATATAGATATTAATGCCAATTAAGAAATATAAATATTATATATTTTCTTGTTTTTTTTTATTCTTTGTGGTTTTACCACCACGCTCTATTTTCCCGTTGTTTTTTCTTACGAACTTTGTTCTGCAAATATAACAAAAAGAATCAGCGTAATCGGTCGAGCCGCTCTCAATTAATGCTCTTACATACACACAGCAATTGTATATAAAATGTATTTTCTTCGTATTCGGTGTACCACGCATACTTTTATTATTTTATTTATTTTTTCATACAATCCTTGCCCTGGTAATTACAAATGCAATAAAAAAAGAATCAGCGAAATACTTCAAATCGTTCTTTAGGTGTCCTCTTACATAATATATGCAGGAATTGTTGTATTCATTCATTGTATTGTATTAATTTATTTTCGTTGTATTACAGATACCACAACCACTTTAAATTTTTTTTTTATATATCAACGTAATCGTGGTTATTACAAATGCCAAATACCAAATACCTTCGAGCCGTTCAAAAAAGATGCTTTTTTTCCTACAAACCTTGTCTTGGCAATTGCGAATACAACAGAAAACGAATCAGTAGCCATGGTTTTGATATGTTGTAACATAGATGCGTCCCTTGTCTTTTATATATGTATATAGATAGATATACATATAGTAGATTTTATATATGAATACGCAAGTAGATTTTTGCTACACTGTTTACGCACACATTATACAACCGATTTTATTTAAAAAAAAAAAAAAAATCTATTAGACAGGAATTTTTCTGCAGATGTGCACAATCTCAATCTTATTAAAATCTGTTCAGTATTTTAGGAGTTATAAGCGCAAAACAGCCATATTTATGTGTGTAACAAAACAAAAAATAAAAATGTTGAATCAACATTGTTGATACAAATTGTTTTTGCATAGAGTGTCTTTTGTTTAAAAAATAAAACAAAGAGAGTTTTTAACAAATAGATTACCGTCAAAAGTGTCGACCGTAGAATAGGCTAGTTAAGATTAATAAGCGACAAAAAATGTGTAAAAATAACTTATAAATATAATTTTTGTTATAAATAATCAATTAAAAAAAGAGGTGATGATTAAGCTTCATTTAGGTTCATTATTGTAGTTGTATTTGTATGTTAATCAGCAGCTAAAGTTGTTGCAGGTTTTGTGTTTTAAACATTGTATTAAATAATTCTCATTATGATTCATGTCATAATTTCTTTAATATAATCATTTCGTAATTGATTAAAAATTTTCATTTTAATATTTGGAAAAAAATGTCATCGCTATCAACATTATTTGCTGCTACTTCTGACCATCATCATTACCATCATGTATTTCATAATTCTGAAAAATGTTTTTTTGGCATCATATGTTCATCTTAAAAAAAACTCTTATACTTTTCGGAACCATTGTGTAAATATGTAAAAATGTTGTGACATCGTATGAAATTTTTTAATTTTGTATAACCCCAAAATCAAATCACCACTACCACAAACTACCAACACACAATATGATTGATGAACTATGTAAAAACTACAAAACAAAATACCACTCCCACCAAAACAAAATCGAAAAAAAAAAAATAAAAATTATGAAGGTGAACAGACTTAGCAAAGCCTCGGATATATTGAATATAGACCCCGAAGCGAAGGCGGTTGTGAAAAAACCTCCTTCTGGTTTAGAAACAAGTGGTGGCAGCAATAAAGATTTTAAACGCTTGCCAGGCTCATATTCATCGTCATCCCTGGCACGTTTAGTTGCCACTTCTGGTCTGGACCTTTATGAAAAATATAGCCCGGCTCATTATAAACCAAATACTCAATTGGATTCTGGTTCTAGATCATCGCTGAATGAAGCCAGCACCGATCTAGAGGAGAGACGTTCGTCAGTCACTGATATAACAGCCAACATCACTTTGGATCGACCTCGCACAAATCGCTATAGTCGCTTATACAGTCAAAACGATTCAGATGAAACAGATAATGCTGCTAGTGCTACTACTATCAACCGTAGGTCTACAAGTGGTACCAGAACAGGTCGCTTAAGTGCCTCTAATTCGATTTCAAATCTCAATACTTCAGACAGTAATGAAGATGTGCCAACTGCTACATTTTCTTTGCGCAACACACGCTTGCGTAAGGCTAAAGTAGACGATGAAGATAAAAAACCCTTACGGAATGGCATAAATGATACGGAAACAAAAAATAAATACCTAAGAGACGTTTCACCATCGCCTACATCTACAATTACCAGCAATGGCATCGATACCGTTGCATATGTAAAACTTAACAAATTGAATATTTCCGAACCCCAAATAGAGGCAGAGAATAATTATACATCTGCCCTTGCAACTTCCCCTAACATTACAAAGAATGGTAGTAGTAGTAAAATAAAACCCGTTTCAATCCGTGACACCAAAGCTCCTTCCGACTTAGAAGTCAACAGCTACAATTACAGTAGAAGTAAAAATAAAACCGATGATAATAGTAAATTGGAAGACAACGATACAAACAAGGTAATAATTGTCGCCTACACAAACCAAAATAAATAGCCAGCAACGTCCCATAATTATGATTGAAACTTGGCTGAAAAGTCATAATTTTTCTGTAGAACAATTTATGCAACTTAACCCCAGCAACTAACCCATTTACCTACAACATTTATAAAATTAATTCTTTAATCAATGTGCATGATTGCAACTAACACGTTACTGAGAGTGTGCCATGTCAACCCAAATGTTGCTAAGAATTGAGTTACAAGGGTTGCGCACGTGCCTTAGTATTTATCTTTTATACTTATAACAAAATTAAAAATAAAACTGTTTGTGTACATGAAATATTTTTTGAAAATGATGGCAATCTAGAATGCAGAATAACACTTTTTAGAATCTTTGTCTATATGTCTGTTCGTCTGTCTTCCTGAACTCGATTGGTTTAAATACTACTGCATGGATGTTTACCTAGGTAAACATATAGAGTACCTTTTATTGCGAGATGATATCTCATTTCTAACAAAAAATAGCAAATAAAATTGTATTCAAAACTATACTGGAAGGTTGGTAAGAAATAAATGATTATACGCAAACGACAGAAGGAGAAATATAAAATACTTACAACAATCAACTTTTTCTTTTCACTAACAACGGTAACAGAAACAAGTAACAGTGCTATATTCGGCCGTGCCGAATCTTATATACCCTTCACAACATGCAGTCATGCAATAACAATTGTTTGTATCACCATTCATCCCATATAAAATACGTGCATACGTACACGTTAGAATAAATGTGGCATCGAATCCCAGCTGAGCCAAAAAAATTTTATTTTATTTTATTTAATATATTATTTATATTTTATTATTTTTTTTTATATTTTTTTTAAATTTTTAAAAAAATTTTTTTTAGAAAAATTTTTAAAAAATTTTTTTAAATGTTTTTTTAAATTTTTTTAAAATTTTTTTTTGTAGTTTTTTTTTATTATTTTTTTCTTATTTTTAATATTTTTTTTTTTTGTAATTTTTTTTGTTTGGTATGTTTTTTACATGTATCTATGTATGTATGTTGTTGTTGTAATTGTGAAAAAAAACGAGGTGGTCGTGGTTTTTTGCTCATATCTCAGAAAGTTATGGGGCGATTGTGCTGAATTTCAATAGCGATTCATTCCTGGATATTTCTAAGAGATTGATACCATATACAGATCTGAGGAACATATAATTGCTTCTAAAAGTTGATTTCAACCAACACACGGACAGACGAGCAGACGGACAGACGGACAGACGGTCAGGGCTTAATCGACTCCTCTATTCATAAGCTTTCAGAAAATATATACTTTATGGGGTCGGAAATGAAAATTGTAGAAATTACAAACGGAATGACAAAGCTATATATACCCTTGTGCACCACAGGTGAAGGGTATAATTACTTGCTCAATTTACAAACTGTCGTAGAAGTTGTACGTCGTGGTAATTGTACACATTTTGTTAATAATTTCTACATTCCTTTTTTTTATACAACACTTACAACAATTTCATCTATGTTTATAGAATGTCGCATAAATACATCATAGCTGGAAAAGTAAGTACTATCGACGTTTTTCTTCAATATGGAGAGGTGCATTTTTTACAACCTACGACTCCTACGACAGGTTGTGAATTGGGCAATTGTTCTTAAATGAATACAATGCAAACATATTTTTGGGGAGTTATGTATATAAGGAGATATTTTTAATTAAGCATCCGCCTTATATGAGAGATGGGCGTTAGATTTATTTTCGGTTATTGAGGTAATATAGGCGACAAAGTCGCATAAATGTAATAGTGTTGACACTGAGTAAAACGTTAAGTAATTACATTAAATAGTTTTAAAATTCTAAAAAATAAAAAAAACAAAAAAAAGAAAACATAAGATGTTGATACTTAGCGTCCATAGTTGCAACTATAATTTAGCCTGTGTGAGATAGAGAAAATAAATAGAAAGCGGTACACAATTGCATGTACTAGCTTTCCTCTTTTGTTGTTTTAATTCGCAATAAAATTGATTGTAAAAAGGTATGGAAAAAAAAATAAAAATTCATAAAAAAAAACAGTGTGTAATTAACTTATAGGTATCCAATGTTGTGTAAAATCATTTCAACAACCAAATTGTTTTTTTTTTCTATTTTAAATTTTTTTTTGCTGCTAGAATTTTGGAATACCTTGACTACATTTACTTAATTAAATTTATTAATGTTTTATTTGAACTTTTTTATATATTAAATTTACTGTAAATCAGTTTTATTTTGGCTCAAGTTCATTTATTCTATTATTTTGATTTCCTAAAACATTTTTCTAAATTAAATTAAATTGTAATCATTTAAGAATCGTAAAAAAAGAGTGCTGATATTGAAATCGTAGTTGGTTTCGAAAATGCATTTCACTCGGCTAATATCGGAATATTTTTTCAAGATTTTTAAATGATTACAATTTAATTTAGAAAATGTTTTAGGAAATCAAAATAATAGAATAAATAAACTTAAGCTAAAATAAAAATGATTTATTTAATTTAGTTAAAAAATTATTTTTTTTTATTTTTTTATTAATTTAAAATGTACTCATATTTCTAATTTACGTAGCATACATTATCTAACTTGTAAATTAGATAGTATATACAGATTTTTAAGATTTTAATTTCGCTTAAAAGGATATTTTTTGTGTAATCCGTATTATTGTTAAAAATTTTTACAATTCAAAATAAGAGAACCCTTGTCTCTTTTTTTTTTTTTTTTTTTTTTTTTGATGTGTTTATAAAACCAAAAATACTTTAGCAAACAATTTTTTACTTGACTTTAAATTAGTTTCGCTTATTTGAAAAAGGCTTACTTTTCCTGAAATTCCAACTTTTTGAATCTAACTTGTCTGTGTACCGGTTGATGCCAGTGAATCAATCAATAATTTTTTTTATCCATTTTCCCATTATTCATATGTTTGAGAATTGTTCATATTAAATTTCTAACAATTATCACATTTCATTAACATCATATTTTTAACAAAATTTTCCTTTTCCAGCCAATTTTTTACAGGTCCTACACAAAACTAACTTATTAAATTAAATGAAACATAAACTTTATCAATATAAATTAGATACAAATTAGGATTATAAATTAAAGTGTTGAAAAAATAATAATAATAATAATAAAGAAGAACATAATACATATATGTATACATACTAAAGAAAAGCTTAAGTTTAAATGAAAAGTAAACTATTATGTACTTAACATAAAGCAGCAAGTAATGTAACCAAGTGATTTATTATTTATATAAAATTAAAAAAAAAAAAAAAAAAAAAAATGCCACAGCAACACCTTAAAACAATAGCCATAAAGTGAATAAATAATAAAAACAAAATAAATGTAAAAACAAAAATATAAAATACAAAATAATAATAAAAAAAAATGATATTATGAATTTGAAATAACAAAATAATGATAGATGTTAAAAAACAAAGTAATAACTATCAAAAATTTCCATCACACAAGCAAAGATGTGATTCTGTAATAGTAAATAAACCACAAGTTGCTGTTAGAACCACAACACACAAGACAACAACTACTAAAATTAATAAAAATCAAACAAACGTTTCTCCGACAACAACATCAGGAACGATATCAAAACCAATTCGTTATACAAAAGCCGCAAACGTCACAGCAAATTCAACAAATTGTTCGAATCCTGTGAGAGAAGCCAATCAAAATTTTTTCTTAGTTTCGGAATTTAAAGATAAAAATTTTCTTAAAGCTGAGTGTGAATTGGCCCATGCTCAAGTTTATAAACCTTCAATAGCAGCACCACAAAATACATCAAATAAAATATTATTGCCAGCTGTGTTAGATAATCGTCGTTGCATTAATAATTTGCATAGTAGTATTTCTTCGACTAACAATAATTTGGTAAGCATTTTAAAAAAGATAAACTAAAGAAAACAAAGAATGCAATAGAAGATAAATTTTAAAGATGGCACATTTCTATTTGCAATTGTGTTTGAAAGCATAAGGGACTCCGAAGAAATTTATAAGTTTTGTTGTAATGCTCCTAAGTCTTCGTCCAAATTTTTAAATATTTTTGTTGCAAAACTTTCGAGTTTCATAAACTGGACGTCCACTATTTTATTACTATTAAGTTAAATAGCGTTTCTTTTTCTACCAAAATTGCCCCTTATTATGAACATTGCTGAATAAAGCAACATTAAGATTTAAAAACGTATTATTTTCTAAACTAAAATTTTTGGTCTACAAACTGTTTTAAACTGTGAGACTATTTATGGCCTTTGCGCCAAATGCTGTATGTATTTAGAATAATAATAATTGACACTGCGTAAATTTAAAATTTTTTTTCACAATACTTGATGGTGACACTTAATATGTCTCATTGTTACTTTTCCGATCTATAATATTTTCAAAATCATCTCTATAAATATTACAGTAAATTTTTTATTTACAAAGAAAATATTTTCCAAAACTCAAATTTATCGCTTTGAATAGTGTAAAAAGAAACTAAATTATAAATAACGTTTATAGCAAAGGACGTCAGCAGCCTTAGCTGCCACATTAAATGGGATGCGACGAACTGGTAATGGGAGTCATTTGGGAACAACCACAGCGGTTGCAACATCTATCAACAAAGTGGATTATTCTGGAATACAGTTTAAAGGATTATCATCTGCCACAGCCACATCATCTACATCGTCAACAACAACAGGCTCCTCTTACTCCTCTAACTCATCGGCTATTAAGAAAACCTCTTCAGCCTATTCATCGACCAATTCCTCATATAGTTCATCAAAAATACTGTCGCGTAGCTCAGTGAAACCCTTGGTGCATCGCAGTAGTGCCCAGACGTCATCTGCTTCATTGTCTTCGTCCTCAAACCAAAATCAAAGTAATAATAACAACAACGGTAGTAATAGTAGTATTAACAGTATAACGAATTCCGGCAATAACAATATGCAGACGTCTTTGGATCAAGACGACATAAAGTTCATCGACAGTGACGAACAGCCTATAACGGGACCCCTGATGTCTGAACGTAAGTGTGAGCAACCACGTTGTTGCTTAAACCATTCGCACAGTCCTGCCGCATCGAAAACACGAATTAGACCAAAATCTACTATTCTATGTTCGGCATCGTCTGCTACAGCCCCCTCATCCTCGTCATCGGGTAATGGTATGGTTTTTGAAAAAGTCAACAACTACAAATATGCAAACGGTGGTGTACCAACATCTACCAGTGAAAGACGCAATGAAACAGCCATTGACTCGAATAGTATTCGGGCATCTATTGAAAAGTTCAATAGTTTCAGTGAACAGAAACGTCTACCGCTTAGCTCGGTAACTTTGCGTTCGCACAGTGGCAGTGGCAGCACCAGCAATTTACAACAGCACCGTCATAGCAGTGATTTGGACAATTGTAATGTTCGACTACAAAGTGGCGGTAGTGGCTCTTTGACACGTACACCTTACCGTAGTTCGGGATCAACAGCGGGCAAAGTCATCACTAGTATTTATCCCAATGCATCTGCTGCTGTTTCGTCAACTTCGTCCCGGCATCATCACCACCATCATCATCATGCTTTAAGCAGTAGTACGAGTAACACTGGTAGTCTGCCACTTAAGTCGAGTAAGCATTATGTCCAATCGGAGGACTCATCATATTCTAAGCTCTCCAGTTCAGTAGACAGTGATGTAAGCAAAAAGAAATTAACTTCCATATCCGGTGGTCTTTGTAATAACACAGACACCAACAGTGTAAGTTCACCTTCAGCAATGAAAAACTCAAAACCAAAAAAAAAAAAAAAATTTAAAATGTCAATTTATAAAAAAATTAGTAAACAATTTTAATAGAAGATGTGTAAATTTTAGTTAAAAATCTTTTTTTCTTTTTAATATTTACTACAAAAGTTTTAAATTATCCCGTGAATAAAAAACTTTGTACCTCTTCTTAAACATATTGCGTGCATAACATAACAGAGTGATATTTACCATTTTTAAAACTTATGCATTCTGTTCAATAGTTAAAAGACTTAATTTTTCCTTCCAACAAATACAAAAAATTCCAAAGGTACATACATACACATCTTTAACATTCTTTTAAAATAATCTCTTTCATAAATATTAAAAGTTTGCTTAAGAGCTTTCTCCACAAAAAGGAGAATTTCGAAATGTATTCTTGTTAAAGTTATTAACGTAGATAATCCTAATAGTTTTCAAATTTTAAAACTTATTGGATTACATATAATGCTGTCCTTGAGAGTATCGTTCGATTGATATTTGTTGGTATAAAATTGAACTGTCATTTTCAAAGTATCGGCTTATTACTTTAAAATCTACAGCAAAGAGTAATTTTTTAATGCATTGCCACCTGGTGGACTTGGTATTGGTTGACGAAGTTTCGTAAACGTTAGTATTGTCGCATAACATAGCTCATTGCTGCTAAAGATTGTTTAGCCAACGTTTCGAAGCCCATACAGATAAACAGCGAATTGTCTATGCTCATTATTTTGGCCTTTTGAAATAGTTGAATTTTATACGGCTGCATATGTCTGTGTTCGAAAAAAAAAATGATTGATTCAGAGTTTCGAATAGCGGCGATGTTTTTGATCAGTCTGTCGTTTTTTCGAATTACGAGTGTTGCCTGATGTTATTATTGTAATAGCTCTGCTATTTACAAAAGCACCTTCCTTTGGAAAAAACTTTAATTTGATGCAGCTGCTACTGAGTTGAAAATTCTTGAACTCGTTTCGGTCCGGAGCTTAGTTTCAATTGCCGTGGAAACGGTGTATCCTGATTGCTTACCGAATCGGTCGTATTGAATTTTGCAACCATAAATTGCACAGCTCATTACAATTAGCTGTAAACTAAGCTGAACGCATATAACTTTTTGTCTTTTTGACGTGCTGGCTTTCTATAAACTAACATTTAACGAGCTGACAATCGTTAATTTTGTTGATAGAAATTCTTTTTGCTCTAAAAAGGCCGGAACTGAAAAAAGCCACAAAGAAAATTGACATGAAGTTTTCGCAAATTATATTCGATCATTTTTTTCTATTTTCGCCATTAATAACGACATACCCATGTATGTTTTAAACAATACTATACAATTTTTAGACTTTAATGTACAACTTATTAATAGTTATTAAAGTTTTAAGTAAGATATTTAATCATACATCTCCATACAAACTAATAATAACGCATTTTTATTTACTAACTTCAAGAAGTTTGAACAACTTAAAATTTTGCACACATATTAAGTTCTCGTGACAGACTATGACTATGACTAGAAAAATGGACAGTGCCTTCAGGTATATCTCGTTAACCACAGAAAATATCGAGAAACGAACTCCATATTAAGAAAAGGCATGTTAGTAGTATAATATATTTTGAACTAAATTTTTTTTAAACAAAAAGGAGTGCTATATTCGACCGTGCCGAATCTTATATACCCTTCACAACGTGTAGTCATGCATACATACGTACGTACATATAAAAAACATCTCACTGTAAAATTATAAATTGAATTTACGTATGTATGTGTTTCAAAAAAAAAAAAAAATATATATATAAAATTAAAAAAAAAACAAAAAAATATATAAAAAAAATATTAAAAAAAAATTAAAAAATTAAAAAAAAATTTTTTTTTTGGCCCAGCTGGGATTCGATGCCACGTTTACTCCAACCAGTATACCACGTTTGTATGTATGTATATTGTTGTTGTTGTTATGAAAAAAACGAGGTGGTCGTGATTTTTTGCTCATATCTCAGTTGTTTATGTACCGATGTTTATGATTTTCAATACCGATCTACTCCCAAATATTTCTAATATTTTAATATCTCTCGAGTCCAGGCGATGTCGGGGGCTTCATATAGTTGATTTCAACATACACAAGGACAGACATACCGACGGACAGACTGACAGAGCTTAATCGAGTCCCATATTCATAAGCTATTCCCTTTTTCACTGTGTGAAGGGTATAAAAATGGTTGATGTGTACGAACAACAATAAACTGACGAAAAATGTTAATCAAGTTGCGGCTTTAACAAACAAAACGGCAAAATAAGTTCAACCTTAACATAATGTACTCCCAAATGTAGTTGCGCCAAAGCCGAGTGGTTTTTGATATAAAATTTTACTTTTTATCCTTAAAAAAAAGCAGGTTAAAAATTTAATTACTATCGTTGAGATTAAAAATGATAATTGTAAAAATATTTTACTGAATACCAAAATTAATCCGATAATCGATAAAGCAAGTTAGTGCCAAAATAAACTGAACTAAACAACAGATTATGTTTATAACAAAAATTAAAATTTTAGTGAAATAAAAGTATTTGTTTTGTTGTAAGGTTAAAAAAAAAAATAAAAATTAAAAGTTTAACTAAACCACAAAAAATTTAAGGTCAGCATAATTAAAGATTTTTAAAAGACTGCAATTAATTTACACATCTTTTATTGATAAACTGTTAACATATTTGCTTTCTTTTTTAATTTCCTACAAGTTTATTCGCCTTTGTATCATCAAGTTCATTTTACCAATCGCACACAAAAATGTCACAATGTCTTTTTTTTTCGAAATTTTAAACATTTTATAAGTAAGACGTGAGAAAATAGCACAAGCATTAATGTGTTCAACACAAATAGTGCAAATTTTGTTTTTTTTATACTATTTCTGCTCTTAGTCCCATTTAGTGTTTTTTTTAATTTGATTTTGATATTATTTATATTTTCGTTAGAAAAAGTAGGCGTTTGTCACATCGCGATACTTGGGTTCTTTCATTTGGGTTGTTGGTTGTACTTTTATTATTTTTTTTTACTTTTTTTCAACCTGTGTACTTTTGCATGCTTTTTTTGTTGTAATTATTTTTTTTTGCGTTTTTTTTATAATTGTTTTTTATTCTAACATTTGTTTGCTTTTTCAAATACACTCGCACAGTATATTGTTTAAAACAACAATAAAATACTTATTTGTTTTACCTCACCCACTTAAATTTCCCTCGGTTTCCTTACACTTTCTTTTATTCGCATCGAGGTAGAAATTGTGCCAATTTTTTTAATCTCACTATTTATGCTTTTATAGTTTGTATTGTTTACTTTTAATTGTTAACTTTTTTTTTAATACAAATTAACTTTTTTAAATAAAAAAAAATAATATTTATAATTTGCTTAATTTTTATTTTATTTTTATATTAAAAGGAACTAAATTATCTGATTTTAATCAAAAATTATTATGATTTGATTAGGTTCGCAGTTCAGCAGCTCTACGTAGCGTTTTACCGCCGGCCTCACCTACATCATCACGTTACTATGATCGAGACAGTTCAAGATCGTTGCTGTTAGCTTCATCATCAGCGTCGCATAATAGTACAGATGAAAATAAAAAATCAGCAGCAAGCGATGAAGAAACTGAAGGTAAGTTTCAACTAATGTATTAACATCTGTTACAAAACAGCATTTACAGTGCCGTGCTATTTTATAGCAGTTAATTTATGTTGTTACATCAGATTACTTCATCGTTATTTCATAAGTGTTTTTAACTGTCTTTTTCACAAAAATTGCTTTGTTTAATATGTTTTTTTATTTAGTAAAAGTATTTTTTTTGTTATTGGTTAACGAGTATTCTATAAAATAAAATGTTTAAATCATCTAAAAAAAAAACATTAATTAAGGTTAGGTCGGGTGAAACAGGTAGCCGGTGTATTTACAGAAAAAATAGATTAAAGAAATTAACAGTGTCACACTTTTCCCAAACAATATAAAATTGTATATTAAACATGTTTACCACCTTCGAACATTAACGATCATTCACGACTTACTTCTTTTTTATTTTTCTTGAGGTTAGTGGTTTAAAAAAAAATGGTCCTCTTTAGATAAAAACATGAATTTATTTGTAATACTTTAATCAAGATAGAATTACATACTAGCTTGTGCCCGCGACTTCGTCTGCGGTAGTTTTCGAAATCAATGCTATTTGATTCAACCATTGGTTTAACTAGAAACAATTAACTATTTTTTATATAAAATTAATTAAATTTAAGATTTTGCCAAAAATAAAAAATTTTAAGCTTTTGCTATCCCCCACAAAAATATGTATCAATACCAATGAATTCAACTCAGTCGTTTTTGTTTGATATATAAGAAAATACAGAAGAAAATACAAAGAGTACCACAAAAATGGAAAAAGGGCCTTTTTTTGCCGCCCATATCTGCTTTAATTTGAACTTGGACCAACACTTATTTAATTTCAAATATAGAAAAATTTAAAATTTTTTTAAAATTTGTAAAAAAAAGTACCCTTTAGATTGGTAGTCTTTTATTTCAAAATTCTAGAACTATCAACTTTAAAAATACAAAAAGTAATTAAACAAGTAAAAGCGCTATATTCGGCCGTGCCGAATCTTATATACCCTTCACAACGTGTAGTCATGCAATAACAGTAGTTTGTATCACCATTCCATATGATATACGTACATACATATAAAAAACATACATATATAAAAACATTCCATTGTAAAATTATAAATTTACGTATGTATGTTAAAAAAAAATCTTAAAAAAAAATTAAAAAAAAAAAAATAAAAAAAAAAATTAAAAAAAAAAAATTAAAAAAAAAAACTAAAAAAAATTAAAAAAAAAAAAATTTTTTAAAAATAATTAAAATATATATAATAAATATAAAACAAAAAAAAAATATTAAAAAAAAAAATTAAAAAAAAAATAATAAAAATATAAATAATATATTAAATAAAAAATAAAAAAAAAATAAAAAAAAAATAAAAATAAAAATAAAAAAAATTTGTTTTGCCTCAGCTGGGATTCGATGCCACGTTTTCTCTAACCAGTATACACGTTTGTATGTACATATGTATGTTGTTGTTGTAATGTTGTTTTTGTGAAAAAAAAAATCGAGGTGGTCGTGGGTATCTCAGTAGTTTATGTACCGATGTTTCTGATTTTCAATACCGATCTACTCCCGAATATTTCTGATATTTTAATACCTCACCCGGGTCCAAGCGATGTCGGGGGGCTTCAAAAAGTTGATTTCAACATACACAAGGACATACAGACAGACGGACATACTGACAGAGCTTATTCGACTCTCCTATTCATAAGCTTTCAGAAAATATGTACTTTATGGGGTCGGAAATCAAAATTGTAGAAATTTCACACGGAATGACAAACCTATATATACCCTTTTTCACTGTGTGAATGGTATAAAAAAAAATTTAAAAAGTACTGTAATTTATAGCTCTTAGCTTAAAAACCATAGAATTATTCAGTACCAAAATAAAATAACATTTACTCTTTGTACATGAGTAAACAAGACAATTTAACTTTTTTCCTATGTTCATCGGTTTAAATGTACATGGGGTGGCAAAAAAAGTACCAAAAATAAAGTTTTAGCCCTTTATGGGTTCCGAAATAAAAAAATAAACCAGACACCTGTCAGCTTATTTTTTGTGTATGTATGTATATAATACTGATTTTTCAAGTTAATTCATATTTTCTTTTCGCTTAGCAGATATAAGATTATCGAATTTACCTCTTTTTAGCCCCTAAACGTTCTAAT
The DNA here is from genome assembly GCA_941918925.1 of Phyto melanocephala. Lineage (NCBI taxonomy): Eukaryota > Metazoa > Arthropoda > Insecta > Diptera > Rhinophoridae > Phyto > Phyto melanocephala. Next base: position 59,549,233 of record OW799234.1, on the reverse strand, counting down.
CCCCAAAAACCCATTTTAGTGGATCCAAATTTTATGTCTCTAGCTTTGTGCGTTTTGGTTGTTCAATAATAAATCAGTCAGTAGCGTGCGCCTGTGACTTCGCCTAGTTATCGTGATAAAAAGTAGCCTATATATTAATTTAGGTTGTTATCCATATTTGGCTTTTTTTGCGTGATTGAGTAACAAAGATTCAAACACCTAACATTCACATTAATTATGTTATTATGATAATTCCTCAATAAACAATTTTTTTATTGATAAACAACTTAATTTAAAACTACTACAAAACTATTGTACATTTTTTGAAATTAGAAAATGCAGACTTTTTTAAAACAACTATGCGTACAAATATTCAAATTGTCATAATTATTTATTTTATTTATTACTTTATTTTGGTCTAATATAAAAATACGTTGAAAAACTGAATGCTTTATCGGGAAAATAATGGTGGTGCATCCAATTTAATAATATTATAAACATTTTTGCTAAAAATACTATTTGTACATGTATTTGTGTTTACATTTTAGGACTTTGTGGACTGAGAAATATCGGTAATACATGTTTTATGAACTCCATTATACAGTGTCTTAGTCACACAAATGAATTGACGAAATTCCTACGAAATTATAATGCCACTAAGTCTCCAACGTCCAAGGATCAACAAATTTTATATGGTAAAAGTTAAATTAAAAGTATTAAATTAAATACAACATTAACATTATTTTATTGCTTTATTTTTGATTTTCTTAGAATTTTCTAAATTAATTAAGGAAATGTGGACAAATAATGTACATAGTGTTACACCGATGGAATTAAAACGATCCTTTTCAGCCAAACATCGCATGTATAGTGATTATAATCAACAAGACGCTCAAGAATTCTTACGATTCTTTTTAGATTCGTTACATGGTGCCCTCAACACTGGTACTAAGGGCGATCACTTAAAAATAGATGAGAACTTCAGGTAATAATTAAAAATGCTTATTCGAACTTTTTGTAGGTGGTGGCAATGTGTCGCCAGTGATTTTTTTAAAATTAAATTATTATTAACCTAATAGTACTGTTTTAAGAGGATTACATGACTGATTATAAAGATACACTTATGAAAACAATTTTAAGTTTTTATCGATAAGTGTTTTTTTTTTTAATTTCATAAGTTGACAAGCAAGCATTTTTCTTAGTTTAAATTTTTTTCTTTTAAACTGCTTTGTCGTTCAGAAATATTCCGATTCCGTAGTTTTCTTTTTCTGTCTAACAAAAAATAAAAATATTAGATTAAGAACAATAATAAATGTACATGATTTTACTATTTCGTATCGTTTTAACGGTTTCGTAGCGGTTTTTTTGGATTTCTATAAAACAAATAACTAAATTTTTTCAACTAATAATTAGATATACAAATTTTTTTTGTTAATTTTATTTAGTGACAATAAAAAAGCTGAACTTACTTGGGAATGGTATGGCCGTCATGAGAATTCTTTAATACGTGATTTATTTGTGGGTCAGCTAAAGAGTACTTTAAAATGTACCACCTGCGGCAATGCCAGCGTTACATTTGATCCTTTTTGGGATTTAAGTGTTCCCCTGCCTTCTTCGTCGCGTTGTAAACTCGATGCGTGTCTTGATTTTTTCATACGCGAAGAAATTTTGGATGGTGATGAAATGCCCACATGTTCTAAATGTCAAACACGGCGGAAATGTACGAAAAGTTTTACAATTCAACGATTTCCAAAGTATCTTGTTATACGTAAGTCCAAAAAATCTTTTATTTTATTTTTTTAAAAAATGCTTTCAATTTATGTGGTGGTTCATTAATTATTTTAGATTTAAAACGTTTCTCTGAAACACGCTGGAGCAAATTATCAAATATTGTTGAATTTCCAACGGGTGAACGTGAACTGAATATGGGTCCCTATGGTGCAAATTCTAATTCAAATATATACTATTCTCTGTATGCTATTTCAAATCATATGGGTAAGTTTGTTTTTTTAGGAAATTTTTCTGAGTTGTAACTAGGATTTTAAATGTTATTTGAATTTTGTCAAGTTTCAATGTTTAAAAAAAGTTTGTTTGGTCGTCTAAGAGTCGACCTAATTTCCGTACAATAAAATTCTCTTTTAGTATTGTGCAACAAAAGCTTTTTTGCTTTAAAACTTGCATGACCTTATCAACTTCAAAAGTATAAAAGATTATTTTCAATATAAGAAAATAAAAGAAAAGTTGACAACGGCAATGCAAACAATAATAATAATTGTTTTACTTAAGAATACTGCAATTGGAACACCAAACAGGCACAAATAAATAAAGATTTTATTACAATTTTTTTTTATAAAATAATATAAATTATAAGTTTTTCGTAGATTAGCATGAAAAAGTTTGCAAAACATATTAACAATTTCTAAATAGAATAAGTGGATAAATACATAATTTAACAAAATTTTCTATAGAATATACATATGTAACACCGCATAGAGAAAGGGACCTAAGGGTAAAAAAAACAATTTTCACTTTTTTTTTGATGTGGACAACATCTGAGCATCGAATGAAACCGATCCCATGCCCCAAAAGTGTTCGCTCCCAGAGATATGCGCGTTTTATAAAAGTGAAGTCGACGATTCTAAGCGAAAATAGAAAGGGAGTTAACGGTAAAATTTTTTCCCCTACTAAATTAACAAAATAACTTGATCTTTCGAAACTACAAAAAATTTATTTTTTTCCTTATGAATAATTTAAAAAAATAGAAAAATCATTTAATCTTTAAAATGGCTCTCCTGAACAAAACCAGTTTTTACCTTTAGGTTCCTTTATCTATGCGCTGTCACATATGTATGTAAAATCTTGTACACAAAAATCATGTTTTAGGCTAGAAGATGTTTAAGCTCGAAGCAGGGTTAAGAGACAGAATCATCCATTGAAAAAAAGTAATTGTATCATTGACCATTCCTTTAACAGTAGCCATATTCAGAATTAGCGCAAAAGGAACGATATCTCACTACAAAGAATTTTTTCAGCTTCCAGTTAACATTCACCTTGTTTGACATTTTTCCAAAAATTTAGTATTTTCATTCTTTATTGTATTCATGTTGATGATACCGAATATATTACACTTATTCAAACTTCTTTTCGTATAAATTAAATGAATTAATATAAATAAACATTTTTAGGCTCAACTGCTGGTGGTCATTATGTGGCTATTTGCAAACATCCTGTCTCAAAGAAATGGCATGAGTTTAACGATAATCTGTAAGTTTTTACTGCTAGATTTAATATTCACTAATTAATAAAAAAACATATTGAAATTAATTTCATTTACAGTGTGAGTGATTCATTATCTGAACATCATCTTGTCTCGTCCAGTGCCTATATATTGTTTTATGAACGTGCGTAAGTGATTATGATGCTAAAATTCTTTGAAAAATGGAAATTAAAAATTACAAAACGAAATGAAATGAATAACAAAAAAAGAAAAAAATATTTATTTAAATAGACAATTAAAAACCAAGGAAACTTCCATCACTCAGCTATGTTTATTTAATTTATGTATTTTTTTTTCAATAACATAAAAGAAACTAAAATTAAGAAAATACTAACTGAACTGAGTTTGAAAATAATTTGGTTCTAAAAACAAATGACCTCAAGAGGAGAAAAAAGGACAGCAACGTTTAAATGATAAAAAAAAATTAAGCTTTGTTATGATAGAAACAGAAACAGAAACTTAACCAGTGATAACTTAAACTTAAAAAAAAAAAAATATTTTTTCTTTTTTAATAATTTACAACTAAATACAACAACAACAACTATGTGAAGAAACAAACCGGCCATTCATTCAGTGAATTTGGTATGCTGATTAACTGATTTATTTATTTCTAGGAAAAAAACAAACAAAATACTTAAACTAAATTCTTAAATATTTATTATTTATGTATATCTGTATATTTTTAAAAAATTCTATTATTTTGTTGAAAATATTTGTTAACATTATGTGTATATGTTTTGATTTTTATTGATTTTAAATTGTTTTTTATTTTTTGGCCTTAACTTTTTTTATTTGTCGAATAACCGCTGAAATATATAAATATATGTAGTCTTACAGAATCCTAATAGTTATAAACATGCAATACAATAACAAATTAAGCTAAATGATTTTTTTTTTATGAAAATGCTGAATTGATAATTGAAAAATATAAAATAAATATCATAATTACTGTAATACTAGTCGTTAAAAATAATTATGTGTAAAAAATTTTTGTAATAGTTCAGAAAGTAAAATAATTGAAGAAAATGTCATTTACAATTTATTATTGAAAACAAGAAAGAAATATAAAAAAAACTGTATTATTGCTCCTTACTCAACTAACTTATCAATTAATAAAACAGGATAATGTTTAAATGACTTTTGTAAAAGTCGTTAAGAAAATATGATATTTAAAATTTGAACGCCCTCTTATTTTATAAAGCACTTTACAACACTTTAAAAATATCTCCAATAGTTTATGTAAGTGAGCTGAAACATAGTTTCAAAATAGGAAAAAAGGCGTGTCTAAAAAGGAAACTGTATGTTTTGAACTTGGCTCTTTTGGTTTATACATTTTTATTTGTTTTTATTTTGTATTTTTTTGTTTTTTTTCGTAAAATGCTTCATTTCTTTAAAATGTCCAGAAAAGTACTTTAGAAAAAAAACCTACGGTTTAATTCATAAATATTAAAACAGCCTTATTGGCAGTTAATCTGTTAAATATGCTTTTACACTATAGTACATAGAGGAAGACGTTCAAAAAGGAAATCTGTTAATTTTTATTATACTCATTACTATGAGTGTTAGTTTGTTATTAAATTTTCTTCTAGAAATCGTATGCGACCTGAATGTTTATGTCTGTGTGCTGGTTGATGTCCTTTGGAATCTGATTTGTATTATCGACTAGTTGGGCCCGAATCGCGAGGCTGGCCCCAGTGAAACAGAGCATAGGGTTATAGCGCTAATCTCTATCGGGCAAAACACAAAAAAACTAAATATTGCGCCATCTGTCGGACGAACTTCAAACTACACAGAAACACTCCTCACGGCCCATAGAGCATGCATATAAAGTTTGGTCAAAATCGGTGCAGTAGTTATTAAGTTACGGTGCAAAAACACAAAAAACTAAATATTGCGCCATCTGTCGGAAGAACTACATAGAAACACTCCGCACGGCCCATAGAGCATGAATATAAAATTTGGTCAAAATCGGTAGTTTTTGGGTTTATCTATCACGAACATACACGTAATTTTTATATATGTGTATGTGACAGCGCATAGAGAAAGGGACCTAAGGGTAAAAACAGGTTTTGTTGAGGAGAGCCATTTTAAAGACTAAATGATTTTTCTATTTTTTAAATTGTTCATAAGGAAAAAAATAAATTTTTTGTAGTTTCGTAAGATCAAGTTATTTTGTTAATTTAGTAAGGAAAAAATGAAAATAAATAAATTTTACCGTTAGGTTCCTTTCTATTTGCGCTTAGAATCGTCGACTTCACTTTTATAAAACGCGCATATCTCTGGGAGGGAACACTTTTGGGGCATGGAATCGGTCTAATTCGATGCTCAGATGTTGATGCGCTGTCACATACATATATAGATATAGATAGAGATGTATCAAGTAAGATAAGAGAATTCTGCTATTGAAGATGAGCTAACTAAATATGTATGTATGTATGATTTTGTCATTATGCGTTTATGTTTTACAAGTAATAGTGGTGGTGCGGACAAGTTGAACATTTTCCAACTTTTTCTGCTCGCCTCCTATAACAACTGATCAGGTGAATTATCTGAATGCCTTCCGCAGCCGTCTGTTATGTTCTTAAACCCAAACTTTAATGATGTATGTAATTGGTGGAATGCTTTTAAAAACAGTCATAGTTTATTATATAATTCTAACGTAGTTTAACTTCAAAAATATTTCATTCTTATATAAAAGTCGAAAGTATCAAACTAATGAATTAATTGTTTTAGTTGTTTTAAGATGAGAAATCACATGGTATACAAGCGTATTCGCATTCAATATCGATTAAAATTTTATTACAATTCAAACCTTGATTCAAACATAGGTTGTTCTCTTAACAAATTTTTTTAAATTTTGAAAAGACAATCTGTAAATATTGAAATTCGAATTTAAATGTAGTATTGATTTAGCTATTAATACATAAATCTTTTTTTTTAAATTAATTTTGCAAAAACACAAAAATTAAAGAATTTTTCGTTTTTTATTTTATTAAAATGTTAGTTAAATATGTTTTTGTAAAATTTTACGTAATAAACTACACTGAAATCATTTTCGAAATTTTAGTTAGTTCATAATTTTAATACGAAAATGTGCCATTATTTCTGCAAATTTTGACAAAACAACTTATTTCGAAGAATAATAAGTAAAAAAAAATGTTGATTCTTTTTAATATGAAAGCTGCAAAATTCGTAACAAAACGCGAGTGTGATTTTGGAACAAAATTTTAAAATTTGTCGGAAAATTAAATATAAAAAAACAAAGGCATTTAAAAACAATAATACGATTTTCTTCTGTGAAATCTCTAAAACAATTTAAAAAGACGGTGATTAGTGTAAATAAATTATCAACAATTGTAAGCTCTTCGACCTTTTTTTCCATTTTGCAAAATTTTTAGGGGCTTTCAATCTGCAAATAGTACGTTGTGGCTTATTTTGCAACTTCCGTTCTTGAGTGTTCAAAGATTTTCTATACTAGTGAGGTCTGGGCTAGACGTTGGCCAATCCAAGACATATAAAAATTCCATTTTCTTGAAGTTATTTTTTTTTTCAATCCGCAAATGGTACGTTGTGGAAAAAGCAGAGACAAACTTGTTTATTCGCTCATAGCTCAGCTTGTAATATAGCCACATAATTGTTTTTCAATATCAAAATTTTTGAAAGCATATCTGATGAATTCATCAGATATATGAGCCTGAATTAAACGTTGGGCCTTCAAAATGTTGATTTCAACACACACAGTGACATATGGACTTAACTATATCAATTCCTCTATAAATATATACATATATACTATATAGTAAAAATGAATATTTTAGAAATTACTCTTGTGTGAAGGGTATAAAAAGAAAAATTTTAGAATTTGTATGCATAATTTAAAAATTAATTTAAGGAAGGGCGTATCACGATTTTTTGTTACTGTATGATAGAACAAGGCATATTTATTCATTAGGTAGTCTTGATTTGTCAGCTGATTGTTATACCCTTCACACAGTGAAAAAGGGTATATATAGGTTTGTCATTCCGTGTGAAATTTCTACAATTTTGATTTCCGACCCCATAAAGTATATATTTTCTGAAAGCTTATGAATAGGAGAGTCGATTAAGCCCTGTCAGTCTGTCAGTCTGACCGTCTGTCCGTGTGCATGTTGAAATCAACTTTTCGAAGCCCCCCGACATCGCTTGGACTCGGGTGAGGTATTAAAATATCAGGGAGTAGATCGGTATTGAAAATCAGAAACATCGGTACATAAACAACTGAGATATGAGCAAAAACCCACGACCACCTCGATTTTTTTTTCACAAAAACAACATTACAACAACAACATACATACATACAAACGTGTATACTGGTTAGAGAAAACGTGGCATCGAATCCCAGCTGAGCCAAAAAAAATTTTTTTTTTTATTTTTATTTTAATTTTTTTTTTTATTTTTTATTTAATATATTATTTATATTTTTATTATTTTTTTTTAAATTTTTTTTAATATTTTTTTTTATTTTTTTTGTTTTATATTTATTATATATATTTTAATTATTTTTTAACATTTTTTTTTTATTTTTTTTTATTTTTATTTTTTTTTAAAATTTTTTTTTAAATTTTTTTTTTATTTTTTTTTTAACATACATACGTAAATTTATAATTTTACAATGGGATGTTGTTATATATGTATGTTTTTTATATGTATGTCGTTTATCATATGGAATGGTGATACAAACTACTGTTATTACATGACTACACGTTGTGAAGGATATATAATATTCGGCACGGCCGAATATAGCGCTCTTACTTGTTTTTTTTCTCAACTTATTTTGAACTTCAGCTTTTATATAAAGAAAAGCAATTCTCTCTCTCTCCTCTCATTTATTTCAAATATCAAAATTTATATTTAAAAAATATAAACAAAAAAATTCTTTCCGAACTGCGTTACCTGGTGCCTAGTAGTCGAAGGAAAAAACTGTTAAAAAATCGAAAGAATGAAATAAATTAATCTTCCTAATGTGGCTATAAAACCATTATTTTCAACCATGGCTAATTCAAGAAAATTCATATTTTCATTGGTATTAAAATAAAATATTAAATATCTTTTGTTTAGATTATATCAAAGTGTTTTTTTGTGTGATTTTTTATATTCTCTGTTATATTTTATTTAATATTACCTTTTTCCAAATTACTCCTGTTTGCTTTTTGGTTTAAATTATTGCATGTATAATTATTAGAAACAATTTATAGTTAAATCCTATTAAAAATAGTATTTATTTTGAAAAGCAAAAAAAAAATATATATATAAATTATATACATACAGAAATACATATAAATATTTATATACATATACATACATACATATATATAAATAAAAAAAAAACAACAAGCAATTTAATATATATTTTTGAGAGCAGTTTATACAGTTTACTTGCAACAAATGGCAACACAATCATCTTAATTATAATCATCATAATAAATTAATTAACTATACTCAATCTTCCTTTCTACAGTTTAAAACAAAAGTTAGAAAAATAGGCAATCATTTATATTTTTTTGTTGATAAACTAAGTTATTTCTTAATGTTAATTGCATATGTATGTTGTTGAAATCAACATTATAAGTACATGTATGTATATATAAAAACAAATTTACAAAGTCACAAGCAAGGCAAAATTAATGAACAGGTAGTCTTGATTTGTCAGCTGATTATTTTTTTCTTCACTTATTTTAAACTTCAGCTGTCAAAGTACATAAATAAAAAACAATTCCATTTTCTCATTTAATTCAATTGTCAATTCATCAGGTAATTGCAGTTCGGAGAGAATTTCTTTGTTTATATTTTTTATATATAAAGTTTGACATTTGAAATAAATGAGAGAAGAGAGAAATTTGTTTTTCATCCATAGACTTTGACAGCTGAAATTTAAAATGAGTGAAGAAAAAAATAATCAGCTGACGAAACAAAATTACCTGACGAAAAAATGTGCCTTGGAAAAATAAAAACAAAAAATGCTTTCCGAACTTCGATTACTTGATAAATAAATATTTATTCAGATTTTTTTTCCAATCAAATACTCTGAAATGTTTGTTGTTTAAAACTTAAAAAATTTAATACCGGATAAATATTACAAACGTGGACTTCCCTAGTGACATAAAATAAGGTGTTTTTCAAACGGCTGAAAATACAAGAGAAGATTATGATGCTGACATTTATTTTTGCGAAGAAATTTCACAGTCGGATTTTAAGTAATATGTGATATAGTTATGTTTTTGTCTCGGGGAGACCAATGTTTTGCTGTACAAGCCATTCACCTCAAATACCCCGTGCTTATACTTGCCTACTAGATCTCGATTCCTACAACTCTAATGTATGTATCAGAAAACAAAATTCATTATAATTTCGCTTAGAAAGTATTGCGGTAACTATGATATACATACATACATATTTTTTTTTAATATTTTTTGCTTTTAAACATTGGAGTCACCTTTTAAAGTTCTTTTTAAGGTCAATGGCTGTCAGAACAAAACATTAGTTATCTTAAGATAAAACAAAAAGAACAATTTTTTTCTTTAAATATACTTTATACTCGAAGGTGTACGGATAACTTTTTTACGGTACGGTAGCGTTAACCTAAACCGTTAAAATTACAGATGCAATAAGATTTTTAACATCCACCCACCTGCATTTTTGACTAAAGACTCTCAAGACACTTCTGATAAATCTTTAGATATTTATGAACCTTATTTATTCAATTATTTCCCTACCTGTCTTCAACGCTCTAATGGCGCAGACAAAAACATAATCTTGGTACTGAATTTATAATGCCCAAGAAAATTACAAATTGCTGTCCATAATAAAGAGTTAAAACTTATTGGCACCCTTTATTTGTTTTTAAAATAAAAAAATTACAGTTATTTGTTGTTTTTTGATATATGGCAAGCATATTTATGTACACACCAAATCAAAATAATAGATACACTCACAAATTTGATTATATTATAATTATGGCTTACGGGTTTTTTTTCGTAAATCTTACGTGAAATTTTTTACCATAAGGGCGCTTAGATTCCTTTTAGAGGTTTCTTTTTCAATTTTTTTGTTTTACCTTAAGGTTCGGACCAATTTATGTAATTATTTGCAAACTGTAACCTGATCGCCAATTTTTTTTTTTGCTAAAGGATTTTTTTTTAGCGATTTTTCCCAAAAGATTAGCCTTCTGTAAGCATCGCCAAACTATTGCAATTTCTTGTAAACATTTACCATTTTTATAAAGTTCAACAACTTTAAGTTCTTCTGTAGTACAGTGTGTATATTGACGCATCTATACAATAATTAAAAGATAAATTCATTTCATTTTCTTTCTAATAGAAATTAATTACCACGTTCTTCAGAAATATTTTAGAAAAAATTCGTTTTAATTAGGAATTTTTGTTTAAAACTCACGTGTCAAATTTTCACTTTAAATCAAGGCACATTTATTCATCAGGTAGTCTTGTTTCGTCAGCTGATTATTTTTTCTTTACTTATTTTAAATTTCAGCTGTCAAAGTCTATAGATAAAAAACAATTTTTTCTCCTCTCTTATTTATTTCAAATGTCAAACTTCATATATAAAAAATGTAAACAAAAAAATTCTCTCCGAACTGCAATTACCTGATGAATTAATATGTCTTGACTTTAAATATAAAAAAATAAAATGATATATTTTTATAACGGTTTTTAATAGTTGTTTTTAGCATGTTTTCACGACACATTCAATTACTTGATTCGCTTTTTAAATTACTTAAGCGAATTACCCTGTTTCCACATCATATTGTTAATTTGACAGTTCTTCTTCGTGCTTTTTGTAATTATGGTTTTGTTTTTTGGCGGTAAACATTAAGATATATCAAATTTTATATAGAAAATTATATATATTTTATCAATGGAGGCAAAAAGTAAGTAATAATAGTAATAATATTGTAAATTTATAGGAAATGTATGCAAAATATATCATTACTTTTTAATTAACAGAAAATAGAAAAAGTGCAAGAAAGTAGAACCAGTGTAGCCAGCAAACTCTAAACACAATTTCGTCGTATCCAATAATTTGTATGTGTCCAATAGTCTTCTAGACATAACAACTTTCTTTAAAATTTTCTTTTTTGCTTCCATTTTATTTTTTATATATGAAATTGAACTTTTTGTTTTCGCTTTGCTTTGATTTTTTGACTGCTGGATATGATAAACTACCGATAAAAATTAGAGAAGACACTGATTTTATTATAATTCGCATGGTTATTCTGAATGAATTACCCACAAAGATAGTAAATTGCTTTGAAAATTTTGCATGGGAAAATTATGTAATGCGGTTCGTAATAAGGCTTTGAATTATAAATAAAACATCGAATTACGAATATCGTTGCCGTGGAAACATGCTATTATGCTTCGCTGTTTTACTATTGTCAGACGCATTTCTAAAATATTAAGAACGTTTTGTAAGCTAAATTTGCAAGAGAGATAAAAAAATCATAGCTTAAAAAAAGTACTGAGTAGCATATCTATTATTTTAATCAGGTGTGTATATATTTTAATTGCATTACTTTTTTAATAAAATAGATATAATTAAAAGTCTATAGATTTTTAAAAATGCTCCTTATACCTACATACATATGAAGTGTTGGATGATATACAAATTGTTTTATAATTTTTCATATCATTTTTTATGAAAACGAAAGTTAGAGTCACCTCACTTTACCACACTATTATTCTGAGCAGACATTTTACACATAGCAAAAAATAGAAATTATTTGTTAAACTTAATTTATTTTTATATTAACTAACGGTTTTTGTTTTGTTTACAAATTCATTTTTTTATTATTATATATTTGTTTAATTTTTCCTGCCTATTGCCCGCTTTTGTGTGCTTTGTTTGTAAATAATTAATATTTTTGTTTAATTTTTTTTTACACTATATTGAAAGGAATAATTCAAAATTATCCTTGCATATAAAAAAAACTTTTTAGCAATGTTATTTAACTAGTTTCATTACACTATTTTTAATATTTTTTTTTTTTTTTAAATCTATTGAAATTTAAAAAAAGAATCAATCTTGTTGATATTTAAAATAAATAAAAAATAATACTTTAAAATGAAAATTATTCAAAACAAAATCACATTTGAAAATGTTTAATAAATACCACTAAGAAAAAAACAATAAAAAAACAAAATATTTACTATCAATTATATAGTATATAATTATATATATTTATATTAAAATATTAAAAAAGCAGTATAAATAATTAAAATTTATTTTCACTACAATTAGTTAAATCAGTGTATAAATAATAAAAAATTTAAATGATAAACAAAATAAAGAGAAAACTTAAAATATTATTTATTAAAGAGAACAGAACTTTTTAGTTATTAGGGTACAATTGCTATTAAAAAATATATAAATAAATTAAATATGGAAAAATGTAATAAAAAAAAAAAATAAATAATCTTAGTTGTAATAAAAACTTTATTTCATTATAAATAATAAAATAAAGAAATAATATAAAAAGAAAATAATAAAAAAAATCCAACCAAAGAAAATTTTATGCCTGACAAGTTTTATTAATTTTTGAAGGAAATTTAGCAATAATAAATAATAAAAGCCAAAAGCATTTTACCGATATTTTTTTTCAAAAAGTCACTTTTATTTTTATAAAAGGTTTCTCGTTAAGAAATTACTTTTAAAATTACTCTAAAATTTGGCAGCTCTCATCAATGTTTATATCGATTCAAGGCATATTTCTGTGGCTTGGAGCTAAAAGGACCAATGTCACTTTTTTGCTCTTTTGAGTTAATCATTGCATTAGATTTGTTTTCTTGTTCTTTTTCATTATGGTAAAACAGCTAAAGTCATACTTAACCCAGAACAGCTTCATAAATAAAATGCTGGCCAATGTCACTATGAAATCACCTATAAAAGTTGAAGTTCAATTGCAATTTTCTCAAAAGTAAATATTTTGACATTGGCCCTTTTAGCTCCAAGCCACAGATTTATTCATCAGGTACTCTTGATTCGTCAGCTGATTATTTTTTTTGCTTCACTTCAGGGTAAACTTATACAAGGTGACGGTGCCAGCCCAGCTGACAATTTTTTTGTGTTCTGGAGTATGTCAAACTACATATTTAAAAAAAATGATTTCAAATCCGGAAATTGTCAAACTTCATACATAAAAAAAGAGAGCCGAAAATCGCTCTCCTTTTCGCTATCACCTTATTAAATTACACCATGGCTTACTTATTTTAAATTTCAGATGTCAACAAACAAATTTCTCTCTTCTCTCATTTATTTCATATGTCAAACTACATATATGTATAAAAAATATAAAGAAAAATTTCCTTCCGAACTGCTAGTATCTGATGAATCATGATATCGATTATTAAAATTGAGCCCTTTACGAAATAACAACTCGTTATAATTGTGAAAACTTATTAAGAACAATTGGAAATGGTTGTTCGAAGAATTTTCAGTCGGGAAAATGCGTCAAACAGCAGCGTTGTCAATTTTGAAAAGGACCTAATCCGAGAAAAAAGCGCGTACATTTAAAAAAAATTCATTGAGTTTAACATTTTTTACTTTTGATTATATTTATTTCATAAAATTATAAATTTTCATAAAAAAATATATTAAGTTCACCTCAGTGATGCCATCAGTATGAAAATTGCTATCAATGTAAATATTTATTTATCATCAGAGTGTCAATGATTGCTCTGTATTGTAAATTGTAAAATGAAAAGTTTTTTCATATCACATGAGAGGTAAAAGGGTATTAATATGTTTGTCATTCCGTTTGTAATTTCTTCAAAAGTTATTATAGACCCTATAAATTATATCGATTCTAATTCTCTTTAGATAGAGGAGTTGACTTAGTCCTTCTGTCCGTCAATCTGTGTATATGTTGAAATCAACTTTTTGAAGCACCCACGTATATTTCAAACTCTTAGATGTAATCAGTTTATCGGATATGTTTTTAAAAATTTTGCTATTTAAAATCAGTTATGTTGGCACATTACGAACTAAAATATAAGCGAAAGAATACGATTTATTTTTACACAAAAATATTTTTAGCTGAAACAACAAAAGCAAAACAACAATTACAGAAACATTATGTACTATCAATTCTTATCATTTTCTCAATTAATAGTGTTAATGCATATATTTTCTATACTTTCAACCTAATATCATTTTGTTATGAGTAAAAACATGGCTGTTGTAAACGAGAGTGTCGCCAAAAACCTGAAAACATCAATTCGGCATTGTTCTCAACAACTTAAACGAAGCATTACGCAAAGTGAGGTCAATGTCAATATTTCGAAAATGTCATCTCTGATGAAGCTCATTTTTATTTGAATGGCTTCGTAAATACACAAAATTGTTGAATCTGGGCCAAACCATTAGCAATAAATGCGACTGTCTTGCAGATTTTTGTCAGTGATTGTGAACGGCATTTGTTACAGAAACGTGATAACGGTGTTTTAGTGGCCTCATCTGGATGACATGTGAATTCAGCAAGCCGGAGTTTATTACAGCAACGATTTTCAGAAAAAAATTGTCTTAAGAAATGTTTTTCTTTATGGTCTTGTGAAATCATTTCTTAACTAAAATCCGAGATCTAACGCATCAATGGTGAGATACAGTCTCATCTCTTTAAAAAGGTCATCAAGGCCTGTCATCAGAGTCGTGAAGTCATTTGACGGAAATTTTATTCCATATTTATTTGCAACATGTCTTCTTTGCAATCCAATATAAGAAGGAAAAAGTGTATTCTTACTGCGACACCGTTTATTAATCTATTGACGTCGCAACGTCATCAATTGTAAATGTAGTAATTGAAGAAGTGCCATTTTAACTCAACATTGACGATAACGTATATCAATTGTAAATTTAGTAATAGTAAGTAACAATAATAACAAATTGTTATCGATATCGTTAACCATTTTGATTTGTTAAAGATATTTTTTAGTCTTTTAACGAGTACCGCCGTCAAGGTCGTATTCGTTGAATACAGTCAAATCTCGATAATTCGTAACCGGATAAATCGTAATTCCCGATAATTCGTAATAAACTGTCGGTCCCTTGAAAAAATCTCGTTAATTCGTAAAATTTCCATACATTCTGGTCCCCTTGCTAATTCATAATTTTTTTTTTCAAATAAAATATTCTTTACCTCTTATAAATCGTAATTGTTTGCTAACTACCACTTATATTTCGTTATAAAAACAACAGAAACATGGAAAGAATGCTAAAAACTGACAATATAGAAAGTGATGACGACGACAATGATAACAACAACGAAGTTCCCTTAATAACGAATAAAATTCAAAATTGGCAATTAATAAATTAAGATTTTATGTCTCCAATCATAATGTTGACGAAGAAATTTTTAATTCCTTAATAAAAATAGAAAGTACCTTGGACAACATTCGTGAAAAAAGTCTGAAACAAATGCAAATCACTAATTTTTTTAAAAATTAATTTTAGATAATGTAAATATGTGCAATATGTATTTTAAGTTAAGAAAATTAATTTGTCTGTTTTTATACCCTTCACATAGTGAAAAAGGGTATATATAGGTTTGTCATTCCGTTTGTAATTTCTACAATTTTCATTTCCGACCCCATAAAGTATATATTTTCTGAAAGGTTATGAATAGGGGAGTCGATTAAGCTCTGTCAGTCTGTCCGTGTGTATGTTGAAATCAACTTTTTGAAGCCCCCCGACATCGCTTTGACCCGGGTGAGGTATTAAAATATCAGAAATATACATAAACAACTAAGATATGAGCAAAAACCCACGACCACCTCGATTTTTTTTTCACAAAAACAACATTACAACAACAACATACGTACATACAAACGTGTATACTGGTTAGAGAAAACGTGGCATCGAATCTCAGCTGAGCCAAAAAAATTTTTTTAAAATTTTTTTTAAATTTTATATATATATTTTTATATTTTTTTTTAATTTTTTTTATATTTTTTTTTTGTTTTATATTTATAATATATATTTTAATTATTTTTTTAAAATTATTTTTTTTATTTTTTTTTTAACATACATACGTAAATTTATAATTTTACAATGGGATGTTTTTATATATGTATGTTTTTTATATGTATGTACGTATTTCATATGGGATGAATGGTGATACAAACAAGTGTTATTGCATGACTACACGTTGTGAAGGGTATATAAGATTCGGCACGGCCGAATATAACGCTCTTACTTGTTTTATTTCAATTTTATTGTTTTTTGTTTACTATTATAATTACACATATTTTACGCTAAGTAAATGAATTTACTATTTTATGTATTCATTTTATTCATTTTGTATTTTATTTTTAACAATTGTTTTTTATGTTTCTTTTTCTCGTTTTAGTAAATAAATTGAAAAATCCCGTTAATTCGAATTTTTTTATTTAAACTCCGTTAAATCGAAACCCCGCTAAATCGAAAACCCCTATAATTCGTAAGAAATGGCCGGTCCCTTGCGATTACGAATAATAGGGATTTGACCGTATATGATTGGAACCATGTACAATTTATGTTCTTATTATGGTTCAGAAATTTTTTAATATTTTGGTCGACGTTAAAAAAGTTTTCATTGCCATTATAAACTTGAACTTTTTTATTTTCATTAATTTTCATTTAATTTTTCTGCTATTATTATACATACTAAATATATTTTAAGTTAGCAAAGCCATAAATATTTTAACTAAAAACGGGTTTAAACTAATATTTAAATTTTAAAAATTTCTTTTTTATTATTTTTTTTTTGTTTCACAGTACAAAAAAAAATTTGATGTGAAATATTTCCCCTCAGACAACCAAATTGGTTTAAGTTGTAAACGACTATAGTGGTAATAATGTTCAAATAGAATTCCGACGTTGCGTGAAGTTCTTTACAACTAACCATATCCATGCAAAACAGCTGTTCGAACCACACTTATGGGAAACACTGTATTTAATTATAGGTGACTGCCATAACTCCACAGCCAGAACAATATAAAGCAATTGAATTTTGGCTTTATATGGCTATGACATTATGGCAAAACTTTATTTATTTATTTTCTATTTTTTATTACCTTTTACTTTAAGCAAATAACGAAATTTTTAAACTACGCAACTTTTTCCCAGTGCAATTTTATTTACCTCACCAATACATTTACATTTTAATTTTTGCTCATCAAGTCGCGAGACCGAATTTCTCGTATTTTAGGAGTGAATTTCCTTATTATATTATTCGATCAACAATGTTTATACATTTTTATTAAAATTTTTCACATTTGAAAACAAACCAATTTGTTTTTGTTATTTTGGAGCAATACAAGTAAGATATTTAATGCTGCTGTCGTCGGTTTAGTTATGGGCCGTACCCTGCAGATACAACCAGTCCAAAGGTCACCCACATGTAAAGAGAAAACGTAGTTGATTTAACATAACGATGTCCAAAAAAGGATATTTGAAACCAAAATTATTTCCTTTGTTGATTAATAGCTTTGGAAGCCATTAAAAAAAAATAATAATAAAAACCACCAATCAAAAATTTTTCTCAAACTTAAAAATGTAAAATGTATTTTTAATATAATATATTATGTATGAAATTGATTTATTCAAAATATTCTTTTTAACAAAGTGGATACCAATTTGCTTTTAAAGTTCATTTTTCAATTGAAAATCTTTAGCTTGAATATGCGGATTTAAATTGCGCCAGAAATCAACTCTGTCTTGATAAAGTTTCTTATCGAATTGAAAAAGTTTGAGATCCTTTTCATTTTTGCTGCCTATTTTGGCAAATAATACTGGATAATCTTTAGTAGGTAACCATTTGGGCAATTCGCTGTCGGGTGGAGTGGGATTGCTAAAAAAAATTAAAATTTTCATTAATTTCTTAAAACAAATAAGCATAATAAAAAGATATAATTTAACCTGGTTCTAGCAAAATTAACCCAAAGCGAAAGTAAAATTTCCCTTACTTTCAAATCATTTTTAGTGGGCGATGCGCTAACGAATAATTCACGTGCAATGGGAAATAAATATTGCAGTTCTTCAGCGTGGCAAGCACCTAAACAAATTTAAAAGAAAATGAGTAAATTGCAAATTACATAATGTAAAGTAAAAATATAATATACCATAGAATTTTTCCCTGCCTCCTTTGAATAGTTCAGAGAAACTAGCCGCCCCTTTATGTTCGAACAGATACACATAAGTTGAGGAGACATTTTGGGGCGCTGCTTTATAACTTTTTACACGTAAACGTAGATATTCATCTATGCCAGCAATGAACCAACCATCTGACATTAACTTTGAGAACAAAAAAGTTTATGAGAAAATTTATTATGTATTTTGGTTTTTATAGAACTGAAACATTACATCTGTTATATTCTGGTGATTTTCTCTGTCATAGTTGTGTTCACCACTAAAATAGAAGTTTTCCAAATTCTTCGTTACTTTGGTTTGTTCGGTTTTAGATAAATGATCATAGTTGAGTATAATGGGTAAAACATCATAGAATTTATCTTTAAACTCGTCTAGTAAGCCGGGAAGATTTAATAAGGCAGCTGTTTTTAATAAACCTTCCTCTGATGTGGCTCCAATCATAAGAGGCAATGAAAATCCATGGGGCTGCAGAGCCTTTCTAGGATAAACGGTTAAGAAAGCTTCTGGATGTTCAGGTTCTACAACAGGTGGAAAAGGTATCATAGGATCAAAATCCCATTCCTTAAGAAATTTTTAATTAATTCAATTAACATAAAAGTCGTTGTTGGATTAGGATTTACTTACGAATAAATCGTAAACTGTGGCTACTATATCATCCACTGGTTTTTCTTTTAAGCATTCCAACATCTTTGGCCAATTGCCATCGCTGGGACAACCCACAAGTTTGGCCATTTTCTTAGCTCTTTGAGAGGGTACCCCTTTATGCGCTGGTTGGGCCCAAGGATTAAAATATGTTCCCGACTGTGCAATACCCTTGTGGAACAAACCTTTTGATTTCTGTGACAACATGTGATATGTAACACTAGCACCTCCAGCACTTTCACCAAATATTGTTACACTCTTAGGATTGCCACCAAAGGAAGCAATATTTGATTGAATCCATTTTAAAACTTCTAACTGATCTTTCAAACCGAAATTTCCGGGACAGTCTGTAGTTTCAGTGCTTAAGAAGCCAAGAGGGCCTAAGCGGAAATTAGCCGACACCAAAACAATATCATGGTTTAGTAGAAAATCTGGACCATAAAAACTGCTTACACCGGAACCACATTCCCAGCCGCCACCATGAAACCACACCATAACAGGTAACGGTTCAGAGGTATTGGGAACCTGTAAATATGAAAGGATACATTTTATTATAAATATTATCTGATTATATTATGACAAATCATACCTCCGGCGTATAGACATTTAAGTACAAGCAGTCTTCACTACCTTCAATTTCCATATCACGCCTAAACGGATCACGTTGTCTACATATGGGTGAATCTTCTATTACTTGTTTTTCACCTTTCCAAGGACCATATGGAACAGGCGGCTGAAAGTAATACAATTAAAAAAAAAAGATGTTGAAATATAAATGTATCTAATGATTCACTTAATATTTACAAGTTGAACATGATAAAATATATTTTGATTCAAAATTGCATTTTGTTAAATATCAAAGTCTATTATTAAGACATTTCCGGAAAACAAAACAACAAATTCCAAAAAATTAACTAAACGTGATTATTTTTTTTTTGTATTATCTTTTATTGTAAGGAGTTCCGACTATAATGCACTATGTTTCACACCTTAATGTACATTTTTTTGCCCAACTTAACATTATCGATATTGAACCTTAATTAGGTCTCTATGTAATTGAAAATATGGACCAACGGAAAGAAGCAAGGCATATCCATAAGGTATATGCAACGGCGAATTGATACAATAAAGTAAACTTTTGAGGGGATGTTTATGTTAAGGCCAATTTATAAAAAAAAATTAAAATACAATAAAAAAAATTTATGAACTATATTTTAATTTTAATAACAGAACGCAGCGTAGAAGACCATTTGCCCGTTGAAGTGTTACATAGTAGGATCTCTGGCGGGAATAGTCACAAGATTTACCAACTAGTACACTACTTACTGTTCTACCGGGACACACTGTTAATATGTATTTTCCATGCTCTAGAAATGTAAAAAAGCTGACTCCCAAATATTCATGTATAAAATTCTATTTTAGATTAAATCGCACTAATTAAATATATAAGAGGCACTAACACACGTTTTTATTTTCCACAAACCAGGGGAAAAATTACAAACGCGACTGCAATTTTACTTGAACGTTTGAGTTTCGTTATATCACAATTTGCCTTTAGTTTAATAAAGAAATAATTACCAGAAAATTGAGCGAGAGAGAGAGAGAAAGATAACGATCAATATACAAAATCATCAACAATATATATATTTTTTACATATAGTTTTTATACTGTAGTCATGTGTTTAAAACGAAATAAATATGTTCAAACTTTACAGCCATCTATATCCGGAACAAATGAATTGTTAAGCACCGCACTACTTATTTGTTTGAATGTTGTATTTTTGTTTAATTTACGGTTTTTGAAAAAGAATTTTAAGACATGAGTAATTCAACAAAATCTATAAATATGCCGTTCTCTGGTGCATAAATTACATATCGATGGTCACAAGTAGAAAAGCCCTAACTGGATACTTAGCGTTATGATAAAGATTGTTCTGTTAATGTTAAGTAATTCAATAAAATTTTACAATAAACTAGAGTGTGCCCGCGATGAAAGGCAGCCTATGTGTTAATTTAGATTGGTATTTGCCTGTGTACCAAATTTCATTTAGTTCCGTTTAGCTGTTTTTGCGTGACTGTATATTATATATATTAAGCTTATTTGTTATTATTGTTTGGCTATTCTATGGGTTTGCCAGGACCATCCACACCTGACAAACTTTCCAACAGAAAAAGAATAGTTAAAATCGGTTCAGTGGTTTCCGAGTACACTTATTACACTTATTTAATAATTAAATTACAATAAATTATGAATGAAAATAAATTTTAACAATTAAAAGGTCATACATATTTTGTCTGAGATTGATTTTATTTACTTTTTATTTTTGACCACAAAGTATAATAATTAATAATCAAATTAGCATATTTTAAAATACAAATTTTATGTTAATTATTTTATTTGTTGTTATGTTTACACTACGAACTTTTAATTGATATAAAAACAAGTTAAGAGTGTAACATTTGTCTGGCCGAATCTTTTACACCCTCTACCCATCACATGGAAAATGCAAAATATTCTAGAAATGATAAAGTGTAACTAAGTTTTTTAAAAACAATATTTAACAAATTAAAAAAAAGTATGTTTAATTGTTTTTTTGAAATTACGAATTGGTACTTGTTTTAAAAGTATAAATTAAAATAAAAAATTTTAAAAAATTTTAAACTTAACTTTTATATAAAAAAAGAAATAAAATGCATTTTAAATCTATTTTACGAAAAATTTGTATGAAAAAAATACGTTTCAAACTCATTTTAAATTGTATGAATAAGGGGGTAAAGGTGCAGCTACAATTATATTCCATTATACAGAAATTGATTGAAAATTTTAATTAAAATTGAGAGGTGTATGTGTATGTGTTTTTTTTTTTTTTTTGCAGTGATTACCCTTAAAATATTTGTTCAATTCACAAGCTCGTATTGTATTCTGTATCGCTTATTGAAATACGGTCTTAGTTTATTAACATGTGAACATAATCTCTGTTGTATCTGTGTTTGCTTGTATTGTTAAATGTCAAATAATATTAAATGTCAGGTCAATAAATGTCAGGCATGAAAATGTGGATAAAATCTTACTTATGTAGAGCTACAAAACATATATAAAAAAAAAAAATTTAGCAACAACAACAAAACATTTTAGATAAAAAAAATTCATTACATACTTATTTATTTAGAAGCAAAAAAAAAAACAAATACTACAAAATTATTTTTTGATTCTGCAAAAAAATTTAATTTTCCATCCCTGTATGAATCTAATACACCACTTTAAAAACATATGAAATGAAATTGTATTGTTATGCAAAATGTTTCAACGGAATTTACCAACAACAAGCATACAATACTATAAGCACATACAAAAAAAAAACCAATATTACGATACAACTAGGGTTGTGAATTGTATTAAAAGAAATTGTAATAACAACAATGCAATTGTTGTTGACGTTTTATGCATGTGAAAATTTCCCAGAAATTTTATACAGTAATAAATTAAAAATTTACTTTAAAATTCTTGCACATTTGTGACAAATGAAATAGTAGTTGTAATATTTATTGTGGTAATCGATTTAGCTCGAAATACTATAGATCATTCCTGTGGCAATAGGGAACAACTGTTTATGTCTAGTTTTGTAGTTATGCAGAAAGGTTGTTATGAAAGGTATTCATGTCACCAGTTTTACTCTTGCAAAAGTGCGAAATTGCGGTTATTTATTTTTGTTGATGTGACAATTCGTAATGAAAAGTTGTTAAACTTTAGGAGAACGGAAAACGCCAGGCTAATTGCTGTGGCTTTCGGTTTGCTTTGATTTGTGTGTTTCAAATGAAGATATGCATCTGAATAAGCTTTACAGCAATAGATACGAACTTAATTAGCCGTTAAGTCGACATAAGCTATTATTAACTACTTACTGACACAAAAATATATATAAACTTTAAACGCTTAGAGCAAGCCATATTTATTCATCAGGTAATTAAAGTTCGGAGAGAATTATTTGTTTATATTTTTTATATATGAAGTTTGACATTTGAAAAAAATTAGAAAAGAGAGAAAATTGTTTTTTTATGCATTTTGACAGCTGAAATTTAAAGTAAGTGTTGAAAAAAATAATCAGCTGGCAAATTAAGAGTAGCTGATGAATAAATATGCCTTGGTTTAGAGAAATATTAAAGAAATTCGTTTCTTTATTTTAAAGTAAGATTATAAAGGGTCCGCCAAATAACTTTTTTTTGAAAATGGGCGCAAAACATCGAGTGTAGCTTCGGCTGTGTGGCACGTAGCGCTTTCCTGTTGAAACCAAATGTTGCCAATATCCTTCTCTTCAATTTTTGTGAACAAAAATTCGTTCAACATGGCCCGATAACGATCGCCATTGACTGTAATGACCACTCCTTGCATTTTCGAAGAAAAGTGGCCCAATTATGCCTCCTGACAAAAATCCGCACCAAACAGTGACTCGTTTTGGGTGTATCGGCTTTTCAATGTATACGTGCGGGTTTTCTGTGCCCCAAATGCGACAATTTTGCTTGTTTACGTACCCGCCAATATCAAGATGAGCTTTATCTGAACACATGATTTTTTTTTGCCAAAATCGGCATCTTCTGAAGTCGATTGCAGGCCCACTTAGCGAAGCGTATACACAACCATATTCGTTTAGCGGAAGGATAAAACTAATTATCTGTCAAATCAGACATGAGCTAAGTGTTACCATTCACGAAATAAGCACTAGTTGGAAAAAAACGTTAGATGGCGGACCCTTTACTTGTATTAGTATATATGGCATACGTTTCCTGCAGTAGTTAACATGGCAGCTAAGATTAAATATCATAAAATTTTTATTAAAGTGAAATTAATTTAAAATCGCAAAAAGTAAAAAATAATTGTTTTCCATAAAATTTGGGACAAACAGTATTTGCTTAAAATTTAAAATTGTTGATCATTTGTTTGTTTCAAAAAGTGCTATTGCTGATATTCTTTCTTCTTTGGTTTATGATAATGTTTCTTTAAATAAAATTGAAGATGGTTTGAGCCCATCATATTGAAATCAATTATATATCTAATAGCGGCAATTTTTAATAAATCCCGTTCTAAAGGTGTATTTGCTGACCGTTGAAGTTAAGCATATAGTAATTAATCCCTTTTATAAACCCGGTAATCATTATGATGTTTCTAATTAAAGATCTATTTCAAAGTTATTAACATTACCAAAAATTTTGAATATGCAATATTTGATATATTATATTTTTATACAAAATCACTTATAATTCCTCAGATTCATGATTTATGTACATAATTATAAATCTATAATTTCTAATCTTAAGGCCTTCATAATCTTTCGTTAACGCACACGGTCCGAATCAGTTGATTCGTTTTCCTTTTAAAAATTTATGTGTAAATAGGTACAATTGTGTAAACATGATGTTGCGTTGCCGTCGAACCTGATAAAATTCGAATTTCTCTCTATTTTTACGTATAAGCAATATTTTTAGAGTAGCCTTTAAATTGTGATTACTTTAAATGTATTTATATATCACTAATATAGTGCAAAGAGTTTATTATTTTTAAAAATTTGTTATAAGTAAGTTTTAAAAATACAAACCGATTTTAAATTAAACATCTTAAACTATGTTTTATTCTTAACAATAGATACTAAACCTTGTTTCTGGCTTTTAAAAATAATTATTATAAAACTGTTACAAAAATAGAAATAAAGATAAAGAGTGCTGATGATGTAATCGTAGCTGATTTCGAAAATGCATTCCACTCGGCTAATATCGGAAATAATTTTAGAAAGAATATTCCTAAAAATGGTTACAATTTAATTTAATTTGAATTATAAAATTAAATAAAAAAGAATAAATAAACTTAAGCCAAAATAAAAATGATTCACATTAAAATTTAATTTTTTCACACTTTTTATTTAATTTTTTAAAAATATTTTTTAATGTTAAAATTTCTTCTAAAGTATGTTTATTATCGGCACGAAGTTTTTAGAATATTTTGAATAAAAATTTTATAGTTATGATCAAGGCAAATTTATTTATTAGGTAGTCTTCTTTCGTCAGCTGATTATTTTTTTCTTCACTTATTTTAAATTTCAGCTGTCAAAGTCTATAGACAAAAAACAATTTTGTTTCCTCTCTCATTAATTTCAAATGTCAAACAAACTTCATATAAAAAAAAAATATAAACAAAAAAATTCTCTCCGAACAGCAATTACCTGGTGAATTGATATGCCTTGGTTATGATAGGTAATTTGAATTTTTGATGTCAACGTAATCAATTGAAACTTTATTTGAAGTAATGTTTACATATTACATTTACATATTACTTTTCACGTTCTTGTAACCCATTAAATATGTCATATAAGTTAAGTTCTGATAGTACTATTACAGCAAATGAAAAAAAAAATGATTTGGGTATATTATTAGATTCTAAATTTGCTAATTTAGGTGAGTTAATTCCTAAAGCATATTCGATTTAAGCATTTACAAAAATAAATTGTTTTTAATTGTACAGAACATGCTTTGATTTGGAGTCCTTTTTGCCTTATTTGTATTTCACGTAACGACAGAAAACAAAACCTATATATTCGTTATGCGTTATCTCACTAAAATTTTATTCATCCGCTATCGTTTTATGATTCCTTTGTTTACATCTGGTTATGATTTCTTTGAAGAAGAGACGTAATATATTGCTTATTTCTGATATATTGAACGGTAATATTGATTGTCCAGATCTATTAGATAAATTCTTATTTTGTGTACTAAGTAGTAAGGAGTGGGCTTATACGACATAAGCCGAAACAGAAGCAAATACTTCCGTCTACCAGATCACAATACTATTTTCTAGGCTGAGAGCATGGCGATTACGGAAGGAATTAAATGGATAAAGGAAACGAATAGCGAAACCCCGATTCGTATCTTTACGGATAACCAATCAGTGATTAAGACATTGAGAAAGGAGAAAGTTGAATCCCGGAACGTTTTGCAATGCAAGAGCGAGATAAACTCATATGCAAATTGTGAACATCTGGAGATAATATGGATACCAAGCCATCACGAGCTGATCGGAAACGAAAAAGCCGACAAATTATCCAAAATGGGAGCTCTTCTGAGTACTATAACTTTGGAGAACGCCAACCCTATAAACGATTTAAGAATGAACATAAACGTTGGGCGATAAAGGAACATGTCAGA